>LR738709.1:201099095-201310964 GCA_902687465.1 Secale cereale
CCTGCCTTCGCCGCACCCACCCACCTCCTCCCTCGCCTTTCGAGCCCTCGAAACCCTAGAAACCCGCGGTGCCCCTCCTATGCCCATCGTCGCCGCGCCATCGTCACCATCGCCACCGGCCCCGACTACCGCTCCGGCCTCGACCTTGTCGCGCGCGAGGCCTCTTGGACACCGCTGCCGCCGCCGCCTCTTCGAGACCGCCGCCACCCGCACCTTTTCGACGCCAGCGCCCTCGACACCGCCGCTGCCGCCTCTTCGACCCCGACCCCGACCCCTTCGATGCCCAGGTACCATATTGTTCAGGTACCATATTTGGAATAGGATGGATTTTATCTCATGCTTGGAAGTGACAAAGACAACACTTTGCGCCATTACGAGTTGTTAATGCGATGAAACTGGTTCAGCTTGCTGCAATTTGTCACGGTTGGCTAAGCTTGCTTCAGACACGCTAAATAGGTAAGATTAAGGTGGCAAATCATCAAGGTGCATTCCGAATCACATGATCAAAATCTCAACTTTGACTCCCTGAAACTCTCTCGGTGAAACTATAGCATTAGGTTTTACCAATAAGGAAATGAAATTGCCATATGTTGATGTGATCCATGGTCTTCACAGCTTCAAACCAATACCCTATGATTTTAGCAGAATAAGAGTAGATCATCGCCTGGAATTCAGTGCATGTGCTGCATGATGTTGTGACCCAGTGCCTTTGCAGCTTCAGTACACTGAGATTTTAGCTCAATTGTCTTACAAATTAAAATTGGTCAGTGAATTTTGTGTTTTCTTGCTTGGAAGTGACTGCCACAATATTTTGCATCAAAACCTGCTAATTTAATTAAATGGTTCTGTTTGCTGCAGCATTTTCTCAGGGTTAGCTGAACTTAAGTGGACAATGGAAACCTAGATTTTGGTAGATTTGTGAATCAAATCAACAAGGTCGATCTGATTTATGTGATGGGTAATTGAAATTGAAATTGACATGTCTTGTTCTTATTACTAGATCATAGCGACAATACATACAGATTCATGTTCATGCACATAAGCCTGTTATTATATGTTTTAAGCTTTTTTAATCTGGGCCACTTTCTGAGACAAATCTACACATGACTTCTCTGTATCCAATATAAATATTTACATATGTAGATGTAGTGAAGTTTAGGAAGTTTGCCTACTGATATCCAAAATGAGAGCTTTTCAAAAACACATGGAGTGTCTTGTTCATTTTCTGGAACATGTTCTTGAGGAAGTGTTTGCCTTCTGTTGTTGTTTGTCTTGTGTTTCTCTGTGCACAATTTGTCTGTTTGAACCCATGCACTCAGATCTGTAGTTTGCTGCATCATCTAGGAAGTAAACTCTGATATAACATATGAGTCGAGTGCTGACTTCTGGGCCACATAATATTTTCATATAAATTGCTCTATCCCTTCTTCTAGTGTTGCAAACCTCCCACTGACAAGTATGTACATATAGTTATGACAAGGTTTGGACTTGAACTTAGTGTATTGGGCAAAATATCCAGGGAAACATTTATTGTTCAGTAAATGTAGGGTATGTTCTGTGTCGTGCCCTGAAGTAGTACTATCTTGATGCTTCAACCTGTTATTATTGTTGCTGCTTTAATTTGTTTGTACTGTAACATCTTATAGCTTCACTAGTCCAATCACCTACTGGAAATATCCATGTTTAGACATGGCAGATTTCCCCACTTGGCACTGCTGGGTTTTGTCTCCGACCATCGCGTCGTGCTGATTTTGCAGGTACCCCGAGAGGCCCTTGAGTTTGCTGGAATGTCGATTAACTTCCGTTTAGCAAATTCGGGTACTCCATATGTCCTATTTTCAGCAAAGGTCATGCTGAAATTTTCTGTGAATTTTAGCATGACTTTGCTAAAAATAGGACATATGGGGTACTTGTGACTAATGTATGGGCCGGGGTATCTTAGTACTTAATTAAGTAGGATCAACTGCCCTGTTATTCTTGCTGCATTAAACCATAGGCGGCAATAGAGCCAAGTGATTAGGCCCAACTTAGAATTCTCCTTCCCAGCTTAGCTTTTAGGATGCCTTGGTGTCGACAAACCATAAATTATAAAACCTTGGCTTTTAGGGTGCCTCGGTGTCGATAAAAACCTAAATGATGAAAGCTTATGCTTTTAGGGTGCCTCGGCGTCGAAAAACCCTCAATGATAAAAGCTTAGCTTTTAGGATGCCTCGGTGTCGACAAACCCTGAACGATGAGACCATGATCTGGTTCCTTGACAATAACCAACTTTTTGACCAAACTTTTTTCCTATTTAGAGAGAAACATGGCCCACAATGATGAGGCCGGCGGTTCGGGCGGCAAGGCATTCTGGGAGCTATCCCAGGAGATGGAGGAACAACCTCACTTGTATGAGGATGCCGCGAAAGACACCGATCCTGACACCACTGATGGTGCCGCCGAGGATGACCCCATTGATGGTGCCGTCGGGGATGACACCACTGTTGGTGCCGCCGAGGATACTACCACTGATGATGGCGGCACACGCACAGATGGCAGCCAACCGAAGCGGCAACAGAAGGAACGGCGCCCGACCGTGCTCCACACCGTGAAGGAGGAATTTACTGAAGTGGACTCTGACGGGAATCCAATGGCGCCCGAACGAATAGTCCAGGGGTACTCGCTTCAGCTCGGGTGCATTCTCCGGAGCACCGTCTCGATCAACACCGAGAACCTAAGGCATAAGGACCGAGGGAATTTGTGCAACCTCCTCTTCACGAAGCTGCACGAACGATACAAGGTCCCCGCTGAATTTTAAAACACAAGCCTCATAGGGAATAAAGTGAACAATGTCGCCCTCACGAGGATGAGCACGGCCCTGTCTACTTGGATAAGCTCGGTGAAGAGAATGATTGACAAAGGTTTTAGTTATGAGAAGATCAAGGAGAAAAATCCTTCGATCACCGAAGATGACTACAACGACTTCAAGATCAAGTGCGAGAGCACCGCAACCTCCGAATCAAGTCAGTGGGGGAAAGAAATGCGGGAGTCGAACTTAGGGGAACACACACTCGGTCTCGGCGGTTACAGAGTGGCGGAGCCTATATGGGACAAGGAGGAGGCGGAGCGTGCCGAGCAAGGCCTAACGCCCCTCTTCGATAAATACGGTGACAAGCAGACCAGGAACTTTGTCAGGGCCCGGTACAAGAAGGACCCGAAAACAAAGGAGCTTACCACGTATCCGAAGACCAGGGCGCTTGAGCTTGTTCTGGTAAGGAATACACCCTCGCGTAATTAGCTACATATGGTTGCATTCTAATTAATGAAGCCAAATTTCTAAATGGTTCACATTCCTTTCGCAGGCGACTGAAAGCAGTAGCGCGGGGTCGACTCAGAGCACCCCTTGGGACACCACTCTAAATAGGGCGTTGAATGTAATGAAAAAAAAAGGATAAGCTCAGTAAGCCATCGTCAGCTAGTGGGGTGGCCGACAATGGCTTGTCCAAAAAATGGTCATCATACTATAACGCTGGTGAGCGAAAGGAGAAAAAGACCAGCTCGGAAAGCCAGGCGCGCGTGGTTCAAGAACTCAAGGCACAAGTGGCGCGGATTCCAGAGATTGTCCAAGAGCAAGTGCAACAACAACTGGGATCGACGCTCACCGGCATTATGCCTACATTGATTCAGGGGCTGACGACGTGGATTGCGGGCGGACAACAGGGGCCGCCCCCGATTCCCAGCTTCACGGCCAGCAACTCGCAGAACGCGATGGCGGGGCCATTGGTGTCTCCGGCGGAGGCGGCATTGGTGTCTCCGACGCCAGCACAGGAGCTTAATGCACCTGGGTGTACACCGGCCGGCACCTCTGCAACAAGCGGCCCCTCCGTCAATTGCACGCCCGCCGTTGGCGGTGCCTCGACATTAGTCGAGCTCGACGCCATCATCACGGTAACTAATTAAGCCTCTCTCGGCCGAGGACTTCATCTCCTTGCCTTTGACTGGGCATCCCTGACGCCCTACATGTTTTTGCAGGGCGCCGCCGACGTTCCGTGCACTCTCCTGCACTTCGTGAACAACGAGTTGGTCGATGTCGCGAAGGGAAAATCGTTCAATCGGGCAACCCTGTGTTCCACGGTACTCCGATGCCACCCACCTTGTATAGGGTTCAACTGGTTCGGGTGCTGCCAGGCTGCGACGAGTTGTTACCTCCGAGTCGACCCGTCGGGGCCGATGAAGATGATGTGATGACCCTCAGCACCTGCCTAAGCTAGCCCCTGCTTTGGCCGAAGAGCCAGATTCGTTTGGGGACGGGGGACACCACCCCAAAGACAACACCGCCAGTCGTGCCGGCGCCAAGCGATGGCAAGACCGCCGCAACGGTGCCGGACATCCCTGTGCCACTAGATCTGAACATGCATATGGCTCAGGATCCGAATGACGACGACAACAACGACGATGATACATTTGCCAACGTCGATGAGTACTTCGCCGATCATGGGTACGATGGCGAATTAATGGGGCCTCCTTCTCAAGAACCCAACCCTACAAAAGATGTGCGTGATCTAGCTCGTACCGCGGAGAAACCAAGTTGCAACAGGCGTCTTCTGCCGTTCAGTTCTCAGGAGACGCCTCCAGCTGCCGACATCACCGAGCCTCAGATAGCCGAGGTGCGAAATATTATCAGCCCCAATACACTCAAGAAGGCGGTCTGTGAGCAGAACTCGGTCCCATTACAAGAGAAGAAGAAAGCACGGAAAAGAAAGAGTAACAAGGGTCCGAGCCAGCCGGCACCGAGTACGATCCGTGCTCAGGACGGGCCACCTTCACCTGAAGATATAATGAAGAGGGTGAATGTGGCGGGTAGGCCGATGCTACCGACTAATATGCTCAATGCTGCAACTGGTACTATGCGGAGTCTGCATGACATTGTTCTTTCTTTGGAGAAGCGGCATCTCAGAGAGAAGGATGTGGCATACCCGGTGTTCGTGGCCAAGGTGCCAGAGGGCAAGGGCTTTGTGGATAACTCCATCGGGGGTACGATCGTCCTGCGGTTTGACGACATCTTCGCTATGTTTAACCTTCATCCGCTGTAGTACACCTTCGTTCGGCTATTTTCGCTGAGTATGGAGATGCAGACCATTAGAGACAAGACCCCGGACATCGTGATAGTCGACCCCTTCTACATGCGTGCCAAGATCTTGGGCAGCACTGGGGACCGACAAGTCACGAGTTCTTACCTCGAAGGCGTCATTCTGGCAAACCGAGATAAGGATAACTTCCTCGTGCCTTACTTTCCCGAGTAAGTCGTCCCCTCAACTGCCCCGTAACATATGAATTCTTAGATTTCGATCGTTTTTCTTTTAACATTCCGTGTTTTGTGCAGTGACCCACATTGCACACTCATCCTCCTAAGCTCGAAATATTCCATGGCCACGTAGTTCCACTCGGACCGTCCGTCGAAGGTAGACTACACAAATGTCAAGAAAGTTCTTGATGATGTTCTCCCCGGCTACGCCAAATCTGGAGGCACCTTCACCAGGCCTCTTCGTAAGTACGGCAAGCACATGTTCGCCCACAATACGACGTTCTACTGCGTCAAGCAGCCACCTGGCGGTCAGAAGGGAGCCTACTACGCAATCCATCACATGCGGGCGATCATACAGGACCATCATCACCTTCTGCTACCAAGTAAACTCAAAGATTGGGCCGCGAGCGTGTCGGCAATCCAGGACGCGGACATCAGACAAGAATTCTTTCGCATCCAGTCGGAGTTTGCGGAAATCATCCATCAAGATATCCTTCGTACCTCGGGGCAGTTCTACCTCAGAAATCAACCGTCCAACTGTGACATAGACACAATGCTACAAATGCAGGCTGACAACGCCCGCGATTTCATGACTCCCACGATAGATGGCGGCTTCATCCACGCTCCGGTCCCTTGAGTCGAGTCGAAAGTAGTGATCCTGTGTCTGGTTCTGAAACATCGATTGGCTCATGTTGTAATTAAACTTTAATGAACTTGTAGTATGTCTCTTTGGTTTCGACAGTCGTTCAACTTAGATGTAATCGATGCTATTAATGTCTTGCTTTTCTCTTCCGATCGTTCTGTTGCATACTTATATATTGCTTATGTATTGTCTATGTATTGGTACTAACGTTTCGTTTGGCTAGTGCATAGCGATGTCGTCGTATGTCGTGTACAAGGGTAAGGTTCCCGGAGTCTAAGACGACTGGGAGGAGTGTCGGAGACAGGTTCACCGTTTCAGCGGTAACAGTTACAAAGGGTACACCACTAGGGCTGAGGCGGAATCTAGATACGCCCGCTATCTAGCGGGAGAGGGGAGGGAGCGCTGGAGGAACCGGATGAAGACGAGTTTCATCGTGATGATGCTCATCGTGATGACCGCAGCTCTCTTCTATGTGATGGTAGTTTAGATGATCGATATCGACTTGTAATGTGAAGACAAACTCGCTACTCGCGGTCTCGAGACTTGTAATATAATGTTCTATCTTTGTTCGGTCTTTTGAATTCGGAGACTAATACGATGAATTGTATTCGGAGACTAATATGATGAATTGTACTCAGAGACTAATCTTCTATTGTATTCGATGAATCTGTTGTTGCTGTGTGCTGCTGTCTATATTTTGTCCAATAATACATTTTGCAACCTGTGCAAAAATCAGAAAAGTAAAAAAAACCTGATATTCATACTAATTGCGCATCACATCACAGTGCGCCATTAGTATGCCAAAGCACCTGGGTATATATGCCCCCCTGGGATGCATACTAATGGCGCACCGTGGTCTATACTAATGGCGCACCTTTGGTGCGCCATTAGTATACCAAATACTAATGGCGCACCAGTAGTGTGCGATTAATGGCCAAAATAGGTGCGCCATTAGTAGGCCTTTTCCTAGTATTGTGAACACGACGACGACTCTGTTTCTTCGTTCTGACCCAGCCATGTACACGAGCCCTGGCCGTACGTACGCGTGAGTAGGCGTTCGAGATCCCGCCCGTATGTATGTACGTGGCCGTATTTACTTTCTTTCACCCTGGCCGCTGTACGTACGTGTACATGCTACGTGTGCACCTCTACTACGACATGTGCGCGCCTCTACATCGACCAGTATGTACGTACACGTCTGCGACCAGAATGACAACGCTACGTATGCTTTGACCAGGTGGGTCCCGACTGTTAGGCACTTCCTTGCGTGCAAAGATGTAGCTGGTGAGTCCCAGCAGTCAGGGGGGCGAATCATTTTTTTTCGGACGCACTTCTTTGCGTGCGAAGATGTAGCTGGTGGGTCCCAGCAGTCAAGGGGTAACGTTTTTCTGCGAGATACTGTGGCCCGTCCGGTGGGTCCCTGCTACTTCTCGAGCTTGTGTTGTATTCCCTTGAAGAGGAAAGGGTGATGCAGCACAGTAGCGTAAGTATTTCCCTCACTTTTTGAGAACCAAGGTATCAATCCAGTAGGATACCACGCGCGAGTCCCTCGCACCTGAACAAACAAATAAGAACTTCGCAGCCAATGTGATAAGGGGTTGTCAATCCCTTTACGGTCACTTACGAAAGTGAGATCTGATAGAGATGATAGATTGATATTTTTGGTATTTTTGGATATAAGAAGAGAAAGTAAAAGCTGAAAAGTAAAGTAGATTGTAGATTGTTATGTTGAGAATAGACCTGAGGGCCATAGGTTTCTCTAGTGGCTTCTCTCATGATAGCATAATTCTACGGTGGGTGAACAAATTATTGTCGCGTAATTGATAGAAAAGCGAATAATTATGAGACTATCTAGGCATGATCATTATATATAGGCATCACGTCCGAGACAAGTAGACCAAAATGGTTCTACATCTACTACTATTACTCCACAGATCGGCCACTATCCAGCATGCATCTAGAGTATTAAGTTCATAAGCACAGAGTAATGCCTTAAGAAAGATGACATGATATAGAGGGACAAACTCAAATAACATGATATAAACCCCATCTTTTTATTCTTGAGGGCAACAATACAATACGTGCCTTGCTGCCCCTACTGTCACTCGGAAAGGACACCACAAGATTGAACCCAAAGCCAAGCACTTCTCCCATTGCAAGAACTATAGATCTAGTAGGCCAAACCAAATCAATAATTCGAAGAGACTTGCAAAGATATTATAATCAAACATAAAAGAGTTCAGAAAAGAATCAAATATTTCTCATAGACAATCTTGATCATAAACCCACAATTCATCGGATCTCGACAAACACACCACAAAAAGAGATTACATCGAATAGATCTCCTCGAAGACCGAGGAGAACTTGGTAGTGAGATCCAAAGAGAGAGAAAAAGCCATATAGATACTAACTACGGACCTGAAGGTCTGTGCTAAACTACTCACAACTCATGGTGAGGCGATGATGATGATTTAGATGCACCCCGTGGTAGATCCCACCTCCGGCGGAGATCTGGAACAGGCCCCAAGATGGGATCTCACGGGTAGAGAAGGTTGCGGCGGTGGAACTAGGGTTTTCTCTCCTCTTTTCATGGTTTCGGGGTACGTAGGTAAATATAGGAGGAAGGAGGGCACCGGGGGCCAGACGTGGCGCCCACGAGGTAGGGGGCGCGCCCTGTAGGGGGTGGGGCGACCCCACCCTCGTGGACGCCACGTAAGCCCTATTCCGTGGTTCTCAAGTGTCCCGTGCATATTTTTCGCCAAAAATATCTCTCCCGAAGTTTCGTTCCGTTTGGACTCCGTTTGATATTCCTTTTCTGTAAAACCCTGAAATAGGCAAAAAAAACAGCAAACGGGACTAGGCCTTTGGGTTAATAGGTTAGTCCCAAAAATAATATAAAAGGGTATAACAAAGCCCATTAAACATTCAAAACATCATAAATAATAGCATGGAACAATCAAAAATTATAGATACGTTGGAGACGTATCAAGCATCCCCAAGCTTAATTCCTGCTCGTCCTCGAGTAGGTAAATGATAAAAATAGAATTTTTGATGTGGAATGCTAACCAACATAATTTTCAATGTAGTTCTCTTTATTGTGGCATGAATGTTCAAATCTTGAAGATTCAAGACAAAAGTCTATATTGACATAAGAAATAATTATACTTCAAGCATTCTAACAAAGCAATCATGTCTTCTCAAAATACTATGGCTAAAGAAAGTGATCCCTACAAAATCATATAGTCCGGATATGCTCCCTCTTCATCACACAAAATATTCATATCATGCACAACCCCGGTTTCAGCCAAGCACTTGTTTTCATACTCTATTCTTTCATACCTTTCAACTTTCACGCAATACATGAATGTGAGCCATGGATATAGCACTATGTGGAATAGAATGGTGCTTGTGGAGAAGACAAAAAGGAGGGAGATACTCTCACATCGACTAGGCGTATCAATGTGCTATGGAGATGCCCATCAATAGATGTCAATGTGAGTGAGTAGGGATTGCCATGCAACGGATGCACTAGAGCTGAATATGTATGAAAGCTCAACAAAAGAAACTAAGTGGGTGTGCATTTAACTTGCTTGCTCAGGAAGACCTAGGGCATTTGAGGAAGCCCATCGTTGGAATATACAAGCCAAGTTCTATAATGAAAATTCCCACTAGTATCTGAAAGTGACTAAACATGAGACTCTCTATCATGAAGAACATGGTACTACTTTGAAGTACAAGTGTGGAAAAATATAGTAGCATTGGCACTTCTCTCTTTTCTCTCATTTGTTTTTTTGGAGGGGCTTTCTCTTTTTTTTATTTAGCCCCTCTCTATATTTTTTGGTCCACCTTTTTTTATTTGGCCTTTCCTCACATGGGACAATGCTGTAATAATGATTATCATCACACTTTTATTGATTTACAACTCGATATTATAACTCGATACTAGAACAAAGTATGACTCTATATGAAAGCCTCCGACGGTGTACCGGGATGTGCAATGAATCAAGAGTGACATGTATGAAAAATTATGCACGGTGGCTTTGTCACAGATACGATGTCAACTACATGATCATGCATGTCAATATGATAATATGAAGCGTGTCATATGAACAGAATGGTGGAAAGTTGCATTGCAATATATCTCGGAATGGCTATGGAAATGCCATGATAGGTAGGTGTGGTGGCTGTTTTCATGAAGATATATGGTGGCTGTTTTGAGGAAGGTATATAGTGGGTATATGGTACCGGCGAAAGTTTCGCGGTACAAGAGAGGCTAGCAATGGTTGAAGGGTGAAGGTGCGTAATATCCATGGACTCAACATTACTCATAAGAACACATATACTTATTGCAAAAATTTACGAGTCATCAAAACAAAGCAATCAACGCATGCTCCTTGGGGGGAGGTTGGTTGGAGTTTACCATCGCGCGCCCCCGACCTCCACACAAAGGATGACACTCTACAAATACCTCATGCTCTAACTCCTTCATATAGCGGTTCACCATACGTGCATGCTACGGGAATCACTAACTTTAACACAAGTATTTCTCAATTTCATAATAACTCCACTATCATGACTCTAATATCACTATCCTCATATCTCAAAACAATTATCAAGCATCCAACTTCTCATCATATTCAATGCACTTAGTATGAAAGTTTTTACTACATTCATCTTGGATGCCTATCATGTGAAGTCTAGTTTTATAGCCAAAGTACATTACCATGCTGTTCTAATAGACTCTCAAAAGGATATAAGTGAAGCATGAGATATCAACATTTTCTTCAAAATAAAATCACCACCGCGCTCTAAAAGATATAAGTGAAGCACTAGAGCAAAAACTATTCAACTCAGAAGATATAAGTGAAGCACATAGAGTGTTCTAACAATTCCTAGGCCATATTTATCTCTCTCAAAAAGGTGTGTCCAGCAAGGATGATTGTGGCAAACTAACAAGCGAAGACTCAAAATGATACATGATGCTCCAAGTAAAACACATATCATGTGGTGAATAAAAATATAGTCCCAAGTATAGTTATCGGTGGATGAAGACGAAAGAGGGGATGCCTTCCCGGGGCATCCCCAAGCTTAGGCTTTTGGTTGTCCTTGAATTTTACCTTGGGGTGCCTTGGGCATCCCCAAGCTTAGGATCTTGCCACTCTTTGTTCCATAGTCCATCAAAGCAATACTCAAAACTTGAAAACTTCACAACACAAAACTTAGACAAAAATCTCGTGAGCTCCGTTAGTATAAGAAAACAAACCACCACTCAAAGGTACTGTAATGAACTCATTCTTTGTTTATATTGGTGTTAAACATACTATATTCCAACTTCTCTATGATTCATACTCCCCAATACGACTCATAGATTCATCAAAATAAGCAAACAACACACGAAAAACAGAAACTGTCAAAAACATAACAGTCTGTAGTAATCTGTAACTTTCGCATACTTCTGTAACTCCAAAAAAATTGAAATAAATCGGTAAACATGAGGAATTTGTCTATTAATCATCTGCAAATAGAGTGAACTAAATATCACGTCCAGTAAAAATCTGGTGACTATTCTAGCGAGCGCTAATGATTCTGTTTTTTACAGCAAGATCATATAAACTTCACACAAGTGTTCCCAAAGGTTCTACTTGGCACAAACACTAATTAAAACACAAAACCACATCTAAACAGAAGCTAGATGCAATATTTATTCCTAAACAGAAGCAAAAAAAAACTATAAAATTGGTTTTCCTCCCAACAAGCACTATCGTTTTACGCCCCTAGCTAGGCAAGATACAAGGATATAGATCTACGTGTTGCCATCTTTGGAAGGCAATCCATAAGTGCCTCTCATAATAGATTCATATGGTAATTTGATTTTCTTTCTAGGAAAGTGTTCCATGCCTTTCCTTAATGGAAAGTGGAATCTAATATTTCCTTCCTTCATATCAATAATTGCACCAATCGTTCTAAGGAAAGGTCTACCAAGAATAATAGGACATGAAGGATTGCAATGTATATCAAGAACAATGAAATCTACGGGCACATAATTCCTATTGGCAACAATAAGAACATCATTAATCCTTCCCATAGGTTTCTTAATAGGGGAATCCGCAAGATGCAAATTTAAAGAATAATCATCAAGCTCATGAAAACCTAACAAATCACGCAAAGTTGTTGGAATAGTGGAGACACTTGCACCCAAATCACACAAAGCAAAAAATTCATGATATTTAATTTTAATTTTAATAGTAGGTTCCCACTCATCATAAAGCTTTCTAGGGATAGAAACTTCTTATTCAAGTTTTTCTTCATAATATTGCATCAAAGAATCAACTATGAGTTTGGTAAAAGCTTTATTTTGACTATAAGCATGCGGAGAGTTTAGTACGGATTGGAACAAGGAAATACAATCAATCAAAGAGCAATTATCATACTTAAATCCCTTGAAATCCAAAGTAATGGGTTCATCACCATGCATAGTTTTAATCTCTTCACTCCCACTTTTAACAATTTTAGCATCAAGATCAAAAAACTCCGAATCATTCGGGCACCTTTTAATTAGAGTAGACTCATCTCCAATCCCATCTTTATCAAGATTCATACCAGAAAACAAGGATATATATAGGACACACATCAATAACTTTCAGATCTTCATCTTTATTTTCCTGCTCTTCCGGTTTAGCAACCATCTTATTAACTAAGGTGGACTGTTTATACGAAATTTGGGCTATTAAGTTCTCAAGATGAGCAAACTGATATTTCAAACCATAAAATTCCTTAGACATATCATCAAGGTCTTTATTCATGTATTCCATAATTTTGTTCTGTTCTTTAAGCTCGTTTCTGAAGAAATCATTGTGCTCAAATTGTATAGTCATAAAATGTCTAACATTGTTTTCAATTTCCTCCAGCCTCTTGAGGTGAGGGTCAACACTGATAGGGAGAGACATAGTGACAAGCAAGCAATCCAAAACACAAGCAAACAAGAAGCAGGCGAACGATAAACACACGGCAAAAAGAAGGGCAAATAAAACGGCAAGGGTGAAGTGGGGGAGAGGAAAATGAGAGGCAAATAAATATAATGCGAAGGATAAGGGTTTGTGATCTGTACTTGGTATATGAATTTTGCGTAAGTCTCCCTGGCAACGGCGCCAGAAATTCTTCTTGCTACTTCTCGAGCTTGCGTTGTATTCCCTCGAAGAGGAAAGGGTGATGCAGCAAAGTAGCATAAGTATTTCCCTCAATTTTTGTATCAATTCAATAGGAGACCACGCGCGAGTCCCTCGCACCTGCACAAACAAATAAGAACTTCGCAGCCAAATGCGATAAGGGGTTGTCAATCCCTTTACGGTCACTTACAAAATTGAGATATGATAGAGATGATAGTTTGATATTTTTGGTATTTTTGGATATAAGAACAGAAAGTAAAAGCGGAAAAGTAAAGTAGATTGTAGATTGATATGTTGAGAATAGACCTGGGGGCCATAGGTTTCTCTAGTGGCTTCTCTTATGATAGCATAAATCTACGGTGGGTGAACAAATTACTGTCGAGCAATTGATAGAAAAGCGAATAATTATGAGACTATCTAGTCATGATCATTATATATAGGAATCACGTCTGAGACAAATAGACCGAAACGGTTCTGCATCTACTACTATTAGTCCACACATCGACCTCTATCCAGCATGCATCTAGAGTATTAAGTTCATAAGAACAGAGTAACGCCTTAAGCAAGATGCCATGATGTAGAGGGATAAACTCAAATAACATGATATAAACCCCATCTTTTTATACTCGATGGCAACAATACAATACGTGCCTTGCTGCCCCTACTGTCACTGGGAAAGGACACCTCAAGATTGAACCCAAAGCCAAGCACTTCTCCCATTGCAAGAACTATAGATCTAGTAGGCCAAACCAAGCAATAATTCAAAGAGACTTGCAAGGATATTATAATCGTACATGAAAGAGTTCAGAAAAGAACCAAATATTTCTCATAGATAATCTTGATCATAAACCAACAATTCATTGGATCTCGACAAACACACCGCAAAAAGAGATTACATCGAATAGATCTCCTCGAAGACCGAGGAGAACTTGGTATTGAGATCCAAAGAGAGAGAAGAAGCCATCTATATACTAACTACGGACCCGAAGGTCTGTGGTAAACTACTCATAACTCATGGTGAGGCGATGATGATGATGTAGAAGCACTCCATGGTAGATCCCCCCTCCAGCAGAGCTCCAGAACAGGCCCCAAGATGGGATCTCACGGGTACAAAAGGTTGTGGCGGTGGAACTAGGGATTTCTCTCCTCTTCTGATGGTTTTGGGCTACATAGGTATATATAGGAGGAAGGAGGGCACCGAGGGCCAGACGTGGGGCCCACGAGGCAGGGGGCGCGCCCTGTAGGGGGGCGCGCCCCCACCCTCATGGACGCAACGTAAGACCTATTCTGTGGTTCTCAACTCTCCTATGTGTATTTTCCTCCAAAAATATATCTCCCGAAGTTTCATGCCGTTTGGACTCGGTTTGATATCCCTTGTCGGTGTACAAAAAGAGGGGTACACTTTTTGTACCACTATGATTGTGCACGGGCAGTCTGAGGCACGGCGCCATCGCACCAAGCATGGCAAGGGAGGCAAGACTGAAGCTTGATGGAGACTGGAGCGACGCCAAGAACAAGACCAGGAAGAGCAAAGGGACGAAGCGGCTTCCCTCGGCAAGATCTTTGCCGGGGCTGGCTCTGGCAGCCCTGGCAAGACCCTTGCCGCGGGATCCCAGCCAAGGAAGTCCACAAGGCCCCCGGCAAGCACCTTCCCGGTGATGATAGCAGGCGCCACGACAAGACCCTGGCTGGGGCCCTGGCAAGGACCTTGTCGAGGACACCCACGGGGCCACCATCAGGCCCACACCAATGGGGTTTCCACCGACCCACGCAGCTGCCGACCCAACCAGGTGGACTATCTCCTGCGTGGCAACCCATAGATCTTCATGGAGACCCACCGTTGCGCCACCTCAGCTGCCTGTCTGCTTACATGGAACCTCATGCACCGCTGACCAGGGCGCATGTCGACACGAGGAGGAGCGGCGACGGACAAGACGGGCGTCTCCCCTCGTCCCCGATAAAGCAAGGACACCTAAGCTGGGCGCATTAAATGCACCTTGTCCTGTAATATGAGGGATAACCTCGGATCACTTACCCATTCCACCTCCTGTGTGCCACTGTGGCAATCCCTTTTCCTTATAAAAGGAGGCCCGAGGCAACCAGGAGGGGGATTCGGCTTTTCGGAACCCCTGACGACTCTTTGGGAGCTCCTCGTTAGCTGAAGAACACCAACATATAATCCACCAAAGGAGGAGTAGGGTTTTACGCATCTTTGCGGCCCGAACCTGGGTAAAGGAACCGTGTCCTGATCGTTAGATCCGCCCTTCTCTCAACCCCGCGCCCCGCAACCGTAGGAGGGATTCTTGTGATCCCATAGGTGTCGATCCAAATACACCGACATCTTTGGCGCGCCAGGTAGGGGGCGCAGTTGTGATAATCGGCTTTAGCAGTTAGTTCGACACTTCTGCATCATCATGGCGCCCAAGAAGAAGACGACGGTGGCGGTTGGCCAGTCGGAAGCCGGACAGCCCTTTCCGACGCGGGCGAGCAGTGGACCAGTCGCGGAAAGGACTCGGGGCGCTGTTCTTGTCCACCAATGCCATCCCGGCAGCTGGAGTTTTGGAGGTGGCAATGCCTGTGCGCCTGGTAACAGGCCGCAGATCGCCAGTTCCAGAGATAGAACCCGGCCCTCCGTAGGTGGCGCAGGGCCCTCCAAGGCCGCGGCCACACCACCCGAGGGCGACGCGAGGCCCTCCAGAACTCCCACGCCGGCGCCAACAACGCGCGACGAACGGCGTCGTCGTCCCGAAGACCCGGGACGTCGCCATGGGAAGAGCCCCGAGCGCCGCTCCCGAGACGTAGAAGGCCTGCCCGCTCGCCGAAGCGCTGGTGGAGACGATAGGCGACCGCGGGATCGTCATGGAGCTCCCCCTGACACGGTCAGGGGTCGAAGCGCGTCACGATCCGTGCAGGTTTCGCTACCGCTGACACCAGCCGAAGCTTTGGCGCGCGCGCAGTTGCTCCTCGACTTTCCTCCCGTTACGACAAACCTCGACGAATGGAGAGCCACCATCCGAGGCCTTGTCGCAGTCGCCAACAGGGACGACTTAAATCCAGCGGAACTCCCGGGCCGACGCTCCGATGGGGTCCCACGCACCATGGACGGGAGAGCTGGCAGCGCCGTGGCTACGGTGCATTCGCCTCCTCCTCGCCCAGTGCGGCATGCATCGACCCGTCGAGATGTCACGGGCGACGCCATCTCCATAGCGTCGTCTGACCCGCGGACCCGCGGCGACCAGCGTCAAGTTCTTCGGGAGCGAGCCCATGAATACGCTCGAACCACCATTGAGCGCCGGCGCAAAACGCGCCACCAGTCAGACAGGCGAGGACGGCCTGCTGCGGACTGCCCTGCACCGGAAAGCCCTGGAGGTCTACCCTACGAGGTGGGCTGTCCGGCTTTCACCCGTGAGCTGCGGCAGTTCCAGTGGCCCTCTCACGGCACCTTCAAACCTGACATTGGCGGGAAGTACAACGGCAAGACCCACCCGTCGGAGTTCCTCAGCATCTACACCATCGCGATGCAAGCTGCTGGTGCCCGCGACGATAAGGTGCTTGCGAATTACTTTCCATTAGCTCTTAAACCTAACGCCATGTCGTGGTTGATGCACTTGCTAGTAGAATCTATTTCCTCCTGGTCCGACTTGTGCCATGAGTTTGTTGGCGCCTTTGCCGGAGGCCATCAAGCCCATGGCCAAGCGAGTGACCTGCATGTCATACCCCAGAAGGAAGGCGAGACTCTGCGCAAGTACATACAGAGATTCAGCCGGGTACAGTAAAATATCCCCGATGTTCACCCTGCTGACATAATCAACGCGTTCCACCAGAACGTGCGCAATCGCAAGATGCGCGAAGAACTGGCGATGACCAAGGTGAAGGACGTGGCAGAACTTTACGTTCTTGCCGACAGATGTGCCCGGGCTGAAGAGGGAAGGAAGTACCCCGGCGAAAACGCCGGTGCGGAAACCGACTCCTCGGACGAAGATACCGCTGTTCCAGTGAAGAAGGGCCGGAACCGTAACAGGAAGCGCAAGGGGAAGGCCATGCTTGCCGTCGAGGGATCTGATGACGCCGGCTTCGCCAAGAAAACCAAGGCGGGTGACCCTGACAAGGAAATTGCCGGATGTGTCGCCTGCAGGGCCTTGGCGGCCGCCGAGAAGCCAGGAAACTCCAAGGAAAGAGCTGAATACGAGAGGTTGGACAAGGAGAAGGGCCAATACGGTGCTGACGGGTCCAGCAAGAAGCGTGACGGCCAAGCAGGCCGTCGCGGCAAGGAGAAACAGCAAGTAAGGCCCTCCCGGGGCCGCGATAGAAGACCTGAAGACGACGATCACGAAGAGGACGATGAGTCCGGCGGCAAAGAGTTTCAGAAGGCCACGGACGCCATGTGCGTCGATGGTGGCGCCTTGCTGCATGCTTCTCACCGCCAGCTTAAACAGTGGGCGCCAGAGATTATTGCGGCAGAGCCGTCGCCCGGTGCCCAAAAGCCGCTGAAATGGTCCAGCACACCTATCATCTTTGACGCCGAGGATCACCCTGATCGCATTACTGCGGTCGGGTGCTTGCCATTGTTGGTTTCACCAACAATACGCAACCTCAAGGTGACGAAGATGCTAGTCGATGGCGGGGCCGGCCTAAACCTACTCTCGCCCACCGTGATCAAGAAGCTACAAGTTCCTGATGGAGACCTCGAGGAGACGGGCATGTTTCAAGGGGTCAGCCCAGGAAGGAGCCAACCAAAGGGGAAAGTCACACTGCCCCTGACTTTTGGAAGTGATCTGAACTACAGGATAGAGAGGATCGTGTTCGATGTCGCCAGGATCCCCCTACCTTACAACGTGATCCTTGGCCGCCCAGCGCTGGCTAAGTTCATGGCGGCATCGCACTATGCCTACAACACCCTGAAGATGCCAGGGCCCATGACGATCATCACCATCCCCTCCGACAAGAAAGACGCACTGATTTGCGCCGACCAATTGTACCAGCAAGCAGTTGCAGCAACTGCCGCTACGGGGGCATTTGCTCTTGCCACTGGAGCCCCGGGAGGGAAGAAGAAGAAGACTGGCAAGACCTCAGGCGCCCACTCTGGCAAGCGCACCTCTTCGGAGTGCTGTGCTCCCGCCGAGGATGCGCCTGAGAGCTCCACCAGAAAGAAGAAGATCGGCGAGACCTCAGACACCCACTCCCGCAAGCACACCTCTTCGGAGTGTCGCGCTCCCGTCGAGGACGTGCCAGAGAGCTCCGCCGGCAGAAATAAGAGATCAAGGGCTATGCTGCCAGGAACCAAGAAGGTTTCCGTCAAGGAGGACGGCACGGGAGGGGCTTTTACCATAAGCTCCGCCCTTGACAACAAATAGGAAGACGCGCTCGTCACCTTCCTGCGGGCGAATGTCGACGTGTTTGCCTGGCAAGCATCCGACATCCCCGGCGTTCCCAGGGAGGTGATTGAGCACCACCTTGCTGTCTGCCCTCATACGCGGCCCGTCAAGCAGAAGGTCAAGAAGCAAGCTTTGGAACGGCAGGAGTTCATCATTGAGGAGATCCGGAAACTGGAAGCTGCGGGTTTGGTGAGAGGAGTGCTCCACCCAACGTGGTTGGCCAATCCAGTGGTAGTGCACAAGGCAAATGGGAAGTGGAGGCTATGTATTGATTACACAGATATCAATAAAGCTTGTCCCAAGGACACCTTCCCGTTGCCGCGCATAAACCAGATTGTCGACTCCACGGCAGGGTGTGACCTGCTATCGTTCCTGGATGCCTACTCCGGCTACCACCAGATCTTCATGGCGAGAGAAGACGAAGAAAAGACATCATTCATCACCCCATGTGGTACTTACTGTTTCGTATGAATGCCTTTCGGGTTGAAGAGTGCTAGCTCAACATTTGCAAGGGCGGTCCAGATTGGTTTGAACCCCAGCTCCATAGAAATATGGAGGCTTATATGGATGATATAGTGGTCAAAACCAAGAACAGGGCAACCCTTGTACCGGATTTACAAGAAACATTTGTGGACGTGCGCAAGATCAACCTCAAGCTGAACCCTGAGAAGTGCGTCTTCGGCGTTCCGTCTGGCAAGCTTCTCGGGTTCTTTGTGTCAGAGCGTGGGATAGAAGCCAATCCGGACAAGATCAAAGCTATAGAGCAGATTGAAGCACCCAAATGGGTCAAGGATGTGCGTCGGCTTGCTGGCTGCGTTGCCGCCATGAGCAGATTCATTTCCAAGTCTGCTGAGCGCACCCTCCCCTTTTTTAAGATTTTGAAAAAGGTGGGCCCAATGGAGTGGACGCGGGAAGCCGAAGCAGCGTTACAGGATCTGAAGAAGTATCTTTCCTCCACGCCAATACTTGTTGCGCCTCGACCACAGGAACCGTTGCTGCTATACCTAGCAGCAACGAACCAGGTGGTCAGTGTCGCACTGGTGGCGCAGAGAGAAATCGATGATGAGGTGATAGCAGCAATGGAGCCTAGTGCCACTGGCGTAGAGACGACGCAGCCGATTGGAGTGCTGCCGAAGAAGAAGATGATGAAGCACCCGGTCCACTTCGTTAGCTCCCTCTTGCAGGGGGCTAGGTCAAGGTACTCTGGTGTGCAGAAACTGCTCTTCGGCCTTTTTATGGCCTCGAGGAAGCTGCGTCACTACTTCCAGGCGCACGAGATCACCGTCGTCACTCGCCTCCCTCTGCAACGGATATTGCACAACCCAGATGCAACGGGAAGGATTGTAGAGTGGGCACTGGAGTTGTCCAGCTTTGGCCTCAAGTTTGAAAGCACCTCGACAATTCAGAGCCGAGTCCTGGCAGAGTTCGTGGCAGAATGGACCACAACGCCTGATGAAGAAGTCCAAGAAACAACTCTCCCCGGCAAGGAGGCGAGTTGCAACTGGATCATGTGCTTTGATGGGGCTTTCTCTTTGCAGGGCGCCGGGGCTGGCGTACTGCTGGTCGCGCCCACCGGAGAGCACCTCAAGTACGTGGTCCAGATGCACTTCCCTAGGGAGGTATCAACGAACAACACTGCCGAGTACAAGGGGCCGCTTGCCGGTCTTAGGATCGCAGCAGACCTCGGAATAAAGAAGCTCATTGTCAGAGGCGACTCACAGCTTGTCGTCAAACAAGTCAACAAGGATTACCAGAGCCCGTTGATGAAGGCCTACGTCGATGAAGTGAGGAAGTTGGAAGAGCGCTTTGATGGTATACAAGCGGAGCACGTTCCCCGAGTGGAGAACGACATCGCCGATTGCTTGTGAAAGCGCGCTGCTCTCAAGTTACCTGTGGAACCAGGTACCTTTGCGCTTCAGCTTTCTCAGCCATCCGTTGATCCATCAACAGAGCAGAACAAGAGGAGGAAGTCAGGGCCCGGCAAGTACATTCCCGCCGAGCTCCCCGGAGCCGCCGGCAAGGATGTTGCCGGGGACACTGAGCCCGTCACCGGAGGGCTAACTCCTGCGAAGCATCAAGCTTTTGCTTTCGAGATGGAAACTCCCTTTGCGGAGGAAATGCCCTTAGTCCTCGCCGTCGAGCCCCAGGCTCCAGCGTGGGCGCAGCATACCGTCCGATTCCTTCAGACTGGGGAACTTCCTGAGGAGCAGGAAGAAGAGGAGAAAGTAGCCCGTCGGTCCGCCATGTATCAGTTCGTCGATGACGTCCTGTACAGGAGAAGACCGGACAGTGTGAAATTGAAGTGCATCCCTCGAGAGGAAGGACTGGAGCTGTTGGCGGAAATACATGGAGGCATATGTGGATCCCACATGGGGTCAAGAGCCCTTGCCGGCAAGGCATTCCGGCAAGGCTTCTTCTGGCCCACTGCCCTCCAGGATGCGGTGGCGCTGGTCACCAGGTGTGAAGCATGGCAATTCCATTCGAAGAAACTTCATAAACCAGCTCATGCCCTTCAAACCATTCCTCTCTCCTGGCCCTTCTCAGTCTGGGGGCTCGACATACTGGGCCCTTTCCCCCGCGCCGTCGGGGGCTTTGAGTACTTGTACATTGCAATCGACAAGTTCACAAAGTGGCCGGAAGTGGAGGCGGTGAGGAAGGTCACAGCTCAGTCAGCGTCAAGTTCTTCAAGGGGCTAGTGTGCCGTTTTGGGGTACCCAACAGGATTATCACCGACAACCGCACGCAGTTTACAAGCCGCACCTTCATGCAATATATCCAGGACCTCGGCAGCAAGGTCTGTTTCGCTTCCGTTGCTCACCCCCGAAGCAATGGTCAAGCTGAGAGGGAAAATGCTGAAGTGCTGCGTGGATTAAGGACAAAGAAATTTCGAGCCACTGGCCAGACGCCCTTTGCCCTGATATACGGGGCAGAAGTAGTTCTCCCCATGGAACTCATATACGGGTCACCTCGAGTGCTCGCTTATGATGAGCTTGAGCAAGAGCAATTGCGGCAAGATGACGCGATGCTCCTTGAGGAAGATCGCCTTCGGGCGGCTATAAGAGCAGCGCGCTACTAGCAAGCCTTGTGCCGCTACCATAGCCGCAAGGTTCATGCCCGAAGCTTTGAGGAAGGTGACCTTGTCCTCCGGCGCGTTCAATCGGCCAGGAATACGAACAAGTTGACACCAAAGTGGGAGGGCTCTTATCGGGTAATACGAGTCACCAGGCCTGGTATAGTCCGCCTGGAGATCGAGGATGCCGTTCTGGTGAGTAACTCCTGGAACATCGAGCATCTTCGCAAGTTTTACCCATAAGGCGCGGCTTGCCGGGCCTCCCGTCAAGCCACCCTTTTGTACAAGCTTTGCCGGCAAGGCATGTAACCCTTTGTACAAAGCCAGGCGCAGACCCTGAGCATAAATAAATGAAGCGCTGGCGCCCTAAGTTTTAGCATGCATGCTGAGTCGAGTCTCGTCCTTGGTTAGGGTTGATAGTGCTTAGCAGCGGCTAACCCCTAGCTTAGAGGTCGAGTCTTTGTCTTTCCTCTATCTTCCTTGGTTTACAGGACGCACATGCATCCTTGCCGAGGATACTTGGAGGGAGAAGAGAAGAACAAATCAGTACTTGGGACCCGGCAAGCCAGCGTTGCCGGGGGCTACAAGAGCAAGAATTTGCCCGCGGCAGACCAGGGTTGCCGGGGGCTGCAATTTCAGATAAGTCCTTTTTCCCTTATCATGCATTTCGTTATGGACTGAGGTATGTGAAACCTCATTCTTTTCCTTAAGCTACCGTGCTCCCATAACTCTAGGTCCTAAGGCTCGGCCCTGGGACCATGGTCGGTCGTAGTCGCGGCAGCAAAAGGATAAAACGAGGAGCCTAGGCTCGCTTCATCCCTGCCTCCGCCAAGGGCGTGAGAAAGGTCGAGCGAGGTAGGGAAATGGCGGGGCCTGTTGCCGGGTGAGAAAATGTTTATCTTAAGGATATCAGGGATTTATTCCCTGTTGTGGGTTTTTACCTACGAGCATATGACCCGGCAGACATTCCTTTTTCATTAAAAACATTCCATTCAGGTACAATCCATAGGGAATGAAAAACATGAGTAAGGGGATTATAAGTTTTACACTTAACAGATGCCCGAAGGCTTACATACTAAAAAGAGATAAGATGCCCGTAATGCCTCTCCTGTCCCTCTCCTCAGGAGGTTGGTGAAGGAGGCGAGAAGGGCAAAAGGGGTGCCTAGGCGAGCTACGGGTGGCAGAAGACACCGAGAAGGCATCTCGGCGGCCTCCCCAGGGCTGGACGGTGATGACGGCGCCGGAGGTTGAGCTCGAAGACGAGGCAGCAGGACGTCAGTAGGAGATGATGGCGTCGGTGCCCGCGTACTCCGACATGACGACCTTGCCGCCCACCTTCTTCTTCTTCCTCTTCCGTAGCCTCCCTACGCCAGCCGCTAAGGAGACGACCCCAAGAGGTTCAAGGAGCCGACGACGCAGATGATGGGGTCGCCGGTGCCACCAGGAGCGGCGCCCGACACCTAGTCGGACCCGTCATCCCGCCGTCCCCCGCCCTCGTCGTCGCTGCCGCTGTCCTCCTCGTCACCCTTGTTCGGGGAGGAGTCTTCGTCATCAGAGGAGCTCTCCATGCAGCACCTCGCGTGAGTTCCGAGGTGCCCGAAGACCTTGACGGAGAGGTGGCCATCCCCCATTAGCTTGAAGTGGAGGGTGAGCCCGTCCGTCAGGCTGTGGATGTGACCGAACCACTTCCATACTTGGCGGAGATACATCACATGAGGGGCGGGAAAGTAGACGCGTGCTCACCTGCCACTGATCCCACAACCCCTCATGTGCAGCCGCAACGACTCCGCGGATTCGCCTCCATCTCCCATTCAAACGGGGTCGGGAGACGAAGGCGATGGCGCGGCGACCCCCGCATCCTAATGAAGAATTCGCAGGGGTCATCTCCAACATGACCTTCCACTGGAGGAGGCGCTGCAGGCGGGGGCGAGGCCGGCGAGCCGCCCCGTCTTCCTCTTCCCCAAGCACCCCGGCCTCGCCCACAGCCCCGCCCCCTACATCTTCCCCTCGTGGCTGGTTCGGCCACTACGGGTGCAGGAGAAGGAGGGTCGCGCTGTCGAGCAGCGACCCTCGCCGCCTCCGTTGAGGAGCCGGGGTTTTCCTTCTTCATGGAAGATAGAAGAAAGGAGCAGAAGCGGAAGGAGAAAGAAGATGGAGGAGTGCGGAGCGCCGTCCCCTCCCTCCGCCCTTTATAAAGGGGCGGGGCTGGAGCTCGACCACCTTGCTCGACCAATCAAGACGCAGAAGGCGAGAGGGGCTGGGACCGACCCGCCACCCCAACCAACAACGGCTCGGTTTCCCGCCTCCACCGCTCGCCACCTCGAACGCATGGGAGGCACGTGGCGAATGCGCAGGACCAAAGGGACGGGTGGGGCGACCTCTCCCCACCCTGTGATCGTGGAGAGTGGATGCCTAGGTGACCGCGCCTCGGCCCCTTTCAGTCAGCGGGCCACGCCCCCACACCTCCCCCCGTTTATGGGGAAGGCGCGGGCCACCTCCTTTCGCATTTACTGCGACGTGACGCATGCGTGCGGAAACCGCCCCACGCATGCCGCCCACGTCACGCAGGCCCCTCCACCCCGCGCCGCGCGCGCGGGCCGTGGGAGACGCAGCGCACGGAAATTTTACCACGATGAGAACCGCCCTGCCTGCCCGCGCCCCGTTCTGGGCCTGGCTCAACAACGTGTCGCGCTTATGTGTGGCCCAGGCCCGGGCTCCTGTCGGTGTACAAAAAGAGGGGTACACTTTTTGTACCCCTATGACTGTGCACGGGCAGTCTGAGCCACGGCGCCATCGCACCAAGCATGGCAAGGGAGGAAAGCCGACGCAAGACTGAAGCTTGATCGAGACTGGAGCGACGACAAGAATAAGACCACGAAGAGCAAAGGGATGAAGCGACTTCCCCCGGCAAGATCCTTGCCGGGGCTGGCTCTAGCAGCCCCGGCAAGACCCTTGCCGCGGCAGCTCGCCCCGCGCCTACGGAGAGAATCACCCTTGAGTCCACCGCCCACATGGGGCGAGGATTCGGGAGATATACCCGTGGTGGCATGCAGATCTTTGTGAAGACCTTCAAGATCAGATGCAAGATAAGAAAACGACGACCCTTGGCGGGATCCCAGCCAAGCAGGTCCACAAGGCCCCCGGCAAGCACCTTGCCAGGGATGACAGCAGGCGCCGCGGCAAGACCCTTTTCGGGGCCCCGGCAAGGCCCTTGCCGAGGACACCCACGGGGCCACCATCAGGCCCGCACCAACTGGGTTTCCACCGACCCACGCAGCTGCCGACCCAACCAGCTGGACAACCTCCTGCGTGGCAACCCACAGATCTTCATGGAGACCCGCTGTTGCGCCACCTCAGCTGCCTGTCTGCTTACATGGCACCTCAGGCACCGCTGGCCAGGGCGCGTGTCGAAACGAGGAGGAGCGGCGGCGGACAAGACGGGCGTCTCCCCTCGTCCCCGATAAAGCAAGGACACCTAAGCTGGGCGCATTAAATGCACCTTGTCCTGTAATGCGAGGGATAAGCTCGCATCACTGTACCCTTTCCACCTCCTGTGTGCCACTATGGCAACCCCTTTTCCTTATAAAAGGAGGCCCGAGGAAACCAGGAGGGGGATTCGGCTTTTCGGAACCCCTCATGACTCTTTGGGAGCTCCTCGTTAGCTGAAGAACACCAACATATAATCCACCAAAGCAGGAGTAGGGTTTTACGCATCTTTGCGGCCCGAACCTGGGTAAAGGAACCGTGTCCTGATCATTAGATCCGCCCTTCTCTCAACCCCGCGCCCCGCAACCGTAGTAGGGATTCTTGTGATCCCATAGGTGTCGATCCAAATACACCGACATTCCTTTTCTGTAAAACCCTGAAATAGGCAAAAACAGTAATCTGGACTGTGCCTTTGGGTTAATAGGTTAGTCCCAATAATAATATAAAACTGTATAACAAAGCTCATTAAACATCCAAAACATCATAAATAATAGCGTGGAACAAAAAAATTATATATACATTGGAGACGTACGAGTCCCCGATGTGAGGTGGAGGAATAAATATTTTGCGCGTAAAAAGGAGGCACTTCCTTGCTGCGGCCGTGGACCCAGCTGTCAGCCTCTCCATGTATAGTCCACGTCCGATGCAAAGCCATTCCTTGCCCACGTTGACCACGTCGCACCGAGAGCACCAGGGCTGTGGACGATGGCGAGACCTAGGAAGGGGATGACACGGAGCCGGGGAAGACGCGGCAGTGGAAGCTCGCGTGGAGAGGAGTACGAGGGTTCACTGGTCGGCTGCAGTGTGAGGCTGCTGTCGCCGCAGAATAACAGGGGGTGTTGGTGAGTGGAGGGATGGCTTGGCCAGCGGTGGGGGTAGTAGGGGGCGGTGGGGCCTCCGCGGCAGCACAGCCGGCCACGTGAGGCAGGAGCACGAGGCACGACCGGCGCTGGTTTGCTAGTTGGTTTGGGCGGCTGGAGCAAGTAGACCAGAGGTTGAAGAAGCACTATAGCCGTTGGATGGACATCGTACGGTCTCTGGAGATAGAATCGTGCATATTGACTAAGTTGACAAAGCCCTCCGTCCCCGTCAACTTAGTAGGCCCACAAGTCAGCCTGCCACTATACTGGGTCCCAGCTAACAGGGGGAGTATTCATTTTTTTGTGCGTGATAAGGAGGCTCATCCTTGCGTGCGAAGATATAGCTGGTGGGTCCGAGCTGTCAGCGGCGGTAACGTTTTTGCCACGGAATACAGGGGCCCTTTTGGTGGGTCCCAGATGTCAGGCTTAGGAATCATTATTTTGTGCATAATAAGGAGGCAATTCCTTGCGTGCGGCCGTGGACCCAGCTGTCAGCCTCTCCAAGTACAGTCCACTTCATATGCATGTCGGTCGTTAACCACGTTGACTAGGCCGCACCAAGAGCACCAGGGTGGTGGACGACGGCGAGGCCTAGGAAGGGAACGACATAGAGGTAGGGAAGACTTGGCAGTTGTTTCCCACGCGGAGGGGAGTACGACTGTACGAGGGATTACTGTTTCGTCTGCCATCGTCAGAGAATAACAGCAGGTGTGGGTGAGTAGAGGGATGGCTAGGCCAGCGATGGGAGTACGGTGGGGCAGTGAGGGCTGCGCGGCAGCACAGCCGGCCGCGGGGAGGAGAGAGCGGGCAGTCCTGCCGGTGCTTGTTTGAGCGGCTGGAGCAGGAAGAGCAGAGATTGAAGAAACACGACGGCCCTTGGATGGACATCCAACAGTCACTGCTTGTGCGTCAACCTTTTTTTAGGAAAGCCTCAAAGCTGTGGAAAACATCGTACATCGCATCTGCCATTATTAATAATAATTTATAGTCCATTTGCTAATTCTTAAGGTTTTTTTTTGGAGCCCATATTCTTTTTGTTAACATTACAGCCCATATTATGGCCGCGGTTAAAAAATTATACGAAATTTTGCATATTTCGGTGCGGTCCGAATTGTTTTTAATCCCGAAATTTTGAGTCACAGTCAGACTGATTTTAATAATAAATGTATATCAATATAAAATCCAACAAATTGTCCACGCATAAAAATCAATGCAATTCAAAATCTCGAAATGAAAAAAAAAATGAAACTAATTGCCGGTTTGATGTACAACCCATTTCTCATTACTGATAGGCCATTTTCTCGGCCAGCTGAATGAAGATCTCCTTTCTTGAAAGATTTGCAGCCCAACAGGCTTGACAAAGCGACTTACTTGGCAAATCACAAAAAAACTGGGTTGTGGCCGTGGACCCAACTGCGACCGTGGACCCAACTGTCAGCCTCTCCACGTATAGTACTCTTCTGACGGAAGTCGGTCGTTGACCACATTGACCACGCCACGCCGAGAACACCAAGGCGGTGGATGAGGGCGAGGCCTAGGAAGGAGACGACTAGGTGCCAGGGAAGACGCGGCAGCGGATGCCTACACGGAGAGAAGTACGAGACCGCCGTCGCCGCAAAATAACAGGTGGTGTGGGTGCATGGAAGGATGGCCTGGCCAGCGGTGGGAGAAGTATGGGGGTGATGAGGCCTCCGAGGCAGCACAGCCGGCCACGGGAGGAAGGAGCAGCGGCATGATCGGCGCTGCTTTGGGCGGCTATAGCAAGAAGACCAGAGGTTGAGGAAGCACTATGGCCATTGGATGGACATCATACGGTCACTGGAGCTAGAATCGTTCATATTGACTAACTTGAAAAAGCCCTCTGTCCCCGTCAACTTAGTAGGCCCACAGGTCAGCCATCCACTATGGTGGGTCCCAGCTAGTAGGGGGTATTCATTTTCTGCATCATAAGGAGGCAATTTGTTTCGTGCAAAGATATAGCTGGCGGGTCCCACCTGTCAGCGGGGGGCGGGGGGACGTTTTTTCGCGAAATACAGAAGCCCTTCCCGTGGGTCCTAGCTGTCAGGTGCGGGAATCATTATTTTGTGCATAATAAGGAGGCATTTCTTTGCATGCGGCCATGGACCCAGCTGTTAGCCTCTCCACGTACAGTCCACTTCCGATGGATGTTGTTCATTGACCACGTTAACCAGGCCGCGCCGAGAGCACCAGGGCGGTGGACGACAGCGAGGCCTAGGAAGGGAACGACACGGAGCCAGGGAAGACTCGGCAGTTGTTTCCCACGCGGAGGAGTACGACGGTTTAGTGGTTCCTCTGCCGTCCCCAGAGAAAACAGCAGGTGTGTGTGAGTAGAGGGATGGCTAGGCCAGCGATGGGAGTAAGACGGGGCGGTGCGGCCTGCGAGGCAGCACAGCCGGCCGCGGGGAGGAGAGAGCACGCAGTCCCGCCGGCGCTTGTTTGAGCGGCTGGAGTAGGAAGAGTAGAGATTGAAGAAGCACGACGGTCGTTGGATGGACATCCAATAGTTTGTGCGTCAACCTTTTTTAGGAAAGCCTCAAATCTATGAAAAACATCATACAACCCATCTGGCATTATTTCTAATAATTTACAACCCATTTGCTAATTCTTAAGGTTTTTTTGGAGCCCATATTCTGTTTGTTAGCATTACAGCCCATATTATGGCCACGGTTAAAAAATTATACGAAATTTTGCATATTTCTGTGCGGTCCGAACTATTTTTAATCCCGAAATTTCGAGTCACTTTCAAACTGATTTTAAAAATAAATGTATATCAATATAAAATCAAAAAAATTGTCTAGGCATAAAAATTAATGCAATTTAAAATCTCAAAATGAAAAAAGGAAATTTGAAACTAATTGCCGGTTTGATGTGTTTAAAAAATGTACAGCCCATTTCTCATTATTGATAGGCCATTTTCTCGTCCAGCTGAATCAAGCTCTCCTCATCTTGAAAAATTTGCAGCCCAACAGGCCTGACAAAGCGACTTAATTGGCAAATGACAAAAAAACTGGGCTAGCAATTTCGAGAAAGAAAAAAAAACTAATGGGCTCGTCTGTGGTAAACATAAAAGAGAAGGTTGTCAAGACAGGCCAGATGCCCCGCACAGCCCAGTTGACACCCTGCTTCCGTCTCAAAAATAAATTAGATAAATGCCACTCCAATTATGGCGATTCATAAAAATGCCACTGCAATTTCCGAACTTTGAAAAATGACACTGAAATTTTTGCAAACTTTGGAAAACGCCACTGCAATTTGCAAACTTTGAAAAATGCCACTCCAAACTTTGAAAAATGCCACTGGAAATGGCATGAAATGGCATTTTCAAAGTTTGGAAATTGCAGTGGCATTTTTGAGAAACACATATTTGGAGTGGCATTTATCAAATTAACTCAAAAACATATAACTGGGCGAGCTCCTGGGTCCCTGGTTTCAGCCGATCGTTGTGCAATTCTCTCGTTTATTGACTACGTTGACAATGGCATGGGACCCAGATGTTAGAAATCCATTAGGAGGAGCCATTTTTTATTGGCTTGAAATAAGGAGGTACTTGCTTGCGTACTGCCATGACCTTGGCGGGTCCCTGCTGTCATCCTCTCCACGTACAATCATCTCCTGATTGTGTACGCATAAACTTGGTAGGCCCACAAGTCGGCCTCTAAACCCGTGGAGGACAAATACAACCCATTTAAAAAAATAACATCCAATTCCATACGTTCAAACGGAAAGTTCAACATTCAGAGCAAAGTAACAGGACTGATCCACATATAGAGTACTGAACTTCCACATGGACAACCATCATAGCCAAGTTAACTATCTACTCATACTAATACTCTAGTAGCGTACAAGTACTAACTTACTCTTAGCTAACTAGACGATGCCGGCCGCCATCTGCGGTACACGCTGAATGCCGGCACCAGCATCCTCCGCCTCGCCTCGGACATGCCAGAGGTGTGATAGGGCACGTTCCTCGCGCACGTTGGCCATTTCCATGCCGACATGGTCCACCGAAGCTTCGGCTCCTAAGCGGGAAACCCACTTGACGAGCTGGTAGTAAAAATCAGCGGCGTGAACGCGTGCGTACCCGACAGCCTCCAGGGCTATTTGCTGGGCGCCGGCCTCCACGTAGTCGGCCCAGTTGCGGGCGCTCTGCTCGCGACTCAGAGCATCAGTGCGCTGCTGCTCCATGTCCCGCTGGTGGCGCAAATCGGCGATACGCTGCTCCTCCACCAAGCGGTCGCACTCCAATCACTCCTGCTCCTCCGCCAGGCGGTCGCGCTCCAACAAGTCCTCATTCTCCGCATTTCCATCTGAAGACCGATAGAATGCCTCGTCCCTCCGTCTGCCTTCCGGCGAAAAACCGAACACTAGTTCTGGCGGTGACGGCCTCCGGCCTCGCCTATCGCGGACGGGCGGGGTCATGGCGGACGTGGCGAGAGCGAGAATAAGTGGCGAGCGACGTCGGGCCGGTGGGGGCTTATGAGGATAGGGCGAGTTGGGTCACGATGCCACCATAGAAGTCCGGGAAACATTACTTATAGGCAGAAGGTAGCGCGACGGTCATCGGAATTCAATGCATAATTATGCAGGCATGGCTTAGCGTGCCAGATTGCCATGGAAGACTAGAGAAATTGAAATTCTGACTGTGCCGTCCCGTCCCGTCCATGCTGGGTTGCACGCCGGCATGACGGTCAAACGAGTGCACTCGAATCATCTCCCTCCTTGTCAATAATGTTTCCATTGATTTAAAAGGCCCGCAACAATTAAAGCGTATGTTTTTTCGCATCCGTTAGTTGCCTTAATTACGGCCGGCTGCATGCAGGCACACAAAATGGCCCGCAGCCAGTATGTGGAGCAGCTTGCAACGAGTCGTAGCCGAGGGCATTAGTTGATGAACTTTAGCTGGGAGATAAGGCATTTGCGAACTCGAATCATCCAGATGAGGTACTCCTTCCTTGTAAAACATCTACCTTGGTTGGTGAGATTTTTGAATTAAGCCCTAGAAACCGAAAAGGAGGTAGTACGTGCGTGATTCGCTATTTATTTGTGTAGGATCGAGTAGGTCGTTTTTTGAATTGAGCCCTGCAAACCGAAAAGCAGGCAGTATGTGGGTGATCCGCAATTTATCCGTGTAGGATCAGGTAGGTCAGATCGTGTACGTCTACGATCGCATTAACTCATGAATATTCACTGTGAGATAAGGCATTTGCAAATGTTTTTGCTGGCAGTTTACTCAGATTCGCATGGCATTTTCTTCAGAGTAGCTTGTCCGGCGAGATCCCGGGGTGGCGAGCGGCGGTGCGCTGCGGGGCGGCGAGGCGGCAGCGCCGCGCTGCGGGCGGCGAGTGGCGGCGGCGGCGCGGGGCGGCGCTGCGGGCGGCTATGGCAGGGAGGCGGGACGGCTGGGCTGGCGGGCCGAGCGGTCGGCTTATAAAGCCCAGAGTCCCGGTCCTAAACGACTCTAATGCGGTTGCGCTTTTTTTTAAATAGAGTCCTGGCACAGAAAAACTAACGAAGGAAATACTAAACCGACTCCAAAACTCCCGAAATAAATTTTCACCGTCCTCTAATAATATTTAGGACAAAGTGAACATTTTCCCGGACCTAAATGCAATTTTTAGAAACACGCATTTTTCCTATGCAAATAAAAATCGCAAATAAATCCAGAAAAATACCAAAAGTGATTTTAACATTTTTCCTCCAATATTTCTGTTATTTTGGAGAAGTCATATTATCTCCGCTCATATTTTGTATTTAGAAATATTTTTAGGAAGAAAAACAGTTAGAATCACACTGTCCTCGTACCGGTATTCGAGTAAACTCAAATACGAAAACGGTAAAATTCCAAACTCTCTCCGTAGGTCCTTAGTTGCTTCGAATTTCGAGGAACACCACAAACAAAAATGCAAAGAGCATACAATGCAGTATGATCTATGTATAACATTCCAAATTGAAAATTTGGGATGTTACACTGGCTGTGCAACAACATTAGAATGCCTTAGCTGAAAAATCTTTATTACATCCACAATCAACAGCTAACCCTGAAATAATCGAGAGACATTTAATGGCATTGCTTAAATTTATCGGTGGCATTAGACTGAGTGCGGCATTAGTTAAATGTGGCATCACTTTAGCAGTAGCATTGGTTGACTTTACCGCTGGCGTTGTACTAACAGCAAAAAAGTGACAGTAAGAGCATGGGAGACCCATTCGAACAGTGGGCGCACCAGTACGATGTACCTCCACGGACGCATAGAGTGGTGAGGGAGGTATGGTTGCCCAAAGCAACAAATCTCTAGGCAGCATATGTGGATTACGTCCCATTTTTGTTATGTTCAGCCACCTTTTCCTATGTGAGGACAACAAACCGATCGACCTGGTCATTCTCTATTCCGTTGTCATGCATTTCTACACTTCTTCAACCAAGAGACACGAGACTCGTTCATTAGCTACTGATTTCCCCCTTTTCAACCTAGATGCGGGTTCGATGCCTACTCTCTTTGACACTACAGTCTCCCTTCCTTTCATTATTCAACCCAGACATGGATTAGTCTGCATGAAGTAGGGTTTCCTTCAATAATGCAAATTAAGGTTTTCGTCCGCATGACCAGCAGAGTAGAGGATAGCAAATTGGGAAGATGGTGGAGTGGAAAAAGATCCACATGCAGCGACGTGGCAGATGGGGGCAATAGAACAAGGTTATGGTTCGAAAAGAGGCAGCATACCTGAGGGTTGGCGGGAAGTGGCTTCGCTCGTGGTCGTCGTCCTCCGCACGCACTACGGCAGCGAGCTTGGGGACGGAGGCCATCCCGCACGGGCGCTAAGTCTGAGAGGACGGACTTGTCGTCAGTGTGTGACCTCGCTCGCCGACGACGAGGTCGTCAATGCTGCACGTCCTTTTCTTCCCCGGCGGATCTGTGACCATCGGTGAGGAGGGAGAGAGAGGCCGTCTTTTTTAGATCTGGAGAGAGGGTGATAGTGTGAGAAGCAAGTGGGCAGCCCTTAGCAAGAAAGCTCTAAAGCTCCAGCCTATATATCTTTTTTACACTACTAGTACTAGAGGTGGAGTAGTGGTAGAGTAGTTTATATTTTCATTGCAAACAGTACCAGTTAGTCGTGCTTCAAAACTGAACGGCACACCATTAAAGAAATAAAGGTCGATAACTAATGCGGCACCTCGGGACAACGCGGCCAGATCGCATTTTGCACGAGGAATTACACACCATGTTTCGTTGACATGTGCTCCCGTGTACCAGATGAATGACTCCAAGTTCGACCACGGTGATGCTTGGTGCGAGCCGAGGAACACTATTGGAGAGACCCCCTCATAATTTTCCTACATTGGTCAGTCGATTCATAGGATAGAATGCTATAGGATTTTTTCCCCTATGTAATCATGTTTTAATTGGGAATCTAGCATCCACTCCAACTTTTGTTTCACTTGCTTTGATCTTACGAAGAGAGTACTTGCTCTAAATGATGTGCCGGTGCAAGAGCCACCTATATTAATTAACCATGCTCTAAAAAGGTGGACCGGCTTCGGATATAGTAGTAATGTAGGTTAGTAGGTGACCTTGCGCTTGGATCTTCTCCTCTTCCAGAAGTCGAACAATAATGATGGTACTACTTCTGGCAATCTGACACCAAATGAACTGCTGCACGTCCACTGCTTGTAAGCAAAAGCAAAAGTTGGCGAGGGAGAAGGCATAGTAAGCAAGCTTCTCGTCATTCTGCAAGTTGATGGGACACATCAAAGTTACGTATTTATTAGTACTCTCTTCTAAAAGGGCCGACCATGTCCATGGCTACCATCCCGTTCTCTGTCATTGAGTACATGCACTATTCATGTGCCATCGAGGAGAAAGAATATTGCGTAGTACTAGGTGGCATCAAAGTGCACGACTCACTTACGCACTACATATCTCCATTTTCTTGCATGACACGCCACCTTGATGCTAGATGTCCCGCGTGTCATGGAGGCATATAGTATGATTTTGTAAAATGGAGGCTTATAGATGTCCCGCGTGCCGGCAACAGGATGAACAAATCTCATGTCTTAAACGAAAGAGTGGCAGAACATAGATTCCCGACGACAGAGAAGGAGCTACAAACCTCGGGGTGGAGCGTTTGCGCTCATATTATTTTATATTATTTATCGACAACTAATGCATCACCTCGGGCCAACGCGGCCATATTGCATTTTGCACGAGAAATTACACACCATGTTTCGTTGACATGTGGTCCCGTTCCAACATGTCAGTGAGACGACGGTGAGTCCTTTTGTACAATTTTCGAAAGGACGTGTAGGTCGGGGCGCCTCCTCATGTACCGTGATAAACTGGCAACCGTCCATCGACTCTTCGCCTTTCCCTCTCGATTTGGAACTGATGTCGCACGCTCTTCGTCCCTCCTCCATTTGCCTTCACCCTTCCTTCTGCCATTGTTCGATCGTCTTCTCCATAGAGGGAACCAGCCGGAAACGACCCTGTTATTCTTGCCCCGATCTGAAAGATGACGTGGTGGGGGAACTCATTGATCATTGCGATGTCATCACCTCGGCTAGCATGGCAGGTTCGGTCAAGAACATTCTCGACTCAACTAATAACATCATTACAAGGAACCCAAGGGTCCAGGAGCGGTTTGATCTCCCCTATCTTCTTCGTCGTGACTCTGCTGACTGGTGCGGGGACGAGGGAAGCCTCGCCTTGTGCAAGTTGATGTCGCTTGATAATGATACATATAATGTTAAGATGCCATCGCTTGAGGGCAAGCATTGGGCAGGCGCAAATGGAGATTGGGTTGGATATATTGGGTACAATTGCGAGTGGGAACTTGTGAATGTGTACACTCGTCAGCGGATTCTAGTTCCAAAAATCTCCGAGTGTCCTGAGGTTGAGCACATAGATGATCTACGTACGTTCAAATATGATCATGGTGACTGTCGTCTACAGAAGATAGCAATTTCTCGAGTTCCCAACCGCTCTTGGAATTAATAGAACTCTGAATTTGTCGCTATCTTCGACAAGTTTGTTGCCATCCTTCGTGGTTCGACTGGATGGATATTGCTCAAAAATCAGTTTCTATACATGGATGTGTACTGTGATCCAATTGAATATGAGAGGCTTGTATTTGCTGCCACCACTCGTGGCACTGTTTTTGCAAGGGATCCTTATTGTTTCGGTATGTTTGTCTTCCGCCGTAATTATAATTGTTTCATCCACATGCATGCGACTTAGCAAGTTTCCCTTCTCTACTAATTACCCTTCTTCTTGTGTTTACAAGGTCCTGTGAACATTCCACCACCTATACTTGAAATTTTTTATAACCAAGGGGGAGATGACGATGGTGATGATCACGAGCATGAGGATGAGCAAGGCCCATATGCTCACTGGCGACTGGCAACTAATTCCAATGGATCACCACTTCTTTTCTGTATACAGCTCACTGCTGATGTTACTACTGAGGGAGCAGCTGTTGTCTCCCATGGTCGCACTCTCCGGACCTATTCCATACTAGTGTGCTAGCGCCAACACCTTCTCCCTGGTACAGTATTGATAGTCTTCGAGCAAACTCGCTCTTCCTTGGACAAAAAAATTCAATGATGTTGAAAGGCGATCCAACTGTTGTTGACACAGCGTTACTACCATTTATGAGAAGCAATTGTATCTATACGTCAGACATTGCGGTGGCTCCCTACCCTGGTCGTAATATAGTAGGCCGCTTCAGCCTGGATGATCAATCATGCGTTGGTCTCGAGATTGACACTAGCTGGCCCTTCCTAGAGAATCACTTGTTGTTCAAAGCAAGCGTTTCCAATGCCGAGGATTGGTTGAGTTGAAATTCATTTCGTTGCTTGTTATTTGTTGTGTGATGAAAACTTTAGTATTTATAATGTATCCTTGTTGTCGTTGCGGGTTGATGACCTGTTGTAGGTAATAAAATTATGTGCCTGTGATAAACTTACTAAATTTATGAATGGCTTTTGAGTCGCTTCTCTGAGTGGGTGCTGTGATGAGGAAAAAATATTTTTTTCCGAATACATAATTGTACGTGCATTGCAACAGGTTATCGGATGAGGCCAATCAACAATAGTACACTATTTGTACTAGCTTCACATGCTGCACTATCTCTACGTCTACGTACTTAATACAACAGGTTTTAAACTTGAGACCAACCACCATCCTCACAAAGAAAACTTTTTAACCTAGCAAAGACTCCAGGAAATTTGGCCACACTGTGAGGTGGCCCATATGTTAATGTGTTCGCTGTACGTAACCAGCACATTGAATCCTCGATACTACTACTATAAGTAGTAGGAGTAGTAGGGTGGCATGGGCCAGAACAAGCATTCACGTCCAGGAGTATGGCACACGCCACCAACACGACTTCCATCTGAAACCATATTTGTTGGATCCGTGCTACATCAATCTCTTCAACCTCGTCGTTTATCTAACTCAGCCATCACGCGGCAGGCGAGGTGGGGGTTTGCCGATAGTCGGTTTCCTCAACTGTGTTCCCACTTGTAAGGCCAACTCCAATGCACGACCCCAAACTGACATCCATTTTTCCCGGATTCTGTCCGTTTGGGTAGGGCAATGGGGTCGTGTCCGGGCCATTTCTCGGATGTGGTGGCCGTGCGCCGAACGCGCGGACGCATCCCGACCGCGTTCATTTTTCTTTGCAAACACATATCTTTTTTTCATCGTTGATTTTTTGGTACATGGAAATACATCACCAAAATTCTGACTAGAAAACCAAGAACCACAAGAATACATTTTAGAAGATATCCAACTTCCATAACTGCTCCTGTAAGTTGGATTAGTGCCTTCTTGAGACATTCATTGTTGATCTGCGCAGGCTCGATCCTGCATGCTTCTTTCTTCTTCGAGTGTAAAGAAGTAGACGTGTCTAGCCTCTATTCTATCAAGAAGTGCACTACTCTCATCTACAGCCTCTATGCTAGCTAATAGTGCTAGAACATCTACTAAATTGCCCTCTATCAATATATCATTGTAGTCTTCTTCCCAATACCAAAACTTGCATCCATTCTACACAATAAAATTTTAAGTTAGCACAACAAGTATAATCCGAGAGCACAACCGAAGATTTGGTCGAGTTCTTCCTCCTTTTGCCGACAAGTGGGACATCCAGCATCCAGGTCGTGTCATGAAAGAAAATAGAGTGGTAGTTGAAGCCACGTGATGTGCATCTTGGGTTAAACTGTAAATAGAATCTTACTACTCTTGAATAAGTCCAAAAGCGACCACCGAAGATCTTTATTGGATTTGTTTTTCATCACCAGCACGTCGAGGTGAAAGATGTGCAGGTTCAGTGTGTCCTCTTGCATTTTCACTGACACGTGGGACCACATATGAGCAAACAGACGATGGGCTCCGCGCGTTTGCTGGCTGGCTGAGAAGAGAGATAGAGGAGGGCTGAGACCGGAATCCAGGAAATTTTTTCTATGTAACCAGCATCGCGATATAGTGGGGTGGCATGGGCCATAACTAGCATTCATGTCTAGCAGTACCGCACACGCCAGCCACACGAGTCCCATCCGACACCAATTTTCTTGGAGTCTGTGCTACAACCATGTCTTCTCCCTCCTGTTTTCTTAGCCATCACGCGGTGGGCGGGGTGGGGGTTTGCCGATAGTCAGTTTGCTCAACTGCGGCCCCACTTGTAAGTGAAAATGCAACACAGCACACATTCCCCCTTGAGCGGCATGCCGGACCAACCGTGTGGGGGTGCAACGCGAACACGGCAGGCTTTTCCTTTTGAACTAGTAACTTGTAAAATGTGGTTCTGCTCCATGGCGCGACCAATAGTTAGAAATAATGATTTTCCCTAGAGTAATGAGAAGTTTGGTTTTGGCGTGGTTCATGCATGGAGTACGTAAGAAAATTATGAAGTTGATGCAAAGGTAAGATAATTACTAGAAGTACCATATACTACTACATCGATTTGACGGAAAGATAAAGGTACATACGGATCCATCAACGACATCCTCACGCCCTAGTGCACCAGGCCACCGACCGACGTGTGAGGAGCAGCGGCGTTGGTGGAGAGCTCAACGTGCTTCTGAACAATGTTGTCCAAGGTTGCCCTGCGGTCCAAGAAGGCAGGCGTCCTATCGTCCTCCTCTTGCATGTAGTAGTCCTTTTGAACAATTTGTGCGTAGACGTGGGTGATTATGTCGATGGTATCTTTCTGCGCCAGGCGCTGCGTGGCGAGCACAACCTCAAGGTGGACATTCTCCGGTGCGACGACGGGTTACCAGTATGTCGAAGAGGTTGTCACCATAGAGGCCGTTGAGGGTGGCAGGCATCGCAGAGCCTGGGCTCTTGGGCTTGAAGCATACGTCAAGGTTGTCCGCAAGTTTCTTGACGACGGTGAACTTGTCCAGGAAGCCGATGAGGATGTCGTCGAATAAGGAGAAGCTATCGTCCAAGCGGCCCCTCGCCCTGGCGGCCTCAAGCACTACTTGGAGACGTTCCTCAGTGTCGGGCCGCAAGCCGGCGTCGTGGACCATCTGGCACAGCCGGCTGATGCTCGCGCTCATCGCCTCGATGGGTCTAGCTTCTAGTCAGAGCATGGTTAATAGTATTGCCAGCTGCTGGCTATAAGCCAGTGCCATGTCATCTATAGCCCATCTTATAGCCAACATGTACAATAGCAGATCAAAAGAGTGTACTCCTTTTTTATTATGTGGCCCACCTTTCATTCTCACAAAGTGCCTAGGAGCACGTGCCAAAGTTGGCTCTTCACGAAGAGCCCGCTTACCTTCTCTCTCCTCTTCACTTTCCTCCAACTAAGAAGAAATATACTAGTTTATTCCTTATAGCCCGCAGACTCAGCTCTATTGTACTTGCTCTCAACTGATCTTGCGATTGGAGTGATCACTCTTGCCCTTGGGTGCGTAGGTGCGTAGGATTTCGTAGATTGGACTGGCGGGAGCCTTTATATGAGAAGTGCAGACTGCGTTGAATTCAAGTGCGTGTTGGCCATCTACTCCTCGCCCCTCTACTACACCTGCCTTTGGTTGTATGACAGGTTGGCCAGCCACCCGTTGGGCCCACGTGTCATACACCCAAAGGCAGGTGCAGTAAGTAAATGAAGCTGCGTCCCCCTCCGTGCCCGTGCATGCTTTCAATGACTTGAGACTATCAAACATCACATGAAGTGGTTAGTTAATTGCATGTAATCCTATTAAGTAGCAAAAAGACATTAAGTTATATTGCCGATAGGAATAAAACAATACACCATGTATTTATTTATAGAGGGAGTAGTATATTTTTTGTGACATGCATTACTAGATATTCCTAGTCAAATACTAAATGCAGATGGATGTGGTAGTACTACTAAATCCAGATGGTGGTGCTCGTACTAGTAGTAGTAGTACTACCAATGTAGTAGCACTGTACTACCCGTTGGTCAAATTATTACGTGCTGCTCATCACCGTGAAGTGACAAGACCGTACGGCGGAGATGACACCTGAGTATAGGCGCTGTGTCCGGCATACCATAGTCAGCCTCACCGTCTGCAGTCACTATAATCATGGCTGTAGACCTAGCCTGCTTACAACTAGCCGTGTTCGACATAATTTCCCGTGCGTAGATGCCCGTGCATTGCACAGAACACCAAGATTGGGGGGTGGACGGCGCCGGCAGCGGCCATCGGGCGAGAATTTTCCATGGCCTTCTAGATGCGGTGGCGAGGAGATAAGGCTGATTGTGAGAGACAAGGAGTTGTTTGTAAATAGGGAACAAGTGCGGGCATCTTTTTGCAAAACTAGAGAAGTTTGGTTTGTATGCGTCAGGTCTAGATCCGACGGCTATTGGTGAAAGATGGCAGGCACAACATCATCACTAACTCAGGACCTGTTTGATTCGTAGGATTTTAAAAACGCAGGAATAGTACACGGTAGTATTACAAGTTTCAAACTGATATTAGAAATGTTAGGAGTAATGTTGCACCTACGAATATGGAATTACTAGGAAGTTTACGTAAGAACTTTCGTTACTTTGGGTGGATGCAGCATTATCGTACAAACTAAAATCCACCACCCTGACAAGACACTAATGGGCAAATAACTTTTCGAGTCCCTGACCGCTTGATGTTTCAAAAACAAATTCAGCTTCTGCGGAGACTTTGTCATTTAGGCTTAGACGCTTGCGGTGATCAGCACGCCATTTATTGTTGCGCCAGAGAACGCCAAACCTCATTACCTTGAGCACACTTGGCTCCAGAACAAAGAACCTGGCCAATTTAATCTCAGATGTGCTGCCTCAATAGTTGATCAAATCAATTTCTGTAAGATGAAGATCAAGGCATTCGATGAGATTGTTATAGTGCAGCACATTTTTCACTTTCAGGTCTTTTTTTATCTGCAAAAGAAGAGAACATATTAGAGCAACTAGATGTATAAGATTGCCGTGCCATCAAGAGGTACCAATATCACCCGGTCATACGATAGGGTTGGCTACCTAGTGATATATTTTTCACTATCTCTCTCTCTCTCTCTCTCTTTCCTCTCATTTACCTAGGAGTACGTGAAGAGCTTGGGCATTTGTTGCCTTCCACTATGTGGTCGATGCCATATTTCGCAATGTATGCCACATAATATGCATCGATGTCAAATCAAAAGATTTTGGCACCGCTTTCGTGATGTGAGAGAGTTGGCATCGCTGTGCACACAGACCCACATGTATAAACAAATCAATCAAACCAACTACACCATCCTCTCACTCTCCCAAACAAGTGTTTTTTATTGCCTCAGTCCTCAATGTGCCCTCAATTTACTAGCGTGCGGGGTGCTACCCCGAGTGGTTGCAACTTTGCTTACTTCACCGCGTGTTAGATGGGCTTCTAGTTTACTTATTCTCACCAACTGCCACATTGGCCAGCAGACGAAGATACAGAACACGTGCTGACAAGGCAGCATGTGGACTGGTTGACCGGTCAACTAAGCAATATACGGAGCTATACGCTGACATAGTGTCGGTGTACTAAGATAGGGGTACCTTAGTACCCCAACTTGTGCACGGGCAGTGGCAGCTTCCCGCGGCAGGGTCTACCACGTGCTTACCGGAAACCTCTCTGGTCCTTATTAAGCCATTCAAAAACAAAGTATACAAGACAGAAGATCAGGGCCCCGGCAAGTAGAGCTTGCTGGGAAGGCCGTCCCAGGCTCAAGACTACCACATTAACGCAAGGCCCTGGCAAGAGGAGCTTGCCAGGAAGACCAGAAGACTGCATTTCAGGAAACACGCCTCGGCGCGCCCTGCGCCCCGTCAGGACCCGGGGAGCGACAAGCTTCCCGGCCCGACAAGATCAAGACCCCGGCAAGGTGCTTGCCGGGGGAGGCTTGCACTGTGTGCCCGCGCTCCAGCTCATCGGCCCACGCGTCGCCCTGGGGCCCTTCCAGGGACGCGTGGCGGATGGCTGTGCCGCCTGGGGGACACGGTGGCACTCCACGGTGACGAGGCTACCGCCGTGGCGATCGGAGACGCACGGGCGGGCGCTTTTGGGGTCGACGGCGACGGGCATTTAATGCTCTTGTCCCCCACTGTCAAAGTAGGTGCTGACCACTATTCATCCACTGTTCACGCACTGTTCCCGCACTGTTACAACTACCACCAAAGTTACATTTTTGCCCTTCTCCTACGTTGACACCTATCGGTGACCCCTTGAGCTATAAAAGGAGGCCCATGCACAACGTAGAAAGGGTTCGGAACCTAGATAGCTCTCTTGCTCGGTGTAGCTAGTTCTCCAAGCTCCCGAGCTCACAAACTCAATACAAACCAAGCAGGAGTAGGGTTTCACGCGTCCGCGCGGCCCGAACCTGGGTAAACTGCCCGCGTGCTCTCCTCGATCTGCTCTTTGTGCTCCCTCCGCTCCCTTACCGCAACGTACAAAGGGGCTCCGGTCCCATAGGTGTTCGTGGTGGACAGTTTCCCCCGACATCTTTGGCGCGCCAGGTAGGGGGCGTTGAGGTTGTGCGAACCTGATCCGGCGCTCACGCGGGCGCATTCTTCATCAACATCTTCAGCTACATCAACTTCATCAACAGCAGCATGGCCTCGAAGAAGAAGGCTTCGGAGGTCGCATGCCCGTCTGCGTCTGTTCCGCCGCCACCGGAACCAACGGTGGGTGGAGGAGACGCCGGCGGAAGGGTGGTCGCCGGCGAGGAAACTCACGGCGCCACCAAATCCAAGGACAAGACGGACGACCGAGCCTCGGTGTCCGTGGACGCGCCACGTCCATCTCAGCAGACGACAGGCCAGCAGCGCCGTGGTACAGGAGCTACCATCCGCTTGCTGGGCCAAGGGCAAACCGGTGGATCGCGGGACGCTCAAGGTCACCGTCCTGGCACGAGCAAGGCGCGGTCGCCGGGGCGGGAAACTGCTCCTTCTAACCCCGTTAGGAGTCCGAGCATATCCCGCTCCTCGCACCGCTCGCCCCCGCTCCCCTCCTCTCCAGCAGAAGCTCTCGCAAGAGCGCAACTGCTCCTCGACTTCCCTCCAGCGGCAGACAAGGCCGAAGACTGGAGGGCAACCATTCAAAGCCTCATCGCCTTCGCCAACAACGACACGCCGCAGCAGCCGGCGACATCGCGGCCACGGCAAGTCGAGAAGACGAAGGCCGATGGCGACAAGACCGCCGGGGGTGCAACCACCGTGCACTCCCCGCCGCGGAAGCAGAAGACGCCTCCCCGCCGGATCAACGTCGACGACGACTCCACGGCGTCGTCGGATCCACGGGCTCGTCGGGACCAGCACCAGGTCCTTGACGATCGGCGACAAGAAGACGCTCGAACAACGATCGAGCGCCGCCGAGAAGCCCGGCGACAATCAGATCAGCGTGCTGGGACCGCTGCCGACACACACGCGCCCGGTGACCAGGCGACTTGCCGTACGCGGCAGGTTGCCCTGCGTTCACCCGCGAGCTGCGGCGTGTCCAGTGGCCCAGTATGAAAAACTTCAAGCCCGATGTACCGGAGATGTACGATGGCAAGACGCACCCCTCGGAGTTTCTCAGCATCTACACCATCGCGGTGCAGGCTGCCGGGGGGCACGACGAGAAGATACCCGCCAATTACTTCCCGCTGGTGCTTAAGCCGAACGTCCGTTCGTGGCTTATGCACTTGCCGGAAGGCTCCATCTCTTCGTGGGCAGATCTGTGCCACCAATTTGTTGGCGCCTTCACAGGCGGCCACAAACCCCACGGCCAGGAGAGTGATCTCCACATCTTAGCCCAGAAGGAAGGAGAATCCCTGCGCAGGTACATCCAACGATTCAGCCGCGTGCAGCACAACATCCCCGACGTCCACCCTGCCGCGGTTATCAGCGCGTTCCATCAGAACGTGTGTAACCGCCGCATGCGGGAAGAAATGGCCATGACAAAGATCCGGGACGTCAGCGAGCTCTACCCTCTGGCTGACAAGTGCGCGCGCGCCGAAGAGGGGAGGAGACTTCCCGAGGAGGATGCTGGCGCAGGAGGAAGCGACAGCGAGGATGCCGCCCCGGGAAAGAAGAACCGGCGGCGGAACAACAGAAGAAAGAAGAACAAGGAAGTGCTTGTCGTCGAGAAGTCCGGCAAGGAGGCTCCCGCTAAGACAGCACAGGCCGGCGGCTCCGGCAAGGAGCCTGCCCCTGTAGCGGCAGCCGACAAGCAGGACGGCTCCGACAAGCAATACTGCAAGATCCACTGCACCAAGGGCCACGACCTCTCCAACTGCAAGCGCGTCGAGTACCTCGTCGAGCAGCAGAAAGCTGAGTACGAGCGTCGCGACAAGGAGAAGGCCCAAGGTGGCAGAGGAGAGCCAAGCAAGAAGCGGCCATTTAATGGCTGGGGAGGACGCCGCGGCAAGGCCAAGCAGCAGCAAGGTGATCGACCTCCCCGAGGCCGCGACAAGGACGAAGAAGACGACGACGACGACATGGAGGAAGATGATAACAGCGAGCAGGAGTTCCAGAAGGCCACAGAAGTTCTGTGTGTCGACGGAGGCGCCTCTCTGCATACTTCTCACCGCCAACTCAAGCAGTGGGTGCGGGAAGTCAACGCAGTTGAGCCGCCCGTTGAGTCACGTAGGCTGCTGATGTGGTCCAGCACGCCCATCATTTTTGATATTGAGGATCACCCTGACCGCACCACTGCGATCGGGTGCTTGCCGATGTTGGTCTCACCAACCATCCGCAACCTCAAGGTCAACAAAATGTTGGTTGACGGTGGGGCCGGCCTAAACTTGATCTCCTCGGCTGTGATCAAGAAACTCCAAATCCCAGATGGCGAGCTCGAAGAGACCGGTTCGTTCCAAGGAATAAACCCGAGAAGGAGCAAGCCCAAGGGGAAGATCACTCTGCCGGTGACCTTTGGCGGGGAGCTCAACTTCAGGACGGAGAGGATAACCTTTGACGTGGCCGATATCCCATTGCCATACAATGGGATACTTGGACGTCCTGCCCTCGCCAAGTTCATGGCAGCTTCCCACTACGCCTACAATGTAATCAAGATGCCGGGGCCGATAAGCGTCATCTCTGTCCATGGCGACAAGAAGGACACGCTTATCTGTGCCGACAAGATCTACCGGGATGCAGCAGCCGCAGCGGAGAGCAACACACTTGCCGCTGAAGCTCCCGGGGGGAAGAAGACCAAGATCAAGTCCGGCAAGTGCTCTGGGGCCCACTCCGGCAAACGCACCTCTTCGGAGTGCTGCGCTGCCGTCGAGGACGTTCCATCGAGCTCCACCGGCAAGTGCAAGAAGGGGATGGCCGCTCCACCGGCAACCAAGAAGGTGTCCGCCAAGGAGGACGGCACTGGTGGTACCTTCACCATCAGTGCTACACTCGACAGCAAATAGGAAAGCGCGCTCGTTGCCTTCCTGCGGGCGAATGTCGATGTGTTTGCATGGCAACCATCTGACATCCCCGGCGTTCCCAGGAAGGTAATTGAGCACAAGCTTGCTGTTTGTCCTCATGCGCGGCCCGTCAAGCAGAAGGTCAGGAAGCAAGCCGTGGAGCGCCAAGAATTCATCGCCGAAGAGATCAAAAAGCTAGAAGCAGCAGGCCTGGTTAGAGGCGTGATCCACCCGACGTGGTTAGCAAATCCAGTTGTCGTGCGTAAGGCCAACGGGAAGTGGAGACTGTGTATAGACTTCACTGATGTGAATAAAGCATGTCCCAAGGATCCATTTCCCTTGCCGCGTATTGACCAGATTGTTGACTCCACTGCGGGATGTGAGCTGCTCTCTTTCCTTGATGCATATTCAGGCTACCATCAGATTTTTATGGCCAAGGAAGACGAAGAGAAGACTGCATTTATCACTCCATGTGGCACATATTGCTTCATACGAATGCCCTTCGGATTGAAGAATGCGGGCTCCACATTTGCAAGGGTAGTATACACTGCTTTTGAGCCACAGATCCACAGAAATGTAGAGGCTTACATGGATGATATAGTGGTCAAGAGCAAGAGCAAAGATACCTTGATCCAGGATTTGGAAGAGACGTTCGAGAATCTGCGCAAGATCCAGCTTAAGTTGAACCCCGAGAAGTGCGTCTTTGGAGTTCCCTCCGGCAAACTTCTCGGGGTCTTTGTGTCCCAGAGGGGGATTGAAGCCAACCCCGACAAGATTAAAGCCATCGAGCAGATCGAAGCCCCGAAGCGCGTCAAGGACGTAAGGAGACTTGCAGGTTGTGTGGCTGCCCTCAGTAGGTTCATTTCAAAGTCTGCAGAACGCGCCCTTCCTTTCTTCAAAATTTTGAAGAAGGCAGGTCCTATGAAATGGACTCCGGAAGCGGAGGCAGCGCTGCAAGACATGAAAAGATACCTATCCTCCACTCCAATACTTGTCGCACCTAGGCCTCAAGAGAACTTGCTGCTATATCTGGCAGCAACCAATCAAGTGGTTAGTGCTGCGTTAGTAGCAGAGAGGGAGGTCGACGAGGAGTCTACGCCACTGGCAAGCGAATCCAGCGACAAGCAGGGGGCTGCTCCGACAAGCTCTGGCCCCGACAAGAACGAGTCTGCGCAGGAACAAGGAGAAGTGCGAAGAAGGATGGTGCAGCGCCTAGTGTATTTTGTAAGTTCCCTCTTGCAGGGAGCTAGATCAAGATACTCTGGGGTGCAGAAGTTGCTTTTCGGCCTTCTCATGGCCTCGAGAAAGCTGCGCCATTACTTCCAAGCACACGAGATAACAGTGGTCACTCGCTTTCCGCTGAAGAGGATATTGCACAACCCAGAAGCAACAGGCAGGATCGTCGAGTGGGCACTGGAGCTTTCAAGCTTTGGCCTCAAGTTTGAGAGTACCTCAACCATACAGAGCAGAGCTTTGGCAGAATTTATAGCATAATGGACCCCAACGCCCGATGAAGAAGTTCCAGGGACAAGCGTCCCCATACAAGAATCAAGCAGTGAATGGGTAATGTACTTTGATGGTGCCTTCTCGCTGCAAGGCGCCGGTGCCGGTGTGGTACTCATAGCACCCACTGGAGAGCACCTCAAGTATGTTATACAGATGCACTTTCCCAGGGAACAAGCGACAAACAATACTGCTGAGTATGAAGGTCTGCTTGCCGGCCTTAGGATTGCAGCCGAACATGGGATCAAGAAATTGATTGTGCGGGGAGACTCTCAGTTGGTGGTCCGACAAGTGAACAAGAATTATCAGAGCCCTTTGATGGAATCTTATGTAGATGAAGTGAGGAAGCTTGAAGAGCACTTTGAAGGTCTGCAGATGGAGCACGTCCCGAGAGCTCAGAATGATATTGCAGATGGCCTTTCAAAGTGTGCTGCAATGAAGTTACCTGTGGAACCAGGAACTTTCCTGCTCAAGCTGACTCAGCCATCCGTTACACCATCAGTTGGGCAAAGTAAGAAGAGAAAGTTGGTCTCCGGCGACTACTTGCCGGCGGATCTCCCCGAGGCCGCCGCCAAGGTCCCCAAGATCAACAACCAGAACGTTGAGGAACAGTTTGCTCCTGCGGATCCTAGGGTCTGTACAGTTGAAGCAAACGTTCCCGACAAGTCTTGCCCCGGCGAGCTTGCCGGGGGACCATCAGCTCCGGTGGAACCAGAGGTTCTTGCCGTAGAAGCTCAGGTTCCCGCAGGGGCCCTCATGCCTTTAGTCCTTGCTGTCGAGCCTCGGGCTCCGGCATGGGCACAGCAGATTGTCCGTTTTCTGCAAACTGGAGAACTTCCCGACGACCCAGCAGAGATAGAAAAGATAACCAGGCAGTCAAGTATGTACCAGTTCGTTGACAACGAACTGTACAGAAGAAGACTCAATGGTGTCAGGTTGAAGTGCATTTCCAGAGAAGATGGAAAGAAGCTGTTGGCAGAAATACACGGAGGCATATGTGGCCACCACATTGGCGCAAGGGCACTTGCCGGGAAGGCGTTCCGGCAAGGGTTCTTCTGGCCAGAAGCCCTCCAAGATGCAACTGCACAAGTAACCAAGTGTGAAGCGTGCCAGTTCCATGCCAAGCAAATTCATCAGCCAGCTCAAGCTCTCCAGACGATCACTTTGTCCTGGCCCTTCTCGGTCTGGGGGCTCGATATCCTCGGCCCCTTCCCCCGTGCTGCCGGGGGCTTTGAGTACTTATACGTTGCAATCGACAAGTTCACAAAGTGGCCAGAAGTGGAACCAGTGAGAAAGGTGACAGCACAGTCAGCGGTCAGGTTCTTCAGGTCGATTGTTTGCCGTTTCGGAATCCCTAATAGGATCATCACCGACAACGGTACACAATTTACTAGTCGCACCTTCATGCAAAACGTCCAAGACCTTGGCGCCAAGGTCTGTTTCGCTTCTGTTGCTCACCCGAGGAGCAATGGTCAAGCGGAGAGGGCCAATGCTGAAGTGCTGCGCGGACTGAAGACAAGAACCTTCGACAGGCTGCGCAGGTGCAGAAGAAACTGGATAGAGGAGTTACCGGCGGCTCTTTGGTCAATCAGAACGACACCAAGTCGAGCCACCGGACAGACACCCTTTGCTCTTGTCTATGGAGCAGAGGCAGTTCTCCCCACGGAACTCGTATACGGGTCTCCTTGAGTGCTCGCTTATGATGAGCTCGAGCAAGAGCAACTGCGACGAGATGATGCATTGCTCCTCGAGGAGGAACGTCTCCAGGCTGCTGTACGAGCTGCTCGATACCAGCAAGCCTTGCGTTGCTACCACAGCCGCAAGGTCAAGGCCAGGAGTCTCGAGGAAGGTGACCTTGTTCTTCGGCGTGTTCAGTCAGCCAAGAATTCCAACAAGTTGACGCCGAAGTGGGAAGGCCCTTATCGGGTGAGACAAGTTACAAGGCCCGGCGCTGTCCGCCTTGAGACCGAAGAAGGCTTACCGGTGAGCAACTCCTGGAACATAGAGCATCTTCGCAAGTTTCACCCATAAGGCGCGGTTGCCGTGATCCGCTCCGGCAACCACCTTTTGTACAAGTCTTGCCGCTGTTGCATGTAATCCTTTGTACAAAGCCGGGCGCAGAACCCGTGCATCAGTAAAGCTTTTGTGTTTTGCACTATTTGCCTTTTCCATGCTTTTCTTCGCTATTTGCATGCATTTGTTTGGCATCTTGTGGAACACACGTACCCGGTAAGCATTAGCACACCGAAAGGCCCTATTCTTGTTTTCCCCTCCTCTTTTTCTTTCCCTCTTAAGCAGAAGGAATATTCCTCGCGCACAAGTTTGCCAGGGGGGAAGGAGATGGAGGATGAACCAAGTGTTGTTCAAGAAAGAGAAGCCTTGTCGGGGGAACAAGCAATATATGAAAGCTAAGTTACAAGAATTTGAGCAGTTCAAATTTTTAAATTTTAGTTATCTTCCTTGAACAACCACACTTTGTATGGAAAACCTGTGCGCGGAGGAACCTACCCGTGGCTAGCCGCACCCTTATCTTGTTTTCGAGTACGCTCAACGACTTAAGTGAGCTGTGACAAGTGTCGCGCCCTTGCTTCGTTTTCGAGTTCGCTCAGCAAGCTAAGTGCGTTGCGACTGGCTGCGGCGAGGTTACTTGCCGGTAAGACCTTTGCCGGCAGGCTGCTCAGAGTCCAGCACTCAGCGCTCGCGGCAAGGGCCTCTTGCCGGCAAGTCCCCTAGAAGCGTAGGGTTAAAAGCATACAAAGTAAAGGACCAAAGCAAGGGAGATAACACTGCATTGATTGATCAAAATAAGATAATATATTACAAGCGATAACTTGTCGCAATGACTAATAGGTTCATGATTCATGACACTCTCTGCAGCAACAAAGGAAATAAAAAGAGGGAGGTCTAATCTACGCGGTCGCCCTCGTGCCTGGAGATCTCGTTCACCTTGGCGATGATGTGGGCGACCTACGCCTTCAGTGCCTCCTGATCTGCGTCGGCCGGCAAGCTGCGGAGGACGTTGACGAGATTTATACCAGGGTTGCGGTAGACAATCTTGGTCAAGACGCGCTCCAAGGTACCCGCGCAGAGCTGGCGCGACTCCTCGGCCAGCTGCGCGGGAAGCTTCTGCTGCAGCCGTGCAAGCGCCGGCGCGATCCCCCTGAAGAAAAGACTGAGCTTGGCGCTGTGGGGGAGATTTGGATCCGAAGAATATATGAGGTGCTCTACCCTCATCGCCATCAGCTCCTTGTCGATGTTGGAAGCAGAAGCCACCAGATCTTCAGTCCATATTTCGACGGTCCGGCGGAAGTAGTTAGCTGAAGTGGCGGCGCTCTCCACCAGGCCTCGTTCCTTGCCGAGCTCGTCCTTCAGTTTCGTTTCGCGGTCACGGGCGGCGTCCAGCGAGCTAGTCATCGTGGAGACCTTCAACTCCAGATCAGCAATTGAGTCCTTGGTGGCTTTGAGCTCGTCGCCCTGCTTGGAGAGGCGTACCTGGAGTTCTGAGTTGGTATGAGCGTCTTTCTCGTGCTCTATGTTGAGCGCGGTGACCCTCTCCGTGCTCGCCTTCATGTACTCCTCCAGCTGCACCACCTTAGCTTCAAGGTCCTTCTTGGCGGTCTTCGCGGTGGCTGCGGCGGCTTTCGCTTCCTTCAACTCTCCGCCAAGGGCCTGCTCCCGGGCGGTAAGGTCGTCCTCGTGAGCGTCGAGGTCGACCTTCCGCTGGGTGAGCTCTCCTTCTCGCCGGGACAACTCTTCACCGACTAGTCGCTGCTGCTCCTCGGCCTCAGCTTTCTCCAGGAGGAATTCCTGCTGCTCTCCGGCAAGCCTCTCGCGCTCCTCCGCCAAGTCGCGGAGGGCCGCCTGGTTGGCGGCGCGGAGCTCTGCGGCGCGTTTCTCCAACTCTGCTGCAGCCTTGGCGGTGAGGGCTTCCCGAGACTCCAGTTTCGCCTGCCTGGCCCGGTAAAGGGCCAGGAGCCGGTGAAGCAGTTTCTCCTCCTCGGGCTCATTGCTCCCGCCAGGCGCTTCAACGATCTTCAACCCCGCGGAGGCGAGGACCTCTCCATCAAAGGTCTCTCCCTCCTCGGGGGCTCGCGACGAAGACCCCCACGGCACTTGTATGAAGACGCCATTGGGGGCCTCAAGATAGAAGCCCGACTGCTCCTTGCCGGCGGAGGGATCGACGGCCGGCGCAGCGCTAGACGCTCCTGCCGCCTCCGGGCCGGCAGTGTGGCCGCCGTCCCCCTCCCCGGCCGCTGCGTCCGCGGTCGGGGCAGTCTCCTCCGCGACAGGCTCGTCGGCTCCTGCCATGCCCTCAGCGGCAGTGGCGTTGCCGCCGTCGCCTCGCGCACCCTCCTCGCCGGTGGCCTCGGTCTCCATCCGGTCCGGCGCGGGAGGATCTAGAAGAAAAAGAAGAAGAAAAGAAAAGATCAAGCAAATATCCAAAAAGACAAGTCCAAGAAGAAAAAGCTATCACACTTACCTTCGCGGACTTCGTCGACAACAGGCTCCCTCGCCAGGGAGTCCTCCCTTGGCGGTGGAGCGGTGGCTCCTGCTGGCGGAGGGCCGCCCGTGCCCTCCCTTGGCGGGGTGACCACCCTTGTCGGGCTGCCCGCCCTTGGCGGGGAGCCCGTCCTTGGCGGAACGTCCTCCCTCGCCGGGGAGTTCACCCTTGGCGGGGAGGGCGGAATCTGCAGCTCCTCGGGAGTAACCTCCGGTTGCCCCTGCGGCTGCGGCTCCATTTCCGCACAAGACAAACAAAACAAGCAAGGCAATAAGATATCAGTACAAAGCAAAAACCTCAAGCGCGCCCGACAAGTAGGAAGCTCAAGACCAAACTTACGCTGGGGGCTGCGACGGGGGCTGCTCCTCGGAGCAGCGGTTGGGTCCGGCAAGTTCGTCGCCGGCGCGTCCCCTGTCGCCGCGACGGGCGAGTCGTCGTCGACCTCGACCACTGGGACCTTGGCCCTCTTCGCCATCCGCTGGGCCAGGGGCCTGCAAGCAAAGCAAAAACAAGATCAGAATCATGAAGAAAGAACCAAGTCAAAATTGAAGAAGTCACAAAATACAAGTGCTTACTCCTCTTCCTCGTCGTCGTCGTCGCTCAGGGCGGAGAAGTCGAACTCCACCTGAGGCGCTCTCGCGCGAGGAGCAGGAGGAGAAGGCTCCCTCGGGTGCTTGGCGGTCTCCGGGGCTGGGGGCTGCGAGGACCCAGCCTCCGTTGGCGCCGAGGCCCGGGGAGCAGGCGGAGCAACTGCTCCACTCTAAGAGGATCCCCCTCCGCTAGGTGCTGGTGCGCGGGGCGCTTCCGTCGCGGCCGGTGCGTTGGGCGTCTCCGTCGCGCCTTGGCTCGCTCTGGTGGCCCGTGCCGCTCGGCGAGCAGGCTGCTGTCGGGGCGCCTGCGTCCTCGTCGCTGTAGGCGCCTTGCGGAGGCGCTACAACGGTGTTCGCTTGGGACTTGTCCGGGGCGGAGAGCTCCCCGAGGACGAGGAGGCGTCGTCGTCGAGCCCCAGAGATCCACCAGTATCCTCGTCGGCCCCGGTGCCCTCCTCCTCCTCCTCGGCGGCCTCGCTGGGTCCAGCACTTTGCCCTGCGGCCCCGCTCCCTCCGGCGGCTCCGCTCCCTCCGGCACCTCTACTTCCTCCGGCAACCTCGCCTCTTGCGGCGGCCTCGCTCACAACCCCGGGGATCCCGGCATGCCTCAGAGAGGGAACCCCGGCAAGCTCGTCAGGTGGAAGCTTGAGCAGTCTGCGGATCTCTGCCTCCTCGGCTTGGCACGACGCGTCCTTAGCCTCTGCCTCGTCGACGGTGAATCCGAAGTCTCCTGCCGCTGCGGCTGCGGCGGCCTCTTCCATCCGGGAAGCAATATAGGCTATGTCCCGCTCCGTGGTGGCCCGGGTGAGACCCTTGATCTCCTCGGTGTTCTTCGGCACCTCAACCAAGTTATCAAAGAAGCTCATAATGGCATCCGGCGTGGGCACTATCCAAGTGGGGTCAACGCCGTGAGAATCACACGCGGGCATCATTGCGCGCAAGGCGTCCCGGGCGGTGTTGTTGCACAGCGGCACCACTCCCCGGGGAGGTCTAAACCACTCTGGATGGGCCGGGTCATGCTTGAAAAGCTCCCGGACCATCCCCTTCAGTTCCAGCGCCGTGAAGTTGAAGTTCAACCCCGGGCGCAACCTCATAATGTCCGCCGCATTGCCAAACTCCCATGCTGGCCTTTTCCTTTCTTGTAAAGGAGCAATGCGGCGGCGGAGGAAGTCTGCCCCTACCTCTCCGATGGTCAGTTTGGCTACCCGGAGACGAAGTATCCTGACGAGGGCGACGTTGAGCTTGATGTCATCCGGAGCCACCTCGCTCCAGTCCCTGCCGCGCACTATGGCTGTTGTGCGCGGTGCAGTAAAAGGCTCCGGCTTGTCCTCCACTATCCAACACCAATCCGCGCGCCACTCTTCCCACTTGCCGTGGAGTTCCCCTTTCAGATAAGATTCCTTCTTGTTCAAGCGGAAGATCCAGGAGATGCCGCCGGAGAGGGGAGCGCCAGCCTCTGCTCTAGGCATGAAGAAATGGCGAAAAAGTGCTACGTTTGGATAGATCCCTATGTAGTTTTCGCACAGATGTGCGAAAACCGCCATCGTAAGGATGGCGTTGGGGGTGAAGTCTAAGAGATGGAGGTTGTACGTGTTCATGATGTCACAGAAAAACTCCGAGAACGGAGGACACAAGCCGCAGTGAAAGAAGACAGCAAAGAAGAAATACCCGTCGGGGTACAGATCTCTGGCGGCGGCCGGTAGACTCTGGTGCGTGGATGCGCCTTGGTCTCCTTGGCCCAGAAGAGGTAGTACTTGTTCTAGAGCTCCCTCGCGCTGAGCCTCGGCGCGAAGACGACGTTCTTCTTCCGCAGGGCGACAAGCTTCGCCGCCTGCTCGGACTTCTCCCTCTTGGCCTTCTCCGCTTTCGCCTTCTCGGCCTTCGGAGCCATGGCGGAGGCGGCGGGGGAAGGGGCGAGAAGCTCGACGGCGCCGCGGGTGCGGAAGAAGGCGGAGGAGATGTGGAGGCGGAGCGCGGCGGAGGATTTCTGGAGGTTGAAGAAGCAATGAAAGCGAAGGAGGGGAACCGCTCCTGCTTCCTCTGCTTTTAAGGGGGGAGTGGGGGACGTTCCGCATTTCCCATTAAAGAACGTGGCCACGATCTCTCCCACGGCGCCGCAATCGACGCGTGCCGTTAGGGAGGGACGCGGCGGATGCGGAAGGGGAATTACGGCTTGCCGTGGGCCGCGCGTGCCCGTGCACTGTTTTGGGCCTGGCCCAACAGCGCTCGGCACCGTGTGTGGCCCAGGCCCGGGGGCTCCTGTCGGTGTACTAAGATAGGGGTACCTTAGTAACCCAACTTGTGCACGGGCAGTGGCAGCTTCCCGCGGCAGGGTCTACCACGTGCTTACCGGAAACCTCTCTGGTCCTTATTAAGCCATTCAAAAACAAAGTATACAAGACAGAAGATCAGGGCCGCGGCAAGTAGAGCTTGCCGGGAATGCCGTCCCAGGCTCAAGACTACCACATTAACGCAAGGCCCTGGCAAGAGGAGCTTGCGAGGAAGACCAGAAGATTGCATTTCAGGAAACACGCCTCGGCGCGCCCTACGCCCCAGCAGGACCCGGGGAGCGACAAGCTTCCCGGCCCGACAAGATCAAGACCCCGGCAAGGTGCTTGCCGTGGGAGGCTTGCACTGTGTGCCCGCGCTCTAGATCATCGGCCCACGCGTCGCCCTGGGGCCCTTCCAGGGACGCGTGGCGGATGGCTGTGCAGCCTGGGGGACACGGTGGCACTCCACGGTGACGAGGCTACCGCCGTGGCGATCGGAGATGCACGGGCGGGCGCTTTTGGGGTCGACGGCGACGGGCATTTAATGCTCTTGTCCCCCACTGTCAAAGTAGGTGATGACCACTGTTCATCCATTGTTCACGCACAGTTTCCGCACTGTTACAACTACCACCAAAGTTACATTTTTGCCCTTCTCCTACGTTGACACCTGTCGGTGACCCCTTGAGCTATAAAAGGAGGCCCATGCACAACGTAGAAAGGGTTCGGAACCTAGATAGCTCTCTTGCTCGGTGTAGCTAGTTCTCCAAGCTCCCGAGCTCACAAACTCAATACAAACCAAGCAGGAGTAGGGTTTCACGCTTCCGCGCGGCCCGAACCTGGGTAAACTGCCCGCGTGCTCTCCTCGATCTGCTCTTTGTGCTCCCTCCGCTCCCTTACCGCAACGTACAAAGGGGCTCTGGTCCCATAGGTGTTTGTGGTGGACAGTTTCCCCCGACACATAGTGAGCGTATAATCCGTCGGTATAGAGTGTTCATGTGAGAGGGCAGGCCCGTGAGAGATAGCACAGAGAGAGAAAGAGCTACTCGCTTTGTTCGATAATATAGTTCCAACATTTTTTTAAAAGTCAAACTTTTGAAAATTTGACCAAGTTTATAAAGAAATTACTTATATCTAAAATACCAACGATAAATGATAGTATGAAGTAAGTACATGTTGTGATGAATCCAATGATCATTCCAGCTATAAATGTTTTTCTCCAAATATACCTAGTCAAACTTTTCTGAGGTTTGACTTTTCAAAATATCCATATGCTTATGAACGTGAGAGAGTCCCTAACTAGAGAGAGAGAGAGAGAGTGAAAGAGAAAGATTGAGTGAAAAAAGTGTGTGTGCGTGTGTGAAAGAGACATGGACAACACTCGATAAAAGTCGAGAAAAAATGTGTGTCTTACGCAAACATATCACACATGCATCTTCGACAACGGAAGCAAGGTGAGGAGATAGTGTGTGGTTGTTTGCAAGCGAGAGAGCAAGACCCCTAGCACGTGGCCAAGATGGGTGTGACCATGAAGTGCGGGTATAGAAAAATCTAACGGTCAAAGGCCTTTGACTGGACGGAAAATGTACGGAAGGGCATTTCTATAACCACACTTAACGGAAGAGGGGCAAATTTGAGCACATGATTTTATTAGGGGTAAATGTGAGTGGGTGGTTCGAGTTAGGGGCTGAAATGCAAATGGCCCTAAAGAAAATTGCATTGAGAATTATGTTAGGTAGCATTGCACATCAAAAATTCTTTTTTATCATTTACCTACTCGAGGACGAGCAGGAATTATGCTTGGGCATGCTTGATACGTCTCCAACGTATCTATAATTTTTTATTGTTCCATGCTATTATATTATCCTTCTAGGATGTAATCCGGGCTTTTATATACACTTTTATGTGATTTTTGGGACTAACCTATTAACCTAGAGCCCAATGCCAGTTTCTGCTCTTTCCTTGTTTTTGAGTTTTACAGAAAAGGAATACCAAATGGAGTCCAATTGACGTGCCAATTTTTGATGTTTTTTTATGGACCAAAAGAAGCCCCTTGAGTAAAAGAGTTGGGCCAAGAGAGGCACGGGGATACATGTGGTGACATTGGGGTATTCTATTGATTCACTTGATCTGTGTTTTGGTGATCAACTTGTGGGTTCCGTGACCTTGGGAATCTATGCATAGGGGTTGGCACACGTTTTCGTCTTGACTCTCTGGTAGAAACTTTGGGGCACTCTTTGAAGTTCTTTGTGTTGGTTGAATAGATGAATGTGAGATTGTGTGATGCATATCGTATAATCATGCCCACTGATACTTGAGGTGACAATGGAGTATCTAGGTGACATTAGGGTTTTCGTTGATTTGTATCTTAAGGTGTTATTCTAGTACGAACTCTATGATAGATCGAACAGAAAGAATAGCTTCGTGCTATTTTACTATGGACTCTTGAATAGATCGATCAGAAAGAATAACTCTGAGTTGGTTTCGTACCCTACAATAATCTCTTCATTTGTTCTCCGCTATTAGTGAGTTTGGAGTGACTCTTTGTTGCATGTTGAGGGATAGTTATATGATCCAGTTATGTTATTTTTGTTGAGAGAACTTGCACTAGTGAAAGTATGAACCCTATGCCTTGTTTCCTATCATTGTAACCCCATTTATGCTCACATTTACCACTTGCTACCTTGCAGTTTTTATATTTTCTTATTACAAAAACCTATATCTACCATCCATATTGCACTTGTATCACCATCTCTTCGCCGAACTAGTGCACCTATACAACTTACCATTGTATTGGGTGTGTTGGGGACACAAGATACTTTTTTTATTTGGTTGCAGGGTTGTTTGAGAGAGACCATCTTCATCCTATGAATCCCACGGATTGATAAACCTTAGGTAATCCACTTCAGGGAAATTTGCTACTGTCCTACAAACCTCTGCACTTGGAGGCCCAACAACGTCTACAAGAAGAAGGTTGCATAGTAGACATCAAGATGTCGTCGTCTCTGGTCTCCAGAGAACCGTTGGACTCCCAGGACTCGCTGCTGCTGCTAGAGGACCTGCTAGCAAGGCTAAGGAAAAGTTCAGCGCCCGCGGCCGTCCCGCACAGATCGCCCCTCCCGGGGGAGCATTCGAGGTGCTGGCCGTCCTCGCGTAGAGGCTCCGTCGTACTCAAAGTGGATGGTAGAGGCCCACCTTGGATGACAAGCCTGGGCAATCTCGCCCCATCCATGAGTCATGAAGACATCGCCTACGGAGACGACCTCGACATCCACCTCGGCAGCTTGGCTGTAGCACCCGGCGTGTAGCAGCCATACCTCGGCAGGCCCCCTCGACGGCATCAGCTCGGCAAAGAGGCTCGGGAGCCGAATCGATGAAAGCGGCGGCATTGCCACCCACAAGACGAACTCGTGGGTCGAGATTTCGGCATGCATCTGTGCACCGGCGCGCCACACAATTGTCGACAGTTCTCTAACATCCCTACCGGCAAGGGTTTGGGCGTTGCCCTCCTGCCCCGCACTCTGCTCATGGGCGTACAGAGGGATCAGAAATCCAGGTGGAGGCCGCTTGGTCCAAGGTCGCATCGCCTCCGGACCTTGATAACCCACAAGTATAGGGGATCAATTGTAGCCTCTCTCTATAAGTAAGAGTGTCGAACCCAATGAGGAGCTAAAGGTAGAACAAATGTTCTCGCCAGTTCTATCGACCACCGATACAACTCTACGCATGCTTGACGTTCGCTTTACCTAGAACAAGTATAAAACTAGAAGCACATGGTAGGTGTTCTGGGATAGGTTTGCAAGAATATAAAGAGCACGTAAATAAAAACTAGGGGTTGTTTAGGTAAAGAAGCAATAAAGTTAGTATAGCGAGTGAGGAAAAGTGGTCGTAGGATTTGCGAAATTGTCCCTAAGCAATTGACTACGTTTTTAGACCGATAGCAAGTTTTATGTAGGAGAGGCCACTGCTAGCATGTCATCCCTGACTTGGAATTTTATGCACTTATGATTGGAACTATTAGCAAGAATCCACAACTAGTAACGTTCATTAAGGTAAAATCCAACCATAGCATTAAGATATATTGGTCCCCTTTCAATCCCTTATGCATCAATTTATATGCTAGGTTGAAGCTTTTGTCACTCTTGCCCTCCAATACATAGTCCTATCAACATACAGCTAACCCTATGGTGGGATCCACGTGCATGCTTATATGTTGGGCACCAAAGGACAACAACATAACCACAAGCAAATTAAACCAATCATAGAAATTCACCAATTACCGATAGGACAACGAAAATCTACTCAGACATCATAGGATGGGAACACATCATTGGATAATAATATGAATCATAAAGCACCATGTTCAAGTAGAGGGTACAGCGGGTTGCGGGAGAGTGGACCGCTGTAGATAGATGGGGGAAGGTGATGAAGATGTTGGTGAATATGACAGAGGTGTTGGTGTAGATCGCCTTCACACGATGATGGCCACGGCGGCTTTCCAGTGCCACCGGGAGAGAGGGGGAGAGAGCCCCTCCTTCTTCTTCTTCATTGACCTTCCCCCTAGATGGGAGAACGGTTTACCCCATGGTCCATGGCCTCCATGGCATGGGAGGGCGAGAGCCCCTCCGTGATTGGATCTATCTCTCTGTCTCTCTCTGTTTTTGTGTTCTCAGATTCTAGCCTTTCACCGTTTCTTATATTCTCGGAGATCCGTAACTCCGATTGGGCTGAAATTTTAACACGATTTGCATCCGTATATTGGATTTCTTGCGGCTAAAGAAGGGCACCAACCTCCTTACGGGGTGTCCACAAGGGTTAGGTGGGTGCCCCCTACCTTGTGTCCCCCTCGGGCTTCGTCTCGCGTTGATTCTTCTTCCCAAAAATCACATATATTCCAAAAAAACTCTGTCAGTTTTTATCCCGTTTTGACTCCGTTTGATATGGATTTTCTGCGAAACAAAAAACATGCAACAAACAGGAACTGTCACTGGGCACTAGATCATTATGTTAGTCCCAAAAACAGTATAAAAAGTTACCCAAAAGTATATAAAAGTTGTAGAATATTGGCATGGAACAATTAAAAATTATAGATACGATGGCGACGTATGAACATCCCGAAGCTTAATTCCTGCTCGTCCTCGAGTAGGTAAATGATAAAAAATATAATGTTTGATGTGGAATGCTACCTAGCATAATCTTGATCATGTAATCTAATCATGGCATGAATATTAAGACATGAGTGATTCAAGGCAATAGTCTGTAATTTGACATAAAAGAATTTAATACTCGGGCATCACAACAAACAATCAAGTCTTTTAAAATGTCAACGCTAAAGAATGCTATCCCTACAAAATCATATAGGCTTTTATGCTCCCTTTTCTTAACACAAGGTACCCCTCATGCCCATCCCATTGTGAGCCAAGCAATTGTTTGAATACTTTAATTTTTCGAACCTTTTTTAACTCTTCACGCAATACATGAGCGTGAGCCATGGACATATTACTATAGGTGGAATAGAAGGTGGTCATAGACAAAAGTAGGGAGAAAGTCTCACATCGACTAGGCAAATTAACGGACTTTGGAGATGTCCATCAATTGATATCAATGTGAGTGAGTAGGGATTGCCATGTAACGGATGCACTAGAGTTATAAGTGTATGAAAGCTCAAAAGAAAACTAGTGGGTGTGCATCAACTTGCTTGCTCATGAAGACCTAGGGCATCTCAGGAAGCCCGTTGTTGGAATATACAAGCCAAGTTCTATAATCAAAACTCCCACTAGTATATGGGAGTAACAACATAGGAGACTCTCCATCATGAAGAACATGGTGCTATGATGAAGCACAAGTGTGGAAAAAAGATAGTAACATTGTCCCTTCTCTCTTTTTCTCTAAGTTTTTTTCCTTTTTTTCCTTTTTTGGGGGATCTTTGGCCTCGTTTTTTTGTGGGCTTCTTTTGCCTCTTTTTTTTATTTGGGCTTCATTGGCCTCTTTTATTTTTAATAAACTCACATGGGACATTGTTCTAATAATGATGATCATCACCCTTTTACTTACTTACAACTTGATATTACAACTCGATACTAGAACAAAAATATGACTCTATATGAATGCCTCCGGCGGTGTACCAGGATGTACAATGATCGAGCATAGCAATGACATAAAAAATAGACAAGCCATGAAAACATCATGCTAGCTGTCTTACGATCATGCAAAGCAATATGACAACGATGGTGTGTGTCATAACAAACATAACGGTGGAGTTACATGGCAATATATCTCGGAATGACTATGGAAATGCCATAGCAGTTAGGTATGGTGGCTATTTTGAGGAAGGGTATAAGGTGGTTTGATGCACCGGCAAAAATTGCGCGGTACTAGAGTGGCTAGCAAGGTGGAAGGGTGAGAGTGCGTTTAATCCATGTACTCAACATTAGTCATAAATAACTCACATACTTATTGAGAAAAATCTATTAGACCTCGAAGCAAAATACTACGACACATGCTCCTACGGGGGAGGTTGGTAGGATTTAACAATCGCGCGCCCCCGACCTTCACGCAAAGATAAACAATCAAAATACAATGCGTGCCAATTTGGTTACATAGTTAGGAGACCATACGTGCATGCTTCGAGAATAACAAACCTTAGCACCAATATTTTTACTAGACCACAATAATTCACTAGTACTTCCCACATATTAGCATCTCTATATCGCAAAACTATTGCATGGAATCAAACATATCATATTCACCGATCTACAAGCTTACATAGGATTTTATGACTAACCATGTGAATGACCAATTCCTGTCAACTCTCTAAATAGATATAAGGAAGCAAGAGAGTTTTAATTCTTTCTACAAAAGATATGCCCATGCTCTAACAAATATATGTGAAGAAAAAGAGCATTCTACAAATGGCGCTTTTCTATGTGAGGAGAAATAGGCAATGCAAACTTTAAATGATATAAGTGAAGCTCATGAAGCATTCTATAAAGCCATACTCAAAAGATATAAGTGAAGTGTGAATATCATTATACAAATCAACCATGGACTATCCCATACCAGCATGGTGCATTAATAAAAGAAAAATTAAAAGCACACGACACTCCAAGAGTTTACACATATCATGTGAACGAAACGAATCCGAAAACATACCAATACTTGTTGAAGAAAGATGGGATGCCTTCCGGGGCATCCCCAAGATTAGATGCTTAAGTATCCTTGATTATTTACTTGGGGTGAATTGGGCATCCCCATGCTTGAGCTCTTGCCTCTCCTCCTTCTCCTCACATCTAGACCTCCTCGATCTTCGAACACTTCATCCGCACAAAACTTAACCGAACTTTTAGTGGTGGGGTTAGTGCATATGATCTATGAAATACCATCATGTGCTGCTCTAACATTATTGTATAATTATGAACAAACATTACCCACTGTATGCTATCACAATTCTATATCCCCAAGTCAAGGAGGCTTCAAAAAGAATTCAAACATATGCAAATAATGAAGCTATAACAGCAGTTTGTGAAAACAGGATAGTGTGTAAAGATTTGAACATTCACCAGACTTCTGTAACTCTAAGAATTCTGGAAAAAGAGGAAAATTCAACAATTTGTATAGAAAGAGTGTGCAAAAAGTTTCAGATCCTTTCAACGTTCGAGTAAAAAAATAAAATCGTGCACTACAGCCCAAGTTTCTGCTTTTGCACCGCACAAACCAACAAGCAGTTTAATCATCCTAAAGGAAACTCTTGGCACATTATTTTTATAATACAATGGAATTGTACAAGGGGATAATTATTTTTATGAGAAACTTCCATGAAAAATTCTACATTGTATCCATAAGCATGAACACAGGTGTTCAAGGTCGACCCTTATTTCTGCAATGCATCACCTTTCAATCGCTTCTATTTTTGAAAAAGTTTTAGGTTCCCCTATATATATGTTTTTTAAACTTTATAAAAGCACAGAACAAAAATAAATGACTCTCTAAAACTTCCAGGTTGTCTCCCTGATAGCGCTTTCTTTAAAGCCATTAAGCTAGGCATATAGTGCTCATGAAATGGATCCACCTGGATCCCAAGGTATATCAAAGCCAATTTTAATTAACAATGATTTGTGATTTAGTAGTGAGCACAAAGTAACATATATCATGCAACAATGATGTCTAACTCTCTTCCTATGCATCGGCATGTCATAAAAGAACAATTCATGCACACATAGTAAAGGCCTATGCATAGTATAAACAGTTTCTTGCAATTTTATCATATTGGTAACATTAAGAGGCGAAGATGTAGTTCCTCTATCATAATAATTGCAAGTAGGAGCAGCTAGCACATGCATATTATATCTATTAAAATCATCATGTGTAGTAGTAGAATACAACCCATTAATATAATCCTTTATAAGGCCAAACTTTTTTGATATAGTGTAGTCCGGAGAATTCAAAACGATAATAGGACTATCATGCGTGGATACAATAGCAACAATTTCATGTTTAACATAAGGAACTATAGAAAGTTCATCTCCATAAACATAATTCATATTGGCATCTTGGCCACAAGCATACCAAGCATCAATTTCATCAAAAAGGATATTTGAAACGAATCAAAGGGATCATATCAATTATCATAGCATTCATCCTTCGGTAAGTATGAAGGGAAATTAAACATTGTATGGGATAAAGAGTTACTCTCATTGTAAGGTGGTCATGGGTGATCAATCCGCTCTTCCTCCTTTTGTTCTTCGCTCTCCTCCTTGTCATTTTCATCCAATGGGTTCATAGTTTCAGCAATTTCTTCTTCCATAGTTTCCTGCAAAATATTAGTCTCTTGTTGGACATCAGAAACCTTCTCAATAAACGCATCAATATCGATATTGTATTTATAATTCAAGTAGCAATATTTAAGTATAGCAACATTTTCAGATCTGTAAACACCATCATCATAATTTTCATACTCTTCAAAAAAACATTTAATTTCACAAGCATCATTAAGAGGAACAAATTCTTCTATTTGCTCCACATCATAGTAATCATATATACCTTTAGCATAAGAAGTCAAGGATTTTTTATCATTAAGTTTGCATAAAAAAGGGTAGGTGTGGAGCATTCTTCCTAAAGCAACATGTATAATCATATCTCAAGCAAAGCTCCCTAGCATACCAATGCAACATATAAATTTGGTTCCATAATAGTTTCCCTTTTTGTGTCAAGCGATAATCCCTAAAGTATTCAAGTTGATCCAACGTTACTCCCATTATATAGTTCAATGGGGTTTTCCCAGGATTATCAAAGTAGTACATAATATCTTTCACATAATCTGTATCGAGAGTTTTCGGAGGTTCCTCATCTCCATGAGTAGCAAGTACACCTAAGTTTTTGGTATTTCGTGTTCCATATCCATAACTAAAGATAGAGAACAACTTAGAACATCACATAAAATCTACTTAGTGATAAAGCAAACAAACACACACGAAAATATTCACCCCACGCTATTGCTCCCCGGCAACAGCGCCAGAAAAAGGTCTTGATAACCCACAAGTATACGGGATCAATTATAGCCTCTTTCGATAAGTAAGAATGTCGAACCCAACGAGGAGCTAAAGGTTGAACAAATATTCCCTCAAGTTCTATCGACCACCGATACAACTCTACGCACGCTTGACATTTGCTTTACCTAGAACAAGTATAAAACCAGAAGCACTTTGTACGTGTTGTGGGATAGGTTTGCAAGAATATAAAGAGAACATAAATAAAAAATAGGGTCTGTTTAGGTAAAGAAGCAATAAAGTTAGTATAGCGATTGTGGAAAAGTGGTCGTAGGAGTTGCGAAATTGTCCTTAAGCAATTGACTACGTTACTAGACCGATAGCAAGTTTTATGTGGGAGAGGCCACTGCTAGCATGTCATCCCTGACTTGGAATTTTATGCACTTATGATTGGAACTATTAGCAAGCATCCGCAACTACAATCATTCATTCAGTAAAACCCAACCATAGCATTAAGATATATTGCCCCCCTTCAATCCCGTATGCATCAATTTCTATGCTAGGTTGAAGCTTCTGTCACTCTTCCCATCCAATACATAGTACTATAAATACAACTAACCCTATGGTCTGATCCACGCGCACGCTCATATGATGGGAACCAAAGAACATCAACATAACCACAAGCAAATTAAACCAATTATAGCAATTCACCAATTACCAATATGACAACGAAAATCTACTCAGACATCATAGGATGGCAACACATCATTGGATAATAATATGACCAATAAAGCGCCATGTTCAAGTAGAGGGTACAATGGGTTGCGGGATAGTGGACCGCAGTAGATAGATGGGGGAAGGCGATGAATGTGTTTGTGAATATGACGGAGGTGTTCGTGTAGAAACGCCACCGAGGCCATCAACGTGTGATGGTGGTCTACACCAACACCTCCGTCATGTTCACCAACTTCTTCATCACCTTCCACCATATATCTACTACCGTCCACTCTCTCGCAACCCGCTGTACCCTCTACTTGAACATGGTGCTCTATGCTGCATATTTTTATCCAATGATGTGTTGCCATCCTATGATGTCTGAGTAGATTTTCATTGTCTTATATTTAATTGGTGAACTGCTATGATTGGTTTAATTTTATTGAGGTTATGTTGCTGTCCTTTGGTTCCCATCATATGAGCACGCGCGTGGATCACACCATAGGGTTAGTTGTATGTTGATAGGACTATGTATTGGATGGCAAGAGTGACAGAAGCTTCAACCTAGCATAGAAATTAATGCATACGGGGTTGAAGGGGGACCAATATATCTTAATGCTATGGTTGGATTTCACCTTAATGAACATTAGTAGTTGCGGATACTTGCCAATAGTTCCAATCATAAGTGCATCGAATTTCAAGTCAGCGATGACATCCTAGAACTGTGCTCACCCACATAAAACTTGCTATCGGTCTAGTAACATAGTCAATTGTTAGGGTCAATTTCGCAACTCCTACCACCACTTTTCCACACTCACTATACTAACTTTATTGCTTCTTTACCTAAACAGCCCCTAGTTTTTATTTACACGCTCTTCATATTCTTGCAAACCTTTCCCACAACACCTACAAAGTACTTCATGTTTCATACTTTTTCTAGGTAATGTAAACATTAAACATGCGTAGGGTTGTATCGGTGGTCGTTAGAACTTGAGTGAAGATTTGTTCTACCTTTAGCTCCTCGCTGGGTTCGACACTCTTACTTATCAAAAAAGGCTACAATTGACCCCCTATACTTGTGGGTTATCATGTCGTCGGGATGTCTCTAGGTCAGTGGCGGGAGCCCGAATCTGCCCACACTACAACAGCGAGGAAGAACGGGTCGTAGGCCATCCCTAGTCGGCGCTGCGTGGAAGAGAACGGCAAGGCACGCTGATCGAGACGCACCGACAGTGGGTAAGAGCAGTAGCTGAGGACGACCGCGTGAACATTGCACCTTCTCACCTTCCCCGTTGGAGGGGATCCGGCCAGATCTGTGACCAGCGGTGAGCAGAGAGAGAGTGTGGCCACTGTTGTCATGTTTAAATCTGGAGAGGACGAGAGAGTGTGGAGAGCACGCGCGGAGTCTCCTACCTATATAGTGGAGTAGTTTTCTTTTATCTACCGGATCCGGCTTGACCTCGTCAATGATTGTCAAGAAACTTCGTGCACATGCCCCAGAAGCGAGGTTGTCGTCATTTTGATCTGAAGCGCAAGCGAGTAGTCTTCGTGCATGTGCCCCAAATGACCAGCACCTTGGAGGAACGCAATTGCTGCTATTTAACCCTCGCAATGATCTAAAGCACGTCACACCTGATATTACAAGATGACAAGAAACCTTTTTTTTAAATTTCTCATCAGAACTACAGCCCTGTACAACACAGCTTGCACGAACCGTAGACGATAGCCAATCTAGCCGTCTGCTGGAATCTGCTAACATGCATGGACGAACTGATCTCCCATGTCGTGCAGGGATCGTCCAGGTACCGACGTGTTTACAAAATTGCTCCAGTACTATCGATCGACTCTCTCTTCTATTAACTAAGACGACATGCGGGGACGGGGGGTGTGCCTATGGTTGGTTTTGAATTGTGGTCCCACCTGTGTGTGCAAATGCAATATGATGCGCGTTCCATTTGGACAGCAGCGTGCCAGACCGACCCACCAACCGTCTGGTGGGACGCGAATGCGAGGGCGTGTTGTATACATGTGTACCGCCGTTTTGTTGAGGCTTTGATCCATGGCGCAATCCATGGATAAAAAATTATATTTGAAAGAGGAGGGCATGGCTTTTCCCGCGCGGTAGGTGGGGCAGTTTCTCCTAGTCGGTTCGACAGAGAGGCAAGAATATGAGGGAGTAGGCTACTTCAAACATAGGGTTTTGTGATTTGACGGCTCGTTACTGCTGGACAGGTGTGGCCCGATGATTTGTCTTACCATTATCATTATTACTGCAGCGCTACGACCGGCGTGAGTCTCCTAATTCCTAACCACCTCCATGCTTGGTCTACCACATATGCCATGCCGATGTGGAGTGCGAGGAATTTAAGAACTTCATCACGGGCGGAAAAGTCAAATTTATTATTGTAAACTTTATGAACGACAAATAATTCCTCGGTCAGATAGGCCTCATTGTAGTAGGCCAACCCTTCGACCTCCGGAGGAATGGGCTGGTGTCCTCCGACCAGCCTTCAGTGCTGACCCTGGCAGGAGCCATGGTTGATCCTTCATATCGTAAACTGAAGAAACCTTCGCCCTAGTTTCATCTTGCATGGCAGTAGAATATATACTAGATACAGACAACATCCACTACGCTTCAATGGATGCCTACCTTTTTTTCAATATCTACAAGGGTTGGAATAAGAGCGAGCGCCAAGAGTGTGGTTCAAGCAAAGAAGTATTGGCCAAGAGGAAGAGGGACAAGGACGAAGTCGAGAATATGGACGAGGAGTCTGAGTAAGATTGAAGTGTCATTTCTCATGGTGGTTCTCATACAGTGTCTACCAGATTAGTTGATTAGTTTAATTTCAGAGTGCTTAGTTTTATTTGAGGGGTGTGTTGTGCTGAGCCGCCAGCAGAACTATTTTATGCTCCTTCTCGTTACTTAAAATCTTCCGTATGCACCCCATCTAAGAACGGACTAGCTTTTTTAATAGTACTATATGCATAATTTGGCAACCAATGTTCTGTATATGTACCACATTTTTTCTTTAATTTCATCTTGTTAGTTTTTCTCCATGGCGCAATCCATCGATACTGCTACAGTGCAAAAGTATTTTTTAATGGCTGGAGGTTGGGGCAGTCTCGATTGGTCGGTTTCATGAGAGGCGAGGGACTTTGTGATTTGACAGCTCATTACTGCTAGAAGGTGGGGCCTTGTGATTTGACTGCTAGTATAAATTTTGCCGATGACCTGAGGATGAGCAAAGAAATGTGCTGTATACTCCTACTTTCAACTTGAGTAGGGCTCGTACGATGGAGGAGCGTGAAACACGGCAGCCCAATGCGATCCCACGGCAACTTAATGATGCTGAGATAGACATGGCTTCACCAAAGTGGTTGTACAGTTGTTGCATAGCTTTTGTACTGTACATGTTATATATATTGTCTACTGAGCACACATAGTAACGTGAAATACGATTAGTTTCTCCTATATGACAAGAAGTGAGGTACCAGGCAACGTAGCTATCCATGGTGGACTCTCTTGAAAACCATCATTTTTTATTTCTGCTCGTTTGAGCTGTGCATTTCTAGATGGGCCTTGGAGTTGAGCTAGTAGGCCAGTGGCATGCATCCAAAGTAGTAGAAGTAGCGAAAAAACATTGTTGGAGTGTAGGCTTCTCCCTGTTCAAGCCTGCCTACTAGAAATGCTAGTTCTTGAAAGGAAAAATGAATGAAAAACATAGGAATTGGAAAGTTTCCTATGGTACTACTTGATAGAAAACTTTAGGATTTGTTCCTTTAGTGTCTCCTTGATAGAAAATCCATAGGAATTTTAATATCCACTTGGCCTCCTTTTCAAATTCCTATTCATGAAGCACAAGACTATGAGATAGTAGCATAATAGCGTTATAAATGTACATTTTCTTGTGGTTTGACTTAATTTCACCATGCTTCTTTTCATTCCTATGAACTTCCAATTTTTGTGAACCAAACACCCAGATTGACAGAAATCTTGTGTTTTTAAATTCTCTGTTTTGCAAGTGCATTCATATCTTATTCCTCTGTATTTCCTATGCTTGCATTGTTAGAATCCTCCAATTCAAACAAGCCCTTACAGAATTATGTCTGTTACAGATATGTGTCGAAGAAAACCTTGTGTGGTTTGTCCCGCTCCTGCTGCGCTGTGGTCCACCCCAGCTCAGCTACTCCAACGACAGAAGGGTTCACCACTGTAGGGATCTTCCCTCCAGACTATCTTTCGCCACCTCAGATCTTCTTCCCCGCCGCTGGCAGCCACGACAACTGTATTAGCATCATCAACTGAGCAGAGGACCTTGAGGACTACACGGGTCCGGAAGATAGGTTGCACTCTTTTGTGTATGCTTACATTATGCATTGCTTAATATGATGACGTTCTACTTTATCGTCCTCTTCACCGATTATACACCGAGTCAGGTCCAAACTAATGCTCAAACTTGAGTTTTTAAATGGTTGTGGGATACATATTGGGGCAGCAACCAATACTATATGTCTACTATCTGATTAATATCAGGTGTCTACTGTGAGTTTCATGTTGGGTGGAAACAAACATTAAAGGAGCCATTGTCTGTAATTTTTAACTAAAGCTATTATCTGCCTGCTATCATTGGTTTTGGGGTGTATCCAAAGTATGCACACCATACATAATCTCACTATTTTTTATTCCTATGAATGTCAGTTATTGTACACAATGGTACTAAACACGTAGATAAAAAGAGACGAGCCTTCCGTGGCAATAAAATTTCATGCAAACGTTGCTCCATGGCGGGTGCAAAAGCAACCCCCCCACCCCATTCCAAACTGTAATCAAGAGGAAGATAATTGTTTAGAGGGGGATTCAGAGGGAGCAGACCACTCCTATTTAACCCCTCAGGTCTCACTACAAGGAAATTCGTTATAAAGCAACACACATTCTACAAAATTTTGTCCAAACGTTGTAAAATTCATAATAGATACGCATATTAAAGGTTGCAGATATGTGTTGTAGATTCGCCGCTCTTGATCCCATCGTGGGATATATATGCAAAAAAGAAAAAAAAGAAAAACACGAAAGGAGAGAGGGATGCGCGAGAAATAGAGCCCACGATGCCCCATGTCTCTCCCAAATCGCCGCCACCAACAGCCTCGTCACCTTCCTTCCACCTCGCCGCCGGCCCTCCCGTCCGCTCCTCCCACATCACAGCTATGGAGACTACCGGATCCACCTCATCTCCCACCAACGCATCCCTCTCACATCCCATCTCTCTGTAGATGCAGCTCCTCGTTGTGCCACCTACGGCGGCATATTCAGGCGACGTCCGGTGAATCCCGCCATCACAAAGCATAGCTCGAGACCCCTCACACCATTGAGTCCTCCCATGCGGCTATATCCGGCGCTTGCGGCTACCAAAGCCCAGCCTCGACCTTCCCTCGATGGCTAGGGTTTCGAGCTTTGGCTCCAGCGCAGGTGGCCATGTTGTTCTTCTCGTGCAGTGAGTGAATCCCCTCCCCTAGCTTCGTCCTATCTCTCTTCCCCTTCTCTAATCTCGATTCTTCTCTTCTCCTGTAAGTACACATCTAGTATGCACCCCTGATTCTATTGCAGCTAATCCCTGTCAAAAAAGTTTGGCCCTTGTGCAATGAACACACGATAGGCATGCAGATTGCTTTCGATCTCTATTGATTGACATTCATGCGCCGATTGCTATTATATTAAATTAGTGATTATTAGATATCAATTGAGCATCAAAATTTTAAAAAATTCTTATATGCTGCAAACTCATCAATCCTTGATAGATGAGTCGGTAATCCTTACTATTTTTTGTTGTAGATAAGAACTACTACATATATGCGGAGTCCGTATTAAATAGTCTGCAAGAGTTACAATATTTAAGGAGTGATCAAGTCTTAATAAGTCTCTGTACGACAGTTTTGATGAGTTACTAATCGAAGTGTCTTGTGGCAATTTCACAGTTTTTAGGAATCTGATGGTTAGGTTTTTTAGGTGGAGGTAGTAGCTTGCTAATGGTGGCTTTCACGTCGAGCTCAATTTGGATTGCTAGCTAAATACAATTTGGATTGCTAGCTAAATACCTGTGCGTTGTTACGGGATAACAAACATTCAGTTTCATAAACATGTCAAATGTGATGGACTATTTTTTGTTGTATGTAATACAATGTTACCACTAGCAGAGCTTCGTGAGGGAAAAAGTGTGCCATGGCCCTCCTAGTCCCTGGGGTAAAAACACATGTAGTAGTACAGATATACGAGTAGCCTAGGTCACAACTACCTTACTTGCATGTAGCATCGCGTCTTCATGATTCTTTCTGGGCATCTGAGCTCAGTTGATCGATTCTTGTTCCAATCCTGCACAGTAGAAGACTGAAGATTGGGCACGAGCCATGTGTACATCTACAGGGAGGGCCATAGAGAGGTGGCGTGGAGCCGAGTAGGTCGAGTCGGTGGTCACACAGCCATAGCAAAAGTAGCAGCACCGAGTGGCAGAGGCCCAAGGGCGACCCATGCAGCGGCGGCCAGCCGGGCGAGTAGCAACTTAGACGATGAGCGCTGCTGCACAAGCACATGCGCACCCCCAAAATTCTCCTCTCTCGGACAGTACTAATTCTCGTATAAAATTCAGGTTATAACACTCTGAAATTCAATCAATTGATAATACACATCTTAATTTAGTACTAGATATTTGTCATGGATAACAATGTTCATCCATGAGGAATTGATTTGGTTTTCAATAGAAAAAGAGATGTAAAGTTGAGAAAGATTTATCAGCAGCAACTCTTCATTCATCGCTTGAGTTGAAATATTTGTGTTTCTTTGAATTTGGCCCGCCCAGGTTTCTCTTTGTAGCTCCGCCACTGACTGTTACTTCCCAATTGTATTTCCTTACACACATCCTTCTCATCATTCAGTTCGAAAATTTATCTACTAATCTATAAAACTCACCACATATGCACCAGATATTCCCTGTTACTATAAATATTTTCTTTGTCATTTGGTTATGTGACTCTCCTCTCATAGCATGCAGTTATTATATACGGACTTGGATCAGGTCATGCAGATGATTCATCTATATCAAGTACTTGTATACTAATCTAAAAAGGTACTTATCTACTACTGATGTACATCATAGTGAAAATAAAGTTGAATCCCAATAACCAACATAGATGAAACCTACACATGAGCTTTATGCCTGTTCATGTGCAAACATGCATATACTAAAGCTTGCAGCAAGGACACATACATAGACAACAGCAGCGGCTCACTGTTAATCATTTGGTTTTTCATTCGTTAAGTAGAGGCTCACTGTTTGTTTGTGCGCATGTTTCCAAAGAAAGAAATACTCAATGCCATTGGATAGTTTCCAATATATTGCGCCAGTCTCTACATTCATAGTACATAACTGTGTTTTACCCTCAACTAATACTATTTCCATTGTGGTGATTATTATTTATTCCTTTATTGCTTAGGTTAGCTCTAACAATTTTTCAGCCCCCTTTTCTACTCTTATTTAACTATTTATGTACTCCTGTCTCGCCAATGATGTACCTATTGTTGTTTGTAATTTAATGTGATGCGTGACACTCATCTGTTCCAGCACTATTGAGATGGAGGCCAACACCATGGACGGCTGGAGCTACGACTATATTTGTCCAACAAACGGTAGTGTTCGTAGTAATGGTTTTGGTAACTGTCTATGATGTCCATATTTTTTTAGTTTATCAGGATGGAAATGCAAGTAATGTTCTTCTTAGATGCTCTTGCCCTTTTGATTCGTACATTGCTAATATGACCACTGAGCTCTCACCACTTTGATTGATAAAAATTGCTGGATTACCCACATGAACTCTTGCTGTCATGGTTTCTAAATTGCTGAATTTCCCGTTATGTCGCTTGCAATGTTCCATATGAGTAGTGTCTATTGTGCTTTTAACCGGTCAACTAAGTAGGTACTCCCTCCGTTTCTTTTTAGTCTGCATATAAGATGTAGTCAAAGTCAAACTTCATAAAGTTTGACCAAGTTTGTAGAAAAAAGTATCAACATCTACGATTCTAAATCTATATTGTGTGAAAACTAATTTCACGATGCATCTAACAATGTTGATTTCATATTGTGAATCTTTATATTTTTCCTATAAACTTAGTCAAAGTTAACAAAGTTTTACTTTGACCAAATCTTATATGCAGACTAAAAAGAAACGGAGGAAGTACTATGTTATTAGTGGCTTGGTTTTAGGCCACAACCACATAATTTTATTTTTCTCTAAGTCTGATTATGTTTATTATGTGACTTGAAGTAGTGTATTGAGTTGTAAGGGAATACTTTTAGGCCACAACTTTTCTTTGTGATAGTCGTAATGTAGCCGGGAAACTAATGCTTCGAAAGTAATGACACTTGGTAAGAAATAATGTTTTTTATTTGTTGTGCAACCCGTCACTATTTGCATCATGTCAATGCATTGTGTATTAACATTTCATTTCGTTATTTTCCTTGTAGATTCAAAACATATATGGACGATTATATGAGTGTGTGGCAAGTATACTGCAATGATATGATGATGTTACGATTCGCGATGATGACGATGGTGTTCCGGCTCACGATGATGAAGATGATGTTCCTGCTCACGATGATGATGATGATGTCTGTTTTCAGTTTTAGTTATGATGGTTGTTTTCAGTTTTAGTTAAGTTATAGGGATGTTGTTCCAGTTGGATGATGTTCCTCGTTTAAGTTTTAGTTAAGTTGTAGGGGTGTTGGCAGAAAATGTCAGTATAACTTTCGCTGTCAATAGAATATTTAGATTATGCATCACATTTGGATGTTATTCCTCTGGTAATAACAACTATTGTAATCCCACGATTTTTCTCAATATATGATGTCTTCCTCTCGTGACTATACTTTGTCTTCTGACTTGACATACTTATTACCATAATGTGGAACATTAATTTAATTACTGGCAATATGAAAAATAGAACTGACTATCATGATGAAGCGAGAGCCGGTTAAGCTATTTGGTGACCTAGTGTTATACTACGATGGATAACGATCCACTCCGTGTTACACGAGGGGCTGGTCTTTGCCCAGCCGTGTACAACGGGCACAATAGTTCGGAAATCCCTACCCGCACCAGGGGCTAGTACTTAGCCCCACAAGTCAAGATCCTATGGTTAAGTGAAAGCAATAAAGCTGCATAGTCTGATTGCCTGGTTCGCTCCGCATTACTGAACACCCCTATAATATTTACATGGGGGATTAAGCCGACGACTGGAAACTTTCAAATTTAAATAAAGAACCGCACAGGAGGAAAAAGTCGTTTATAATACAGAAGCGTAAAAATTATATATATCGGAACGCAGGCATAGTCCATACAATCCGAATACAATCATTCAAAGATTATATCCTTTGAGCACTGTCCCTCGACAAGGCGGGCTCCTTCTTGGATGTCACCCAAGTACCTTTCTAGCTTCCGGTGATCCTTGCCCTCTGGCGAGCCAAAAGTTGCTATCTCTATGGCCTTCAACTTCGCCCAGTGCACCTTGACGTGGGCGAAGGCCATTCGAGCACCCTCTATGCAGGCCGATCGCATAATAGCGTCGACCTGCGGACTCGCGTCGACGAGTTTCTTCACCAATCCGAAGTAGCTACTTGGGATTGGATCAGCGGGCCATAGATGGACTATCGATACCTTCATGGCCGTACCCACCATATTATGCACCTCGACCAGCTGCTTCATCTGGCCATTGAGGGGCACCGGATGATTTGGCGCAAGAAACTGCGACCAGAACAGCTTCTCCGTGCTGTTCCCCTCCTGGGTTCGGAAGTATTGGGCGGCGTCGGCGATGCTCCTCCGGAGATCCGCAAAAACACCTGGAGAACTCCATAATCGCGTCAGCACAAGATACCTCCGACCTCCGAAGATACTTTTCAAGAGAAAAGTCTTACCAGCTGCTATTTGCGGTGCTTGTTTTATCTCATCGTGAGCACTACGCGACTCACTCCGCGCCTCCTTGGCAGCATTGACTGCCGTGGTGAGCTCGGATGCTTGTTCCGAAGTATTCTGCTCCAATGCCTCGCATTTGTGAATGGCATCTCGCAACTCGTCCTCGACTTCGGCCACCCGAGACTCGTGCTGCTGACGCATGACATGTTCAGCCTTCAGGTCGCCAGTCACTTTGTCAGCGGCTGTCAGTGTCAAAACCGGATGATCTTGGGTAGGGAACCTGAACTATGCGTCTGAGGATCGATGGTAACAGGAGGCTGGGGACACGATGTTTACCCAGGTTCAGTTCCTCTCGATCGAGGTAAAACCCTACTTCCTGCTATATTAGTATGGATAAATATGTATACAAGAGTTGTTCTACCTCGAGATCGTAGTGGCTAAACCCTAGGTCTAGCCTATGAGGATACTGTGATTCTTCTCTAGCCTCTATAGACTAAACCCTCCAGTTTATATACACGCCGGAGAGGCCTAGGGTTTTTACATATCATTTGGGGAAGAAGGAAAATCTACACCCGAACTTAAACTTGCCATTACAGGAATACATGAGTCCTATCCAGATACGATAGTTGATCTTGTAGTAATCTTCACGGCCCACCAGTCCGGCCCACCAAGAGTTTGTTCGGCCACATGAGGAACCCCCGATCTAGGACTCCCTCTGTAGCCCCTAAACCTGTCTTCGATGATGATGAGTTCGACTTCCGTATTGTCTTCGGCATTGCAAGGTGGATTCATCCTCCCGAATATATCTTCTGCAAACAGGTGGATTATGTTCGGCTCTACAAGATTAGTACAACCCTTAGTCTCGAAGGCAAGGCTCTTAAAAGAAAATTAATAGTGTGTCTCTACTGACAACTTTTGGTTGAAGCGTCGCGTCCAAACCACTAACATATCGAACCGTTTTATTTTGTCCTAGTTTCGTGTTTCGAGGTATATCCTCATTGGCACGTCCCATCAGAATATAGATCGTGCCCGCTTATTGTGGGATCCTTATCAGTGTGACGCGAGCACCCATGCCGCACATTACGCATGACCGCTTTGGGAACCGGCGAGTTTTATGGCTAAAGAGGGGGGACGCTCTGTATTCGCGGTGTTATAAAACGACAGCAATCCCTTTCATCAGCCCCATGCCATCCTCAAGCTCGAGCTCTCATATCTCCCTTGCCCCGTATTCTCATCTCCTGCGCCCACCACTCCTCGTTCCTTAACCACCACTCCTCTTCCCAGCAAAGGTTGGATCCTGTACCAGAGGCAAGTGGGAGGCTTCCACGGTTACTGAAAAGACCATGGAGGATCTACGGAGCGCGGGTACCTCACCAGCGACATCGCACACCGAGTACCCCCTAAGGGCCAGGTGATTCCCGTTCCTAAAGCGGGCGCGAGGGTAGTTTTTACCTCTCACTTTGTTAGGGGGCTAGGGTTTCCTCTCCACCCGTTTGTTCGTGGTCTTTTGCTCTTCTACGGGCTAGATTTCCATGATCTAGCCCCGAACTCAATTCTTCACATATCCGCTTTCATAGTGATGTGTGAAGCCTTTCTCCGCATCCCCCACACTTCGGCTTCTGGCTTAAGACCTTCAACGTCAAGCCGAAGGTGGTTGATGGGGAACACACGGAGTGCGGGGGCACCATGATCAGCAAGCTCCCGAACGCAACTTGGCCCAAGGGCTCATTCGTGGAGACAAACAAGGTATGGCAGCAGGAATGGTTCTACATCACCGAACCCCGCGACACCAAGTGAGCGGCAGAACCTGCTTTCAAATCCGGACCCCCAATGAGGTTGACCTCCCGTACCAAGAAGGGTCCGGAGTAGGGGTCGCATACTGAGGTGACGACTCTCTTGAGTCTTGTGTCCGGCGTGATCTCCAAGGGGCACCTGCTCTCCTCCGTGGTCCAGGTGATGCTGACCCAGCTTGTTCTCCCTTTGCCAAAGCCGGGATTCCTCCCTATGGGAGTTCTATTCGGTAGGAGACAAGCCGCTGAGCATCTCTTTGGCTCTACGCACAAGGAAATCTGGAAGCACCTCTTCAAGAGCCAGAAGGAATTGCCCGAAGAGGCTGAGGACGCGGGCTTCAGCACCGAAGTTTCCGCCCCAGAGGTAATAATAATCCTTGCCGAACACTTACCCTTTCCCTTATTTAATGATAATAGGTGTTGAAATTTTTACGTGATATACAGGGCTGGACGAAGAAGGCGACCTGGATTAAGTGTCCGACCCCTTTGCCCGAAGAGCCAACACTGATTCTACTAACGGCGATGCTGGTTCCGGCGCCGTACAAGACGCCGACCAAGAAGCCGAAGTAGACAAAGGGCAAAGGGCCGGAGACAGCCCCCGTCTTGCGGGCAAGAAGCCCGAGGACCTCTACATCCTCTCGTCTGACGAGTCGGAGGAAGATGATGAGGAGGAAGAGGAAGAAGAAGAAATGCCCCCTGCGCAAGGCAGGGGGAGGAAGAGGGGGGCCGTCGCTGACACGGGTACGGCCGCGTCCCAAAGGAAACTAAACCTCGGAGCTAGTTCGAGTTCATCTGAAGCTATGTGATGAAGCCTAGGGAAAAACCCCTGCCCGAGATGTAAGTCAGTCCGGACTCAAGTGTTGCACCTTTGCTTATTCAGTTTTTCTGGTATTTTACTTAATATTTTTCTCCTACTGACCTACAGCCCTCCCGGTGTAAACCCTGATGTTACCTCATCGGAGGGGAACTCTCTGGCGCCTGGAGAGACGGATAATGACCCGCCAGTCCAGGCTCCATCGCCCGTAATTGGTGGGGACACCGAAGTCTCGTCCCAGCGGGTGCTCTCCGCCTAAGGAGATGAAGGCGGGGTAGGAGATGAAGGCGGGGTAGGAGACAAGGCGGCCGGGGGTAATACCACGGCGGCCACTGACATGGGGAGATGGCCCCCATGGAGACCGAAGACGTGGGGCCCAATCAATCCGAGGCCCCACCGAACATCATCCCAGAGCCTAGCGCGGCTCCAGGGTGCCAAGACTCGATTCCTCAAGCGGAGGAGGATACGGCGGCCCCCAGAGTTAATTCGGAGGTGCCGGATTCTATGGAGGGAGCACTGCAAAGTGCTCTCGTCATTGAAGAACACCTCACCATGATGGGTGCGGTGATGAAGAAGATTCGGTACGCAACAGCCTTTTAACAGGCTTAGAGGTAAGCAATGTAATGCTTTTTAAGAAATTTTATTTGTTTTAAATACACATATATAACCTGTAGCCCCTGATGCTTTGTGTGACTCTGAAAAGAATCGGACGAAGTGTCCATACAATAGCATACGTACATAGCTGAACTGTTGTGCATGCTTCCTTAGTTACGATAACTGCGTGAGATGCAGAGGTTGCCGAACTAAATCGGAAGCTTGAGGTGGCCAACGTGGACCTCGACCACATCAACCGGTGTTTTGATGAAATGCAAGGTATGCGGATTTTTTATTTTTATTTTTTTCAAATGTCAATAAGACCTCTTTGATTGAGTATGTTCACAAACTCTAATATTGTATTCTGTATTACAAAGTTGGCACCGCCGAGCTCGAGACCGTCAATGGCGAGGTTGCCTAGGCCAAGAAGGAGGCCGAGGAGAACAAGATAGCTGCTGACAAGCGGCTGCCGAATTGGAGGCCGAAAAGGCCGAGTGCGAGAAGCACAAATCTAGGGTGTCCAAAGTCGATGTTGAACTTAACGACGCCATCTTGAAGTGTGAGGCGTTGGAAAAGAAGACTTCGGCGCAAGCATCCAAGCTCTCTGTGGCAGTAAAGTATGCCCAGGACACGTGAGGTGAAGCGTGCAATGCCTTTGAGGAAATCAAGCAGGCGCGATAGATAGCATCTGGTAAGATATTTCTCTTACAAGGCATCTTCGGAGGGCGGAAGTATATTGGGTTGACACGATTGTGGAGTTCTCCAGGCGTGTTTGCTGATCTTCCGAGGTGCAGCGCAGACGCCACTCAATACTTCCGCGCCTAGGAGGGGAACGACACAGAGAAATTGTTCTGGTCGCAGTTCTATGCGCCGCAACATCTAGTTCCCCTTTACGACCAGATGAAGCAGCTATGGAGCTGCACAACATGGAGGGTTCGGTCATTAAGGAGTTAATAGTCCGGCTATGGCCCGTCGAGCCAATCCCAAGTAGTTACTTCGGATTGGTGAAGCGGCTCTTCGAGGCGAGTCCGTAGGTCGACGCGTTAACGCATTCGGCCTGTATAGAAGTTGCTCGGATGGCCTTCGGTTGTGTCAAAGTGCACTGGGTTAACATAAACGCAGTGCATATAGCCACTGCTGGCACGTCCGCAGGCAAGGAGTACTGCAAGCCGGAGAAATACTTCGAGGACGTCATCGAGGGCGCCCGCCTTGTAGAAGGCCAGTGTTCAAAAGATGTTGTCTTCGAGTGATTGTATCCGGATGTAAAGACTAGCCTTATGAATCCAGTGTATATAACTTTTGCGCTATTATAATATCAGCGTCTTTTAACTCCCGTGTGAATGTTTATCTTAAATCTGAAAGGTTCCAGTCATCAGCTTCAACCCCCAGGTACATAGTACTAGGGTGTTCGGTCATATGCAAATACACTATTTATCCAACATCTTGGTCCATATAGGAGGTTTATGCGGAGCGAACCAGGCAATCACACTATCCGGCGTTATTGCTTTCACTTAGTCGTAGGAGTTTGACATGTGGGGCTAGGTACTAGCCCCTGGTGTGGATATAATATTCCCTGTTTTAAGGCGTTTCAATTGCACCTGGCTGGGCAAAGAACTAGCCCTTCGTATAACACGAGGTATATCTCTATCGATTGCAGTATAAAACCAAGTCGCCGGATTTCTAACCAGGTTCCCGCTTATCATGATAGTGAGTTTTCGGCTTTCTCTAGTGAGGTACTTGACCGTACTAGCCAGAAGTACTATCGCAGTAGTTCTCCCTTTACACCCTAGCCGAACAATCGGGAACGTAGGGGTAAGCACAGGAGCTGGGCAACCCAACTATTGACCCAAGACATGATTCAGAACTGATGCATATAATGCAAATATCCAGGACACCAAACACTCCCTATAGGTGTTCGATCTTTTCAACATATACCAGGACTGGCTACAGCCCCTGGTAATAAACCCTTGTTGACGAGGCGTGCAAATGGGGATATACCTCAAAAAGCGAAACTGGAGCCAAGAAAATGGTTTGATATATTAAAGGGTCAAACGTGATGTTTCGCTGAAAAGTTGTCAATAAAGACACAGTCTATGTTTTTCGATACCTTGCCTTCAAGTCTAAGGGTTGTACTAACCATGTAGAGCAGGACATAGTACCTTTGTGTAGGGAATGTTGCTTCAATATGGTTTGGAGGAGGAACCCTCCTTGCAATGCCAAAGAAAGTACGCGAGCCAAACTCATCGTCATCGAAGACTGGTTTAGGGGGTACTGAGGGATCCTGGATTAAGGGGTCCTCACGTGGCCAGATAGCTCGTTATGGGCCGAACTGGTGGGCCGTGAAGATTATTGCTGAAGACTGTCTCCCTTATCCGGATAGGACTCCCACATGTGTAAAATAGCAAGTTGAGAGTCCGGGTGTAATACTTTCCTTCCTCTACAAGATGGTCATGTACAACCCTAGGTCCCTGCGGTGCATATATAAGTCGGAGGGTTTAGTCCGTAGAGACAACAATCACAATTACATAGGCTAGACTCCTAGGGTTTTAGCCATTATGATATCGAGGTAGATCAACTCTTGTAAACCCATATTCATAAAGATCAATCCAGCACGAAGTAGGGTATTACCTTGACCGAGAGGGCCTGAACATGGATAAAACATCATGTCCCCAGTCTCCTGGTACCATCAATCCTCAGATGCATAGTTCGGGACACCTTACCCGAGATCTGCCGGTTTTTACACCAACAATGGTCTTGGTTCTATCCACCGTTATCAATATAGAGGAATTCGAATGGTGGAATGGTGCGGCGGTCTCCAGGGTTAGGAGCCAGCCCCCCGACCTGATCTGATTATAAAAGAGGGGAGGTGGGCGAGTGTCGTTGTACTAAGATTGGGGAACCTTAGTACTCCAACTTGTGCACGGGCAGTAGCAGCTTCCCGCGGCAGGGTTTACCACGTGCTTGCCGGAAACCTTACTGGTCCCTATAAAGCCATTCAAGAACAAAGTATGCAAGTCAGAAGACCAAGGCCCCGGCAAGGAGGAGCTTGTCGGGAAGGCCGTACCAGGCTCAAGACTGTCACTTCAGCACAAGGCCCTGGCAAGAGGAGCTTGGCAGGAAGACCCAAGAATACGCACTTGAAGATATGCCTTGGCGAGTCGTGCACCCCGGCAGGGCCCGGGGAGCGACAAGCTTCCGGGCCCGGCAAGATCAAGCCCCCCCGGCAAGGTGCTTGCCGGGGGATCCCACGCTGTGTGCCCGCGCTCCAGCTCATCTGCCCACGCGTCGCCCTGGGGCCCTTCCAGGGACGCGTGGCGGATGGCTGTGCAGCCTGGGGCACACGGTGGCAAGCCAAGGTGACGAGGCTACCGCCGTGTCGAACGGAGACGCATGGACGGGCGCTTTTGGGGTCGACGGCGACGGGCATTTAATGCCCTTGTCCCCCACTGTCAAAGTTAGGTGAAGACCACTGTTCATCCACTGATCACGCACTATTCCCGCACTGTTACAACTACCACCAAAGTTACATTTTTACCCTCCTCTACGTTGACACCTGTCGGTGACCCCTTGAGCTATAAAAGGAGGCCCATGCACAACGTAGAAAGGGTTCGGAACCTAGACAGCTCTCTCGCTCGGTGTAGCTAGCTTTTCAAGCTCCCGAGCTCAAGAACTCAATACAATCCAAGCATGAGTAGGGTTTTACGCGTCCGCGCGCCCCGAACCTGGGTAAACTGCCCGCGTGCGCTCCTGGATCCGCTCTTCGTGCTCCCTCCGCTCCCTTACCGCAACGTAGAAGGGGCTCCGGTCCCATAGGTGCTCGTGGGAGGACAGTTTCCCCCGACATCTTTGGCGCGCCAGGTAGGGGCGTCAAGGTTGTGCGAACCTGATCCGGCGCTCACGCGGGCGCATTCTTCATCAACTTCTCCAGCTTCGTCAACTTCAACAGCTGCAACGACATGGCCCCGAAGAAGAAGGCTTCGGAGGTCGCAGGCCCGTCTGCGTCGATCCCACCGCCACCAGAACCAACGGTTGGTGGAGGAGACGCCGGCAGAAGGGTGGTCGCTGGTGAGGAAACTCACGGCGCCACCAAATCCAAGGACAAGACGGACGACCGGGCGAACTCCAAAGCCTCGGTGTCCGTAGACGCACCACGCCCTTCTCAGCAGACGACAACCCAGCAGCGTCGTGGTACAGGAGGTACCATCCGCTTCCTGGGGCAAGGACAAACCGGAGGCTCGTGGGATGCTCAAGGCCAGTACGCTGGTACGAGCAAGGCGCGGTCGCCGGGACGAGAAACTGCTCCTTCTAACCCTGTTAGAAGTCCGAGCATATCTCGCTCCTCGCACCGCTCGCCGCCGCTCCCCTCCTCTCGAGCAGAAGCTCTAGCAAGAGCACAACTGCTCCTCGATTTCCCTCCAGCGGCGGACAAGGACGAAGACTGGAGGGCGACGATCCAGAGTCTCATCGCCTTCGCCAACAACGACACGCCGCAGCAGCCGGCGACATCGCGGCCACGGCAAGTCGACCAGACGAAGGCCGATGGCAACAAGACCGCTGGGGGTGCAACTACCGTGCACTCCCCGCCGCGGAAGCAGAAGACGCCACCCCGCCGGATCAACGTCGACGACGACTCTACGGCGTCGTCGGATCCGCGGGCTCGTCGGGACCAGCGCCAGGTCCTCGACGACCGGCGACAAGAAGACGCTCGGACGCGCATCGAGCGCCGACGAGAAAGCCGGCGACAATCAGATCAGCGCGCTGGGACCGCTGTCGACATGCACGCGCCCGGTGAACCAGGTGACTTGCCGTACGCGGCATGTTGCCCTGCGTTCACCCGTGAGCTGCGGCGCGTCCAGTGGCCCAGCCTGAAAAACTTCAAGCCCGACGTACCCGAGAAGTACGACGGGAAGACGCACCCCTCGGAGTTCCTCAGCATCTACACCATCGCGGTGCAGGCTGCCGGGGGATGCGACGAGAAGATACTGGCTAACTACTTCTCGCTGGTGCTTAAGCCAAACGTCCGCTCTTGGCTTAAGCACTTGCCGGAGGGCTCCATTTCTTCGTGGGAAGATCTGTGCCACCATTTTGTTGGCGCCTTCACGGGCGGCCACAAACCCCACGGCCAGGAGAGCGATCTCCACATCTTGGCCCAGAAGGAAGGAGAATCCCTGCGCAAGTACATTCAACGATTCAGCCGCGTGCAACACAACATCCCCGACGTCCACCCCGTCGCGGTTATCAGCGCGTTCCACCAGAACGTGCGTAATTGCCACATGAGGGAAGAGATGGCTATGACCAAGATCCGGGACGTCAGCGAGCTCTATGCTCTGGCTGACAAGTGCGCGCGCGCCGAAGAGGGGAGGAGACTCCCCGGAGAGGATGCTGGCGCAGGAGGAAGCGACAGCGAGGACGCCGCCCCGACAAAGAAAAGCCGGCGGCGAAACAACGGAAGAAAGAAGAGCAAGGAGGTGCTAGTCGTCGAGCAGTCCGGCAAGGAGGCTCCCGCCAAGAAGGCACAGGCTGGCGGTTCCGGCAAGGAACCTGCCCCTGTAGCGGCAGCCGACAAGCAGGACGGCTCCGACAAGCAATACTGCAAGATCCACCGCACCAAGGGCCACGACCTTTCGAACTGCAAATGAGTCGAGTACCTCGTAGAGCAGCAGAAGGCTGAATACGAGCGTCGCGACAAGGAGAAGGCCCAAGATGGAGGAGGAGAGCCAAGCAAGAAGCGGCCATTCAATGGCCGGGGAGGACGCCGCGGCAAGGCCAAGCAGCGGCAAGGTGATCGACCTCCCCGGGGCCGCGACAAGGATGAGGAAGAAGACGACGACATGGAGGAAGGAGATAACAGCGAGCAGGAGTTCCAGAAGGCCACAGAAGTCCTGTGTGTCGACGGAGGCGCCTCTCTGCACACTTCCCACCGCCAACTCAAGCAGTGGGTGTGGGAAGTAAACGCAGCTGAGCCGCCAGTCGAGTCACGCAGGCTCCTGAAGTGGTCCAGCACGCCCATCATTTTTGATCTTGAGGATCACCCTGACCGCACAACTGCGGTCGGGTGCTTGCCGATGTTGGTCTCACCAACCATCGGGCGGGGCCGGCCTGAACTTGATCTCCTCAGCTGTGATCAAGAAACTCCAGATCCTAGACGGCGAGCTCGAAGAAACTGGTTCGTTCCAAGGAATAAACCCGGGAAGGAGCAAGCCGAAGGGGAAGATTACTCTGCCAGTGACCTTTGGCGGGGAGCTTAACTTCAGGACGGAGAGGATAACCTTTGACGTTGCCGATATCCCATTGCCATACAATGGGATACTTGGACGTCCTGCCCTCGCCAAGTTCATGGCAGCTTCCCATTACGCCTACAATATACTCAAGATGCCGGGGCCGATAAGCGTCATCTCTGTCCCTGGTGACAAGAAGGACGCGCTTATCTGCGCCGACAAGATCTACCGGGATGCAGCAGCCGCAGTGGAGAGCAACACACTTGCCGCTGAAGCTCCCGGGGGGAAGAAGACCAAGACCAAGTCCGGCAAGTGCTCTGGGGCCCACTCCGGCAAACGCACCTCTTCGGAGTGCTGCGCTGCCGTCGAGGACGCACCATCGAGCTCCACCGGCAAGTGCAAGAAAGGGATGGCAGCTCCACCAGCAACCAAGAAGGTGTCCGCCAAGGAGGACGGCACTGGTGGTACCTTCACCATCAGTGCTACGCTCGACAACAAATAGGAAAGCGCGCTCGTTGCCTTCCTGCGGGCGAATGTCGATGTGTTTGCATGGCAACCATCTGACATCCCCGGCGTTCCCAGGAAGGTAATTGAGCACAAGCTTGTTGTTTCTCCTCATGCGCGGCCCGTCAAGCAGAAGGTCAGGAAGCAAGCCGTGGAGCGCCAAGAATTCATCGCCGAAGAGATAAAAAAGCTAGAAGGAGCAGGCCTAGTTAGAGACGTGATCCATCCTACGTGGTTGGCTAATCCAGTCGTCGTACGCAAGGCCAATGGGAAGTGGAGACTTTGTATAGACTTCACTGATGTGAATAAAGCATGTCCTAAGGATCCATTTCCCTTGCCGCGTATTGACCAGATTGTTGACTCCACCGCTGGATGCGAGCTGCTTTCCTTCCTTGATGCATATTCAGGCTACCACCAGATTCTTATGGCCAAGGAAGATGAGGAGAAGACTGCATTCATTACTCCATGCGGCACATATTGCTTCATACGCATGCCCTTTGGATTGAAGAATGCAGGCTCAACATTTGCAAGGGTGGTCTACACTGCTTTTGAGCCACAGATCCACAGAAATGTAGAAGCTTACATGGATGATATAGTGGTCAAGAGCAGGAGCAAAGATACCCTGATCCAAGACTTAGAGGAAACTTTTGAGAACCTGCGCAAGATCCAGCTCAAGTTGAACCCCGAGAAGTGCGTCTTCGGAGTCCCCTCCGGCAAGCTTCTCGGGTTCTTTGTGTCCCAGAGGGGGATTGAAGCTAATCCCGACAAGATAAAAGCCATCGAGCAGATTGAAGCCCCGAAGCGCGTCAAGGACGTAAGGAGACTTGCTGGTTGTGTGGCTGCCCTCAGCAGGTTCATTTCAAAGTCCGCAGAACGCGCCCTGCCTTTCTTCAAAATCTTGAAGAAGGCAGGTCCTATGAAATGGACTCCGGAAGCGGAGGCAGCGCTGCGAGACTTGAAAGGATACATGTCCTCCACTCCAATACTTGTCGCACCTAGACCACAAGAGAAGTTGCTGCTGTACCTAGCGGCAACCAATCAAGTGGTTAGTGCTGCGTTAGTAGCGGAGAGGGAGGCGGGTGAGGAATCCACATCACCGGCAAGCAAATCCAGCGACAAGCAGGGGGCTGCTCCGACAAGCTCTGGCCCCGACAAGGACAACTCTGCGCAGGAGCAAGGAGAAGTGCAAAAGAAGATGGTGCAGCGCCCAGTGTATTTTGTAAGTTCCCTCTTGCAGGGGGCTAGATCAAGATACTCTGGGGTGCAGAAGTTGCTTTTCGGCCTCATCATGGCCTCGAGAAAGCTGCGCCATTACTTCCAAGCACACGAGATAACAGTGGTCACTCGCTTTCCGTTGAAGGGGATATTGCACAATCCAGAAGCAACAGGTAGGATCGTCGAGTGGGCACTGGAGCTGTCAAGCTTTGGTCTCAAGTTTGAGAGTACTTCAACTATACAGAGCAGAGCTTTGGCAGAATTCATAGCGGAATGGACCCCAACGCCAGATGAAGAAGTTCCGGAGACAAGCGTTCCCGTCCAAGAAACAAGCAACGAATGGGTGATGTACTTTGATGGTGCTTTCTCGCTGCAAGGCGCCGGTGCCGGCGTGGTACTCATAGCGCCCACCGGAGAGCACCTCAAGTATGTGGTCCAGATGCACTTTCCCAAGGAGCAAGCGACAAATAATACTGCTGAGTATGAAGGTTTGCTTGCCGGTCTCAGGATTGCGGCCGAACTTGGGATCAAGAAGCTGATTGTGCGGGGAGATTCTCAGTTGGTGGTCCGACAAGTGAACAAGAGTTACCAGAGCCCTTTGATGGAAGCTTATGTTGACGAAGTGAGGAAGCTTGAAGAACACTTTGAAGGTCTGCAAATGGAGCATGTCCCAAGAGCTCAGAATGATATTGCAGATGGCCTTTCAAAGTGTGCTGCAATGAAGTTACCTGTGGAACCAGGGACCTTCCTACTCAAGTTAACTCAACCATCCGTTACACCATCAGTTGGGCAGAACAAGAAGAGAAAGTTGGTCTCCGGCGACTACTCGCCGGTGGATCTCCCTGAAGCCGCTGCCAAGGTCCCCAAGATCAACAACCAAAACGCTGAGGAACAGTTTGCTCCTGCGGATCTGAGGGTCTGTACAGTTGAAGCAAACGTTCCCGACAAGCCTTGCCCCGGCAGGCTTGCCGGGGGACCATCAGCTCCGGTAGAACCAGAGGTTCTTGCCGTAGAAGCTGAGGTTCCCGCAATGGCCCTCATGCCTTTAGTCCTTGCCGTTGAGCCTCGAGCTCCGGCATGGGCACAGCAAATCGTCCGTTTTCTGCAAACTGGAGAACTTCCCGACGAGCCAGAAGAAATAGAGAAAATAACCAGGCAGTCAAGTATGTACCAGTTCGTTGACAATGAACTGTATAGAAGAAGACTCAATGGTGTCAGGTTGAAGTGCATTTCCAGAGAAGATGGACAGAAGCTGTTGGCAGAAATACATGGAGGCATATGTGGCCACCACATTGGCGCAAGGGCACTTGCCGGGAAGGCGTTCCGGCAAGGGTTCTTTTGGCAAGAAGCCCTCCAAGATGCAACTGCACAAGTAACCAAGTGTGAAGCGTGCCAGTTCCATGCCAAGCAAATTCACCAGCCAGCTCAAGCTCTCCAGACGATCCCTTTGTCCTGGCCCTTCTCGGTCTGGGGGCTCGATATCCTCGGCCCCTTTCCCCGCGCAGTCGGGGGCTTTGAGTACTTGTACGTTGCAATCGACAAGTTCACAAAGTGGCCAGAAGTGGAACCAGTGAGAAAGGTGACAGCACAGTCAGCGGTCAGGTTCTTCAGGTCAATTGTTTGCCGTTTCGGAATCCCTAACAGGATCATCACCGACAACGGCACACAATTCACAAGTCACACCTTCATGCAGTACGTCCAAGACCTTGGCGCCAAGGTCTGCTTCGCTTCTGTTGCTCACCCGAGGAGCAATGGTCAAGCGGAGAGGGCCAATGCTTGGCGCCAAGTGCTGCGCGGACTCAAGACAAGAACCTTCGACAGGCTGCGCAGGTGCGGAAGAAACTGGATAGAGGAGTTACCGGCGGTTCTTTGGTCAATCAGAACGACACCAAGTCGAGACACCGGACAGACACCCTTTGCTCTTGTCTATGGAGCAGAGGCAGTTCTCCCCACGGAACTCGTATACGGATCTCCTCGAGTGCTCGCTTATGATGAGCTCGAGCAAGAGCAACTGCGACAAGATGATGCATTGCTCTTTGAGGAGGAATGTCTCCAGGCTGCTGTACGAGCTGCTCGATACCAGCAAGCCTTGCGTCGCTATCATAGCCGCAAGGTTAAGGCCAGGAGTCTCGAGGAAGGCGACCTTGTTCTTCGGCGTGTTCAGTCCGCCAGGAATTCCAACAAGTTGACGCCGAAGTGGGAAGGCCCTTATCGGGTGAGACAAGTCACAAGGCCCGGCGCTGTCCGCCTTGAGACCGAAGAAGGCTTACCGGTGAGCAACTCCTGGAACATAGAGCATCTTCGCAAGTTTCACCCATAAGGCGCGGTTGCCATGACCCGCTCCGGCAACCACCTTTTGTACAAGTCTTGCCGCTATTGCATGTAAACCTTTGTACAAAGCCGGGCGCAGATCCCGTGCGTCAGTAAAGTTTTTGTGCTTCGCACTATTTGCCATTTCCATGCTTCTCTTTATTATTTGCATGCATTGTTTGGCACCTCGTGCGACACACATCCCCGGTAAGCACTAGCAAGCCGTGAGGCCCTATACTTGTTTTTCCTCCTCTTTTTCTTCCTCTCTTAAGCAGAAGAAGTATTCCTCGCGCACAAGTTTGCCGGGGGGGAAGGAGATGGAAGTATGAACCAAGTGTTGTTCAAGAAAGAGAAGCCTTCTCGGGGAACAAGCAATATATGAAAGCTAAGTTACCAGAATTTGAGCAGTTCAAATTTTTAAAATTTCAATTATCTTCCTTGAGCAACCACACTTTGTATGGAAAACCTATGAGCGGAGGAACCTACCCGTGGCTAGCCGCACCCTTACTTTGTTTTTGAGCACGCTCAACGACTTAAGTGAGATGCGACAAGTGTCGCGCCCTTACTTCGTTTTCGAGTTCGCTCAGCAAGCTAAGTGCGCTGCGACTAGCTGCGGCAAGGTTACTTGCCGACGAGGTCCTTTGCCGGCAGGCTGCTAAGAGTCCAGCACTCAGCGCTCGCGGCAAGGGCCCCTTGCTGGCAAGTCCCCTGAAAGCGTAGGGCGGAAAGCATACAAAGTGGAGGACCAAAAGCAAGGGAGATAACACTGCGTTGATTGCTCGGAAATAAGATAGTATGTTACAAAGATAACGTGCCACAATAACTAATTGATTCATGTTCATGACACACTTTGTAGCAGCAAAGGGAACAGAAAGAAAGAAGCCTAATCTACGCGGTCTCCTTCACGCCTTGAGATCTTGTTCACCTTGGCGACGATGTGGGCGACCTGCGCCTTCAACGACTCCAGATCCGCGTCGTCCGGCAAGGAGCGGAGGACGTTGACAAGATTGATGCCAGGATTGCGGTAGACGATCTTCGTCAAGACGCGCTCCAAAGTGCCCGCACAGAGCTGACGCGACTCGTCGACCAGATGCGCGGGGAGCTTCTCCCGCAGCCGTGCAAGCGCCGGCGCGATTCCCCTGAAGAAGAGACTTAGCTTGGCGCTGTGGGGGAGGTCCTCGTCGGGAGAGTACACGAGGTGCTCCGCCCTCAGCGCCATCATCTCCTTGTCGATGTTGGCAGCGGAGGTGACCAGATCGTCAGTCCATTGCTCCACCGCCCGGCTGAAGTTGTTCGCTGAGACGGCAGCGCTCTCCACCAGGCCTTGTTCCTTGCGGAGCTCGTCCTTCAGCTTCGTCTCGCGATCCCGGGCGGCGTCGAGCGAATCAGTCAAAGTGGAGACCTTCAACTCCAAGTCAGCAATTGAATCTTTGGCGGCAGTGAGCTCGTCGCCCTTCTTGGAGAGTCGTACCTGCAAGTCGGAGTTGGTGTGGGCATCTTTCTCCCGCTCCACGTTGAGCGCGGTGACCCTGTCCTCACTTGCTTTCAGGTACCGCTCCAGCTGATCCACCTTGAGCTCCAGGTCCCTTTTGGCAGTTTCCGCGGCGGCTGCGGCTTCCTTTGCCTCCTTCAGGGCCCCGCCAAGGGCCTGCTCCCGGGCGGTGAGCTCGTCGTCATGGGCGTCGAGCTCGACCTTCCGCTGGTTGAGCGCCCCCTCCCACCGAGAAAACTCCTTGCGGCCAGCCGCTGCCGCTCTTCGGCCTCAGCCTTCTCCAGGAGGAAGGCTTGCTGCTCCCTGGCAAGCTCTTCCCGCTCCTCCGCCAAGTTGCGGAGGGCTGCCTGGTTGGCGGCGCGAAGCTCCGCGGCGCGCTTCTCCAAGTCAACTCCAGCCTTGGCGGCAAGAGCTTCCCGGGAGTCCAGCTTCGCCTGCCTCTCCCGGTAAAGAGCCAGGAGCCGGCGAAGGAGTTTCTCCTCCTCGGGCTCGTCTCCACCGTCAAGCGCTTCAACGACCTTCAACCCCGCGGAGGCGAGGACCTCTCCATCAAAGGTCTCTCCCTCCACGGGGGCTCGCGACGAAGACCCCCACGGGACTTGTATAAAGGCCCCGTTGGGGGCCTCAAGATAGACGTCCGACCGCTCCTTGGAGGAGGAGGGGTCGGCAGCCGGTGCAGCGCTTGACGCTCCTGCTGCCTCCGGGCCAGCAGTGGGGTCGCCGGTCTCCTCTCCCGCCGCGACGTCTGCGGTCGGGGCGGTCTCCTCAGCGGCAGGCTCGTCGGCTCCAGCCGTGCCATCAGTGGCAGTGGTGCCGCCGCCGTCGCCGCGCACTTCCTCCTCAGCAGCGGTCTCCGTCTCCATCCGCGCCGGTGCAGGAGGATCTAGTAGAAGAAAAAAAAAGAGAGTCAAGCAAATATCCAAAAAGACGAGTCCAAGAAGACGAAGTTGCAAGACTCACCTTCGCGGACTTCTTCGACGACAGGCTCCCTCGCCGGGGAGTCCTCCCTTGGCGGTGGAGCAGTGGCCCCTGTTGGCGGAGGGCCGCCCAGGCCCTCCCTTGGCGGGGTAGTCACCCTCGTCGGGCTGCTCACCCTTGGCGGGGTGCCCGTCCTTGACGAGGTGCCCGTCCTTGGCGGAGCGTCCTCCCTCGCCGGGGAGTTCACCCTTGGTGGGGAGGGTGGAGCAGGTGGCTCGTCGGGGGCAGTCTCCGGGCGCTCCTGCGGCTGCGGCTCCACCTCTGCACAAGTCAAACAAGACAACCAAATATCAGTTCAAGTAACCACCTCAAGCGCGCCCGTCAATCATAAAGACAAAAACCAGACTTATGCTGGGGGCTGCGTTGGGGGCTGCTCCTCGGAGCAGCAGGTTGATCCGGCAAGCTTGTCGCTGGCGCGCCTCCGGTCGCCGCGACGGGCGAGTCGTCCTCAACCTCAACCACAGGGATCTTGGCCCTCTTCGCCATCCGCTGTGCCAGGGTCCTGAAAGCAAAACAAAAACAAGATCAGAATCATCAAGGAAGATCAAGACAAAGTCAAAGAAGTTACAAGTTGCAAGTACTTACTCCTCTTCCTCATCGTCGGAGCTGAGGGCGGAGAAGTCGAAATCCACCTGAGATGCTCCCGCGCGAGGAGCAGGAGGAGAAGGCTCCCTCGGGCGCTTGGCGGTCTCCGGGGCTGTGGCCTGCGAAGACCCAGCCTCCGTTGACGCCGAGGCCTGAGGAGCAGGTGGAGCGGCCGCTCCGCTCCGGGAGGATCCCCCTCCGCTTGGCGCTGGTGCGCGGGGCGCCTCCGTCGCGGTTTGGCTCGCCCTGGTGGCGCGCGTCGCCCGGCGCGTTGGCTGCTGTCGAGGCTCCTGCGGCCTCGTCGCTGTAGCCACCTTGCGGAGGCGCTTCCTCGACGGTTGCGTAGGACTCGCCGGAGGCGGGGAGTTCTCTGAGGACGAGGAGGCATCGTCGTCTAGTCCCAGTGATCCATCGGTGTCTTCGTCAGCCTCAACGTCCTCTTCCTCCTCCCCGGAGGGCTCGCCGGGCCCAACACCGTGCTCAGCGGCTTCGCTCCCTCCTGCAGTCCCGCTCCCTCCGGCGGCTCCGCTCCCTCCGGCGGTCCCGCTCCCTCCGGCGACCTCGCTCGCCCCTGCAACCCCGAGTATCCCGGCAAGCCTCAGGGAAGGCACCCCGGAAAACTCCTCGGGCGGAAGCTTGAGCAGCCTGCGGATTTCTGCCTCCTCTGCTTGGCACGCCGCGTCCGCGGCCTCCGCATCGTCCGCGGTGTATCCAAAATCTCCTGCCGCCGCAGCTGCGGCGGCCTCTTCCATCCGGGAAGCAATATAAGCTATGTCCCGGGCCGTAGTGGCCCGGGTGAGGCCCCTGTTCTCGTCGGAGTTCTTGGGCGTCTCAACTAAGTTGTCGAAGAAGCTCAGCACGGCATCCGGCGGAGGCTGGATCCAGGTGGGGATGATGCCATGGGAGTCGCACGCCGGCATCATTGCGCGCAAGGCATCACGGGCGATGCTGTTGCATAGCGGCACCACTACCTTGGCGGGTCTGAACCACTCCGGATGGGCTGGGTCATGCTTGAAGAGTTCTCGGACCATCCCTTTCAGCTCCAAAGTAGTGAAGTTGAAGTTTAGTCCAGGGCGCAGCCTCATGATATCTGCCGCATTGCCAAATTCCTAGGCGGGCCTTTTCCTCTCTTGTAAAGGGGCAATGCGGCGGCGGAGAAAATCTGCTCCGACCTCTCCGATGGTCAGATTGGCTGCCCGGAGACGGATAATCCTGACGAGGGCAATACTGAGTCTGTTGTCCTCCGGGGCCAATTCGCTCCAATCCCTGCCGCGCACTATGGCTGTTGTGCGCGCCGCGGTGAAGGGCTCCGGCCTATCCTCCACTATCCAACACCAATCTGCACGCCACTCCTCCCACTTGCCGCGGAGTTCTCCCTTCAGGTATGAATCCTTCTTATTCAGCCGGAAGATCCAGGAGATGCCGCCGGAAAGGGGAGCGCCAGCCTCTACTCTAGGCATAAAGTAATGGCGAAAGAGGGCTACGTTCGGATGGATCCCAATATAGTTTTCGCACAGATGTGCGAAAACGGCCATCGTAAGGATGGCGTTGGGAGTGAAATCTAGGAGGTGGAGGTTGTATGTGTTCATAATGTCGCAGAAAAACTCCGAGTACGGAGGGCACAAGCCGCAGTGAAAGAAAGCAGCAAAGAAGAAATACCCGCCGGGGAAAATGTCTTTGGCGACGGCGGGGAAGGCTCTGGTGCGGGGATGAGCTTTGGTCTCCCCCGACCAGAAGAGGTAGTACTTGTTCCGCAGCTCCTTCGCGCCAAGCCTCGGCGCGAAGACCACATTCCTCTTCCGCAGGGCGGCCAGCTTCGCCGCCTGCTCGGGCTTCTCCTTCTTGGCCTTGTCTGCTTTCGCCTTGTCGCTCTTCGGAGCCATGGAGGAGGCGGCAAGGGAAGAGGCGAGGAGCTCGACGGCGCCGCGGATGTGGAAGACGGCGGAGGAGGGGTGGAGGCAAAGAGCAGCGGAGGATTTCTGGAGAGTAAAGACGCAATGAAGACGAAGGAGAGGAACTGCCCCTGCTTCCTCTGCTTTTAAGGGGGAAGTGGGGGACGTTCCGCATTTCCCATTAAAGAACGAGGCCACGATCACTCCCACGACGCCGCAATCGACGCGTGTCGTTAGGGAGGGATGCGGCGGATGCGGAAGGAGATACAGCTTGCCGTGGGCCGCGTGTGCCCGTGCACTGTTTTGGGCCTGGCCCAACAGCGCTCGGCACCGTGTGTGGCCCAGGCCCGGGGGCTCCTGTCGGTGTACTAAGATTGGGGTACCTTAGTTCTCCAACTTGTGCACGGGCAGTAGCAGCTTCCCGCGGCAGGGTTTACCATGTTCTTGCCGGAAACCTTTCTGGTCCCTATAAAGCCATTCAAGAACAAAGTATGCAAGTCAGAAGACCAAGGCCCCGGCAAGGAGGAGCTTGCCGGGAAGGCCGTACCAGGCTCAAGACTGTCACTTCAGCACAAGGCCCTGGCAAGAGGAGCTTGCCAGGAAGACCCAAGAATACGCACTTGAAGATATGCCTCGGCGAGTCGTGCGGCCCGGCAGGGCCCGGGGAGCGACAAGCTTCCGGGCCCGGCAAGATCAAGCCCCCCCGGCAAGGTGCTTGCCGGGGGATCCCACCATGTGTGCCCGCGCTCCAGCTCATCTGCCCACGCGTCGCCCTGGGGCCCTTCCAGGGACGCGTGGCGGATGGCTGTGCAGCCTGGGGCACACGGTGGCAAGCCAAGGTGACGAGGCTACCGCCGTGTCGAACGGAGACGCATGGACGGGCGCTTTTGGGGTCGACGGCGACGGGCATTTAATGCCCTTGTCCCCCACTGTCAAAGTTAGGTGAAGACCACTGTTCATCCACTATTCACGCACTATTCCCGCACTGTTACAACTACCACCAAAGTTACATTTTTACCCTCCTCTACGTTGACACCTGTCGGTGACCCCTTGAGCTATAAAAGGAGGCCCATGCACAACGTAGAAAGGGTTCGGAACCTAGACAGCTCTCTCGCTCCGTGTAGCTAGCTTTTCAAGCTCCCGAGCTCAAGAACTCATTACAATCCAAGCAGGAGTAGGGTTTTACGCGTCCGCGCGGCCCGAACCTGGGTAAACTGCCCGCGTGCGCTCCTCGATCTGCTCTTCGTGCTCCCTCCGCTCCCTTACCGCAACGTAGAAGGGGCTCCGTTCCCATAGGTGCTTGTGGGAGGACAGTTTCCCCCGACAGCGAGGGTTTAAATCACACACATCTTCCTCTCCTCACTCGCCTCCTTCTTCCCTCTCAAATTTTCATGTGACGGGGACGCGATGGCATCCCAACGGCGGCATCGAGAGCTTCTTCTCCACATCATCTTCCTGACCCAGTTGATGACATGGGGGCGGAATCCAGTGCTCGTGGAAGACGTGCAGGATGAGGGCAAGGCCTCCCCTGGGGATGCGGTGGCGTCGTGGTCCTCCCTCCTCCGGCTGCTCCGGGGCCGCCCAAAGGCCACATTGGGGACCAGCCATCGGAATTCATCGTCAAGCTGCATGGTCCCCTGCGTGGTCACCTTCGATTCCCTACCCCTTTTGCTAGGGTGATGGAGGTAGACCAACCGCCGATGCTGAGGCTGCATGTGAGGGGCAGTTGTAACGGTAGCATGCAATTCAACACCGAGTTTCCGGCCCCCCATGTTATGGTCCTCCGACGCGGATGTAAGACCTTCATGCGCACCCATACTTTGGGGGTAGGGCACATCCTCCATTTCATGTTGTCCATGAAGGTGTTAGGACGCTCAGGTGGTCACTTAGGGTGTTGTGGGGAGAGCTCGACCGATGATGAAAGCTCCTCCTCGAGCGACAACGACAAGGAGGACAGTGAAAGGGAAGACGTTGGAGTCGGTGGGGAGGACTCCGAGACTGACTCTGGCTGATCGTCGGCCGCACCATCACTGTCAGTCGATGGCACGGATGGGGAGGTGTGGGGACGCCGACTCATTATTCGAGATTACTGAATGCACATGTAAAGTGATACCGGAGATCAATGCTCAGTCAATACACAAAAGCTAAATAACAAGAGTCTTACATCCATACATACCGTCTTACACAAATTATGACCATTATTGTCAAGTCTTACATAGATAGAACCTTAATGGCTGATCATCAAATGAACACTAGCAGTGGAAATCATCGTTGATAAGTAGAACCCATGCCATCTGCCTTAACCCTACATGCATTCTGACTAGGAAAGCATCCTAGTTCGCATGTTCGTCTCCAAAGAACTCTTCTTTGAACACATGCTCTTCCATGCCTAGCCAATTAAATAACATGTGGCAATCCAATGAGTACATTGAATGTACTCGCAAGCAACCCATGATTTTGGATCAAGGTAACAATGCATGATGTAACAATTAGCAGGTAGCCTAGCATCAAGCTAGTGCAAAATTCAATGACATGATCTCAATCATTTTTTCAAACGTGCATCAATGAACTCCGGTAGCCATGTGAATAGGTTATTGATATCAACATAAATAGAGTTTGGATCATCTCTAGCTTATTCAACATGTCAAGTCATTTTCCTTGAATCAAGTAGTTCTCTTCCACCCACATGTACCAAGTTTGTAAAATAGTTTACATAGTTTAAGTAGTACCACCCAACTGTCCATGACCGTGGACATGGCTATTCGAATAGTTTGACACTATACAGAGGTTGCGCACTTTACCCACAAGATCCAGGAAGCTTTCGTGTCACCCACAATCATGGAGTTCCTCAAGTAATCGGGGGAAGCACCCGGTTATTATCTATCCCTAGGCGACACTAACATGTCCACTCGTTGGTACACGACCCTCGTGTATAAGCATAAGATTTTAGGACGCTCTCCTTTTCGTTATCACACATACACGAAGGGACAAACGGTGTGTCCATTGCCCTATGAAAACATTCATGGCCGCCTATTCAAGCATGACCCCGTCCCGAGAGTGACCTCGTGTCACCCCCGTCACTAGTAATGCAGGCGCCATGCTAGTATTGGACTCGGTAATTAATAATTCCCTGTACCATAAGGGGTAGAGTGGTTGCACATGTATGGTTGGCACGGTAATCACACCTTAAATCAAATCCATCATTTTACTCACACACAAATGCATGCTCCATACACCACTTCTTCCTCAAATGGTGACCTTAGTTCAACATCACCCACGAGCATTAAGGGGCACCCGATGGGGTTTTCGAAAGAATGAAACCACGAGGTGATCATGGCATACATGCAATCAATAACTAAACTTTTGACATCCTATCTCCATGCACAAGGGAGACCTACGAGTATGGGCATGCATCATTTGGTGGTTCACAACAAGTTCATCACCGCCACTATCATCATTATGCAATCGAAAGGAGGTACCAATTTATAATAGAGGTATCATGGTCAAAGGGTTGCTTGCCTGTCCTAACAAAGTCTTCGAGGTCTACAAATATCTCTGGCCTAGCTCCAAGTATTCCGTCTACTTCGTCAACTAGCGTCGGAAACAACCATGGTTTGCAACACAACAAGGCAAAATAAAAGTGCTCTAATAATGTGAGTTTGAATTTTCTAGGATACCTTTGGTCATATCAAAATTGACAAAAGTGGTTTTATTGGAAGTGGCTCAATAGACAATTACGAGCATTTCAATATGTTGGATTCAAGGGATTTATGGATTTGCAAGAGGTGCACAAAAATATTATTTTGAAAAATAAGCAGAGGCACTCATTTAACAAGGAATGATTTTAGAAGCATCTAGGAGTTGGTTTCACTTGATTTGGTGTTCAAATGATTTCTTTATGGATTTGGAAAGTTGGCAATACATGGAGAAATGGACCAATATTCCATGTGGCATATAAAGTGCTGGGAAAAATGTTCAAAAACTATGTCTTGAACTTATAAGTATCTAGGAATTTGAATCATGGCATTTGGATAAAAAATGGGCTCTCTGAGAATTTCTAAATTTACTACAAAAATGGAAAAATGGGATTTCATAAATATTTTTATAGGAAATGTTTCTGGAAAAATGGGCTAATACCACCATGAGGTAAATCATGAATTTATGAACCGAATTTGAATCACCAAATTTGTAGTTAATTTGCTTTATTTATGGGTTTTTTAGTTTTACTGAAAAGTAAAAGGAAAAAGGAAAAAGGTTTTACCCTTACTACGAACAATGGGCATAGTTTAGTAGTGGGTTGGCCCAGCTGCACGGCAGCACGCAGGCTGTCGAAGCAGGAGGCATATTCGCATGAATACGCCATACCTGACAGAAGGCGGCAGCGGGCAGAGCTCATCTCCACTTAAACGAGGCGGGGCCCTCCCGTCAGTGGCTCAGCCCTGCTGGCCGGCCAACAGGCGGGGAACGCTGGCAGGTTCGTCCTCAACCACCCGTGCAGAACCGACGAGAGATGGAGGAGGCGTCCAACGCCGGCAGCCAGCGATACAGGGCGTCTTCGGCGATGCTCCGCCCACTGTCGTGCTCAGGGGACCCGTCCGCGTCTAATTGTGGGTGGCATGGTCGTCCAGGGGCACTGGGTTGAGGAGGGTGCTGACCGGTGTGGATGAGGTCGGCGGGGACGGTGGTCATGGCATTATGGCCACTGGTAGGAGCAACCAGAGTGCGTGTGACGCCCGAAGACCGACGTCCCAGAAGATTCCAAAAGATTCTAGAAGATTCCAGATGTTCCGGGTTCTCCCGTGTGTTTCTTTTGTGCTTGTGTTATTTATTTTTGCATTGCATCATGTCATCATGCCATCATGTCATATTTTCTTTTGCATCTCAACCGAAATAAATTGTGTGGACCTTCGGTCCTTTTAAATCGAGGGAAGTGTGACTTCTCTTTATAACCTATCCTCCTAATATTATGGAGCTATTATAAATAAATATTCCATTGTTTTGAAACCACCGAAACACACTTGCATATCTTCCTTATTTTGTTCGAACCATTTTTGTTGGGTTGGTAATATTCCATAAAGCCTTACAAAAATGTTCCATCTTTTATTTTCTGTTCATGCCCTCCTTTCTTATTTTTTGAGCTCTCTCTATTTTACTGCTAAAGAAATAGAGAAGGAGAGAGAGGCCATCTAGGCCTCATCCCAGCCGCAGGCCAGCTTCCCTTCCAGCTGGCCCAACACTTCCTTCTGGCCCGAGGCCAGCCTCCCTTCCCTCCTGGCCCAAACTTCCTCCTGGCCAATCTCCTTCCTCAGCCTTCTAGGCCAGCCGGCCCAAATTCCCTCCTAAACCCTAGCTAGCACCGCTCGTTCGATCCCGATTCCCTGTTTTCCCCTCAGCGCCGCACCCCTCCTCATCGATCTCCTCGCGACCCCATCCTTCCAGCCCGCGCCTCTGCCTCGCTTCTCCCTCTCCCTCGAACCCCGCAGCCCGCCGCATCCTCCAGCGCCGGCCAGGAGCCCCGCCGTCCGCTCACCGAGGTACTGCGCCGCCGCCGCCCCGGCGTTTCCCCTCGCCGACCGCCGCCTCCTGGCCCTCCGCCTTCGTCATGCCGCCGCCGGTCGCCGCGGCCACCACACCCCTCCTCGAGCTCCCTCCTACCGAGCGCCCCGCCAGGCCCTCGCCTCGCCCCTCCAGCACCGGAGCGGTGCCTACCTCAGGCCGCCGCGCCTCCCTCTTCCTCGCCAAGGCGCGCGTGCCCGCGCCTCCCTTCGTCGCCCGGCCGTCCAGCCGCCATGGACGGGGCGCAGCCGCGTCTCCAGCACGTGCCGGCCCTCAGGCCCTCCTCCTCCATCGCCAAGGCCTCGCCTCCAGCACCTCCTCGCCATGCTGCTACCATGGCCTCGTCGTCCCGAGCAGCCTCCTCGCCGTGACCATGACCGTGGATGTTGCTGCTGTTTTTCTTTTCGCTAAGTGCCAGGTTGAACATGTACATCTACAAACGAGTAACGATGGCAGCCCGAAGCACTGAGTACCTCTACGATGACCCGAAGATCTACATAATATGAGTACATCTACCGACGCGACAAGTTCCCTCTACGACCCGTGTACCACTACCGTCGCCGAGACCGCAAGTACCTCTACATGGACGTGTACCCCTACATCAACTACGACGCCGCAAGTACCACGACTACCGGATGCCCCAAGTACCACGACGCCGATGACCTTCAAGTTCGACTACCGTCGCCGTGTACCCCTACCGATGATTGTGTACCACTACTTCCTCGACGAACGGAACGACTACTTCCTCTACGACCCGTGTACTACTACTTCCACTACTTCCTCTACGATCTCGAGCCGCCTCCGAGAACGAGTGTTTCGAAGGTATAACCCCGAGACGATGACCGTGGAATGCATGTGTTGTATGAAATGCATCCCTTGTTTGCACCGTGTCCGTTGTGCCCTCTTTTGTCGCCAACCCGTGGGAACCCGGAAGCCGGGAGCACACCATCACCTTGTTCGACTCGCTCACGTCATCTTTCTTTTGCATCGGTCTCTCAATGAGTTAACGGAACCGAGATGTTGCCGTTGCATCATTTTCGGATCGTTCCCGTGGCCCCCTTTCCTTCCACCACGGTGACGATACTTCATATCTTCTTCATGTCACCTTTAACTAAAAATTGCATAAAACTTGATCATGTCATCCGCATCATGTTAACAACATTATATATGTTAATTGTTGCTGCTTTAATAATTTCTAAACATGCTCATGGGGTTTTTCCGGATTTGTTGTTGTTATTTTCCGGCCTCATTTAAATTGCCTAAATAGGTAGTTTATTTTTGCTTCACCTCTTGCCATGTTAACAAACATTTAATCTTGTCTTGTAAATAAACGAGAGTCAATTAAATAATTAAAATGTGGTGTTTTGTCAATATGCAACTCGTTGCATATTGAGCTCCACTTAACTTGTAGTGTTGTTTATGCACTTTGCCATGCCATGCATAATTAAACCGGACATGCATCGTACTTGGATGTGCATCGTATGCCATGTTTATGCTTATGTGTTTACCATGTTGTTTTCTTCTTTCCGGTTGCTTTTCTTGTTAGCTTCGGATTTGTTCCGGAGTTGTGAGGATTCGCTCGACTGTGTTGCTTCATCTACTTCGTGGACTTGTTCTTCTCCCTTGCGGAATCCCAGGCAAGATGACCGAACCCGGATACCATTACTATTTTTGCCTATTGCTAGAAGTCTCGATCTATAGTTTTGCCTCGATGCCCATATCTTTCCTGTCAGCCTCCTATTTGTAACCATGAACCTGTCTAACCACCCTACCTATGCAAACCATTGATTGGCTATACGTAGGCTTGCTTAGCCCCTCTTATAGCATTGTTAGTTGCAGTAGAAGAGTTGAAGATGCTTGCTTCATGTTGAAGTTTGGTTGGGTTATATCACAATGTATAAATGCTTAAATGAAATCATCTATATATTGGTAATGGGTGGAAGGCTAAGCCTTTTGCTTGGTGACTTGTTCCACTCATGCCGCTAGGAACCGTATAAACCGGTGTTATGTTCCTTGATTATGCGTTCCTCACACGGTTGGGGTTATGGGGCCCCCTTAATAAACCGCTAAGTGCTAAGTCTTTTCCAGCAAGTCCCAACATTGGTACTATTCGCCTAATAACTAATAAAACTTGCATAGGGACTAGCTATCCCTTTTATTTTTAATCAACAACCCCGGGCCAGTGCTCCACATGAGTGTTGGTCCGAAACGGGGAGCCTGCGGGGCCACCACGAGGAAACTCGAGGTTTGGTAAAAACCCGTCGCCTCGCCCATCCGGTCGTGTCCTGAGACTAGATACGCGCGGCTACTGTCAAGGTGTCGACACACTGGGAGGATTTGCTGGATTAGCCTTACCTTAGTTCGGAGTATCTTGAGCACGGGATTCCGAGGATACTTGGGTCTTCCCACCTTTGGAGTTGCGACTCCGCAGATCGTGGGCTTGTCATGGGCCAAGTTGGAACACCCCTGCAGGGTTATGAACTTTCGAAAGCCGTGCCCGCGCTTATGTGGCAGATGGGAGCTTGTTAATATCCAGTTGTAGAAAACTTGACACATTGTTCCAATACACTACTAGCGTGTGTACCGTGACTGTCATTTTTCGAAAGGGTTTTTGGGAGATGAACACGGTGGGGTATGTTTGTCTGGCTTTAGTTAGGATCACTTCGTGATCATCTCTCGACCGAGGCACCTTCTCTTCTCGCTCTCTTTACGTAAGCTAGTGCTAGTTGCTGCTGCAAACACTTGTTCTTTCTTCAGCCTTGTTCCACACCCAAGGCTTAAATAGTCATGTTACCCGGGAACGGGATTGCTGAGTCCTCTGTGGCTCACAGTTACTTCACCACACCAGATGCAGGTCCGATGGTGAGTTACCCAGGCGATGGCACTGAGCTAGACTGGGAGTTCGACGAGGAGCGTAGTCGTTACTATGTTCGTTACCCCGATGATCAGTAGTGGAACTTCTACTAGGATTCGATCTGACCTGTGGATTTAAATTATGTTTGGTATCTTGTCATTTGGATTTTACCCTTAGATGGGCTATGATGTTTTATTGAATGATGATTTGGTCATGTAATGTATTTGTGTGACGTGGCGAGTGTAAGCCAACTATCTTTTCAGTTTACATCCCCATTTTTACATGAGTTGTGCAAAGATACCAAACTTGCGATCATTCCAGCATGGGCTTATATCTCTAAGTCGTGCCTCGACACGTAGGAGATATAGTCCCATCCTGGGCATTACAAGTTGGTATTCAGAGCCTTCTCCGACCTAGAAGCCCCCACTGATTGATCAAATCGTTGACGGTCGAGTCTAGGCACACACTAAAAAAGTTTTGAGTCCTATATTTATATCGGAGAGTAGGATTTCTTTGCTCCTCATCCCCTTTCACTCTGGTGAGGACTCCTGACGACTACTCTTGCCTCTTCTACTTTTAAAATTGCACCAATTTTTTTTAGGAATCTCGCGAGTATTGTGGGATTGTTTCGATGTTCTTGTGACGAGAATATTGTTCTCGATGCCTCCTGACATTAGGGGTTGTGGCAGTATCCCGGGGAGTTGAGCTTTGGGGTATTGTCGTCACAAGTATATCGCGGCAGTACTAAATACTTAAGACGGCCGACATCGAAAATCTCTCCTATACGGTTAGTGGCAAGATAACCCCGACATCACCCAGTACTGGGGAGGTAGTTCGGGAGTATTGCCATAGCTTTGTATAGTGGATGCTTTTCGAAGGTCCGAGGTAGACGGTTTCCGAGAAAGACTGGTTATATGTTGAAGGATGGATACAACTAGATGTAGGTTTAGAGTTGATTGCGTGGTGCTTCCCCTGTATCCCCAACACCCGATTGCATAACTGGAAACTTTCGGAAATTAATAGGTGGGTTCATCTAGTAGTTCTAGGCATTCTTCCAACGAGTGCATGATATGAAGTTCGGGGTTCTACATTGAGTGAAGTGGTTTTATGGCCGATGTTCCGATCGGGAGTTGCATCTTAAAGGGTCCTTGGCTATGCTGATCCGGGGATTGCAAAACCCTTTTGTAACACGTTCCATGAGCTTTCATCACGAACATGTGGGACGAAACTTCTATCTTGTATTTGTTCTATCTGTTCCTTGTTCCTCTTATTTACCTTTTGTTCTCCAAGTGGCTTCTCGACAAGTTGATGTACGTGCGGAATTCATTCGTTCAATTCTCTGTTCGGATGATATTGTGAAGATTCTGTTGCAACATAATCTTCTTCATAAACATATCTATCCTTTGTTTTTGTTTTGATTCTGGTATTCGAGTTGCTTCGATGTCAAATGTTGATTCCATACCTTTCCTAATCGGTATTCTCATATTTCTATGGGAGTGCTATTCCTTCTTAATCATCAAGATGGTCATGTTAAATTCTTTTTCAACCGGTGTGCCTTCTCTTCAAGTTATTCCATACGGACGCCATTCAGAAATCTGACGATTTGTTTGTTTCATTCATCCCAAGTTGTCTTTGTTTTTCCCCACCCTCCCACCCTTCTTCTTCTCGGAGCAAGAAATTCTCAGATGTAATATCCATTTTATTCATGTGATATTTCTTCATTCATTTCCTTCAATGTTCTTATCCAGTGATTTATCATTAAGATGCTCAAGAGCTTCAAGTTCTTCATTCTTTTGTTCTCAAATTCTGCCGGTGGATGTAATTCAAGATTTCGGTGTTGATCTTATCCTTTTCCTCATTTCACAATGCTTTCTTATTCCGGTGCTCCAATTAATCATTCTCCTCTTGCTATTCATATCCGGAGTGCTGAAGATTCATAATTCCATTCTTAATCCATTCAAATTATTTTGAGGATTGTTATCTTATTCAAGTCATTTAATTCAACCGGTGCAATATCTCTTACGCAATCTTTTTCAACGGTGATTTCTTGTGAGTGGGCCCTAACCCACAGGTCTTTTTCCAGGATCTTACCTGACTCTTCTAATTTTTCTGGAGTTATACTCAAATTCTTTCAAATTGTGACGTAAGTATGGATTCCATCAGTTACAATCCTTCTCCAAGATCGCTTTCAAATTCTAGTTCATCATTGGTTCAACCTTTTAATTCTTCATTCCGGAGTGCTCAACAATTCTTAGGGCATTTCTCATCTTCATTCTCAGCATTTGAAGACTGGAGAAGTGTTTCTCTTAAATCTTGGCCCGTCTTCTTGAAGATTCATGGTTCTAGCTTCATGCCATCCTCATTATTGTTCAGATTGTGAGGAATTCTTTTATACCCTTCCGAAGCTTTTCATGAATTCTTTTCTTTGTGATCCTCCGAAGGCCATCATCTCAGAATATTTCTTCGTTCTCAGTTTTCAACTTCGTCCTCCAACTATTCTTAATTGATGCCTCTTCGTTCGTCTCCCTATTCTTACGGTGGTTCTTTCAAGATTACTCTTCCTTGTTATCGTATTAATTCACTCGTTCTTTTCACAATCCTACCGGTCGTTCGTTGAAGATTTACCCAAGCTTGTGCGAGATCTCTCTCATTTCTTTTCAACGAGAATAAGTAGTATGCCAAATCCTTTGGTTGTCATCAATTTAAATTGGTGAAGGAGATGCATGACATAATTCTTATTCTTATCTCTTCAAGGTGATTTAATCCCTTCCTTCGGAGATTGTTCATCATATCATATTCTCGCTTCTAAGTTGTTCATCTTGTTTTTCCGGAGCTCCAAGTTATTTCTGTTATATCATTGCAAACCTCAATCTAATTCATCGCAGGCCTTGAATCTTATTCTTTTCATCTTTCACTTCTCATGCTTTCATTACCGGAGTTCTTCATGGTGGTTCATCAAGATTTAATTCATCCTCGAAGTCTTCATCAAGATTCTTGTTGGAGCTCAAGCATTATACATCATGCTTTCCAATTGCAATCCTTTCTACCTTATCTTTGAGATGGTGTTATGTCATTCTTGATAATTTTCCTCCATGTTCTTGATTCACAAGTTATCAAGAATGAGATATTTAAACCCATCATTTTCTTTGTTCAGGAGATCTTTCCAACCTTTCAATTTATTTGTTGGAGTAATCTTGGGTTGTATTTCACCTAAAAGCTTTCCCTAAGGATTGTTGCTATTATGGTGCTTAAAAATGACCCAAGTTCTTCATTTATCATTCCGGTGAACTAAGTTTATCGTCTCCTTGTTGATCTCAATCCAATTAAATGTTTCCGTCAGTGGCTGGTTGTCACCTCTTAATTTTGAGATGTTTTCCATAAGCCCACAACGAGCTTATTCTTTTCGTTGTTGATTTCCAACAACTCCGTTCAACCATTCTTCGTAAGGAGGATTTCCTAATTCATTCGTGGGAGAAGTTGTCTTTTTCTTATCTGTTCAATTCTTTCTTGGATCTATATTCTATTCTTTCATTCCGGAGGCTTTGTGATGTTGCTCTCTCCAAACCACCATATCGTTTTTTTGAGATCATGTTCTTTCCCTTGCTTATCATTTAACCGGAGCGTTGTATTCTCCATCCTAGTTCTCCCATCTTATCTAGTTTTTCCTCTCTTTTTAACCGGAGTGTTGTCTGAATCTTTCTTACCACTTGTGCCATTCTTTCGATTGTTTCGGAGGCAATATGTTGTTGATTGCAGAAATTATCATTCCTACTTGGCAAGTTCATGTTCAATTCCTTCCATTTTCAGATGGAGTTCTGTCCAAATTCTGTCATTCTTATTCCTTGGCTATACCATTGCGGTTTCTTATTCTTTTGGTTTGCAAACTCTTGTTTCATGTCTTTCAACATACAAGGTTCTCATAATGCTCCTTGTTCCTCTTTTCTAACGGAGTTTTCATATTCGTTCATCTCCGTTGCATTCTTTCTTTCAAGTTTGTTCAACCTCTCAAGGTTCCTGGTTTCACTCGTCTGTCAAGGAAGAAACTTTGTTTTACCTCTTCCTCTTCCATTTTTATCCGGTGCCATCTCTAGGATCTCGGGTCGAGATCCTCTGTTAGTGTTGGAGAGTTGTGATGCCCGAAGACCGACGTCCCAGAAGATTCCAGAAGATTCCAGATGTTCTGGGTTGTCCCGTGTGTTTCTTTTGTGCTTGTGTTATTTATTTTTGCATTGCATCATGTCATCATGCCATCATGTCATATTTTATTTTGCATCTCAACCGAAATAAATTGTGTGGACCTTCAGTCCATTTAAATCGAGGGAAGTGTGACTTCTCTTTATAACATATCCTCCTAATATTATGGAGCTATTATAAATAAATATTCCATTGTTTTGAAACCAACGAAACACACTTGCATATCTTCCTTATTTTGTTGGAACCATTTTTGTTGGGTTGGTAATATTCCATAGAGCCTTACAAAAATGTTCCATCTTTTATTTTCTGTTCATGGCCTCCTTTCTTATTTTTATGAGCTCTCTCTATTTTACTGCTAAAGAAATAGAGAAGGAGAGAGAGGCCATCTAGGCCTCATCCCAGCTGCAGGCCAGCTTCCCTTCCAGCTGGCCCAACTCTTCCTTCTGGCGCGAGGCCAACCTCGCTTCTCTCCTGGCCCAAACTTCCTCCTGGCCCATCTCCTTCCTCAGCCTTCTGGCGCGCCGCTCGTTCGATCCCGATTCCCTGTTTTCCCCTCAGCGCCGCACCCCTCCTCATCGATCTCCTCGCGGCCCCAACCATCCAGCCCGCGCCTCTGCCTCGCTTCTCCCTCTCCCTCGAACCCCGCAGCCCGCCGCATCCTCCAGCGCCGGCCAGGAGCCCCGCCGTCCGCTTACCGAGGTACTGCGCAGCCGTCGCCCCGGCGTTTCCCCTCGCCGACCGCCGATCCTGGCCCTCCTCCTTCGTCACGCCACCGCCGATCGCCGCGGCCACCGTGCCCCTCCTCGAGCTCCCTCCTACCGAGCGCCCCGCCAGGCCCTCGCCTCGCACCTCCAGCGCCGGAGCGGTGCCTCCCTCAGGCAGCGCGCCTCCCTCTTCCTCGCCAAGGCGCGCGCGCCCGCGCCTCCCTCCGTCGCCCAGCCGTCCAGCCGCCATGGACGGGGCGCAGCCGCGTCTCCAGCATATGCCGGCCCTCAGGCCCTCCTCCTCCATCGCCAAGGCCTCGCCTCCAGCACCTCCTCGCCGTGCTGCTGCCATGGCCTCATCGTCTCGAGCAGCCTCCTCGCCGTGACCATGACCGTGGATGTTGCTGCTGTTTTTCTTTTCACTAAGTGCCAGGTTGAACATGTACATCTACAAACGAGTAACGATGGCAGGCCGAAGCACTGAGTACCTCTACGATGACCCGAACATCTACATAATACGAGTACATCTACCGACGCGACAAGTTCCCTCTATGACCCGTGTACCACTACCGTCGCCGAGACCGCAAGTACCACTACATGGACGTGTACCCCTACGTCAACTACGACGTCGCAAGTACCACGACTACCGGATGCCCCAAGTACCACGACGCCGATGACCTTCAAGTTCGACTACCGTCGACGTGTACCCCTACCGATGATTGTGTACCACTACTTCCTCGAAGAACGGAACGACTACTTCCTCTACGACCCGTGTACCACTACTTCCACTACTTCCACTACGATCTCGAGCCGCCTCCGAGAACGAGTGTTTCGAAGGTATAACCCCGAGACGATGACCGTGGAATGCATGTGTTGTATGAAATGCATCCCTTGTTTGCACCGTGTCCGTTGTGCCCTCTTTTGTCGCCAACCCGTGGGAACCCGGAAGCCGGGAGCACCCCATCACCTTGTTCGACTCGCTCACGTCATCTTTCTTTTGCACCGGTCTCTCAATGAGTTACCGAAACCGAGATGTTTCCGTTGCATCATTTTCGGATCGTGCCCGTGGCCCCCTTTCCTTCCACCACGGTGACGATACTTCATATCTTCTTCATGTCACCTTTAACTAAAAATTGCATAAAACTTGATCATGTCATCCGCATCATGTTAACAACATTATATATGTTAATTGTTGCTGCTTTAATAATTTCTAGACATGCTCATGGGGTTTTTCCGGATTTGTTGTTGTTATTTTCCGGCCTCATTTAAATTTCCTAAATAGGTAGTTTATTTTTGCTTCACCTCTTGCCATGTTAACAATCATTTAATCTTGTCTTGTAAATAAACGATAGTCAATTAAATAATTAACATGTGGTGTTTCGTCAATATGCAACTCGTTGTATATTGAGCTCCACTTAACTTGTAGTGTTGTTTGTGCACTTTTCCATGCCATGCATAATTAAACTGGACATGCATCATACTTGGATGTGCATCGTATGCCATGTTTATGCTTATGTGTTTACCATGTTGTTTGCTTCTTTCCGGTTGCTTTTCTTGTTAGCTTCGGATTCGTTCCGGAGTTGTGAGGATTCGCTCGACTGTGTTTCTTCGTCTACTTCGTGGACTTGTTCTTCTCCCTTGCGGAATCCCAGGCAAGATGACCGAACCCGTATACCATTACTATTTTAGCCTAATGCTAGAAGTCTCGATCTATAGTTTTGCCTCGATGCCCATGTCTTTCATGTCAGCCTCCTATTTGTAACCATGAACCTGTCTAACCACCCTACCTATGCAAACCATTGATTGGCTATACGTAGGCTTGCTTAGCCCCTCTTATAGCATTGTTAGTTGCAGGTGAAGAGTTGAAGATGCTTGCTTCATGTTGAAGTTTGGTTGGGTTATATCACACTATATAAATGCTTAAATGAAATCATCTATATATTGGTAATGGGTGGAAGGCTAAGCCTTTTGCTTGGTGATTTGTTCCACTCATGCCGCTAGGAACCGTATATACCGGTGTTATGTTCCTTGATTATGTGTTCCTCACACGGTTGGGGTTATGGGGCCCCCTTGATAAACTGCTAAGTGCTACGTCTTTTCCAGCAAGTCCCAACATTGGTACTATTCTCCTAATAACTAATAAAACTTGCATAGGGACTAGCTATCCCTTCTATTTTTAATCAACAACCCCGGGCCAGTGCTCCACATGAGTGTTGGTCCGAAACGGGGAGCCTGCGGGGCCACCACGAGAAAACTCGAGGTTTGGTAAAAACCCGTAGCCTCGCCCATCCAGTCGTGTCCTAAGACTAGATACGCGCGGCAACTGTCAGGGTGTCGACACGCCTGGAGGATTTGCTGGATTAGCCTTACCTTAGTTCGGAGTATCTTGAGCACGGGATTCCGAGGATACTCGGGTCTTCCCACCTTTGGAGTTGCGACTCCGCGGATCGTGGGCTTGTCATCGGCCAAGTTGGAACACCCCTGCAGGGTTATGAACTTTCGAAAGCCGTGCCCGCGGTTATGTGGCAGATGGGAGCTTGTTAATATCCGGTTGTAGAAAACTTGACACATTGTTCCAATACACTACCAGCGTGTGTACCGTGACTGTCATTTTCCGATAGGGTTTTCGGGAGATGAACACGGTGGGGTATGTTTGTCTGGCTTTAGTTAGGATCACTTCGTGATCATCTCTCGACCGAGGCACCTTCTCTTCTCGCTCTCTTTACGTAAGGTAGTGCTAGTTGCTGCTGCAAACACTTGTTCTTTCTTCAGCCTTGTTCCACACCCAAGGCTTAAATAGTCATGTTACCCGGGAACGGGATTGCTGAGTCCTCTGTGGCTCATAGTTACTTCACCACACCAGATGCAGGTCCGATGGTGAGTTACCCAGGCGATGGCACTGAGCTAGACTGGGAGTTCGACGAGGAGCGTAGTCGTTACTATGTTTGTTACCCCGATGATTAGTAGTGGAACTTCTACTAGGATTCGATCCGACCTGTGGATTTAAATTATGGTTGGTATCTTGTCATTTGGATTTTACCCTTAGATGGGCTGTGATGTTTTATTGAATGATGATTTGGACATGTAATGTATTTGTGTGACGTGGCGAGTGTAAGCCAACTATCTTTTCAGTTTACATCCCATTTTTACATGAGTTGTGGAAAGATACCAAACTTGCGATCATTCCAGCATGGGCTTATATCTCTAAGTCGTGCCTCGACATGTAGGAGATATAGTCCCATCCTGGGCATTACAATGCAGGGGAGCTTCGGGGGGGAGGGGGCGTCGGTGGAGATGCATTGAGATGCATAGCTGGAGGGGACGGTGCCCGGGCATTGCGAATTAAGCTCGGTGCCGGCGGCGGCTCTCCGGCCATGGAAGGCTATGGATGGCACAAGGAAGAGAGTGGGTTAGTCCATGGGGTCTCTGTGTGAGAGAGAGGGTGAAGGAGATCCAGAAGGGCCCTAGGGCGGCCTTAAGTAGCAGAGTCATGGCTCACCGTAGACGCGGCGCGCGGGTGGCCATAGCTACGGCTCGATCGGCCAGGAGAGAGAGTAAGGAGTTGCCTGCGGCGTTCGTGGGAGTGGAGTAGCGCCAGGAAGTGAGAGGGGAGCAGGGCGAGCACGAGGATGTCCCGCATGAGTGCAATGACTGGTGAGCTCGGGCGGCGCTCGTTTGAGCTCGACAGGGTGCAAATGGTGGCGAGGGAGGAGGGGCTCGATAGCTAGGCATGTCTCGAACTTTGAGGCAAGCTCGGGAGACATCCTCCCGATGCCCAAGGTTGTCGCACTCCCTTGGAATGGGTAAGCTACAGTGCGGGGGGTACTATAGCATGGTCCAGAGCGCGAGCTCTGCATGCCATGGTATAAACAATGTGCCCTGGGCGTGTCCTCCTGTGTCTAGGAGCTCTATGGAGGTGCATAGAATGGGGAAGGAGCATTGGATGCTCTAGGAATCCTCTAGAGGGGAGGAGGGTTGAGAGAGAGGGTGAATAGTGGTTGTCCAGAGAGAGAAAGTAAGGTTTTCACCCCCAAATAACGGAGTTGTGGGGTTGCAATTATTATTGGAGGTAGAAGGGGACTAGGTGCAGGTGTGGTAGAAATTTGAGGTAAAGGGGAATAGTGGAAGAGGGAAAAAGTGCTCCTGCCCAAGTTCCGCCTCGATACGGTGGTGTTCTATTCCGAAAGTCCTTTCTTTATTACTAGTCGAATGCCCGTGCCTTGCCACGGAGAAAACAAAAGAGGTGGCATCATTCATAGTGAGACGAAGCACAAATCAAATGGATTTGAAAATGACACTTACAATCTGTTGGCTGTAACACTTTAGTTTTGATAGCAAAATTTTTACCCTCTACTTACATTAGATACACCATTGTCTGTTGCACAACAAAAACAAAAGTCACATACTACATGCTACTTTGTATTTAGTAAGATCGCAATATTCCGACGATGTTTTAGTATATTCAAGTTGTCTTAAATTTGTTTCCCGTGACGATGTTGCTGCTTATTATTATTATCTTCATTGGTGAGAAACACCTTTTAAATAAAATACCGGCTGGCTTAGAAGATCAAGCACAATCACTTTAGGCTATAATTTTGCACGATATGAGGTGCTGGAATATTTACATGTGGATTCGATCATTTGAATATGACAAATTATTACTACAGATAAAGAAAAATTATGTCATCCTCACCTATGTCATAAATTAGTTAATATGCAAATAGTTGTCAACATAGTCGTCTCTGTAGGTGGTAACACCTTGCCGCTGCATTCATTCCCCACACTCTGGCATCTCTATCTCACAATCATGCACCTCGCCCTTGCTGCTGCCACCCCAAAATTCAGAAATAATAGAACCCTTCAATGCAAAATTCAGTCAGTTTGGAGTCCCACAAGGAACAGACTAACTTGGTCGACTTCTTTATGATGAAATGAAACAGCCAGCGTCAGATCTGGGACCATCACCGCATATGTGCAAAGGCATACATAATTTGTAGTTTTTACTTCGTAGCTACATGGCACAGTTCTTGTGCACATGTTAATGTCTGGAGTATGAAGCATCATTGATAATAATCACATTTACATACTTTCTTGCTAGTTAAATTACCCTGAAACAGCCATTAAATAACTTCAGTATGAACACAAAAATGACCAAAGAACACACCAGCCAAGTGAAAGAAATAATCACCTCACATTCAGGGACTGTCGTGGTCATTCAGGTTGCTGCCATTTCCAAAAGTATCATGAACAATAAATCAAGTATACAAGTTGCTTTTCTGAAAGTCCTCTGCGCAACTTCGGACCTTTAGACGGAAATCAATTTTAGATGAAGGACCCTTCTTTTCGTTGTTTGCTCAAAACATATGTGCCAACAATATTAGTTCTGTTTTTTTTTTGCTTCATGTGGCTTCTCACCTAAAAGGACATCAGACAATCTCTACTGTGTAGATAACTGTCTGTTATATTCAGACAAAGGAAACAAACTGAATCTGTAGTATATTTAAGAGAAGCAAAAAACAACGAACATCACTTGCAATACATTTTGTACCGAACATAGAAACAAAATTTACAGTAAATGATGCTTTGAAATTATGCGTATGTAGAAGGGGCGAGAGCACATGTACATACACACAAAATTAGCAGCCGACCTCTTGTAAATTTATTAAATCAACCAGGTTTCTGCAAAAAAATGCCAATAACACACAACAAGTAAAAATATTTGGGGTGTGACCTAAGAAATAGGATGTGGAGCTACCAAGAAAAGGACACATTTGATTTTTTTATTTTTACAAAAATATCATGAACAATAAAGGAAGTATCTAAATTATTATTTTTGAAAGTCCTCCGCGAGAACTTCAGAACCATACATGAAGCAATTTTAGATGGCTGGCCCTAGTTAGATATATTGAATTTTTACAGCCACCAAATTGTACTGGATTCATACCTTGGACTACACGCTGAGCTCTTCTTTGTATAATTTGGAACATAGTTGGACTGGCCTTCCTTTTTCTTACTTGGGATAGTAACAATCTTTATATTACTTATACATGTAGCTCTAGAAACAGCAACATTCGACAAGAAGATTCTGGATAAAAAATGGAAACCAAACATTCTTGCAGTGGGCACTGCTTATGGTTATGGATACAATAAAAGACAGGTCCATCACCTTTATGAAATCGTACAAGTTAGGATTTTCGCTAACAGATACTTATGAAGCAAGGGTTGATAAGACATAGAGAATATTTTACTATTGGTACACAACCATACCTTGGTCCTTGATGACGCGGATCAGATAGCGAATGACGATGAATCACACATCCTCACACTTTGTTCGGTCTGGAGATGGTGTAGCTTCTCAGGGTGTAGTTTCAGCAACATCAGTCCCATATGCCTGCCCACTTGATTTATATTGGACAACATGAGTGATTTACAGTTTGAGTTGGGCAAGGATTTGAAATTTAGGTGACAGAAAAATTGAACTTAGAGTTGGAAAGGAGAGTCAGTAGCAGTGCATATTACCTCCATGTAAACCATCACACCAGATCAGCCATCTCAGAGACAAAGTGGACTGGAGGAGGGCGCCGGTGTGGAGCTCTAGTTGCAGATGGCATAGAGGCCGCGGGGAGCAGCTTGTACTCGAATTGGATGGACATGGAGCGCATGGGCAGGATGGAGGGGGCGTAGGCGGTGGGGCTGGTGCATGAGAGTCGTCGCGGAATTGGGGGTGGACGACGTCGGGGTCGTACTTTCCAATGCCGGTGTCGGAGGAGATTGGTAGGGGGAGGAGAGGGGAGGTGGTCGGCAAAGGGGTTGCTGCATCAGGGAATGAGGCAAAAGAAGCATCACAGACTTGAGGGGCGGACGGCGCCGGCGGCGTACTTGCCGAAGTCGGCATTGATGGAGACATGGCAGGGGCAGAGGACACAACGGGGAGGAAGAGGAGGTAGAGAGGAGTCAGGAAAGGCATTCAAAATGGCCGACACCGGCGGCGTGGGAGCGCCAGTGGCCACCTGCCTTTTCTAGAAGGATTGAGTGCCTCTGGTTCCATTGTTGGATAAGGCTGGAGTTGGATCGAGAAGGACGTAAAGAATAAGGGTCTATTTGCAAACATGAAGTGCAGCTGTCTCTCATGCGTCGGATGCAAATCTGATGGTTGAAAATGATGGATGGCATACACACCATCATCACCAATTGTGCTTTTTATAAGAGTAGAGATTTATAGGTCAGATGACTTATATACCAGAAGATGGGCACCGGAGGTGGGCCAGGCTGAGCATAACCGACCAGGGCACGCCTAGGGGGCCTGGCGCGGCCTGGTGTCTTGTGCTCACTAGGTGGGCCCCCTCCAGTAGTTATTTTCTCCAGTATTTTTCATATAACCCAAAATAATTCTCCCTAAATTTTCAGGTCATTTGGGGGTGTGTAGAATAGGTATCCTAACGTAGCTTTGTCTGGCCCAGAATTCCAGCTGTCGGTATTCTCCCTCTTTGTGTAACCTTGCAAATTTTGAGAGAAAGGGCATTAGAATTACTTCATAGAGCATTATTATGAGTAAAAACATTATAAATCACAGTAGGACAACATGATGCAAAACGAACAACCTATATGCCTCCTTAATGTTACATTTATAATATTCACGAAAGTTGCGATCAATAGGGTAAACTCGGTGGCACACCATGTAGTTCTTCCAACTGAGACTGCTTTCATGCACGGTATAAACATCGTAGATGGAGTTGAAATTCTTCATGAAACAGTACACGTACTTCATTAGAATAGTTCAATGGGGTAATCTTCAAATTGACTTCGAAAAAGTTTATGACAAACTAAAGTGGTCTTTTCTCCAACAAACTCTCGTAATGAAAGGTTTTTCTGTAGAGTGGCGTACTCTTATCCATAGCTTTGTGTTTGGAGGTAGCGTTGCCATTAAAGTCATTGATGATGTTGGCCGCTATTTCCAAACGAAGAAAATATTACGAAAAGGTGTTGCATTATCATCCATGCTATTTAATATAGTGGCTGTTATGTTGGCTATCATGATAGAGCGTGCAAAAGTTGATGGCCAAATTAATGGAGTAGTTAACCATCTGGCTGATGATGGACTTTATATCATTTAGTATGTTGATGATAAAATTATATTTATGGACCATGGCCTAGAAAAAGCAATAAATCTGAAATTAATATGTCAGCATTTGAGCATCTTTCGGGTACTAATATAAACTTCAATAGAAGCGAATTGGTTTGTTTTGGTGAAGCCCGCTTGTATGCTGAATTGTTTTGCTGCGGGCAAGGCTAGTTTTTGATTATATATTTGGGGATACCAATACATTATCTGAGACACACAAATGATGAATGGAAACACGTTGAGGAGAGACTACAAAAAGGGCAAGCTATTGGTAAGGTAAAATGCTATCCTTGGGTTGAGGTTTGGATCTCATAAATTCAGTACTAAGTAATATGGTACTATATATGATCTCCTTCTTCCAACTTCTGATAAGAGTCCTACATCGATTGGATTATTTCCGCTTGAGATTCTTTTGGCAAGGAGATATCGATAAAAAAATGACTAGCTAAATGGAGTGTGGTTATTCATCACCTTGAGGTTAGGAATACTGCCCTTCTCGATAAGTGGTTATTTAAGCTATTGACGAAAGATGGTGTGTGGCCCAGGCCCGGGGGCTCCTGTCGGTGTACTAAGGTAGGGGGTACCTCAGTACCCCAACTTGTGCACGGGCAGTTGCAGCTTCCCGCGGCAGGGTTTACCGCGTGCTCGCCGGAGACCTTTCCTGCTCCCTATTAAACCATTCAAAAACAAAGTATACAAGGAAGAAGACCAAGACCCCGGCAAGAGGAGCTTGCCGGGAAGGCCGTACCAGGCTCAAGACTGTCCCGCTAACGCAAGACCCTGGCAAGAGGAGCTTGCCAGGAACACTAGAAGACAACGCCTCGGCGCTATATGCGCCCCGGCGAGGGGCCCGGGGAGCGACAAGCTCCCGGGCCCGGCAAGATCAAGGCCCCGGCAAGGTGCTTGCCGGGGAGGCTGCGCTGTGTGCCCGCGCTCCAGCTCATCGGCCCACGCGTCGCCCTGGGGCCTATCCAGGGACGCGTGGCGGATGGCTGTGCAGCCTGGGGTACACGGTGGCACTCCACGGTGAGGGATCCGTCGCCGTGGCGGACGGAGACGCTAAGGCGGGAGCTTTTGGGGTCGACGGCGACGGGCATTAAATGCCCTTGTCCCCCACTGTTAAAGTAGGTATAGACCACTGTTCTGTACTGTAGCTCCACTGTTCCCGCACTGTTACAACTACCACCTCTTTTACATTTTTACCCCTTTCTCTTACGTTGACACCTGTCGGTGACCCCTTGCACTATAAAAGGAGGCCCATGCACAACGTGGAGGGGGTTCGGAACCTAGATCACTCTCGCGCTTGGTGTAGCTGCTTCTTCAAGCTCCCGAGCACTCAAACTCAATACACAACCAAGCAGGAGTAGGGTTTTACGCGTCTACCGCGGCCCGAACCTGGGTAAAACTGCCCGTAGCGAGAACAGTGCACGGGCACCCGCGGCCCGCGGCGCGCCGAATCCACTTCCATATCCGCCGCACCCCACGGTAACGGCACGCGTCGATCGCGGCGCCGTGGGATGGGAGGTGCCCACGATCACTTAATGGAAAGGGCGAAACGCCCCCCACTCCCCCATAAAAGCAGAGGGAGCGGGCGCGGTTCCCCTCCTTGCGCTCTCATTACATCGTCTTCCTCCTCCAAAGATTCCCTCTTGCGCTCTGCCTCCACATCTCCGCCGCCGCCGAGCTCTTCGTTCCCCTCCTTCCGCCGCGTCCGCCATGGCCCCAAAGACCGACAAGGCGAAGGCGGAGAAGTCCAAGCGGGAGAAATCGGAGCAAGCGGCCAAGCTCATCGCGTACCGGAAGCGGCATGTCGTCTTCCCGCCGAAGCTCGGCGTGCGGGAGCTCTGGAACAAGTATTACTTGTTCTGGTCCAAGGAAACCGACGCGCATCCCCGCACGCGAGCATATCCGGCCGCCGCCAAGGACAGCTATCCCGGCGGGTACTACTTCTTTGCTGCCTTCTTTCATTGTGGTCTCTGTCCTCCTTTCTCAAACTTCTTCTGCGACGTCATGAACACATACGGCCTCCATTTGCTTGACTTCACCCCCAACGCCATCCTCACCATGGCGGTTTTCGCACACATGTGCGAAAACTTCATAGGAGTCCACCCCAATGTAGCACTCTTTAGACACTTCTTCACCCCTAGAGCCGAGGCCGATGCTCCCCTCTCCGGAGGAATTTCTTGGGTCTTTCGTCTGAATAAAAAGGGGGCGTACTTGCCGGGGGAGCTCCGCGGCAAGTGGGAGGAATGGCGGGCGGAGTGGTGCTGGATCGTAGAAGACCAGCCGCAAGCCTTCACCGCGCCGCGCACAACGCCCATTGTGCGCGACAGGGACTGGAGCGAATTAGATTCCGACGACATCAAGCTCGACATCGCCCTCGTCCGGATTCTTCGTCTTCGGATGGCCAATCTGTCAGTTGCTGAGGTGGGCGCGGATTTCCTCCGCCGGCGCATCGCCCCTCTCCAAGACCGGAAGAGGCCGGCCTGGGAGTACGGCGGCCCGGCAGACATCATGAGGCTGCGCCCCGGGCTCAACTTCAACTTCACCACGCTGGAGCTGAGGGGAATGGTCCGGGAACTTTTCAAGTACGACCCGACACACCCCGAGTGGTTCAGGACTCCCCGGGGAGTGGTGCCGCTCTGCAACAACGTCGTCAGGGATCGGATCCTCGCCATGATGCCCATGTGTGACTCGCACGGCGTGGACCGCACGTGGATCGCCCCGAAGCCCATCGACGTCCTCAACTTCTACGACAACCTCGCAGAGGTGGCGAAGAGCAAGGACGACCTCAAGCTGCACACGCGGGACACCACTGAGCAGGAGATCGCCTACATAGCTTCTCGGGCGGAAGAGGCCGCCGCAGCCGCGGCGGCAGGAGTTTTCGGATACTCGCCGGAACAGGCGGAGGCTGCGGACGCGTCCACCCGGGCGGAGGAGGCGGAGATCCGCAGGTTGCTGAATCTTCCACCCGACGCGCTCGCCGGGGTCCCCTCGCTGAGGCACTCCGGGATCCACGGGATCGCAGCGGAGGCCGCGGCAGTGGAGGGCACCGCCGGAGGGAGCAGAGGCGCCGCGAGAGGCGGAGGCGCCAAGGGAAAGGGGGCCGCAGCGCAGGATGCTGGGCCCAGTGAGCCGGCCGGGGCAGAGGAGGAGGAGGAGGAGGAGGCCGAGGACTCCGGCGGATCCACGGAATTGTACGCCGACGACCTCTCCTCGTCGGAGAGCTCCCCGCCCCCGGCAAGCCCGAGACAGTCCCCGGCGAAGCGCCTCCGCAAGGCGGCGACGGGGGAGAGGGCGCAGGCGCCCCGGCAACAGCCACCTCGCCGGGCAGCTCCCCGGGGGAGCCAAGCCGCGCCAAGGCCGTCCGGCGCACCAGCCGCAGCGAAGGCGGCCCGTGCGCGGACCACGACGGAGGCGCCTCGCAGGCCGGCAGCGAGCCGGCAGGGGTCTTCTCGGAGCGGAGCAGCGGCTCCGCCCGCCCCTCGGGCGCCGGCGACCACAGGGGCTGGGTCTTCGCAGCCCCCAGCCCCGGTGAATACCAAGCGTGCGAGGGAGTCTTCGTCTTCCGCTCCTCGCGCCGACGCGCCCACGGTGGAGTATGACTTCTCTGCCCTGAGCGAGGACGACGAGGAGGACCAGGAGTAAGAATCCAAGACCTTATATCTTCTTGATTTTTGTCTTGATTTTTTTGTTGATGCTGACCCTGTTCATTGTTCTGATTTCAGGACCGTGGCCCATCGCGCGGCGAAGAAGGCCAAGGCGCCCGAGGTCGAGGTCGCGGAAGGCTCGGCAGCTGCGGCAACAGGGGGTGTGCCGGAGCCGAGCCTGCCGGACCCGAGCGCTGCTCCGAGGAGCAGCCCCCAGCGTAGCCCGCAGCGCAGCCCCCAACGTAAGTCTGGGTTTTTCTCTTTTCGCTTGTCGGGGTACGCCTGCGGATTTGGTTTTGTCTTCATGTCTTGACATCTCTTGTCTTGTTCTGTGCAGAGGTGGAGCCACAGCGGGAAGAGCGCCCGGAGACGGTCGTTGAGGAGCCGCAGGCCCCGCCGTCCCCGCCAAGGCAGAACTCTCCGGCAAGGGAGAGTGCTCCGCCAAGGGTGGGTACTCCGCCGAGGCAGAGTACCCCGCCCGGGGCGAGCAGCCCGGCGAGGGCGGCCACCCCGCCAAGGCCAAGCTCCCCGGCGAGGGTGACTACTCCGACAAGGCCGAGCTCCCCGGCGAGGGAGCCCGCCGCTGAGGACGTCCGCCAAGGTATGTTTTGTGACTTGTTTTCTTGGCTTGCCTCTTTTTGGATATTTGCTTGAATCTTGAACTTCTTTTTCTTCTTCTTCTTAGATCTTCCTCCTCCTGCGCCCATGGAGACGGAAGTTATCAACCTTGAGGAGGAGGGCGCGCAGGGCGGCGGCGGTGACGCTCCTGTCGTCGAGGAGGTAGCCGAGGCCGCCGAGCCGGCCGCGCAGGAGACTGCCCCGGCTGCGGACGCAGCGGCTGGGGAGGAGGACGGTGACCGCACCGCCGGCCCGGAGGCGGCGGGAGCATCGGATGCTACACCGGCCACCGGCCCCTCCGCCAGCAAGGAGCAGGGGTATTATCTCGAGGCCCCCAACGGCGTCTTCATCCAGATGCCTTGGGGGTCTTCATCGCGAGCTCCTGCGGAGGGCGAGGCGTTCGACGGAGAAGTCCTCGCCTCCGCAGGCCTGAAGATCGTCGAGGCGCCCGGCGGGAGTGAGGGGCCCGAGGAGGAGAGATTGCTCCATCAGCTCCTGGCCCTTTACCGGGCCAGGCAGGCGAAGCTCGCCTCCCGGGAGGCCCTTGCCGCCAAGGCCGCGGCGGAAATGGAGAAGCGTGCGGCGGAGCTCAGCGCCGCCAATCGGGCAGCCCTCCGCGAGGTGGCGGAGGAGCGGGAGCGTCTCGCCGGCGAGTACCAGGAGTGGGTGCTCGAGAAGGCTGATGCTGATGAACAGCAGCGTCTCGCCGGGGTGGAGATGTCCCGGAGAGAAGGAGAGCTCGCGCAGCGGAAGGTCGAGCTGGACTCCCATGAAGAGGACCTTGCCGCTCGCGAGGCTGCCCTTGGCGGGGAGCTGAAAGAGGCGAAAGCCGCCGCGGTTGCCGCGGAAGACGCCAAGAAGGAGCTTGCCGCCAAGGTTGAACAGTTGGAGAAAGCGCTGAAGGTGAGCGCAGAGAAGGTTGCCGCGCTCATCTTGGAGCGCGAGAAGGATGCGCACACAAACTCCGAGCTTCAAGTGAGTCTCTCCAAGAGGGGCGACGAGTTGAAGGCCGCCAAGGACTCCATTGAAGACTTGGAACTGAAGGTCACCACTCTTAAGGAATCGCTCGACGCTGCCCGGGTTCAGGAGAACAAGTTGAAGGAGGAGCTCCGCAAGGAGCGGACCTTGGTGGACAGCGTCAACAAGGCATCCGAGCTCTTCCGCCAGACCATCGAGGTATGGACCGAAGACTTGGTTTCTTCTGCGTCCAACATTGACCAGGAGCTGCTGGCGCTGAAGGTCGAACACCTCATCTACTCGCCGGACCCGGATCTCCCGCACAGCGCCAAGCTCAGCCTCTTCTTCAGAGGAATCGCGCCGGCCCTTGCAGGTCTCCGGAACCGCATCCCCGCGCAGCTGGCCGAGGAGTCGCGCCTGCTCTGCGCGGGAACTCTGGAGCGGGTGCTGACGAAGATCGTGTACCGCAACCCGGGAATCAACCTCACGAACGTTCTTCGCAGCTTGCCGGCTGATGCAGACACGGAGGCCCTGAAGGAGCAGGTCGGCCACATCATCGCCAAGGTGGCAAAGCTTGGCAGGAAGGAAGGCGACCGCGTAGACTAGGGCTCCATTATCTTTATCTTTTTGTTGCTGCACATTATGTCATGAACTTATTAGTCCATTGCGACAAGTTATCCTTTGTAAGATATTTACTTTATTTTGATCAATCAGTGCAATGTTATCTTCCTTGTCTTAATCCTTCACTTTGTATGTTTTTCACCCTACGCTCCCGGGGAGCTCGCCGGCAAGGGGCCCTTGCCGCGAGCGCTGAGTGCGGGACTCTGAGCAGCCTGCTGACCAGGGTCCTCGCCGGCAAGCAACCTTGCCGCAGCTAGCCGCAACGCACTTAGCTTGCTGAGCGTACTCGGAAACGAGGCAAGGGCGCGACACTTGTCGCAGCTCACTTAAATCGTTGAGTGAACTCGAAAGCAAGATAAGGGTGCGGCAAGCTACGGGTAGGTTCCTCCGCGCACAGGTTTTCCATACAAAATGTGATCGTTCAAGGAAGACAACTAAAAATTAAAATTTGAACTGGTCAAATTCTAACAACTTATCTTTCATATGCTGCTTGCTTATATTGCTTGCTTTCCGGTAAGGCTTCTCTTTCTTGAACAGCACTTGGTTCCTCCTCCACCTCCTTCCCCCCCGGCAAACTTGTGCGCGAGGAACGTTCCTTCTGCTTAAGAGGAAAGAAAAGGGAGAGGGAAACAAGCGTATGGCCTTCCGGCGTGGTAATGCTTACCGTACACTTGAGTGTTGCATCAATTGCGAAATAGAACATGCAAATAGCAAAGAAAAGCATGCAAAAGGCGATTAATGCGAGAAACACGAAAACTTTACTGATGCACGGGGTCTGCGCCCGGCTTTGTACAAAGGGTTACATGCAACAGCGGCAAAGCTTGTACAAAAGGTGGTTGCCGGAGCGGATCACGGCAACCGCGCCTTAGGGGTGAAACTTGCGAAGATGCTCTATGTTCCAGGAGTTGCTCACCGGTAAGCCTTCTTCGGTCTCGAGGCGGACAGCACCGGGCCTCGTAACTTGTCTCACCCGATAAGGGCCTTCCCACTTCGGCGTCAACTTGTTGGAATTCTTGGCGGACTGAACACGCCGAAGAACAAGGTCGCCTTCCTCGAGACTCCTGGCCTTGACTTTGCGGCTGTGGTAGCGTCGCAAAGCTTGCTGGTATCGAGCAGCTCGTACAGCAGCCTGGAGACGTCCCTCCTCAAGGAGCAATGCGTCATCTTGCCGCAGTTGCTCTTGCTCGAGATCATCATAAGCGAGCACTCGAGGAGATCCGTATACGAGTTCCGTGGGGAGAACTGCTTCTGCTCCATAGACTAGAGCAAAAGGTGTCTGTCCGGTGGCTCGACTTGGTGTCGTTCTGATTGACCAAAGAGCCGCCGGGAGCTCCTCTATCCAATTTCTTCCGCACTTGCGCAGCCTGTCAAAGGTCCTTGTCTTGAGCCCGCGCAGCACTTCAGCATTTGCCCTCTCCGCTTGACCGTTGCTCCTCGGGTGAGCAACAGAAGCGAAACAGACCTTGGCGCCAAGGTCTTGGACGTACTGCATGAAGGTGCGACTAGTGAATTGCGTACCGTTGTCGGTGATAATCCTGTTAGGGATCCCGAAACGGCAAACAATCGACCTGAAGAACCTGACTGCTGACTGTGCTGTCACCTTCCTCACCGGCTCCACTTCTGGCCACTTTGTGAACTTGTCGATTGCAACGTACAAGTACTCAAAGCCCCCGACAGCGCGAGGGAAAGGGCCGAGGATATCGAGCCCCCAGACCGAGAAGGGCCATGACAAAGGGATTGTTTGGAGAGCTTGAGCTGGCTGATGGATTTGCTTTGCATGGAACTGGCACGCTTCACACTTGGTTACTAGTGCTTTTGCATCTTGGAGGGCTTCTTGCCAAAAGAACCCTTGCCGGAAAGCTTTCCCGGCAAGCGCCCTTGCGCCAATGTGGTGGCCGCATATGCCTCCGTGAACTTCCGCCAACAGCTTCTGTCCATCTTCCCTGGAGATGCACTTCAACCTGACACCATTGAGTCTTCTTCTGTACAGCTCGTTATCCACGAACTGGTACATACTTGACTGCCTGGTTATCTTCTCTATCTCTTGAGGGTCGTCGGGAAGTTCTCCAGTTTGCAGAAAACGGACGATCTGCTGTGCCCATGCCGGAGCCCGAGGCTCGACGGCAAGGACTAAAGGCTCGAGGGCCGCTGCGGGAACCTCAGCTTCTGCGGCAAGGACCTCTGGTTCTGCCGGAGCTGACGGTCCCCCGGCAAGCTCGCCGGGGCGAGGCTTGCCGGGAACGCTTGCTTCAACTGTACAAGCCCGAGGGCTTGCAGGAGCAAACTGTTCCTCAGCGTTCTGGTTGTTGATCTTGGGGACCTTGGCGGCGGTTTCAGGAAGATCCGCCGGCAAGTAGTCGCCGGAGACCAACTTTCTCTTCTTGGGTTGCCCAACTGATGGTGTAACGGATGGCTGAGTTAGCTTGAGTAAGAAGGTCCCTGGTTCCACAGGTAACTTCATCGAAGCGCACTTTGAAAGGCCGTCTGCAATTTCATTTTGAGCTCTCGGGACGTGCTCCATCTGCAAACCTTCAAAGTGCTCTTCAAGCTTTCTCACTTCATCGACATAAGCTTCCATCAAAGGGCTCTGATAGCTCTTGTTAACTTGCCGGACCACCAACTGAGAATCGCCCCGCACAATCAGCTTTCTGATCCCAAGTTCGGCCGCAATCCTGAGGCCAGCGAGCAAGCCTTCATATTCTGCAGTGTTGTTTGTCGCTTGCTCCCTGGGAAAGTGCATCTGGATAACATATTTGAGGTGCTCCCCGGTGGGCGCAATGAGTACCACGCCGGCACCGGCGCCTTGCAGCGAGAAGGCACCGTCAAAATACATTACCCATTCACTTGTCGCTTCTTGTACGGGTGTGCTTGTTTCTTGAACTTCTTCATCTGGCGTTGGGGTCCACTCAGCTATGAATTCTGCCAAAGCTCGGCTCTGTATGGTTGAAGTACTTTCAAACTTGAGTCCAAAGCTCGACAGCTCCAGTGCCCACTCAACGATCCTGCCTGTTGCTTCTGGATTGTGCAATATTCTCTTCAACGGAAAGCGAGTGACCACTGTTATCTCATGGGCTTGGAAGTAATGGCGCAGCTTTCTCGAGGCCATGAGGAGGCCGAAAAGCAACTTTTGCACACCAGAGTACCTTGATCTAGCCCCCTGGAGAAGGGAGCTTACAAAATACACTGGGCGCTGCACCATCTTCTTCCGCACCTCTCCTTGCTCCTGCGCAGAGTCATCCTTGTCGGGGCCAGAGCTTGTCGGAGCAGCCCCCTGCTTGTCGCTGGATTCACTTGCCGGTGGTGCTGATTCCTCGTCTGACTCCCTCTCCGCTACTAACGCAGCACTAACCACCTGGTTGGTTGCCGCTAAGTATAGCAACAACTTTTCTTGTGGTCTAGGTGCGACTAGTATAGGAGTGGAGGACAGGTACCGTTTCAAATCCTGCAACGCCGCCTCCGCTTCCGGAGTCCACTTCATGGGACCTGCCTTCTTCAAGATTTTGAAGAAAGGTAGGGCGCGTTCTGCAGACTTTGAAATGAACCTACTGAGGGCAGCAACACAACCCGCAAGCCTTCTGACATCCTTGACGCGCTTCGGGGCCTCTATTTGCTCAATGGCTTTGATCTTGTCGGGGTTGGCTTCAATCCCCCTCTGTGATACAAAGAACCCGAGAAGCTTGCCGGAAGGGACTCCAAAGATGCACTTCTCGGGGTTCAACTTGAGCTGTATCCTGCGCAGGTTCTGAAACGTTTCTTCCAAATCTTGAATCAGGGTTTCCTTGCTCTTGCTCTTCACCACGATGTCATCCATGTAAGCTTCTACATTTCTGTGGATCTGTGGCTCAAAAGCAGTGTACACTACCCTTGCAAAGGTCGAGCCTGCATTCTTCAATCCAAATGGCATGCGGATAAAGCAATAAGTGCCACATGGAGTGATAAATGCAGTCTTCTCTTCATCTTCTTTGGCCATGAAAATCTGATGATAGCCTGAGTATGCATCAAGAAAGCAGAGTAGCTCACATCCGGCAGTGGAGTCAACGATCTGGTCAATGCGCGGCAAAGGGAATGGATCCTTGGGACATGCTTTATTGACATCGGTGAAGTCTATACACAGTCTCCATTTCCCGTTGGCCTTGCGCACGACGACTGGGTTTGCCAACCACGTCGGATGGATCACACCTCTAACTAGGCCTGCTGCTTCTAGCTTCTTGATTTCTTCGTTGATGAACTCTTGGCGCTCCACGGCTTGCTTCCTCACTTTCTGCTTGATGGGCCGCGCGTGAGGACAGACAGCAAGCTTGTGCTCAATCACCTTCCTGGGAACACCGGGGATGTCAGATGGTTGCCAGGCAAACACATCGACATTCGCCCACAGGAAGGCAACGAGCGCGCTTTCCTATTTGCTGTCAAGGGTGGCGCTGATGGTGAAGGTACCACCAGTGCCGTCCTCCCTTGCGGACACTTTCTTGGTTGCCGGAGGAGCAGCCATTCCTTTCTTACTCTTGCCGGTGGAGCTCGATGGAACGTCCTCGACGGCAGCGCAGCACTCCGAGGAGGTGCGGTTGCCGGAGTGGGTCCCAGAGCACTTGCCGGACTTGGTCTTCGTCTTCTTCCCCCCGGGAGCTTCAGCGGCAAGAGTATCCTTCTCGGCCGCAGCTGCCGCATCCCGGTAAATCTTGTCGGCGCAAATAAGCGCATCCTTCTTGTCGCTATGGACAGTGATGACGCTTATCGGCCCCGGCATCTTCAGCACGTTGTAGGCATAGTGGGAAGCTGCCATGAACTTGGCGAGGGCAGGACGGCCGAGTATTCCATTGTAGGGCAATGGAATATCGGCGACGTCGAAAGTGATGCGCTCAGTCCTGAAGTTGAGCTCCCCGCCAAAGGTCACTGGCAGAGTGATTTTTCCCTTGGGCTTGCTCCTTCCCGGGTTGATTCCTTGGAATGAACCGGTCTCTTCGAGCTCGCTATCTTGAATCTGGAGTTTCTTGATCACAGCAGAGGAGATCAAGTTCAGCCCGGCCCCGCCGTCAACCAACATTTTAGTGACCTTGAGGTTGCGGATGGTGGGAGAAACCAGCATCGGCAAGCACCCGACCGCGGTGGTACGGTCAGGGTGATCCTCAAGATCAAAAACGATGGGCGTGCTGGACCATTTGAGGAGCCTGCGCGACTCCATGGGCGGCTCCGCTGCGTTTACCTCACGCACCCACTGCTTGAGTTGGCGGTGGGAGGTATGCAGGGAGGCGCCACCGTCGACGCACAGGACCTCCGTGGCCTTCTGGAACTCCTGCTCGCTGTTCTCCTCGTCCTCCATGTCTTCGTCGTCATCTTCTTCGTCGTTGTCGCGGCCCCGGGGAGGTCGGTCTCCTTGCCGCTGCTTAGCCTTGCCGCGGCGTCCTCCCCGCCCGTTGAACGGCCGCTTCTTGCTGGGCTCTTCCCCGCCACCTTGGGCCTTCTCCTTGTCGCGCCTCTCGTACTCAGCTTTCTGCTGCTCGACGAGATACTCGACGCGCTTGCAGTTGGAGAGATCGTGACCCTTGGTGCGGTGGATCTTGCAGTATTGCTTGTCGGAGCTACCCGGCTTGTCGGCCGCCGCTGCAGGGGCAGGCTCCTTGCTGGAGCCGCCAGCCTGCGTTTGCTTGGCGGGGGCCTCCTTGCCGGACTTCTCGACGGCAAGCACCTCCTTCTTGCCCTTCTTTCTGTTGTTCCGCCGCCGGCTCTTCTTTGCCGGGGCGGCGTCGTCGCTGTCGCTTCCTCCTGCGCCAGTATCCTCCCCGGGGAGTCTCCTCCCCTCTTCCGCGCGTGCGCACTTGTCAGCAAGAGCGTAGAGCTCGCTGACATCCCGGATCTTCGTCATCGCCATCTCCTCACGCATGTGGCGGTTACGCACGTTCTGATGGAACACGCTGATAACCGCGGCAGGGTGAACGTCAGGGATGTTGTGCTGCACCCGGCTGAAGCGTTGGATATACTTGCGCAGGGTTTCGCCCTCCTTCTGGGCCAAGATATGGAGATCGCTCTCCTGGCCATGGGGTTTGTGGCCGCCGGTGAAGGCGCCAACAAACTGGTGGCAGAGGTCGGCCCAAGAAGAGATGGAACCTTCCGGCAAGTGCATGAGCCACGAACGGACATTCGGCTTTAGCACGAGCGGGAAGTAATTCGCCAAGATCTTCTCGTCGCGCCCCCGGCAGCTTGCACTGCGATGGTGTAGACGCTGAGAAACTCCGAGGGGTGCGTCTTGCCGTCGTACTTCTCCGGTACGTCGGGCTTGAAATTCTTCATGCTGGGCCACTGGACGCGCCGCAGCTCGCGGGTGAAGGCAGGACAGCCCGCCGCATACGGCAGGTCGCCTAGCTCACCGGGCGCGTGCGCGTCGACAGTGTTCCCAGCCCTCTTGTCAGATTGTCGCCGAGCTTCTCGGCGGCGCTCGATCGTGGTCCGAGCGTCTTCTTCTCGCCGGTCGTCGAGGACTTGGCGCTGGTCCCGACGAGCCCGCGGGTCCGACGAGGCTGTAGAGCCATCGTCGTGGTTGTTCCGGCGGGGCGGCGTCTTCTGCTTCTGCGGCGGGGAGTGCACGCTTGTCGCACCCCCGGCAGTCTTGTCGCCGTCAGCCTTCGTCTTCTCAGCTTGCCGCGGCCGTGAGGCCGACGGCTGCTGTGGAGAATCGTTGTTGGCGAAGTCTATCAGGCTCCGTATAGTGGCCCTCCATTCTTCGGCCTTGTCGGCCGCTGGAGGAAAGTCGAGGAGCAGTTGCGCTCTCGCGAGCGCTTCTGCTGGAGTGGAGGGGAATGCGGGTGAGCGGTGCGAGGAGCGGGATACGCTCAGACTTCTAACAACGTTAGAAGGAGCGGGGTCCCGCGCCGGCGCCTTCGCTTTGCTTGTGCCCGGACGAGGGTCCGGGGCGTCCCGCGAGCCTCCGGTTTGGCCTTGCCCCAGCAAGCGGATACCACCTCCCGTGGTATGGCGCTGCTGGGTCGTCGTGTGCTGCGATGGACGCGGCGCGTCCACGGAGACCGAGGTTCGGTCGTCCGTCCTGTTCTTCGATCTGGTGGCGCCGTGAGTGTCCTCACCGGCGGCCACCCTTCCGACGGCATCTCCCCCGCCCACCGTTGGCTCTGGTGGCGGCGGGTGAGACGCAGACGGGCCTCCGACCTCCGAAGCCTTCTTCTTCGGGGCCATGGAGTTGTCGCTGATGCAGTTGCTGATGACGCTGGAGAGGTTGATGAAGGATGCGCCCGCGCGAACGCCGGATCAGGTTCGCACAACCTCGACGCCCCCTACCTGGCGCGCCAAAGATGTTGGGGGAAACTGTCCGCCACGAACACCTATGGGACCGGAGCCCCTTGTCTGTGCGGTACGAGGGCGGAGGGAGCACAAAGAGCAGATCGTAGCGAGCACGCGGGCAGTTTTACCCAGGTTCGGGCCGCGGTAGACGCGTAAAACCCTACTCCTGCTTGGTTGTGTATTGAGTTTGAGTGCTCGGGAGCTTGAAGAAGCAGCTACACCAAGCGCGAGAGTGATCTAGGTTCCGAACCCCCTCCACGTTGTGCATGGGCCTCCTTTTATAGTGCAAGGGGTCACCGACAGGTGTCAACGTAAGAGAAAGGGGTAAAAATGTAAAAGAGGTGGTAGTTGTAACAGTGCGGGAACAGTGGAGCTACAGTACAGAACAGTGGTCTATACCTACTTTAACAGTGGGGGACAAGGGCATTTAATGCCCGTCGCCGTCGACCCCAAAAGCTCCCGCCTTAGCGTCTCCGTCCGCCACGGCGACGGATCCCTCACCGTGGAGTGCCACCGTGTACCCCAGGCTGCACAGCCATCCGCCACGCGTCCCTGGATAGGCCCCAGGGCGACGCGTGGGCCGATGAGCTGGAGCGCGGGCACACAGCGCAGCCTCCCCGACAAGCACCTTGCCGGGGCCTTGATCTTGCCGGGCCCGGGAGCTTGTCGCTCCCCGGGCCCCTCGCCGGGGCGCATATAGCACCGAGGCGTTGTCTTCTAGTCTTCCTGGCAAGCTCCTCTTGCCAGGGTCTTGCGTTAGCGGGACAGTCTTGAGCCTGGTACGGCCTTCCCGGCAAGCTCCTCTTGCCGGGGTCTTGGTCTTCTTCCTTGTATACTTTGTTTTTGAATGGTTTAATAGGGAGCAGGAAAGGTCTCCGGCGAGCACGCGGTAAACCCTGCCGCGGGAAGCTGCAACTGCCCGTGCACAAGTTGGGGTACTGAGGTACCCCCTACCTTAGTACACCGACAGATGGTGTATGGAAAACCATCCTAATGAGAAAATATGTTGGCTCAAAGGCAGTGTCACAAGTATATTGGTTGCCTCGGGACTCACACTTGTGGGCTGGTCTAATGGCTACGAAGAAATATTTCGTCCACTATGGAACCTTCTATATTAAAGATGGCTCGTAATTCGATTTTGGTATGACAAGTGGCTATGTAATGCCTTCCTCCAGGAACAATATCCATCTCCATATAATACTGTTCGCCATAAGGGTGATACTATCGCCACATATTTCTCGGCCCCAGACTTGCATCATGGAACAATTTGACAAAACGTCTCGCCATATTATAGTTATCACAAAGCCGCTATGAACTTCCATGGAACCTAAATGCGAGTGGTCAATTCTCTGTATATTCAATGTATAGAGCGTTGGTCAAGTCAAATGTGCCAGTTGATAATAATAAGAATATCTGGAAGATGAAGATACCGCTTGAGAGTAAAATCTTTGCATTGGTATCTTCTTCGATGAGTTATTCTTACCAAATACACACTACTGCAGGATGGTCCAAACGTGACACTACAATTAGAGACCCATCGATGAAACTGTGTGCGATGCATTAATAGCAAAGAGTGATCTAATAAAACTGTCAAAGGATACAAAACGTTTGCCATAGTACAGATAACAAACATGTTTTAGATTATAGTTGCGCGTGCAATATGTGTCATACAGTTCGCTCGAATGAACTATTTGTGATGAGCTTAACAACAAAAATGGGCAGCGAGATGAAGGTGTATGCGATATACGACTTATAGTTCACCCCGAGAAACTATTAGTGATTAGACAACACAAAAAACGATCGGGTAGATCAAGGCATGTGCGACAGATGACATATAGTTCACTCGGATGAGCTGCTCGCCATGAGCCGAGAAAACAGAGATGGTTCAACTTAACAAGATGTGCGTGATACACGGCAAACTGGTTTGTAATCTCGAATGTGTGTGAAGACTGATAATAACACAGACTATTGTTGCTAATAACTCGTGTGTTCTGTGGGCAAATGCTTGCTTGCATCCAATTGTCAGCAATTTATTAATTCATCACCAACAGGTTCCCTAGTATGGTTGTTGTGCGATGTCATTGCATACAGAAGAACAATATATGTACTTATAACTTATAAGGACATGATTCCATAACCAAATTGAACATCCATTTACATATGTGGCTAGTACACACATGACATTTCACACACCAAATTATGTTCCAAAATGCCTAGAAAACTAAAGTAATGTATAAGAAGGCAAAATGACCCTGAATAATTTCTTATTTTTAGGACGATGCTCCTATACTTGCATATTGCCTCTATAAAATAAATCAGGGCTGGAAGAGACAGTGTATGTTATTTCTCACACATAGGTGAGAAGTTCCCTCTTGGAACCATGAGGCTTCTTGAAAGAAGCTTCGGTTTGTAAGAAGTTTATACCAGAACTTTTCCCAAATTGGACCACAACATGTTGTTTCAATGTCATAACACCATGCCAAGTTACATGATTTGGCATGTTTCATGATTTTCAGGCTCGTTTTGGATTTACAGTAAATTTAAAACCAAGTTTTTCAATGTTTACTATCGAGTCGACACCGGCTGTCGGCGTGGGAGTACGATCTACGGGGACGACGAGCCTCTTTGATGGTTCATCAAGGGGTGGCATGCAACGCAAAGAGCGGGAATGATGAAGTACGCGAGGATTTTCCCAGGTTCGGACCAGCCCGTTGGTGTAAAACCCTACTCCTGCTTTGATGTATTTGGTAGTTGTAAATGCAGGTACACGAAGCGCTCTCCCCAGACAAGGCTCCGAGATAGGGATGCTACGTAGGTACGTACATGTGGGGTTTGAATGGATTCTAATCCTCGTAAAGGTTGCCATGGCCCTCCTTCTATAGCTTAATGGGTCACCATAGTGGAAAAAAAGTCTTTATTTATAGATTAGGCAGCAAAAAGTGCTATCATACCTAACTCTTCTAGTTAAGACAAAGTACATTAAATGCACTACTAGGTGTCATGAGGAAGAGGGTTCCTGGCAAGGCTACCGCACAGCTTCTCAAACCGCTTGACTGTAATCTTGACACACCACCTAGATGGGTGGCAATAAAGGTAAAAATCACCCTCATGGGTTGGCACGTGTCCGACAAGCTTCACCTAACTACCTGTTGTTATTGAAGGTAGCATGCAATTTCAAAAAAATTCCTATGCTCACGCAAGATAGATATAGGATATGCATAGCAATGAAAGGAGGAGAGTGTGTCTACGTGCCCTCATACACTGAGAGCAGAAGCATTTGACAACGTGGTAGATGTAGCCGAACTTCTTCTAGTTCCGACTGATCAAGCACCGAACGTATGGAACCTCCAAGTTCTGCACATCTTCAGCTCGATGGCGTCCCTTGTCCTCTTGATACAGCAAGATGTCGAGGAAGTAGATGATTTCTGTTAGCATGACGGCACGGTGACGGTGACGGTGATGTGATCTGCATAGGGCTTCTCTTAAGCACTACGAAGATATGACCGTTGGAGTAAACTGTGGAGGGGGTCGCTGCACACAACTAACAATTGATGTTGTGTGTTCTAGGAGCCCCCTCCCCACATATATATAGGTGGTAGGGGGAGGGGAGCAACAAGGGTGCACCCCAAGTAGGAGGTATCCTACTTGGAGTCCACCCCAATTCGGGCTCCCCACCCCCTCCATATTTGACGGAGGGCGAAAAGGGAAGAAGAAGGATAGAAGGAAAGGGGGCGAAGCCCTTCTTTCCCTTCTCCCACTCGGCCCCTTCCTGGGAGTGTCAACTTGCTTTCCGTTCTTCTTGAAGTTTCCTTTATTTACCTTGCCCTTTTTCTTGAAGCTAGTGCTCTTGTTAACCATCAACACTTGATGATCCTTCTTTATTTTTACCTCCGCAGCTTTGAGCATTGCGAAGAGCTCGGGAATTGTCTTCTCCATCCCTTGCATATTATAGTTCATCACGAAGCCTTTGTAGCTTGGTGGCAGTGATTGGAGAACTCTGCCAATAACACTATCATCTGGAAGATTAACTACCAGTTGGGTCAAGTGATTATGATATCCAAGCATTCTGAGTATGTGTTCACTGACAGAACTGTTCTCCTCCATCTTTTAACTATAGAACTTGTTGGAGACTTCATATCTCTCAACTCGGGCATTTGCTTGGAATATTAACTTTAACTCTTGGAATATCTCATATGCTCCACGACGTTCAAAACATCTTTGTAGTCACGATTCTAAATCGTAAAGCATGGCACGCTGAACTATCGAATAGTAATCAGATTGAGCTTGCCAGATGTTCAAAACATCAGCATCTACTCCTGCAGCAAGCCTTTCACCTAGCGGTGCATCAAGTACATAATTCTTCTGTGCAGCAATGAGGATAATCATCAAGTTATGGACCCATTCCGTGTAGTTTCTACCATCATCTTTCAACTTAGCATTCTCTAGGAATGCAGTAAAATTCAAGAGAACGGTAGCACGGGCCATTGATCCTACAACATAGATATGCAAATACTATCAGGACTAAGTTCATGAGAAATAAAGTTCAATTAATCAAATTACTTAAGAAATCCCACTTAGATAGTCACCCGTCAATTCATCCAAATGATATGTGGTCCAAATCGACTAAACCATATCTGATCATCACGTGAGATGGAGTAGTCATCAATGGCGAACATCTTTATGTCGATCATATCTACTATATGATTCACGATCGAATTTTTGGTCTCCAGTGTTCCGAGGCCATGTCTGTACATGCTAGGCTTGTCTAGTTTAACCTTAGTATTCCGCATGTGCAAAACTGTCTTGCACCTGTTGTATGTAAACATAGAGTCTATCACACCCGATCATCACGTTGTGTCTCAACATGAAAAACTCTAGCAACGGTGCATATTCAGGGATAACACTTTTACCTTGAAATTTAGTTAAGGGATCATCTTATAATGCCAACGCTGTACTAAGCAAAATAAGATGCATAAAAGATAAACATCACATGCAATGAAAATATGTGACATGATATGGCCATCATAATATTGTGCTTTTCATCTCCATCTGCAAAGCATCCTCCTGATCTCCATAGTCACCGTCTCGACACCTTGAACTTCATCATAGCGTCGTGGTCATCTCGCCAACTAGTGCTTCTACATCTATCGCTAAATCATAGTGATAAAGTGAAGCAATTACATGGCGTTTGCATTTCATACAATAAAGAGACAACCATAAGAGGATCTCCAACAGCCACCCAATGCGCGGTGCGCTAAAAATGGGTTTGCAGCGCGCCAATCGCCTGTTTTGGCACATCGGGGAGCGCTGGCTCTAGCGGTGGCTGTAAAATTTAGCGCGTGCACGTAGCCCCAGTAGGTGCACTAAAATGCAGCGCGCGCGCTCTCGCACCAACAACATATGCGCTCCAAACAAAGCAAAAAGATCAAACACAAACAAAATAAATCAACAATAATAGTTCATTTCATTATTAAAACTCAAACAAATAGTTTATCTTTCAATACAGTAAATAGTTTAACAATACAACATAAAATGCACAAATTATGATGCTCTTTGTCGGCCATTCCATGCCCACCACTCCTCAATGAGATTTTTCTGAAGATCATCATGCGTTTCGGCACGTCGACTGGCATGATAGGAGGCAACAAAAATGGGCCACCCTGGCAGCCGTCCGCCGCACTCGCGCGGGATGTCCCAAGAGCTTATACTGAGAGTAGGCTACATCTTAGCCACGCTCATTCTTGATGATCATGTTTTGAATGATCACACAAGCGTGCATGATGTACCGAAGCATATTTTGATTCCCAAATCTAGCCGGTCCTCTCACAGTAGCAAATTGGGCTTTTAAAAACCCAAAATCTATCTGCACATCTTTTCTAGCCGCTGCCTGAGCATTGAAATCAAGATTTTTCTTACCTTCCGGTTTTCTAGCCGCTATCTCCACATCTTTTGATGTACCTAATGTTTGCAACTTTGGGTAGATGCCATCCGCAAGATAGTAGACATTGTTGTATGTATGTCCATTTGCTACAAACTGCACCGATGGAAGTTCACCATTTGCAATCTTATTCATCAGCAGTGACCGGTTCACAAAGTTGATGTCATTCAAAGATCCAGGCATTCCAAAAAAGCATGTCAAATCCAAGTCTCTTGATCAGCCACCGCTTCAAGGATTATAGTGGAACCCTTTATTTGGCCGTAGATTTGCCCATGCCATGCCTTCGGGAAATTCTTCCAACTCCAATGTATGCAATCTAGTGAGCCAAGCATACCTGGAAGCCACGACCTTTGTTCATCTCCAATAGCCTTGTGACATCTTCAGCATTGTGAGATCTCAAATACTCCTGACCAAACACTTACACAATTCTAACTGCGAAGCGCTTGACACACATGACGGCTTGACTCTCACCCATGGCCAAGTGATCATCAACTAGATCAGCGGGGATACCGTATGCCAACATACGCAAAGCGGCTCTCACCTTCTGAAAGGTGTTATGCCCGATCTCTCCGGCGGCATTCCTCCTTTGTTGAAAAAACCGGTCATGGATCGCTAGTTTCTCTGCAATGCGCCTGAACAACTCGGTGCTCACCCTAAACCGGCGCCGGAAGTATGACTCGGGGTACACGGGATTATACGCAAAATAGTGCCTGATCAATCTGTTGTGGGCATCGATCATATCCCTCCAAATTTTCTGCCGACCCATAACCGAACCACCGTGCTTTTGTTTTTTATTGATGTGCATAGCCAGGATCATTGCAAGATCCTACCCCTCTTCAATGTCAAATTATTCTTTGGAAGAACCATATGACGAACTCATCTACAATGTTCAATTTAAACTAGGATATAAAAACTACAATGTTCTTGTAAAAATGTGAAGTTGGAGGAAACACAAACCTTGCGGGCGCCTAGCGGCAGTGTGCAGTTGGGCGCTGTTCGTCGAAGGACTGCGACGCGCAAGGGGAGGCGGTGACTAGAGCGAGACGGAGGAAGCTGCGGTTGTGCGGGGATAGGCCGAGGAAGCGCCAGAACGGTCGTCGGACGAAATGGGGTGGTGCGGGAGGTGGTGGCCCTAGGGGCTGTATGGGGTAGGTGGAGTTGCAAGCAGGCACTCGAATATCCAGCGCGCGGGAGCAAGCGCAGCAAATAAACAACGCGCGATGGTGTTTCAGCCGCGCGCTGAAGTAGTTATGTTGTGCACGCGGCTTTTGCGCCTCCGCTGGATGCAGCGGTAGTGCGCACGCCAAAAACACTAATTTTTCGGCGCGGTGCTTATATAGCGCATCTGTTGGAGATGCTCTAAGGCTCAAGCTGGTTGTCAGATATCTTACAAAACATGATCATCTCATACAATAACGTATAACTCATCATGTCTTGACCATATCACATCACAACACGCCCTTCAAAACAAGTTAGACGTCCTCTACTTTGTTGTTGCAAGTTTTATGTGGCTACTACGGGCTTGTAGCAAGAACCGTTGTTACCTACGGCACAAAACCACAATGGTGTTTTGTCAAGTTTGTTGTTTTAACCTTCCTCAAGGACCAGCTGCAGTCAGATTTGATTCAACTATCATAGGAGAAATAGACACCCGCCAGCCACCCTTATGCAAAACTAGTTGTGTGTCTGTCGGTGGACCCGGTCTCATGAACACGGTCATGTAAGGTTGGTCCGGGCAGCTTCATCCCGCAATACCGCCGAATCAAAATAAGACGTTGGTGGTAAGCAGTATGACTATCATCGCCCACACCTCTTTGTGTTCTACTCGTGCATATCATCTACGCATAGACCTAGCTCATGATGCCACTGTTGGGAACCATAGCATGCACTTTCAAAAAAATTCCTACACTCACGCAAGTTCTATCTAGGAGATGCATAGAAACAAGAGGGGGAGAGTGTGTCTACGTATCCACGTACACCGAAAGCGGAAGAGTTTAACAACGTGGTTGATGTAGTCGAACTTCTTCTAGCTCCGATCAATCCAGCACCGTATGTATGACACCTCCGAGTTCTACCCATGTTCAACTCGATGACCTCCTCTTGATCCACCAAGATGTTGAGGAACAAAATGAGATCCGTCAACACGACGGTGTGGTGATGGTGACGGTGATGTGATCCGCACAGGGCTTAACCTAAGCACTACGAAGATCTGACTGTGGGAGTAAACTATGGAGGGGGGCGCCACAAACGGCTAACAATTGATGTTACACTACTAGAGAAAAAGGTTGTTATTGGCGCATCTATTTTGGACATTAATGGCGCACTATAGGTTCACCACTATTACCACACTATTAGTATTTTTTAGTAAAGGCGCACCTCTGGTGCGCCATTAGTACCCCAGACACTAATAGCGCACCACATGGTGCGGCATTTCTATCCAAGACACTAATGGTGCACCTGCAGTGCGCCATTACTAGGCATCGTAGTGCGCCATTAAAGGAGCCATTTGTACCTTCTACTCTAGGTTACTAATGGCGCACTAACTGACAATGCGCCACTGTTGTGTTTATCTCTGTGCTCCACTAAAGTGCAATATGGTGCGCCACTAATATGAATATTAGCAATTGTTCTTTTTTTGCTTTTCTTATATTTGCACAGGTTACAAAATACATTACAACACAGAATATAAATAGCACAACATATAAATAGCAGATTTAGCGAATACAATAGAAGATTAGTCTCTGAATACAATTCATCATATTAGTCTCCGAATTCAAAATACCGAACAAAGTTAGAACATTACAAGTCTCGAGACCGCGAGTAGCGAGTTTGTCTTCACATTACAAGTCAATATCTAAACTACCATCACATAGAAGAGGGTTGCGGTCTTGATGAGCATCATCGCGATGAAACCGATCTTCATCTGGCTCCTCCTCCACTCCCTCCTCTCTCCCGCTAGATAGCGTGCATATCTAGTTTCCGCCTCCGCCCTAGTGGTCTACCCTTTGTAACTGTTACCGCCGAAACGGTGAACCTGTCTTCGACACTCTTCCCAGTCGTCGTAGATTCCGGGAACCTCACCCTTGTACACAACATATGACGGCATCTCTATGCACTAGACAAACAAAATGTTAGCAGCAATTCACCGATAATATATAAGAAATACATAAGTGTGCAATAAAAGGATTGGAAGAAAAAAGCAACACATTAATAGCACGATTCATGGTCCTACTAATAAATAGCATCGATTACATATAAGTTGAATGGCTGTCCAAACTAAAGAGACATACAAGTTCATTAAAGTATAAAATAAACATGAGCTAATCGATATTTCAGGACTACATAGCATCAATACTGCTTTCGACTCGACTCAGGGACCGGTGCGTGGATGAAGCCGCTGTCTTTTGTGATGGTCATGAATGTGCGGTCATTGTCGGCCTGCATTTGTAGCATTGTATCTATTTCACTATTGGACGGTTGACATTTGAGGTGGAACTGCCCCGAGGTACTAAGGACATCTTTATAGATGATTTCCGCAAACTCTGACTGGATGTGAAAGAATTCTTGTCTGATGTCCTCGTCCTGGATTTCCGACAAGCGTGCAGCCCATGCTTTGAGATCATTTGGTAGCATAAGGTGATTATGGTTCCCTACGATCGCCCGCATGTGATGGAGGGCATAGTAGGCATCCTTCTAATTGCCAGGCGGCTGCTTGACGCAGGGGAACGTCGTTTCGTGGGTGAACACGTGCCAGCCATACCTACAAATTGGCCTCTTGTAGGTGCCTCCAGATTTGGCGTAGCCGGGGAGAACATCATCAAGAACTTTCTTCACATTTGAGTAGTCTTTCTTCGACTGACGGTCTGAGTCGAAATACGTGGCCATGGAATATTGCGGGCTTAAGAGGATGAGTGTGCAATGTGTGTCACTGCACAAAACACGGAATGTTAGAAAAAAACGATCGAAATCTAAGAAATCATATGTTACGGGGCGGTGAGGGGATGACTTACTCGGAAAAGTAAGGCACGAGGAAGTTATCCTTATCTGCGTTCGATAGAATGACGCCTTTGAGGTATCAATTCGCGACTTGCCGGTCCCCAGCGCTGCCCAAGATCTTGGCATGCATGTAGAAGGGGTCGACTATCACGATGCCCGGGGTCTGGTGTCTAATGGTCCGCATCTCCATACTGAGTGAAAATAACCAAATGAAGGTGTAGTGCAGCTGATGAAGGTTAAACATAGCGAAGATGTCGTCAAACCGCAGGACAATCATACGCCCGATGGAGCTATTGACAAAACCCTTGCCATCTGGCACCTTGGCCACGCAAACCGGGTATGCCACATCATTCTCAGAGAGACGCCGCTTCTCCATATAAAGAACACAGTCATGCAGACTCCGCATAGCGTAGGTTGTAGCATTGAGAAGATTAGTTGGTAGCAGCGGCCTACACGCCACATGCACCCTCCTCGAGATATCCTAAGTATTGGTGGCTCCTCCTGAGCACGGATCGTACTCAGTGCCGGCTGGCTCGCACCCTTGTTGTTTTTTCTTTTCTTTCCCTTCTGCTTCTTCTGTTGTAATGGGATCGAGTTCTGCTCAGAGACCACCTTCTTGAGTTATGCTCAGAGACCACCTCGGCTATTTGATTCTCAGTGAAGGCAGCAGCTGGAGGCATTTCCTGAGAACTGAACGCCAGACGACGCCTGTTGCAATTGGGTTTCTCCGTGGTACCAGCTAGATCGCGATCGTCTTTTGTAGGGTTGGGTTCTTGAGAAGGAGGCCCCAAGAATTTGTCACCGTACCCATGTTCATTGATGTACTTATCAATGTTGGAAAATGTACCATCATCATCTTCCGGATCCTGTGCCATATGCATGTCTGGATCAGCTGACGACGGTAGCGTTGCGGCGGTCTTGCCATGGCTTGGCACCAGCACGACTGGCGGTGTTGTCTATGGGGTGGTGTCCCCCACCCCCCAATTGAATCTGGCTCTTCGGCCAAAGCATGTACCTGTTTAAGCAGGCGCTGAGGGTCATCACATCATCTTCGTTGGCCCCAGGGGGTCGACTCGGAGGTAACAAGTGATCGCAGCCCCGCAGCACCCGAACCAGTTGAACCCTATACACGGTGTGTGGCATCGGAGTACCGTGGAACACGCGGTTGCCCGGTTAAACGATTTTGGCTTTGGCGACATCGATCAACTCGCCATCCACGAAGTGCAGGAGAGTGCATGGAATGTTGGCAGCGCCCTGCGGAAATATGTAGGGCGTCAGGGATGCCCAATCAAAGGCAAGGAGATGAAGTCATCGACCGAGGCTTAGTTACCGTGATGGCGTCGAGCTCGGCTAATGTCGAGACATCGCCAACGGTGGGCGTGCAAGTGTCAGAGGGGCCGCTTGCTGCCGAGGTGCCGGCCGGCTTATTCTTCCCACACCCGGGTGCATTAACCTCAAATGTCGACGCCAACGCCGGAGACACCAATGTCGCCTCCACCGGAGACACCAATGTCGGCCCTATGTGCGAGTTGCTGCCCGCGAAGCTTGGAATCAACGGCATCCCCTATTGGCCGCCCACAATCCATCCCCGCAGCCCCTCAATCAAGGAAGGCATAATGGCGGTGATCGTCGCTCCCACTAGGTCTAGCACTTGGTCTCGCACTTGCTCTTGGACCATCTCCGGAATCCGCGCCACTTGTGCCTTGAGTTCTTTAACCTCGTGCTCCCGGCTTTCTGTCTTTCTCCCCTTTCGCCCAACCTTATAGTATTCCAACCATTTCATGGACAAGCCTTTGCCGGCCACATGACCAGCTGACGACGGCATACTGAACTTATCCTTGTTTTTCATTATTTTCAACGCCCTATATAAAGTGTTGTCCCAAGGACCAAACGGGGAGCCCGCGCTACTGCTTTTAGTTTCCTGCGCCGAACAAGCTCAAGCGCCTTCACCTTCGAAGCCGTGGAAAGCTCCTTTGTTTTCGGGTCCATCTTGTACCGGGCCCTGACAAAGTTCCTGGTCTTCTTTTCAGGGTATTTATCGAAGAGGGGCGGTAGGCCTTGCTCGGCACGCTCCGCGTCCTCCTTGTCCCATTTAGGATCCGCCACTCTGTAACCGCCGGGACCGAGTGTGTGGACACCTAAGTTCAATTCCCACATTTCTGTCCCCACTGACTTCATTCCGCGGATGAGTCGCTCTCGCACTTGATCATGAACTCCAGGTAGTCAGCTTCGTTGATCGAAGGATGTTTCTCCTTGATCTTCTCATAACAATCACCTCTTAGAATCATTCTCTTCACCGTGACCCTCCAAGTAGCGAGGGCCTTGTTCATCTTCGTGAGGGCGACACTGTTCACTTTATTCCCTGAGAAGCTTGTGTTTGCTAACTTAGCGGGGAACTTGTATCATTCGTGCAGCTTTGTGAACAGGAGGTTGCGCAAATTCCCTCGGTCACGATGCCTTAGGTTCTTGGTGTTGATGGAGATGGTGCTCAAGAGAATGCACCCGAGTTGTCCCGAGTACCCACTGACTAATTCTTTGGGCGCCATTGGATGCCCACTGGAGGTCACTTAAGTAAATTCCTCCTTGACGGTGCCTAGCATGTTCGGCTGCCGGTCCTTCGGTTGCCTCTTCGGTTGGCTACCATCTGTGCGTTTGCTGCCATCATCAGTGGTGGCATCCCCGGCGGCACCATCGTCAGTGGTGTCATCCCTGACGCCACTAGGGGTTGTGTAGTCAGGATCGGTGTCTTCGACGACGTCCTCATAGCGGTGAGGTTCTTCCCCCATCTCCTGGGACAGCTCCCAGAATGGCTTGCCCGAACCGTCGGCCTCATCGTTGTCGGCCATGTTCACTCTAAATAGGGAAAGAGGCTACTAGATTTAGTGGTTGAGATCAGGGTAGTATCTATTATTCTCAGATATAGAGGAATATTTCCGTTTCGGTTGATAATAGGGCACCTTCTAGGTCAAGAAAATTGGGCATGACCTTTGCTAATTTTTTTGACCTAGGAGTGCCCCATTCTCAACCGAAACGGATATTAATCAACATTTTAGGAGAAAGGGGTCATTTCACATTAGAAGCTGGCAGCATTTCACATCAATAGCAGTACTACCATCATTAATAAGTGGAACATAGCAGAGAAATACAAAATATGTCATGACCAAACTGCAGTAACAACTAGCAGTCATATTCAAGATTTAATTAAGGTATAAGAAATTATATGACACCAGTAATGAAACAATACTAAGCATTGTTGATAATATAAGAGTGCGCGCCAAACATCCACTGATTAGATACTGCTACCAAAAGCAGCACACCAACTAGCACCACTTACTAGGAATTTCATTTCTAGATACACAGTAGCACACTTCTAAGTATAGTTTTGCATTAACCAAATATTCAGAACTAGTTCATTTTAACCGGATGGAGAGAGATGATGCCTTTTTGCATTAACTAATAAACAACTCCTCTGTGTAGGTTATTACAACAAGCAAGCAAGGTTGTCATTTGCTTAAGCCCCGAAAACCAGAATATGGTGTGGTTTGAATGATGCACGAACCAGAAGCAAACTAAAAAAATCTACTGTATAATAATATAAAAAATAAACTGTTACCAAGATTCTCAATATATAGATAAAACATGGAGATGTTTAATCTTCTGTAGAGCACGAAGAATCGTCATGGCCTCCACACTTAGGCAATCACCAATTTATAGTTTGTGAGAATATAACACTCACAAAAATTTAGCTAAATCAAAGTGGTGTGCCATATCACAAATGTGGAGTTGTGAAACGTCTCCAACGTATCTACTTTTCCGAACACTTTTGCCCTTATTTTGGACTCTAACTTGCATGATTTGAATGGAACTAACCCAGACTGACGTTGTTTTCAGCAGAATTGCCATGGTGTTGTTTTTGTGCAGAAATAAAAAGTTCTTGGAATGACCTGAAAATCCATGAAGAATTATTTTCGAAAATATAAAAAATATCTCCGGAAAGATCTACGTCAGGGGCACACACCCTGTCGACGAGGGCGGGGGGCGCGCTCCCTCCCCCTGGGCGCGCCCCCTGCCTGTTGGGCCCCCTGATGCTCCACCGACGTACCCCCGGACTCCATATATTCACTTTCGGGGAGAAAAAAAATCAAGGAGAAAGAATTATCGTGTTTTACGATACGGAGCCGCCGCCAAGCCCTAATCTCTCTCGCGAGGGCTTATCTAGAGTCCGTTCGGGTCTTCGGAGAGTGGAGATCATCGCCATCGTCATCATCAACCTTCCTCCATCACCATTTCCATGATGCTCACCGCCGTGTGTGAGTAATTCCATCGTAGGCTTGCTGGACGGTGATGGGTTGGATGAGATTTACCATGTAATCGAGTTAGTTTTGTTAGGGTTTGATCCCTAGTATCCATTGTGTTCTGAGATTGATGTTGCTATGACTTTGCTATGCTTAATGCTTGTCACTAGGGCCCGAGTGCCATGATTTCAGATATGAACCTATTATGTTTTCATGAATATATGTGCGCTCTTGATCCTATCCTGCAAGTCTACAGTCACCTACTATGTGTTATGATCCGGCAACCCCGAAGCGACAATAATCGGGACCACTCCCGGTGATGACCGTAGTTTGAGGAGTTCTTGTATTCACTATGTGTTAATGCTTTGGTCCGGTACTCTATTAAAAGGAGGCCTTAATATCCATTAGTTTCCACTAGGACCCCACTGCCACGTGAGGGAAGGACAAAAGATGTCATGCAGGTTCTTTTCCATTAGCACGTATGACTATATTCGGAATACATGCCTACATTACATTGATGAACTGGAGCTAGTTCTTTGTCACCCTAGGCTATAACTTTTACATGATGACTTGCATCTAACATAATTCCCCATCACCGGTCCAATGCCTATGAGCTTTTCACATATTGCTTGTTGCTTATTTACTTTTCCACTCCTACTATTACAAAAACACTACCGTTACTTTCATTGTTGTTACCACTATCACCATATTACTTTGCTACTGAACTACCTTGTTGCAGATACTAAGTTTCCAGGTGTAGTTGAATTGACAACTCAGCTGCTAATACTAAAGAGTATTCTTTGGCTCCCCTTGTGTCGAATCAATAAATTGGGTTGAATACTCTACTCTCAAAAACTGTTGCGATCCCCTACACTTGTGGCTTATCAAGACCATTTTATGGCGCCGTTGCCGGGGAGCATAGCTCTATTCTTTAAGTCACTTGGGATTTATAACTGTTGATCACTATGAAGAACTTGAAGGACTCAAAAACCAAGATCTATCCCTCAACTACGAGGGGAGGTAAGGAACTACCATCTAGCTCTACGCTTGATTCACCATCTGTTATGGGTAAATTTGCGACACCTACTCCTGCTATTGAACCTGATATGTCCTATGTTCTTGATGATGCCACTTCTGCTATGTATGATGAAACTACTTCTATGCCTGATAATATTGTGCCACTAGGTGAATTTCTAGATGAACAAATTGCTAAGGTTAGGGAGAACGCAAATATTGAAACGGATAATATTTATGAAAGTGATGATGAAGCTTTCTCCCCCTAGATATGAATTGCCTATTGTTCCTGAGGGTTATGTTATGGATGAAGAAACTGCTAGAGACTTTCTTGCTTGCAAGGATAGATGTGATCTTAAGAAATTATTAGCTAAGCTAAAAGAAAAGTCCTTGAATGCTAGAATGAAATATGACTCTGCTTTTGCTACTTCACCTATCTTTTTTACCGATAGGGATTATGATTTCTCTGTTCATCCTGAGTTAATTACTTTGGTTGAATCTGATCCTTTCCATGAATATGAGTCTGAAACTGTTGTGGCACATCTTACTAAGTTGAATGATATAGCCACCCAGTTTACCAATGATGAAAATATTCGTTATTACTATATCCTTAAGTTATTTCCGTTCTCGCTTAAGGGTGATGCTAAGACTTGGCTTAATTCTCTTGATCTTGGTTCTGTGCGTAGTCCCCAGGACATGATGTATTACTTCTCTGCTAAATATTTTCCCGCCCATAAGAAACAAGCTGTCTTACGAGAAATATATAAGTTTGTTCAAATTGAAGAAGAGAGTCTCCCACAAGCTTTGGGGAGGCTTCTCCAATTACTTAATGCCTTGCCTAATCATCCCCTTGAGAGGAATGATATACTTGTTGTTTTTAATAATGGACTAATCGATGCTTCCAGAGACCATCTGGATAGTTGTGCTAGTTGTGTTTTCAGGGAAAGAATCGTTGATCAAGCTGAATTACTATTGAATAATATGATGGCCAATGAAAATAATCGGACACTTCCTGAACCAGCCCCTAAGCCAACTCCGAAGAAAAGAGGTGTTCTATTTATCAGTCCTGAATATATGCAAGAGGCAAAGAAATCTATGAAAGAAAAAGGTATTAAAGATGAAGATGTTAAGAATTTACCACCTATTGAAGAAATATATGGTCTTGATAATCCAACATAGGTAGTAAAGGTAAATTCTCTTTATAGATTTGATGAAGGTGATATTCCTTGTTACAAGTCTGCTAGCCAATGCTTAGATGAGTTGGACAATTTTATTGTGAAGCAAGAAAACTTCAATGCTTATTTTGGCAGACAATTGCAACGTAATGCTTGTATGATTGAACGCTTAAGTGATTATATTTCTAGAGTTAAAGGTGAACTGAAACTCATTAGTAAACATGCTTCTATGGTTACCACTCAAGTAGAACAAGTACTTAAGGCTGAGAATGATTCGCTCAATGAATTAACTGGTAAGAATAGTGACTATGATGTTAGAGTTGCTACTAGAGGTGGTAAAGTGACTCAGGAACCTTTGTATCCTGAGGGCCACCCTAAAAGAATTTAGCAGGATTCTCAGAGAGCTAATTTAGATGCAGCTAGTTCTTCTAAGACGAAGAAAAAGAAAAATGATAAGACTTTGCATGCTTCTAGTGAACCTGTAGCTGACACACCTGAGAATCCCAATGATATATCTGTTTCTGATGCTGAGACAAAATCTGGTAATGAACATGAATCTATGTGTTACCCCGATCCTTATGGAACAGGGGGCCTTCGCACGTCAGCCCATTTATACACCTGACGCACGACTGGTCCATGATACAGCATTCCAGGTACGATAATATTCATCAAATAACCAGGTATAAGATTACATCATTGATGAATATGATTATCTAGCATAGCACTAAGGCTATTTACATGGCAGCGGAAGCCTATTGAACTGGCGACGGAAGTCTTGGTTTGGCGGCATAGCAACTTTGGTTGGGCTCCACAACTCAGAAGACTAGCAACATTATGGCCTAGCGCGACGGAGCAAACGATCCAAACAAGAGTGACCTACAAAACTGGCATGACACGCCAGGTCAGTACATTGAATGTACTTGCAAGACAACCAAATACATAGCATCCAAACAGGCAGAAGGCAAGGCAAGAACCAAGCACATGCAACAAACTACCTCATATCAAAACATGACATGCAATTAAGTTAAAGGAGACTGAACTATTACCTAGCATCTTGACATATCAAATTAATTTCAATATGATGATAGCAGCATAATAAACTATCTTAGTCATAGCATAACTTAATGAATAGAACCGAGGATGGCATGGCATCATGAGACTAAAAATAAACTACAGTTCATACATAAACAAATGCAGACATAACATATTACAAAATCTAGTACTACCATGGCTTCTTAAAAAATGCAAATTATAAGTCATGCAAAAATAATCAAAGTTGTACACTGATTTCATCGTACTATAATACCAACGGGTTATCTTACCACATAACCGCGGCCTTTTGGTGATCGCAACCACAACCAACACTTAGTCTCCAATATTCACCAAGGACTCGTCTCGGGATTACAACTTAGTCATGACTATTTCATTCAAGTACCATATTAACAAATTTTATTATATCTAGTTTATCCTCCATTCCGATCGAGACCCAATAGTGTGACCTACTACGAACTGTGTGCTATCGATAGTCTTTGTAAACACTCTGCGGAGGTAGCGCATTGTACCCACACCACGGAACCCATGGCCACTTTATCCCATTCGGGTGGACCAACGGCGTACCGACAAAACCGAACTACTATCATGACACTCTCCCGGCCACTCCAACTTTTACCCTACCGGGTTAGTCCTGGGTGGCCCTATGTCTACCAAAGTCACACCGACCACCGTCGTGGCCAAACTGTCCCAAACGGGAACCCGGTACCATAACAAAAAAACTACGGGCACACAAGGCTTATGTCCGTCTACCTGATCAGGGTAGAACGTGTCCATAACCTTCCCTCGATGGAGGCACCGGCGAGAGGCACACCAATATTCGTAGTAAGGCCTTCCCATAAAGGCAAATGTGGCTGCACTGAAAAGTTCGATTTGGTGGCACTACGAAAAGATCCCATCGATGACGGAGGAGTTTGTTATGATTAATTCATTTTTATTAACTCCCCATCATCATGAATATAATTAACAAGAATGCAACAATGATCATGCAACAAAAGCATATACAAACTATTGAACTTCTCAGGTGCACAAGTAAACATAAAGCATATGACAAAACTAAGTACTAGCATATTATCGATGCATTAAAAGCATCATAGCATTTTATAACTATGGCATAAAAGCAAGTCGAGTAGCAACATGCACTACTAGGAAAAGGGCTATAGATAGGATTGTTACTAATGGCGCACCAGACATGCGGTGCGCCATTACTATATAGTAATGGCGTACCATGTGTTGGTGCGCCATTAGTATCTAAATACTAATGGCGTACCGTTGATGTGGTGCGCCATTAGTAACAAATTTTTTTCATTTTATTTTCAAAACTACTAATGGAGCACCAGTAGATAGTGCGCCATTAGTAGTTAAACTACTAATGGCGCACCACATCCACGGTGCGCCATTAGTAATTTTTTTTCAAATTTTTTTTTTTTCAAAACTAGTAATGGCGCACCGTGGGAGTGGTGCGCCATTAGTAGTTGAACTTACTAATGGCGCACCACTCCCACGGTGTGCCGTTAGTATTTTTTTCATTTTTTTTTCAAAAGTAGTAATGGCGGGCCGTGGGAGTGGTGCGTCATTAGTAGTTGAACTACTAATGGTGCACCACTCCCACGGTGCGCCATTACTAGCTTGGCCATTACTGCACCCCCCCCTGTGGACCGCCTTTTCCAGTTCAGAAATAAATAAAAGAAAATGATGTAAATGTCAAAAAAAATAAAAGAAAATAAGTTTCCCATGTGATATGTGGTCTACTTGTTGGGAAAATTTACAAATATGAATTTTGACTTTATTTACAAAATATGTCTGGAATTTAGTAAAACGGGCATAACTTTTGCATACGAACTCGGATTAAAAAGTTTTTTATATGAAAAATCATCTACTCAAGAAGATACATCCGAATTTAACTAGGGAAACCCCTTTAAACATTTTCGAAATCCCCAAAAACCTAACAGAAAAAAAGTTACGGGGCTTTTAAGATCTAGAGGCAAAAAAATTCAGAAAAATTCAAACTTACTAGTGGCGCACCGTTTGCTAGGTGCGCCACTAGTAATAGAAAAAAATTATAAAATTTTCGAAAAAAAAAATTATAATTTTTTATCAAAATATAATACGTAATATGACTGGGAAGTTTGAAATATATTTTCAAAATTTCATCATACTCATGAACATTAACAAACTCCTAGACATCAAGAAGGGTTAATAGGATTGATATGATAGATATATCAACAAGTGCCTGTGAAGTGAGCTGGTGCTGGGGTTGGATAGAACTACGAAGTTAAGCGTGCTCGGGCTGGAGTAGTGTGAGGATGGGTGACCTTATGGGAAGTATGACCACAGAGTGCGATTTGACTTGAGATTAAGCAAATTGACCCCAGATTAAGCCATAATGACCTGAGATTAAGGAAAAAAATAAAAAAAAATTAGGAAAATAAATTGAAAAAAAAATTTGGATTTTTTTTTACTAATGGCGCATTCCTATATAGTGCGCCATTAGTATGCCAAGCACCTGGATATATATGGCCCCCTGAGAGGCATACTAATGGCACACCGTGCCCTATACTAATGGCGCACCTGTGGTGCGCCATTAGTATCCAACTACTAATGACGTGCTACTAATGGCGCACCAGTAGTCCGCCATTAATGGGCAAAACTGGTGCGCCATTAGTAGGCCTTTTTCTAGTAGTGATGGCATTCTTAATAACAACATCCTAACTATCATGGCAAGAGATATGATGACAACAAAAGCATGCATGACAATACATAAAGGAAATATTGCAGCTGAAAACAATAAGCTAACGACTGCAACTACACATGAACAAGGTACAAGCAAAGTCAACGTGCGAGTTCAGAGCTTATGATAAGAGGTTGGCTTGCCTGGGGGTCGACAAATAATCCGAGAAGAAGTGTGGTGAAGCCGCGGAAAGAATCGCCGGAAACAGTTCTCTCTTGGAAGGGGCTGTTTACGTCAAGGGCAAAATGGTCATTTTCACAATGTCAAACCATAGTGAAAATGTCACCAATAGAACGGGCTCGACGAGACGAAGAAGTAGGCTTTGGAATCACCTCAATCGGAGTCTCGAGCAAAAAGTAGTGATAGTTTTTCTGTGAGGGACCTATATGTAAAAAGTTTGCTGCAAATAAGTTCCTAACTGAGAAAACCGAAAGCTGATTTCAGCGATTATGCTTTTGAACAGAGCAAACGTACTTTTGTACAAAAAAGAACTGAAATGCGCTTTTGAATTAAGAAGACGTACTCCAGAGGAAGGCGCCTCCACTTAAACAAGTCAATGGGCCCGATGGGTTAGCGCCTGAGAGGCTGACGCGCGGGGCCCACCGTGCCTTTTCCCTACTCCTCCTGGGTCTTCTTCTCCACCGGGACGCAGAGAACAGGGCCGGCCGGCCGTCGGCCTGGCCGTCGCCTCGCTGCTCATTGGGGACGGCGGACAAGCGGAGGGGCTCCGCCACTCCACGTCGCGACCGTAGGTGGTCGCGGGGTCGCCCGACATGGCCCACGGCGCTGGCTCCAAGGGGAGGCCGCGGTGGCCACAGAGCTTCAAGGGGAGGCGCGCCGGTGGTGCTCCTACGCCGGAGAGAGGGACGGCGGAGTCTCCGTAGGATCTAGAGGGAGTAGGGGTCACTGAAGAAAGGGCGGGGAAGGCCCCTAGCCGGAGATGGCCGAGGGGAACGGCGTCGATGGCTCGGCCATTGGATCTTGCAGGGAGGGGACCGGCTCGGGGAGAGGCTTGGGGATGGATTGTCGCTGCGGACGAGCTCGAGGGCTCTATTTATAGCAGTGGGAGAGCTCGGGAAGGGGAGGGGAGCACCTGACATGCGGCTCACGACGTGTTCATGCGTCGGCGACGCGTAGGTGTCGGCATACGGGGCCAAAGCGCTCGGGAAGCGGCGGGAAGGCGACGAGGAAGAAACGGACGGGTGCCAGAGCCTCACGGAGACGAGGAAGGCGTGCGGATGAACGAAGGAAGTGGACACCGGCGAGGAAGAGGACGAGCTCACGGGCACGCATTGTTCGAGTGTTGGCACGGCTCGCCGGGGAAGAAACTAGAGGGGGCAGGAGTTCCAGGGGGAAGACGACGTCAAGAGGGAACTATTGGGCATTAATGGCGAGGTCAGAGGTGGCCGGAGCAGCGATGCCGACCACAACAGTGGCTAGACCACCGCTTTGGCTGGTCTGCCTCGTGGTCACCATTGGCATGGCGTGCTCTAGGGTTTTTACTGCGGAAAGATCATGTCTACCGCGTAGTCCTTCCAGCGTGGAGTGTTACCATGGTAAAGAGAGGGGTAGAGACACAACTAGCTGAGTGAAACAAGCTCGAGAAGTTTACTACTGCAAACTTTACCACACTCCAGAGAGTAAACCGGAGAGGGTAAATGGTAAACTTGATGTCTGGGAGGCTTAGGGTAGAAAGGACTACAATCCTGGGAGTTTTGAGGTAATTCGGACAACTATTTACCATAGTTGGTGTAGAACCACCAAAACTGACCCAGAAACTGAATCATGATCAAGCACTCAGTAGGCGTGTTGGATTGGGCTATAACTTGGCAAAGCTTGATGATTTGGACATACCATGATTCGGTAAAAAGTTCATACCAAATGGACTTACCAAAATGGTACTTCCTTCACAACTATCATTTCTGTACAAAAACTTCAAAAAAGTCCTCTGGGCAAAAGGCTAGATGAAATAAGCCCAAATCTTGTGGAGAAGGATCATATAGATAGAAGAAGGCCTAGGAAAATTATCAGCCATAACGGAGCAAGATAAAATACACTTGATTCAGAAACTGAAAATTAGGACAAAAACAAATAATTGCTCCTGTGCTCACATAGTTCATTGGAATGAACTGAATTTTGGTGGAGACTAATGATTTGAGATACTTGAGAGGATTAAAAAGTTTCATCCCATTGGGAAACACTATGAAGGTACTTCCTTCACAAACTTGTGTTCTAGTCAGAAACTTTGAAAAATTGCACAGGGAGATAGGATGAATGGATTGAGCTCATCTTTGGTATCCTTGGGTCATTTAACAATATTAAACATCCTGCCGAATTGCAGCTCAATTGGACCTATGAATAAAGCACTTCCTTTGCAAAATTTCAGAGAAGGCAGAAACTTGCATTGGATTATGTGCCAAATTTTTGAACTGTGGGACATGATATAATGATAGAACTAATGATTCCATAGCAAGTAAAAGCTCCACAATTTATGGGAGAATTTTATCTGCTATAAAAATAATAGTTCCTTTGAAAAGTGGCAAAAATGCAATATTGGCTAAAATAGGAAAAGGCAATTTTCCTTATTTTAATTGTGGCCAATATTCTTGCCAGAGCTTGGATTAGGCACGAGTATCATCTCCTCAAATGGTCATGGATTTTTGAGATGAAAAACTCTGCCTTTGGAGCCTTTGGATTTTATTCCTCAAACAGACAATAAATGGAATAAATCATAATTCCAAAAATATTTCATAGGACTTAGCAATATTTTTGCATATCCAAGAATTATGAAGACAAAGTAGTCTCTAGAAAAAGGATAGAGTGATCAGCAGATCAAAGAAAGTGATGGCTCCTTTGTAAACACAAGGGCCACCTAGAAATTCCAAAATCTTGGAATTAGGGTTTGAGAGAGTTTAAGATGATGCAAATGAGGTCTTGCCCACTAATAAAGACATGAGCAAGGTTTTGAAAGGTTGAAAATGACCAGAATTCTCAAGGTCATCTGGAAATCTCCATGAGAAAATTTGAAAGAGGGTTGCTAGGGAGAAATCACAGCACAAAATTGATAACCCAATTTTGAGGCTGTGACAACTCTTCCTCGAGATTTCTAAGGTTACAAAAACCATAAAAGATAGCCATCTGGGGAAGAACCCCTGGGTTAAATTAACCCTTTGTCTGGATACAGACAGGTCGGGGTACCGATAATTGGTTCACCCAAAGAGAGTCATGGGCAAAACAGGGTTACCTCCACGCATCGAGGCACTCGAGATCAGACTCACGACAAATGCTGGATGCACCCCAATGAACAGTGGTTTCACCCGCTGACAGGTGGGTCCAGACCCGACTGGCAGCCTCCTTCTTCTACCTCCGGCTGGCTGCTTCATCTCCGTCGCTGCTCCGCGTAAGGCTTAGCGCAGCGCGCATCTAGCTTCTAGGGCGATGAGGACCCTAGTGTCGTAGTACACGGCGTGCATGGCGACGGTGCAGCGAGCACTCACGTCGTGGGCCAGCACCTTGTCGTCACTGCTCGCGGATTCGCCTCTTGGACGCCGGTGAGCAGGCGACGAGCGATTTCCCTGGACATCGCTCACCGTACACCGGAGCTGGGCTATAAAAACGGCAGCGCGACTTCTCCTCCAACACACCAACACAATGCCACTCTACTACCTCTTCAGTTTGGACAAGATCGAGCGAAGCTCCTTCGGCGAAGTGGTGTTCTTGGTGGCACTGCGGTGGTTCCTCGCTGCTCTGCTGGGCACGCTGATCGGCTTGTCGTTCCTCCTAATGATACTCATTAGGAACAAGCGGGCTTGAGGCAATGCGCGGCTTGGGGTAGTGGATCGAGATGCAGGAGAAGACGGTGCACTGGGTGGTCCTCCGCCACGCTTGGTTCTCTGTCGCTTTGTGCCGGCGGAGTAAGTGCGTGCTGCGGTGGAGCGGGGTTACGCAAGACCAAGGTGAGGGTGACGGGGTCCAGATGCTTGTGAGGTGGCTGTGCCAGCTCCAGATGCATACTGGGGTGCGGGAAAAGCTTTTGCGGATGATTCCACGAAAAAGGAGGTGTAGAGGTAGAATCAGAGTGGAGAGTTGTACTGCAATCGATGTACTGGTGTGAGAGAAATAAAGTGGCAGCATTTTTCTCTCGAAACGAAATCGGAAACGAGAGTTAGATACGGGAACTTACCAGATGGGAAGGCCTCTACGAGGCTCTGATTTTGGAAAGCTCGGCACATGATGTGTGCACCGATAGAGAGGAGATATGTGACTTTGCTTGCCCACAAGTACTGCCCAAAATTACCTGTGGTTGAACCAAGTGTGCGTGCGACATGCAGCATGATCCAAACTGGCAAAACAAAAGAAATAAAAATGCAAGGAAGAACACACCAGACAAAACAGTCTAAAGTGTTTTAATGCTAGCGGGTATATGTAATCCTGGTACACATATACCTACACTAGCGCGCATTTTATTATTTTAGACTCGGGACGAGTCAATGTTATTTTAGTGTATGTTATCTACTAATTAAAAGCTGGTTAGCAAAATACCGCTAACCCTGTCAAACATTTCTGTTTGACAGAGCGACAAGCAAAAACCAAACAAAACTCAAAAGCACACAAGCATACATATCATACGGATTACACTATTACAAACATCGAACAAAGCACGGACGCGCTGCGCGCTACACGAGACTACTCTCTCCGGGATACCAAAGTCTATCCTCTTATCGAGGATGAACAGACTGACTGACCTACTTGCAGAAACACCTGACTGCGTGACTGACGTCATGCAGAAGGGTGAGCTTGTCGGGGTTCTCCGGGAGGACGAAGACTGAGCCAATCTCCATCTTCATCGTCTGACAGCACTATGGGTGGGGATTCGGCTACTGCGGGTGTGGCTGAGGTTGATCCCAGTAAATGTTGTTGGTGGATCCGGTAAAGAGCTTGGTCGAAGGAGATGGGAGTTGGTCTAGGCCACATCACAGGCCGAGAAGGTAACACTGGTTCGGATGGCATGGGATGAACAACTTGAGATGCGAACCTACGAGCTTCACGGTAAGCTTCCTTGACAACAAGTACTGCATCATTGTCCAGGGTTCTGAACTCGGCAAGAATCTTGGAAATCATCATCCCCTGAGCAGCGATATACTGCACCAGGCGAGCGATAGTGGGATCATCCCCTTGGACAACAGGAGAAGGTTTCATTACTGGTTTCTCCACAATAGGGAAAAAGCAGAACTCCCACTTCTTTGCCACTTGCGGGAATTTGGTTCGGAGGTGAAGGATGGCCTCCACAGCAGCGGCCAGAATAGCCTAATCAGTAGTGGGCATGGCTCTGCCCTGGAGAACCATGGACTGACCATCTGCTGCGGGACCTTGGCAGACGTGCACTCTAGCATCATAGCGATGAAGGTGAGGGACGGGTGACGACTGAAACACCAGATATTCGGGGCTGGCGTTACAGCCCAAGGCTGTGCTGAGCACCTCAATGAGAAGAGATGGAAAGCCAGGGTGATTGACAGCAAAGGTGCGGGTGTAAAACTTGGAATCTTTTAGAGCTCTAGTCATGGCTGGAGTGTTACTAGCTAGGCTTCTCTGCAGAGAGATGGCGGACTGAGGAGTGAGTGGTCCGGCTAGCATAAAGGGAGTTTTATAGGCAGCTATGCGGGGCATGCCCACATGGTGCGGCAACTTACCCTGATGGGTAAGCGGTGCGCCCGACCGAAACAGTTGGGGGCGCTATTCGCTCCACGGATAACTAGGCGGGGACAGCGGGGTGAGGACGTGCCTGTATCAACTATGCCACCTGTTGATTAACAGTGGCCATGCCAGATGCTGGGGATGGGTCAAATCCCTTAGGGTTATTAAGGGTTGATGGTGGTGGTTATCTAAGGCTAGGATAATCTATGCCAGCCTGACTGCTCTGATACCATCTCCCTGTGGCAACCCGATCCTTATGGAACAGGGGGCCTTCGCACGTCAGCCCAGGAATACACCTGAAGCACGATTGGTCCATGATACATCATTCCAGGTACAATAATATTCATCAAATAACCAGGTATAAGATTACATCATTTATGAATATGATTATCTGGCATAGCACAAAGGCAATTTACATGGCAGCGGAAGCCTATTAAACTGGCGGCGGAAGTCTTGGTTTGGCGGCATAACAACTCTGGCTGGGCTACACAACTCACAGGACTAGCAAGATTACGGCCTAGTGCGATGGAGCAAACGATCCAAACAAGAGTGACCTACAAAACTGGCATGACACGCCAGGTCAGTACACTGAATGTACTTGCAAGACAACCAAATTCATAGCATCCAAACAGGCAGAAGGCAAGGCAAGAACCAATCACATGCAACAAACTACCTCATATCAAAACATGGCATGCAATTAAGATAAAGGAGACTGAACTATAACCTAGCATCATGACATATCAAATTAATTTCAATATGATGATAGCAACATAATAAACTATCTTACTCATGGAATAACTTAATGAATAGAACCGAGCATGGCATGGCATCATGAGACTAAAAACAAACTACTGTTCATACATAAACAAATGCAGACATAACATATTTCAAAATCTAGTACTACCATTGCTTCTTAAAAATGAAAATTATAAGTCATGCAAAAATAATCAAAGTTGTACACTGATTTCGTCGGACTATAATACCAACGGGTTATCTTACCACATAACCGCGACCTTTCGGTGATCACAACCACAACCAACACTTAGTCCCCAATATTCACTGAGGACTCATATCGTGATTACAACTTAGTCACGACTATTTCATTCAAGTACCATATTAACAAATTTTATTATATCTGGTTTATCATCCATTCCGATCGAGACCCAATAGTGTGACCTACTATGAACTATGTGCTATCGATATACTTTGTAAACACTCTGCAGAGGTAGCGCACTGTACCCACACCACGGAACCCATGGCCTCTTTATCCCATTCGGGTGGAACGAACGGCGTTCCGACGAAACCAAACTACTGTCATGACACTCTCCCAGCCACTTCGACTTTTACCCTACTAGGTTAGTCCTGGGTGGCTCTGTGTCTACCAAAGACATACCAACCACCGTGGTGGCCAAACTGTCCCAAACGGGAACCCGGTACCATAACAAAAACAACTATGGGCACACAAGACTTATGTGCGTCTACCTGATCAGGGTAGAACGTGTCCATAACCTTCCCTCATTGGAGGCACCGGCGAGAGGCACAACAATATTCGTATTAAGGCCTTCCCATAAAGGCAAATGTGGCTGCACTGAAAAGTTCGATTTGGTGGCACTACGAAACGATCCCATCGATGACGGAGGAGTTTGTTATGATTAATTCATTTTTATTAAATCTCCATCACCATGAACATAATTAACAAGAATGCAACAATGAGCATGCAACAAAAGCATATACAAACTATCGAACTTCTCAGGTGCGCAAGTAAACATAAAGCATATGACAAAACTAAGTACTAGCATATTATCGGTGCACTTAAAGCATCATAGCATTTTATAACTATGGCATAAAAGCAAGTAGAGTAGCAACATGACATTCTTAATAACAACATCCTAACTATCATGGCAAGAGATATCATGACAACACAAGCATGCATGACAATACATAAAGGAAAGATTGCAGCTGAAAACAATAAGCTAACGACTTCAACTACACATGCACAAGGTACAAGCAAAGTCAACGTGCGAGTTCGGAGCTTATGATAAGAGGTTGGCTTGCCTGGGGGTCGACAAATACTCCGAGAAGAAGTGCGGTGAAGCCGCAGAAAGAATCGCCAGAAATAGTTGTCTCTCGGCAAAATGGTCATTTTCACAATGTCAAACCATAGTGAAAATGTTACCAACAGAACGGGCTCGACAAGACAAAGAAGTAGGCTTTGGAATCACCTCAATCGGAGTCTCGAGCAAAAAGTAGTGATAGTTTTTCTGCCAGGGACCTATCTGTAAAAAGTTTGCTGCAAATAAGCCCCTGACTGAGAAAACAGAAAGCTGATTTTAGCGATTACGCTATCGAACAGAGAAAACATACTTTTGTACGAAAAAGAACTGAAATGCGCCGTTGAATTAAGAAGACGTACTCCAGAGGAAGGTGCCTCCACTTAGACAAGTCAACGGGCCCGCCGGGTCAGCGCCTGAGAGGCTGACGTGCGGGGCCCACCGTGCCTTTTCCCTCCTCCTCCTAGGTCTTCTTCTCCACCGCGACGCAGAGAACAGGGGCGGCCGGCCGCCGGCCTGGCCGTCGTCTCGCTGCTCACTGTGGACGGCGGACGAGCGGAGGGGCTCCGCCACTCCACGCCGCGACCATAGGTGGTCGCGGGGTCGCCCGACATGGACCACGGCGCTGGCTCCATGGGGAGGTCGCGGCAGCCAGAGTGCTTCAAGGGGAGGCACGCCAGCGGTTCTCCTACGCCGGAGAGAGGGACGACGGAGTCTCCGTAGGATCCAGAGGGAGTAGGGGACACCGAAGAAAGGGCGGGGAAGGGCCATAGTCGGAGATGGCCGAGGGGAACGGCGGCGATGGCTCGGCCCTTGGAGCGGGTAGGGAGGGGAACGGCTCGGGGAGAGGCTTGGGGATGGATTGTGGCTGCGGACGAACTCGAGGGCTCTATTTATAGCCGCGGGAGAGCTCGGGAAGGGTAGGGATGCAGCTGAAACATGGCTCACGACGTGTTCGTGCGCCGACGACGCGCAGGTGTCGGCAAACGCCGCCAAAGCGCTCGGGAAGCGGCGGGAAGGCTACGAGGAAGAAACGGACGGGTGCCAGAGCCTCACGGAGACGAGGAAGGCGTGCGGACGAATGGAGGAAGAGGAAACCGGCGAGGAAGAGGACGAGCCCACGGGCACGCACTGTTCGAGCATTGGCACGGCTCGCCGGAGAAGAAACTAGAGGGGACAGGAGTTCCAGGGGGAAGACGATGTCGAGGGGGAACTATTGGGCATTAATGGCAAGGTCAGAGGTGGCCGGAGGAGTGATGCCGACCACAACAGTGGCTAGACCACCGCTTTGGTTGGTCTGCCTCGTGGTCACCACTAGCATGGCGTGCTCTGGGGTTTTTACTGCGGGACGATTATGTCTACCACGTAGTCCTTCCAGCGTGCAGTGTTACCATGGTAAATGGAGGGTTTGAGACACAGCTAGCTGAGTGAAACAAGCTCCAGAAGTTTACTGCTTCAAACTTTACCACACTCTAGAGAATAAACCGGAGAGGGTAAATGGTAAACTTGATGTCTGGGAGGCTTAGGGTAGAAAGGACTACAATCCTGGGAGTTTTGAGGTAATTTGGACAACTATTTACCATAGTTCTTGTCGAACCACCAAAACAGACCCAGAAACTGAATCATGATCAAGCACTCATTAGGGGTGTTGGATTGGGCTATAACATGGCAAAACCTGATGATTTGGACATACCATGATGCTGTAAAAAGTTCAAACCAAATGGACTTACCAAAATGGTACTTCCTTCACAACTATCATTTCTGTCCAAAAACTTCAGAAAAATCCTTAGGGCTAAAGGCTAGATGAAATAAGCCAAAATCTTGTGGAGATGGATCATATAGATAGGAGAAGGCCTAGGAAAATTATCAGCCATAATGGACCAAGATAAAATACACTTGCTTCACAAACTGAAAATGTGGACAGAAACAAAGAATTGCTCTTGTGCTCACACAGGGCATTGTAATGAACTGAATTTGGGTGGAGAATAATGATTTGAGATACTTGAGTGGTTTGAAAAGTTCCATCCCATTTGGAAACACTATGAAGGTACTTCCTTGACAAACTTGTGTTCTGGTCAGAAACTTTGAAAAAATGCAAAGGGAGATAGGATGAATGGATTGAGCTTATTTTTGGTATCCATGGGTCATTTAACAATGTTAAACACCCTGCCAAATTGCAGCTCAATTAGACTTAGGAATAAAGCACTTCCTTTGCAAAATTTTAGAGAAGGCAGAAACTTGCATTGGATCATGTGCCAAAATTTTGAACTTGGGACATGATATAATGATGGAACTAATGATTCCATAGCAATTACAAGCTCCACAATTTATGGGAGAATTTTCTCTGCTATAAAAATAATAGTTCCTTTGGAAAGTGGCAAAAATGCAATATTGGCTAAAATACGAAAAGGAAGTTTTCCTTATTTTAATTGTGACCAATATTCTTGCGAGAGCATGGATTAGGCATGAGTACCATCTCCTCAAATCCTCATGGATTTTTGAGATGCTAAACTATGCCTTTGGATTTTATTCCTCAGACAGACAATAAAAGAAATAAATCATAATTCCAAAAATATTGCATAGGACTTAGCAATATTTTTGCATTTCCAAGAATTATTAAGACAAGGTGGTAGCTGGAAAAGGATAGAGTGATCAACAGATCAAAGAAAGTGATGGCTCCTTTGGAAACACAAGGGCCACCTAGAAATTCCAAAAGCTTGGAATTAGGGTTTGAGAGAGTTTAAGATGATGCAAATGAGGTCTTGCCAACTGATAAAGACACGAGCAAGGTTTTGAAAGGTTAAAAATGAACAGAATTCTCAGGATCATCTGGAAATCTCCATGAGAGAATTTGAAAGAGGGTTGCTAGGGAGAAATGATAGCACAAAATTGATAACCCAATTTTGAGGCGGTGACAATCTAGTGATAATATTAATGATGATGTTCATGATGATGCTCAACCTAGCAATCATAATGATGTAGAGACTGAACCTCCTGTTGATCTTGATAAGCCACAATCAAAGAATCAACGTTATTATAAGAGAGACTTTATTGCGAGGAAGCACGGTAGGGAAAGAGAACCATGGGTTCAGAAACCCATGCCTTTTCCTCCTAAACCATCCAAAAAAAGGACGATGAAGATTTTGAGCGCTTTGCTGAAATGATTAGACCTATCTTTTTGCGTATGCATTTGACTGATGTGCTTAAAACAAATCCTTATGCTAAGTATATGAAAGATATTATTACCAATAAAAGAATTATACTTGAAGTAGAAATTTCCACCATGCTTGGCAATACACTTTAAAAGGTGGAATACCTAAGAAACTAGGAGATCTAGAAGTACCTACTATACCTTCCTCCATTAAAAGAAACTATGTTAAAACTGCTTTATGTGATCTTGGAGCCGGAGTTAGTGTTATGCATCTCTCTTTATATTGTAGACTTGACTTGAGTAAGTTGACACCAACTGAAATATCTTTGCAAATGGCTGATAAATCAACTGCTATACCTATCGGTATTTGTGAGGATGTGCCTGTTGTGGCTGCAACGTTACTATTCTAACGGACTTTGTTATACTTGATAATCTCGAGGATGATAGTATGTCTATTATCCTTGGTAGACCATTTTTGAATACTGCAGGAGCTGTTATTGATTGCAACAAAGGCAATTTCACTTTTCATGTTAATGGTAATGAACATACGGTACACTTTCCGAGGAAACAACCTCAGGTCCACAGTATCAATTATATTCAAAAAAATTCAACTATTACTATTGGAGGTTTTGAATTTCCTCTTCCTACTGTCAAGAAGACATATGATATTCTTATTGTTGGAGACATACATATCCCCATTGAGGTAACCTAGTGTTATTCGAAAATTCTCCGGTTTCATGTTATTCAGAAAGAGTTTATTAACAAGACCTGATCAACCTTGTTAATGGATTCCTTTTGATGAGCATGAGATGTGTGAATCTAGATAGCACAACCTTCTGTACCCCCCTTTTACTTTCTGTTAATTAGATTAAATAAAACAAAAATAGTATTCTCTGTCTGTTTCCAGACTTATCCGTGCAATAAAAAATACCCCGAAAAAAAAAATTTCTCCTAATGCTATGGAAATTTAATATGATTTTTCTAGAATATTTGAGAATATATGGCACAGAAAACACAGCGAGGGGAGCCAGCACCTGGCCACGAGGGTCTAGGGCACGCCCACCGTCACAGGGCGCGCACCCCTGCCTCGTGGGCCCCACGTGGCCCCCCTCCACTTATTGCTGCACCCATTCCCTTCTTCTTCCTCCCAAAAAATCACTACCCATCTCAAGCATGAGTTCTAGCTCTTCTTGTTGCCATTTTCGATCTCCTTGCTCGAAGCACCATTCACCAAACTACTTTGGGAGATTGTTCCTTGGTATGTGACTCCTCCATTGGTCCAATTAGTTTTTGTTCTAGTGCTTTAATTATTGCAATTTCTTGCTGCTATGGTGACCTTGTTCTTGAGATTGCATGTCAAATCTCTTCGGTCCCAAGTAGTTCTAATGCATGATATAGTCTCCGGGCACTTGTAGGAGTTGTTTCTATCATTCTTGTTGAGTTTGGTTAACTTTTATTTTGAGTTACTAAAAATTTCAGAAAATTTCAGGAAAATGCATAGGAAAATCTTCCAAGGTGGTTCTTCAAGGAAGCAAGAACCGAGGCTCTCGATTCGTGAGCCGGACGATGAACTACCAAGGGAAGCAGAAGTGTGGCCTTGTGAATGGCCGTCAGACGAATTTATGGTTCAGGTTGGCATCAAGGAGGAATTTGACGCATATGTGCGCAACGCTGACCTCGAGGGCTTCATACAAGATAAGTGCCCTCAATACTGTTGCTTAACTGATACCTTTGTGAGAAGGTTTAAATTTTCATCTTCACGTAATTCTCACACTATGCTATTTGACCTTTATGATAAATCTTACACCCTGGACTTAGAGGATTTTAATGATGCTTGTAAGCTCCCGTGGTGGGGCAGTATGGGTGATCCTCGCAAATCTGAATATAGAGATTTCCTTGCTAGTATCACTGTGGGGGAATCTAGAGAAATCACACAAGCTACCATAGGGAGCATTCATTTTCCGGCTATTCATTACTTTTCTCTCTTTATTGGTAGATGCATAAACGGTAAAGATGAGGCCTGCCACATGTGTGCCCCTGATCTTAGTGTTCTCAAGAGTGTTGTATTAGTTGGTAGACAATATAACTTCGGAGCCATTGTTCCACGTAGGCTACATCATAATGGTTTCATGGAGATTTATTTGGTGGGATTTATGCCACTCGCATAGCCCGCCGTCTTGGTGTGCCTGTACATGAAAATGACTAACCTTTACCGCTTGCTCATTTGGATTACAATGCTATGGTTAATCCCCGGTTTATAGAGAGGGATGAACAATCCCTCAAATATCAACTAATCTTTAACAAGCATCATGCTGTCCATATTGTTGTTCCTGCCCCTACCTTGTTTTACTTTCACGCAAAAGGGACATATACTATAACCAGGGAGGAGGCAAATGAGTATCATGATATGATGGAAGAAGCCTGCCTTCGAGCTGCAGCTCAGCAGGCAGTAGCTGGTGCATCCCAGTACAACCCCAACTACGACTTTGGATATCCGTCAGGCCAATACTGGCCATAGACCAACTTAGGCCAAAAGCCTAAGCTTGGGGGAGTGCGTGTTTCTCACCGACTTTACATTCATGTTCACACACTTATTCTAGTTGTCGGTGCTCACACTCTTTCATTGTACTATCCATGCTTAGTTTCATTTCTTTTTCTTAGTCTTTTTCTTGTGTGTCAGAAAAACTTTAAGAAAAACAAAAGAATATTAGTTGTAGCTTTTAGCTAGTTTACTTTCCTTGCTCGTAGTAGTAGTAATTAAAAAAACCCAAAAAGATTTCTCGTTCTTCTTTTGCTTGTTGGGAGCTTTCCCGTGTAAATAGTTTCTTTTCTTTTCTTTGGGGGTCAAGAGTAGAAGACCATGATTAAAATGCTTAGTGGCTCTCATATGGTTTATTGTTGATTTAACCTTGACCCATATTACCTTGTCTTCTCTCTTGTATTAAATGCTCGCAGATTCCAGCTTAGTCCAATGCACGTGCACTATTATTATTATCCACATCTTTCGGTCATGCGAGTGAAAGGCAATAAGGATGATTTATGATGAACTAATTGACATGAGAAAAGCTGGTATGAACTCGACCTCTCTCATTTTTGTAAATAGGATAGTTCATCGTTCCTGATACAGCTTGTTATGAATGAAACATGCTTGCAATAACAATTAGAGATCATAGCTGCTTATGCCATGCTTAATTAGCTGAGAGTTTATAATGGTCTATCTTGCGTGCCAACATGATATTAAAATGGTTGTGATGTGGTATGATAGGGTGGTATCCGCCTTTGAACGATTCAAGTGGTCTGACTTGGCACATGTTCACGCATGTAGTTGAAACAAAGTCAACATAGCCTCCACGATATTTCTGTTCATGGTGATTTATATGCTACTCATGCTTGCACTCATTGTTGATAATTTAATGCATGTTCATGATTGTTGTCGCTCTCTAGCTGGTCGCTTCCCAGTCTCTTTATAGCCTTCACCTGTACTAAGCGGGAATACTGCTTGTGCATCCACTTCCATAAAACTCAAAGTTGTTCCATATGAGTCCACCATACCTTCCTATATGCGGTATTTACCTGCTGTTCCAAGTAAATTTGTATGTGCCAAACTCTAAACCTTCAAATAAAATTCTGTTTTGTATGCTCGAACAACTCATGTATCAATTAGGGCTATCTATATCTTCCATTCTAGGTGGGTTATTCTCACGATGAGTGGACTCCGCTCATCATTCATGAGAAAATGGCTGGTAATCGGGATGCCCAGATCCATGCTCAAATCATAATAATTAAACAAAACTACCCCAGGGTTGTTGCTGGTTTGGATGGTACCCGTTGTTTCGGGCTAGCCGTGGAGTGTGGTTGTTGGTGGTTGGGGGAGTGTAAACTTTACCATTCTCTTTGGGAACAGCCTATAATGTGCATAGCATGGAAGATATCAAGATTCTTGGTTGTTATGTTGACAATGAGAGTATACTGCTCAAAATGTTATTCATCTCTATTAAAAAAATCGAGATCTGGCACCTCTACAAATCCCTGCTTCCCTCTGCGAAGGGCCTATCTATTTACTTTTGTGCTGAGTCATCATTCTCTTATTAAAAAGCACCAATTGGAGAGCACCTCTATCATTTGCATGTATTACTATTAATTTGCATTGAGTATGATCATGACTAGATCTCTTTTACCACGAAGTACAATGTCTAGTCGGTCCTTGATCTTCAAAGGTGCTCTGCATTTATGTTTTGTCGTCTCAGAAAGGGCTAGCAAGATACCATCTTGTTATATCATATCATGATTGTTTTGAGAAAGTGTTGTCATCCGAGGTTTATTATTATTGCTCGCTAGTTGATTATGCCATTAATGTGAGTAGACATGAGACCTGAAAGTTATTGTGAATGTGGTTAGTTCATGATCTTTGCTGAAAACCTGAATGATAGCTTACGTATTTACAACAACAAGAGCAAATAGAGTTTGTCAAAGCTTTTCTTTATCACTTTCAGTTTATCAACTGAATTGCTTGAGGACAAGCAAAGGTTTAAGCTTGGGGGAGTTGATACGTCTCCAACGTATCTACCTTTCCAAACACTCTTGCCCTTGTTTTCGACTCTGACTTAGATGATTTGAATGGAACTAACCCGGACTGACGCTGTTTTCAGCAGAATTGCCATGGTGTTGTTTTTGTGCAGAAATAAAAAGTTCTCCGAATGACCTAAATATCCACGGAGAATTATTTTGGAAAATATAAAGAATATCTACGGAAGGATCTATGTCAGGGGGCCCACACCCTGTCCATAAGAGTGGGGGGCGCGCCCCCTCCCCCTGGGCGCGCCCCTGCCTTGTTGGCCCCCTGATGCTCCATTCACGTACCCCCGGACTCCATATATTCACTTTCGGGGAAAAAAATCAGAGAGAAGGATTCATCGTGTTTTACGATACGGAGCAGCCGCCAAGCCCTAAACTCTCAAGGGAGGGATGATCTGGAGTCCGTTCGGGGCTCCGGAGAGTGGAGATCGTCGCCGTCATCATCATGAACATTCCTCTATCAGCAATTTCATGATGCTCACCGTCGTGCGTGATTAATCCCATCGTAGACTTGCTGGAACGTGATGGGTTGGATGAAATTTCCCATGTAATAGATTTAGTTTTGTTAGGGTTTGATCCCTAGTATCCATTATGTTCTAAGATTGATGTTGCTATGACTTTGCCATGCTTAATGCTTGTCACTACGACCCGAGTGCCATGATTTCAGATCTGAACCTATTATTTTTTCATGAATACATGTGTGCTCTTGATCCTATCTTGCAAGTCAATAGTCACCTACTTTGTGTAATGATCCAGCAACCCTGAAGTGACAATAATCGGGACCACTCCCGGTGATGACCGTAGTTTGTGGAGTTCATGTATTCACTATGTGTTAGTGTTTTGGTCTGATACTCTATTAAAAGGAGGCCTTAATATCCCTTAGTTTCCAATAGGACCCCGCTGCCACGGGAAGGTAGGACAAAAGATGTCATGCAAGTTCTTTTCCATAAGCACGTATGACAATATTCGGAATACATGCCTACATTACATTGATGAACTAGAGCTAGTTCCATGTCACCCTATGTTATAACTATTACATGAGGAATCGCATCCGACAGAATTATCCATCACTGATCTAATGCCTACGAGCTTTTCACATATTGCTTGTTGCTTATTTACTTCACTGTTGCCACTGTTACAATCACTACAAAACTACTATTGCTACTTTTGCCGCTGTTACCGTTACTTCCATATTACTTTGCTACTAAATTACCTTGCTGTAGATATAAAGTCTTCCAGGTTTGGTTGAATTGACAACTCAACTGCTAATACTTGAGAGTATTCTTTGGCTCCCCTTGTGTCGAATCAATAAATTTGAGTTGAATACTCTACCCTCGAAAACTGTTGCGATCCCCTACACTTGTGGGTTATCAAGACTATTCTGGCGCCGTTGTCGGGGAGCATAGCTATATTCTTGAAGTCACTTGGGATTTATATCTGTTGATCACTATGAAGAACTTGAAATACTCAAAAACCAAGATCTTTCCCTCGACTACGAGGGGAGGTAAGGAACTGCCATCTAGCTCTTCACTTGATTCACCCTCTGTTATGAGTAAATTTGCGACACCTACTCCTGCTATTGAATCTGATATGTCGCACGTTCTTAATGTTGCCACTTCTGCTATGTATGATGAAACTACTTCTATGCTTGATAATACTGTGCCACTAGGTGAATTTCTTGATGAACAAATTGCCATGGTTAGAGAGAATGAAATTATTGAAACTGATAATATTGATGAAAGTGATGTTGAAGATTCTCCCCCTAGATATGAATTGCCTGTCGTGCTTGAGGGTTATGTTATGGATGAATAAACTTCTAGAGGCTTTCTTGCTTGCAATGATAGATATGATCTTAAGAAATTATTAGCTAAGCAGAAAGAGAAGTCTTTGAATGCTAGAATGAAATATGACCCTGCTTTTGCTACTTCACCTATCTGTGTTCCTGATAAGGATTATGATTTCTCTGTCGATCCTTAGTTAATTACTTTGGTTGAATCTGCTCCTTTCCATGGCTATGAATCTGAAACTGTTGTGGCACATCTTATTAAGTTGAATGATATAGCCACCCTATTCACCAACGAGGAAAAAATTTGTTACTACTATATCCTTAAGTTATTTCCGTTCTCGTTGAAGGGTGATGCTAAGACATGGTTTAATTCTCTTGATCCTGGTTGTGTGCATAGTCCCTAAGATATGATTTATTACTTCTCTGCTAAGCATTTTCCCGCTCATAAGAAACATGCAGCCTTACGGGAAATATATAATTTTGTGCAAACTGAAGAAGAGAGGCTCCCACAAGCTTGGGGTAGGCTTCTCCGATTACTTAATGCTTTGCCTGATCATCCTCTCAAGAAAAATGAAATACTTGATATCTTTTATAAAGGACTAACCAATGCTGCGAGAGACCACCTTGATATTTGTTCTGGTTGTGTTTTCAGGGAAAGAACTATCGATCAACCTGAACTGCCATTGAATAATATGTTGAGTAATGAAAATAATTGGGCACTTCCTAAACCAACTCCTAAGCCAACTCCGAAGAAAAGGGGTGTTATGTTTCTCAGTCCTGAAGATATGCAAGAGGCAAAGAAATCTATGAAACAAAAAGGTATTAAAGCTGAAGATGTTAAGAATTTACCACCTATTGAAGAAATACATGGTTTTGATAACCTGACACAGGTAGTAAAGGTAAATTCTCTTTATGGATTTGATGATGGTGATATTCCTCGTTGTAAGTCTGTCAGCCAATGCTTAGATGAGTTTGATAACTTTATTGTCAAACAAGAAAACTTCAATGCTTATGTTAGTAGACAATTGCAACGTAATGCTTATATGATTGAACGCTTGATTGATTATATGTCTAGAGTTAAAGGTGAACTAAAACTCATTAGTAAACATGCTTCTATGGTTACCACTCAAGTAGAACAAGTACTTAAAGCACAAAATGATTTGCTCAATTGAATTAAATAGTAAGAAAATGATAATGCTATTAGAGTTGTGACTAGAGGTGGAAGAATGACTCAGGAACCTCTGTATCCCCAGGGCCACCCTAAGTGAACTGAGCAAGATTCTCAGAGAGCTAATATAGATGCACCTAGTTCTTCTAAGAAGAAGAAAAATAAAAATTATAGGACTTTGCATGCTTCTAGTGCACCTGTTGCCGACACACCTGAGAACCCCAATGATATTTCTATCTCTAAAGCTGAAACACAATTTGGCAATGAACATGAACCTAGTGATAATGTTAATAATGATGTTCATGATGATGCTAAACCTAGCAATGACAATGATGTAGAGATTGAACCTGATGTTGATCTTGATAACCCACAATCAAAGAATCAACGTTATGATAAGAGAGACTTTACTGCGAGGAAGCACGGTAAGGAAAGAGAACCATGGGTTCAGAAACCCATGGCTCTCCCTCCTAAATCATCCAAGAAAAAGGATGATGAGGATTTTGAGCATTTTGCTAAAATGATTAGACCTATCTTTTTGCGTATGCATTTGACTGATACGCTCAAAACAAATCCTTATGCTAATTATATGAAAGTCATTATCACAAATAAAAGAAAAATACTTGAAGTTGAAATTTCCACCAAGCTTGCTAATTATACTTTTAAAGGTGGATTCCAAAGAAACTAGGAGATCCAGGAGTACCAACTATACCCTGCTCCAATAAAAGAAACTATGTTAAAACTACTTTATGTGATCTTGGAGCTGGTGTTAGTGTTATGCCTCTCTCTTTATATCATAGACTTGATTTGAATATGTTGACACCTACTGAAATATCTTTGCAAATGGATGATAAATCAACTGCTATACCTATCGGTATTTGTGAGGATGTGCCTGTTGTAGTTGCAAATGTTACTATTCTAACGGCCTTTGTTATCCTTGATATTCCCAAGGATGTTAGTATGTCTATTATCCTTGGTAGACCCTTTTTGAATACTGCAGGGGCTGTTATTGATAGCAACAAAGGAAATGTCACTTTTCATGTCAATAGCAATGAGCATATGGTACACTTCCAGAGGAAACAACCTCACATCCACAGTATCAATTCTATTGGAAAAATTTCAACGATTACTATTGGAGGTTTTGAATTTCCTCTTCCTACTGTCGAGAAGAAATATGATATTCTTATTGTTGGGGACATACATATCGCCATTGAGGTAACCTAGTGTTATTCGAAAATTCTTCGGTTTCATGTTATTCAGAAAGAGTTTATTAAAAAGACCTGATCAACCTTGTTAATGGATTCCTTTTGATGAGCATGAGATGGTTGATTTTAGAGAGCACAACTTGCTGTACCCTCCTTTTACTTTCTGTTCATTAGATTTAATAAAGAAAAAATAGTGATGTCTGTTTGTTTTCAGAGTTATCCGTGCAATTAAAAAATACCTTGAAAATAAAAGTTCTTCAAATGCCCCAAAAATGAAATATAATTTTCCAGAATATTTAAGAATATTTGGCACTGAGAACACAACAGGGGGAGCCAGGACCTGGCCACAAGGGTACAAGGCGCGCCCACCCCCCTGGGCGCACCCCCTTCCTCGTGGGCCCCACGTGGCCCCCCTCTACTTACTCCGGCACCTACACACTCCTTCTTCATCCCAAAAAAATCACCAACCAACTCAAGCATGAGTTCTAGCTCATTTTGCTGCCATTTTCGATCTCCTTGCTCAAAGCTCTATTCACAAAACTGTTTGGGGAGATTGTTCTTCGGTATGTTACTCCTCCAATGGTCCAATTAGTTTTTGTTCTAGTGCTTTATTTATTGCAAAATTTGATACTTAGGTGACCCTGTTCTTGAGTTTGCATGTCAAATTTATGTGGTTCCAAGTAGTTCTAATGCATGATATAGTCTCTAGGCACTTGTGCGAGTAGTTGCTATCAATCTTGTTGAGTTTGGTTCAATTTTATTTTTAGTCACTAAAATTTTCAGAAATTTTCAAAGGAAGAAAATGATGAGGAGATTGTTGAGAGGCTCTTCTAGTCAAAGCTCAAAGGATAAGCAGAAGGAAGAGAATAAGAAGCCCAAATACAATCTTCCTCGCACTGCGGAAGTTCGGCCGCGTTAATGGCCTTGCAATGAGTTCTTGGAAGCCACCGGGATTTATAAAGACTTTTTTTTGGCGGAGAATGCAGGCCTCACCGACTTCCTCCACGACCAGCGTGAACAGTATCTCTTGCACACTAATTTTTTCACGCAAAACTTTAATTTTCATGCTAAGAAATCACCACCTTAAGTGGAGTTTCATTTATATGATGAGGTTAAGGAGATGTCATTCTATGAATTTTGTCAAGTATGTAAGATACCTTTTGCTGGTAGTCTTGAGGAACCACATCGTCAGGATGTTGAGGGGTTTATCAATATGATAGCTGTAGGGGAAACGAGGCAAGTTTCAGGGGCAAGAATTACTAGTATACATTTTCCTATTCTACGCTACTTTGCGATATTTGCTAGTAGATGCTTAATTGGTCGCGGGAACAGTGGGAATCTTAGTGCCCCCTGATATTGTTATTTTGCGCCATGCTTTGTTTCGAGATACAACTTTGAGGTTGGGTGCTGTTGTTGCTAACGATTAAGTCTGGACCGTACAAAGGGTCCCATCTTTGGAGGCATCTTTGCTTGACGCCTTGCTGAACACTTTAGAATACCTATTAGGCATCATGAGAAGTAAGAAAAGTTGATGTCCCTAGGTTTTCTAAATTATATGAGTATGCTAGCACATGATTTTATTGTTAAAGATAAGAAGAAGTTGCTTAAGTATAAATTGATGTTTGATGAAAAATATTGTGAGATTATTACCTTACCTGCACCATCTTTGTTTGATTTACTTTCAAGCATGTACCTCGTTTTGCCGGATGCCATTTATGCGTACTAGAGCCAAGCACAAGCTTCAGAGTCGGAGCCGGAGCCACCACTTGACCCTTATCGACAATTGGTTTATCGGTGGGATCTGGATGAGATTGCCAACCACTGGCACCCAGAGGGCGCTCCTCCGTGCAGTGGAGAGAGTAGCTTTAATTCGTGGCAATAGACCAACTTAGGCCAAAAGCCTAAGCTTGGGGGTGTGACGCCCCCGGTTTGGCCATACACTAATCATGCACGCAAATGTGTACGACCAAGATCAGGGAGTCAAGGGAAGATATCACTACACAACTCTAGACACAAATTAAAATAATACAAGCTTTATATTACAAGCTAGGGGCCTCGAGGGCTCGAATACAAAAGTTGGAATAAACAAGAGTCAGCGGAAGCAATATATCTGAGTACATACATGAGTTAAACAAGTCTGCCTTAAGAAGGATAGCACAAATGTAGCAACGATCGAAAAGGCAAGGCCTCCTGCCTGGGACCTCCTAACTACTCCTCGAAGCCGAACTCCACGTAGAAACATCTTCAGGATCCTCTAGCTCCTGGACTCCACCGACCTGGTTGCATCAACCGGGAAGAGAGGAAAAGTGAAAAAAGGGGGAGCAAAGCAACCATGAGTACTCATCCAAAGTACTCGCAATCAAGGTTCTAAACTTCATATGCAATGGTATATGTGTAAAGGGGTAATATATGTAGGCTAAACTGCAGAATGCCAGAATAAGAGGGGGATAGCTAATCCAATCGAAGACTACGCTTCTGGAAGCCTCCATCTTGCAGCAGTAGAAGAGAATAGCTGGAAAGTAAAAGGTATCCTTGCTTCTGGCAGCCTCCGTCTTGGAGCAGTAGAATAGAATAGATGGTAAGTTCATCAAGTAACATCGTATAGCATAAACCAACCCGGCGATCCTCCCCTTGTCGCCCTATGGGAAAGCGATCACTGGGTTGAATCTGGAACTTGTCTGGGTGTGTTTTATAAAGTATCCAGTTCTAGTTGTCATGAGGTCGGAGTACAACTCTGGGTCGTCCTTTTACCGAGGGACACGACTATTCGAATAGATTAACTTCCCTACAGGGGTCCACCACATTACCTAGCAAGCTCGATCCCATTTGGCCGCACACACTTTCCGGGGTCATGCCCGGCCTCGGAAGATCAACACGTTGCAGCCCTACCTAAGCACATCAGAGAGGTCAGCATGCCGGTCTAAGTCCTAAGCGCACTGGGGTCTAGGCCCATCGCCCAATGCACACCTGCATGTTGCGAGGGCGGCTGGTAAGCAGATCTTGCCGCTCCTAATACCAGAGCGTCGTTCCATTCCAATCTGGCGCGCGCCGCTAAGTCGCTGACGTCAAGAAGGCTTCGGCTGATACCACTACGTGTAGTGCCCATAACTATTCCAATGTAGCTGGTTAGTGCGTATAGGCCAAAGGCCAGACTCAGGTCAAATACTAAGATCTCGTTAAGCGTGTTATTGTGAAGTAACTGCAGACAACGACCAGGGCCCAGGCCCACCTGTCTCCTAGGTGGTTGCAACTCGCCCTGTCGCTCCGCCACAAGTAACCATCAGGTGGCTGCTAGGAACCCAAGCCCACCACTACCCGTGTGGAACCACCTGCCGCTTCAGCCCCCATCTCTGAATCATCAACATGAGTATGTAATAGTAAAGTATATACCTGTGATCACCTCCCGAAGTGATCACGGCCCGATAGTATAGCATGGAGGACGGACAAGAATGCAGGACCACTGATGGAATACTAGCATCCTATACTAAGCATTAGGATAGCACGTAAAGGTATCAAAAGTTGTAGCAACAATGACATGCTATGCAACAGAATAGGAGAATCAACAACAGTAGCAAACCTAATGCAAGAATAAGAGAGAGGAGTATGGGCGATATCTGGTGATCAAGGGGGGGCTTGCCTGGAAGCTCTGTTGCACATGAAGAAGGGTCGTTGGTGATGTAGTCGTACTCAGTGCCATCAGTGCCGGTCTCGGGGTTTACCAGAGAAGAAGAGGGGAGAAGAAACAGTAAACACAGAGCAGTCTAAGCCTCTCAAAAATATTAAAAGGCAAAACGATGTGCTAGGGGTGAGCTAACGCAGGGATAGGTCATACCGGTGAAGGGGGAAAAATATTCGGGAAAGTATTCCCCGTGTTTCTTGTTTTTGGACAGACGGACCGGGGTGAAAAGGTTGCATGTTCGCTATGCTAGGGACATGTGGCGGACGAGCAGACCGCGTGTCTGGATTCATCTTGAAATTCTCAGCAACTTTCATATATTAAACTTTTTCATCCGACCTACGGTTTCTTTTATATTAATTTTCAAAGTTTTATACATTTTCTTAAATTATTATTATTTCGAAATTAAATAGTAAATGCTAAATGTACACAGCCTTGCGTACACAGCAGTGAACACAGATGCTGACATGTCGGCTAGGGGGACCCCGTTTGACCAATCAAAGTTTGACTGGTCAACAGGGGGTGGGGCCCCCTGTCATCCTCTGATCTACTAATTAACCTACTTAATTATCTTAATTAGATTATGTTAAGTAAGTTTAAATATTTTAATTGAGGAAAATTAATTAAGTTTAATTAATTATATATTTTTATGTATATATTTTCTTTTAGGGAGTGGGCCCCAGGTGCAGTAGCACAGAGGCCTTAGCAGGCGCGGTGCTAACGGGGAGGAGCCCCGGGGTGCGGGCGTAGCCCACTCGAGTGAGGCGAGGCGGCCGGTCACCACAGGCGAGCCGACCCTTGGGGGTGCGGCCGAAGGCGGTGAGCCGCGCTTGCCGGGGAGGGTCGGAACGGCATGATGGGGCGGTGGAGAGCGGGCGACGAGGCAAGGGCAGTATGCGGTGGCATGCCGCGCGCGTGCGAGGCAGGCCGGAGGAGGGGCCGCGGTCGACGGTGGTGCAGGGGGGCGCGGCAGTGAGCGAGGAAGGCAGAAACAGCGTCTACGGTGGCAGTGGAGCACGACAGTGGTGGGCGCGGGCGGCTACCGGCGCGCGCAACTCCAGGCCTGGCGAGCACGAGCCGGGGCGAAGCAGAGCGCAGTCCGGGCTGCAGCAGGGGCGGAGGCAGGCGGAAGCAGCCGCTGCAGGCCACAACACAGCCAACGTGAGCGGGCGGCTGCATGGTGTAGGGGATGAACGAGGAGGCGACTAAGGGGATGGACTCGCAAGGGAGACGGAGGGGAGGGAAGTGGTAGCTCACATGGGGCGTGTTGACGAGCTCGTGTAGGCGCGGGGTAGACCGTGGCGTCTCCAATCGGCCAAGGCGGCCGGTCAATGTCGTACAAGACAATGACGCGGGCGACCTTGATGCAGCTACTCTGCCCCGATTCGGTGGTGTAGTCGATGAAGGTGACGACGCAGCTTCTCCTGGCGTCCTCCCAGTCGGCAGGGACGCCGTTGGCCACGATGTCGATGAGGTGCAGAACTCGGACAATAAACGGTGACGAGAGACGACCGGTGGGCGGTGGCGTGGCAAGATGGCTTCGGGTGGTTGTGGGGGAGAGTAGCGGGGTGGGGTAGATGGGGCATGGCAGGGTTCGCGGCGCGGGGGAGGGGACGTCTTATGTAGGGTGCGATGCCGGCGGATGGCCGCCACGGTGCATGTCGGTTGCGTGGCGGGCATCATCCATAGCCACCGCACGAAGAACAGGAGAGAGGGGAGGAATCACGCCTAGTGGGCTAGCCTAAAATGCTGAGCCGACTGGGCCAAGAGGCCTAGTCGGGAAGGGGGAGTTATCCTTTACCTTTGTTTGTTTCTGCTTATGATCATTATTTTCTTTTATGTTTTATTTATAGTTTCCTTTTATTTTAGTTTTATTAAAAAATTATCACTAGCACCTAAATTAGTATTTATAAATATACTACTGCCACATTAATTCTTAACCCAAAATAGAATAGTTTAATAATTTATAATATTCATAAGGCATTTATTCAATTGTTTTTGCTACTGTTTTATTTATTTTAGGGTATTTAAACACTTTATCAAAGTGTGGTTTCTCCACCAAGATTACCTACGCAATATTTGTTTCATTTAGAACATTTTAATTTTATTGTTTGAAAACTTTTCTTGTTTGCCTTTATTTCGAATTTGAATCCCGAACCGGTTTTGAACTAACGCGAGATTAATAACCGTAACCGAGGTGACATGACATCATTAGCAGAGGTTCATTGTAGCTTAATTATCCGGGCGTTATAGGGGGAGTACGTATTTCTCACCGACATTACATTCATGTTCACACACTTATTCCAGTAGTCGGTGCTAATACTTTTTCTTTGTACTATCCATGCTAGTTTCTTTTCATTTCTAAGTCTTCTTCTTGTGTGTTAGAAAAACCTTAAGAAAAACAAAAAAAATTAGTTGTAGCTTCTAGCTAATCTACTTTGCATGCCTGTGGTAGTAGTAATTAAAAGAAAACCCAAAAAGATTTCTCGTTCTTCTTTTGCTTGTTGGAAGCTTTCCCGTGTAAATAATTACTTTTGTTTTCTTTGGGGGTCAAGAGGAGAAGACCATGATGAAAATGCTTAGTGCCTCTCATATGCATTGCCGTTGATTTAACCATGAGACATATTACCTTGTCTTCTCCCTTGTATTAAATGCTTGCAGGTTCCAGCTTAGTCCAACGCACGTGCACTATTATTATTATCCACACCGTTCGGTCGTGTGAGTGAAAGGCAATAATGACGGTATATGATGAATTGACTGGGATGAGAAAAGCCGGTATGAACTCGACCTCTCTGGTTTTTTTAAATATGATAGTTCATCGTTCCTGATTCAACCTATTATGAATGAAACATGCTTGCAATGACAATTAGAGATCATAGCTGCTCATGCCATGCTTAATTAGCTAACAGTTTATAATGGTTTACCTTGCGTGCCAACATGATATTAAAATGGTTGTGATGCGTTATGATAGGGTGGTATCCTCCTTTGAACGATTCAAGTTGTTCGAGTTGGCACATGTTCACACACGTAGTTGAGACAAAATCAACATAGCCTCCACGATATTTATGTTCATGGTGATTTATATCGTAATCATGCTTGCATTTATTGTTGATTACTTTTAATGCATGTTCAAGACTGGTGTCGCTCTCCAGCTGGTCGCTTCCCAGTCTCTTTCTAGCCTTCACTTGTACTAATCGGGAATACTGCTTGTGCATCCACTTATATAAACCCCAAAGTTATTCCATATGAGTCCACCATACCTTCCTATATGCGGTATCTACCTGCCGTTCCAAGTAAATTTGTATGTGCCAAACTCCAAACCTTCAAATGAATTTTTGTTTTGTATGCCCGAACAACTCATGTATCAACTAGGGTTGTCTATATCTTCCATGCTAGGTGGGTTGTACTCATGATGAGTGGACTTCGGTCATCATTCATGAGAAAATGGCTGGTAACCGGGATACCCAGTCCCATGCTCAAATTATAATAATTAAAGAAAACTCCCCCAGGGCTGTTGTTGGTATGTACGGTACCCGTTGTTTCGGGTCAGCCGTGTAGTGTGCTTGTTGGTGGTTGGGGGAGTATAAACTTTACCATTCTGTTTGGGAAATGCCTATAATGTGTGTAGCATGGAAGACATCGCGATCTCTTGGTTGTTATGTTAACAATGAAAGTATACCGCTCAAAATGTTATTCATCTCTATATCAAAATCGAGTTGTCGCACCTCTATAAATCCCTGCCTCCCTCTGCAAAGGACCTATCTCTTTACTTTTATGTTGAGTCATCATCCTCTTATTAAAGAGCACTATTTGGAGAGCGTCGCTGTCATTTGCATGTATTTTTATTACATTCAGTATGATTGTGAATGGATCTCTTTTGCCATGAATTAGAATGTCTAGTCAGTCCTCGATCTTCAGAGGTGCTCTACATTTATGTTTTGCGGTCTAAGAAAGGGCTAGCAAGATACCATCTTGTCATATCATAATATGATTGTTTTGAGGTTTATTATTATTGCTTCCTAGTTGATTGTGCCATTGATATGAGTAGACATGAGACCCGAAAGTTATTGTGAATGTGGTTAGTTCATGATCTTTGCTGAAAAAGTGAATGTTGGCTTTACATATTTGCAACATCAAGAGCAAACAGAGTTTGTCAAAGTTTTTCTTTATCACTTTCAGTTTATCAACTGAATTGCTTGAGGACAAGCAAAGGTTTAAGCTTGGGGGAGTTGATATGTCTCCAACGTATCTACTTTTCCAAAGACTTTTGCCCTTGTTTTGGACTCTAACTTGCATGATTTGAATGAAACTAACCCGGACTGACGCAGTTTTCAGCAGAACTGCCATGGTGTTATTTTTATGCAGAAATAAAAGTTCTCGGAATGACCTAAAAATTAACGGAGAATTATTTTGAAATATATAAAAAATACCTGCAGAAAGAACCAGACCAAGGGGCCCACACCCTATCTATGAGGGTGGGGGCACCCCCCCTAGGCGCCCCTGCCTCGTGGGCCCCCTGAGGCTCCATCGACATCAGCTCCGACTCCATATATTCACTTCCGGGGAGAAAAAATTCAGAGAGAAGGATTCATGGAGTTTTACGATACGGAGCCGCCGCCAAGCCCTAAACTCTCTCGGGAGGGCTGATCAAGAGTCTGTTCTAGGCTCCGGAGAGTGAAGATCGTCGCCGTCGTCATCATCAACCTTCCTCCATCACCAATTTCATGATGCTCACCACCGTGCGTGAGTAATCTCATCGTAGGCTTGCTGGACACTGATGGGTTGGATGAGATTTACAATGTAATCAAGTTAGTTTTGTTAAGGTTTGATCGCTAGTATCCATTATGTTCTAAGATTGATGTTGCTATGAGTTGGCCATGCTTAATGCTTGTCACTAGGGCCCGAGTGCCATGATTTCAGATCTGGAACTATAATGTTTTCATGAATATATGTGTGTTCTTGATCCTATCTTGCAAGTCCATAGTCACCTACTATGTGCTATGATCCAGCAACCCTGAAGTGACAGTAATCGGGACCACTCGCGGTGATGACCGTAGTTTGAGGATTTCATGTATTCACTATGTGTTAATGCTTTGGTCTAGTACTATATTAAAAGGAGGCTTTAATATCCCTTGGTTTCCAATAGGACCCCGCTGCCACGGGAGGGTAGGACAAAAAATGTCAGCAAGTTCTTTTCCATAAGCACCTATCACGGGAGGGTAGGACTATATTAGGAATACATGCCTACATTACATTGATGAACTGGAGCTAATTATGTGTCACCCTATGTTATAACTATTAAATGAGGAATCGCATTCGACATAATTATCCATCACTGATCCAATGCCTACGAGCTTTTCACATATTGCTTGTTGCTTATTTACTTTACTGTTGCCACCGTTACAATCACTACAAAACTACTATTGCTACTTTTGCCAATGTTTCTGTTACTTCCATATTACTTTGCTACTAAATTACCTTGCTGCAGATATTATGTCTTCCAAGTTTGGTTGAAGTGAGAACTCAACTGCTAATACTTGAGAGTATTCTTTGGCTCCCCTTGTGTCGAATCAATAAATTTGGGTTGAATACTCTACCCTTGACAAATTTTGCGATCCCCTACACTTGTGGGTTATCACCCCCAGGTTCTCTCTGGTACCTTCAACAGAAACTAGGGGCGCATTAGAACGTGCGCCGCCACCCGATTTTGACCCAGGTAACTTCCATGACTCCTCCTCTTTACCGCAACTCTCCATACCACACCACGGGTTATGCGAAGGACATGGGATTGCCACAAAAGGGAGGTCCTGGGAGGAGGTGCCTTGATCAGAGGAGCCGATATGCCTGATCGGATAAACGGGATTTCAAAGGAGTAAAGCGCCTACTAGGAGCAAGGATGCAGGATTGGTGGAGTCGGGTAGTTGCCCTAAGGTGGTGGAGAGACAACCCCTGCGCCTTCCTCTATAAAAGGATTCGGGCATGGGCGGTGATGCTCATCCAACTCCCATCTCTCCATTCTTCTTGCAGCTTCTTCCACCATGGCGAGAGGGAGGGGCCATGGTCATGCTTCTGCTACGATGGTGAGGGTTTATCACCATGCTTTCCTCTTCCGCTATGGCAATGGAGGTTGGCTCCATCACGCGAGGTTGGAGTGCAGGGCAAGGGCTTGGCCGGCGTGGTGCCCGGGGTTGAGGAGGCCGAGCTGGAGCGTCAGAGCATCCGCCTCCGGCTTTCCCACCACCAGAGGAAGGCCATACGGAGGGCACCGCGCTGGAGTTCATCGTGGAGCTGCGTGACCCGCTGAGGAGTAGGCTTCGACTACCTCGCCCCTTTGCCATGGTAATGGAGGTATATGCTATTGTTCTGGGAATGGGGGTACCCAGACTTGCCTGCATACGGCCCAACGCACGGCCCCATTGGCAGGCCGACGAGGCCCAAGTGCAAGCCTACATGAGGAGGACCTTTGCGCGGGCCCCCGGGCTCGTGAGTGGAACTACGCCAAGACCTCCTGGGGAGCGGCTCCCCAAGCCTAATTCCCGAGGGGCGGAGATCTCTATGTAGGTGCCCTGCCTCATGAGGCACATGATGACGAAGTGTAGGTTCCCAAGGGAGGACAGAAGAAGTGTAGGTTCCCAAGGGAGGCTCCAAATGTTTCCATTCCGCTGCAATGAGACCTGGACCACGAGCTCAGCAGGACATATGTCATTGCTGAGCCCACCGCTGCATCACGGCCAGAAGTTTTGCAGGCGAAGACCATCTTTCGCCAGGATAAGATGTCCTTCTTGTCCCATTTAGAAATTGGCCGTTGTGGTATCCCTTCCCGCCAAAAAGACAAGCGAAGAGGACCAGACCACTATAAATATAGACTACCCTTCGCCATTGACAGAGATAGATTCATCCTCACCATACGACCCCTTGCGAGGTTGCTCCCACACTGTACTAGTTCATCCTCAACCTCCTCATCAGAATAATCCACCAACGGCAGGAGTAGAGTTTTACAACTCAAGGTGGCCTGAACTTGGGTAAATCTCGGTTTTCTTCCCTTCTCTATGATCATCCCACTATGCGAGGTCGAGCTTTGAGTAGAGCGAGCAGAGCACCCGTAAGAAGCGAGATCCTTCATACACGCCCAAGAGTTTAAACCTTGTCGGGTCCATGGAGCCCTGATTCCGACATTTGGCGTGCCAGGTAGGGGTGTGTCGAAGCTTCGTTTATTTATCAACCATGCCCCATTCTTGCTTTGCCTCATCCATGGCTAAAGCTCACCGAGGTCATGCTGAATGTTGGGCCGCATGCTTCGCCCAGTCGGCGCCCCTTTCCCGTGGCAGTCTACTCAACCCCGCTTCCCTCGTGGCTAACGCGGCCATTGGCACTACTGCTTATCGGCAGCAGGAGCCATCGGTACCAACCTTCATGCGGCGCCGTGTCCGCACCTCCGTGCATTCCTTCGACCACGCTGAGGCGCCATCCTCCCACACTCATCGTGGGCCGACGAACGTGCAACTTGCGCTCCTAGTGCCGCACGAGTTTTTGCACTACCATCCTACCGATGGTGACTATGACGCTTTGCTTGGCTCGGTTGCCATGATACTCCACATCGCTTGCAAGGGCGTCAAGCCTTTTTGCCTTCTGCTAGCATCACGACACCCGCCTCGGATCCGCACTTGCTCTTGTTGCGTCTGCTTGTCCTTCCGGAGAGGACCTAGTGGGCCCCACACCGGAGAGGTTGCGAGTGTGATTCCCCTTCTAGGCCAAGAGGTGCCTCCCCGGGTATTAGTCAGGGTAGGTATCCCCCATGGATGTTACCGCGGCAGGACGCTAGCAGGTCGGCATGGTCCGATGGCGGCAATGGCGGTCAACAGGACGTAGGAACCGGTGGCTAACTTTAGAACGACGGCTAACAATGCATCAGTGTCGTCATCAACCATTTCACCACATGGGCTCGCCAGTCAGGATCATCGAGGTCTCACTAGGCTAGGGTCCCTCGTCAGCTGATGCGGTTCCCCCGGCCATGTCATTAACAACGACGACCCCCAGTCATAACCAACCTCTCCAGAACATGTTGCGCTAACCTTGGAATGCAGGTAGATCAATGGCCAAACCGAGCGCGCCGGCATGGAGCTCTTAGGAGCCCCGAGGCCATGGGGCTTAGGATGAACCTGGAATATTGTTGCGGGGGTTAGCCGGCAAGATGCAACATGTGTCATGGCTCGTACACTGCAGCTGGGCATGCGCGGGACCCCGTCCGTCCCCATCTACGAAGCCGCGGCACTCCTCCAGCCGAAGATCAAGGGCGGCTCCCCTCGGGCCTTCGCACTCAACGAGGCGCACCAAGATGCCATGCGTGGGCCAACTTCGTGCTCGGCAAGAGAGCCAGATGTCGAGCCTTCCTAGCGCAGCAAGGCACGGCCGCGCTGCCACGGCAGATGTGTCTGCCTCCAGATCCTCGAGGTCGGATACCCCGTCCTAAGGCGGGCCCTCCCCATAGATGGCATGTATGGGCTCTCGGCCATGCTGGAGGGCCCATCCATGGTCATCCGTGCTGGCAGGCTTGACACCGCATGCTTGGGGATGAGGGACGGGGTCCACATCTAGGAGGCATGGATCATCCAACATCTCCACAAGTTCTACCCATGACACTCTCACGTAATAATGAGTGGGGTTGTACACGACCTAGAGCTCCCAGTGCGCCACTCCATGGCCCCATGGGATCTCCAACCCATGCCCAAGTAGAACCCCCATGCTTTGTGCTGGCGGACGACACAGTTGAACAACAACTACGAGTAACAGCCCGGTTTTTGGCCCTTTTCCTTTTCTTTTTGATATATTTCTTTTTGCTCTGATTTTCTTTTTGGAGTGGTTCTGTGGCCTTGCAACCCGAGAGTATTTAATTCTTCTCCTCCAAGTGGCTGACCATATACATAAACTTTCCCAAGATCATGTCATTTCCATTCTAGCCCAACCCTAAATTTTTTCTAAAGGAATATTCCTTTTTCTATTAAATCGAAAATCCTGTTTTTCGTAGGTTGTGAAGCAACCTATATGTATGTCACTCCCAAAATTCCCAAATAATTCTCAAATATTCCGTGGGTCATATATTGCTGAAATATGGCCAAACTTTTCCTTGACCAGTTCAAAAATAATTCCCCAATATTCATTCTTCAATTCTGTCCAAAGTGGCACTTTGTGAAGGAAGTGTCATTTAACTTATGTTGGTTGCTCCCAAACTTTTTGTGCATTGTTTCATCTCCAAATAATTGCCACATGCCAAAATTCAACTTCGTTTGCCTAGGCAATCTTCCTCATTGATTTTTCAATGTTTCTGTCATACAGAAACCAATGTGAAGGAAGTATTAGCTAGGAGCATCGAAATGAGTTGAAATTTTTGATGCCTCTTCACGTGCTCTTATGATTACCGTCCTCCAATTTTCAGATCCATCCAATCATCCATTTGAGCACATGGTCAAATCTTGATTCTGTTAATATTTTTCGTTTGTGAAGCAAGTATAATCTATATTGCTTCGTTAATTCTGAAAAATTACCAGATCATGCTCCTACCTATATCACTTCTCTCGACCAAATTTGGGACCATTTCATCAAGCCATTTTCTCTCCGAAATTATCCCAAGATTCTGGACAGAGGAGATGTTTGTGAAAGAATTACAATTTTGGCCTGTCCAAATGGTATGAAATTTTTGCAGCAAATCCATATGTCCTAGTCATCCTGATCTACAAATTTTAAGCTCAAGTGGCTTCTTTATTTGAGTTTATCATCATAATCCTTATCCTGGACAATTTTGGTCAGTTGCAAAGCAACTATGATAAATATTGGTCCATTTCTCCTAAAACTCCCCATGATTGTAGTTCTTCCTTAGTTAATCACCCCAGACAACAACTTTGATTCCAATCAATTCTCTGTTGATCACCAGTGCACAACCAAGTTTGCTACAGCAATCTTTCAGTGAAGCCTCACATCGCTCTAGTGCTCCTCTTCATGATCTATTATCTCTCTCGGGCTCAGTGATGCAGGGACTATTCACCAGGCAAGTCCTTGCAGCCCCTCCTGTCCTATTCGTGCCATTGCTCGTGGTGACTGCCGCCCTAGCATGGCTTTTCTCGTGCTTTGGCGGCATCGGGCGCATTCTGAGTAGAGGGCACCTCAGCATCGACGGATTTCGCGCGTCCAAGCTTGCCGACCTGACTCCCCTGCTCGCTCCCATCACCCTTGACCCTCAGCCCCCTCTCGAAACCTCCTCGCCAGAGCTAGACATTGCACGCCCATGGACAAACAGTGGCCATTTTGCTCTGTTCGTCGCCCGTCTTCTTCCTTCCCGTGTTTCCTGGCATCATCTACCTCCCCGTGAGCTCTCCCCTATGCCTCCCCGTCGCCTACCTCCGAGCTCGCGTGCGTGCACACACGTCTGCGGCCCCGGCCACTTGTCTGCGGCGACGCCAGCTCGGCCATCCCCTCCCCGGGCTATTTAAGGCCACCCCGAGAACCCCCGAGCTCACTAGCCTTCTCTCCTCATCCTCCTCTAACTCCGCCCAACCTCTTCTCAGAGCTCGAGTCGTCCTCCTCGCCTCTATTGAGCACCATGGCCACCGCCACGGCTCGCCTCAATTGGCTCAATGTCGAGCCCTCCTCCACTCAATCCACCACCAAATTATCACCACCAGACCCCGGAAGCTTCTCCGCCCTTTCCCTCCCTCTTCGGTGGCCCATGGCGCCATGTCCATCTCCAACCAAGGCCGTTGTCCGCCGCGGTGGCACCCCTCTCAATCAAGAGCTCCCTGGGAGATATGATGCATCCCACACAATGCGCGGCGTCGCCCTGAGCAGATTACTAGCCGGGGCCTCGCTGGAGGTGCCCGGAGCCGGCCGGGCAGCGCCGGAAGCTCCTCTGTCTCGCTCCTACTCTACTCGCTTTCGGGGGAGCAGCGGGAGGAATGAGATGAGCCCGGCCACGCGGTAGCAGCTTCCCCCGACCCAACCCGCCAGCCCCTCCATCCGATGACCCCCCGTCGATGACGTGGATAAGTGAACATGGCTTTTGGTTGTTTACACCTTGTGTGGTCAAAAATGTATTTAGCTGCGGTTTATAACCAGAGTATGTTTTCTCTACAAGAAAGCGTATTTCCAGAAGGTGCTTTCTCCATTTCCAGCCACCAGCCGAAAACCTTATATTGTGAACGTTCATCGGTTAAGAGCTGAAATGAATAAGTTTTTATTTGTTTCCTGCCTAACGAATGAACGGCCGTATCTTTTCGCTCACAACTCCAAATAGGTGATTCCAAAGCCCACTTCTTCGTTTCGTCAAGCCCGTTCCGATGGAATCATTTTCACGATGTTTTAATATTCTCAAAATGACCATTTTCCCCTGCCCTTATTCATCCCCTTCCAAGAGAGAATGTTTTCTGGCGATTCTTTCCGCGAGCTTCTTGTACTTCCTCCCGGTGAATCCCTCCACCCCAAGCAAGCCACACCCTCCATTTTGCATGATCGCAATGAAGAGACGTGGTTTACTTATTTCAACTTGCTTAAAATATTGCATTCCTATGTATGATTTGTTCATGGCATTTCTTGGAGTTGTGTTGATCATGCTGTTGCCATGACGTTGTTTGGATTCCTAGGACTAATGCTGACATATGAGGATGACATGTTGCCATTGGATTTTTAGTGGCTATTATGATTATTTTCATTGTGGTATTGGATATGATGCTTTGGATTATTATTTTGGATATGATGTTATCTTGTGGATCTTAGCTGGATACCTCGTTCTTTCTATTGGACTAGTAGTATTATTGTTCTTGGTTTCAGCATGCTCTTACTGTTTTGTTATCCTCGGAGTATTAGGTTATGGCCATGTTATGGTTTGGATTATTTCGTGGATATTGCTATAACATGGATTACAGGTGGATATATGATATCGGAGTACCAGTTATACTTTGGGGATAAATTTCGTCATTAGGTTGGTCAGGGGCCACTAAAGCGGGTTTTTCCAGTGCAAAAGAGTTTACCTTTATGGGAAGGTTCTAACTTGGTCTATTGTCATGCCTCTCGCCGGTGCCTCCAATGAGGGAAGGTTATGGGCGTGCTGTACCCTGGCCAGGTAAGCAGCCATAACCTTGTGTGCTCATGGTTGGTATTGTGATCTCTTGTCCCCGTTTGGGACCGTTTATGTTTTGCCACGACGGTGGCCGTTGGGTGTGTTCGGTAGACACGGGGCCACACATGACTTAGCCCAGAGGGGAGTTGGTCGGAGTGGCTGGGAGAGTATCATGGCAGTAGACTGGTTTTGTAGGAATGCAGTTGGTCCAACCGAATATGAGAAAGAGGCCATGGGTTCTTTGATGTGTGTATAGTGTGCTAACCTCTGCAGAGTGTGTGTTTAATCAATCGATAGCCGCATCCTCTATCATGGCACAATTTCATACTGGGTCACATAGTTCGATCAACACTCACATGACGGAATGACTTATAGGTGATTTATATGCGATATTTTGAGTAGTAACAGTTTGGCAGGATGTCGATGATGATGTATGGATAATCTTGAGGATGATCATTCTGTTTGTGATGGGGTCACGAGGTGATCACGTGCATCACGAGGTGATCTTGATGGTATATTACTTGGCCGGATAGCCAAGAGAGAGATGATTATTGGGATTGGAGATGTTGGTGTATCAGCATTGTAGTAGTTTCATATCATGCTTAGTAGTTGCTTTCGCATCATGGTAGCTATTAATTTAATTAACATGTTTAATGCTATGATGTTGTTTTGTCTTGATGCTTTTGGTTGTTGTGAGCTTGCAAGTACGTTCAATGTACTGACCTGGTGTGTCATGCCACATTTGCAGGTGATGTCGTGATTGATTGATTGCTTGTCATGGTTCTCATTCGTGTGAGCTAGATCGTGTCCCAGCCAGATTCCCAGCAAAGTGGAGCTCACTGCCTTCGTCATTGTTCCGTTGCTAGCATAGAGCAAGTGTAGTATCGCATGCGTAGTATCACTTTGCTGATGTGATTCATTGGAACATCAGAACCGTGTATTTATTATCCTTTGTAGTGAGAGATGATTTGTTCTATGTCAATTAGTGCCATATTCGAGAGAATTCTCCTCGATCTCTGGGCCGAATTACGTGGCATTCCAGTCGCTCTGAGAGGGGATGCCACACTACGCTCATGCCCGAGTGGAAGCCCATGCTCCACGCTGGCGGACGACACGTTCAAACATCGACTATGCCCACGCCCAAGTGGAGGCCCCATGCTCCATGGTGGTGGGAAGACTAGTATAGGAGCCGGATGTGGCTTTTTCCTGCCCTCTTTTGTAACCAAATCGACATTTCTTGAAATGAAGTTTGAAGTTTTTGCTTCTTTATTCGACAGGGGATGGGATTTTCCTGCAATGTTTTCTATTCCTCGAGATTTTGAAGAGTAGCAGCAGTTGGCTGACGCCCGCCTCCTGACCGCCCCACGTGCAGAGGATTGGCTGATGCATGCATACAAGTCAGCCCGAGCACGGCTGTTCAGCCGTGGGCCTGCATCTACGCGCACCTGATCAAGGCCTTGGTGCCTGAATTCCTTGTGTGACGCTCTCGAGCGAGCCAGCAGGAGCACGCTGCACGGGGTCCCTGACAAGCACTTGTCTCCCGACCTTGGCCAGGCATCGCGGCCTAGTGTAACAGTAGCAATCCACCCCTATTCATGGGCTGCGGACACACAATAAACAAATGGAAGGCGGCCTAAGGGAGTACAACAATTGTTTTTGAGGAGCAATGGACGGTGGAAGCGCCTCCCACTAAGGTAGTATAACATTAATTCATATATTCATAAGGGAGTCTCATCAAAGTACTTTTACATTCCAGCGGGGTCATATTCAAGATCTTGACAGGAAAACAGGAAGAAGACAACACTACAAAAACACCACTTCCGTGATAATACGTGTTTGTCATAGTAGGTCACTTTTTATGTCATGCATGTACATCCATGTACATCCAAAATTATCATCACGGAAGTGTTCACTTCCAAGACGATAAAGGGTGCGTCATGGAAGTGCTTTGGCCAAGGGTAACTAACACGTGCCATATAGTGCAACGGGTCGCCATTAAGCTATCGAGTTCGGTTTTGGATCTGATACCCACTAACAGCGAGGACCAATGGGAATTTTCCACGTGTAAAATTCTCATTGGCCGAAGGGACCACGTGTCGGTTCCACGTGCGGACAGATGTTAATCAACCAATGGACAGGAGGCGCCAATGATACGTCGACACATGGCACAACCCAACATTGGCACATCCAGGTAAAAACGTCGCCCCGTTTGACTCGGTCAAGGGATAACGGGCCGGCCATCAAAAGCCTGCTAACGGCAAGCTCGAGCGAGCCAGCAGGAGCATGCTGCACGGGGTCCCTGACAAGCACTTGTCTCCCGACCGTGGACAGGCATAGCGGCCCAGTGTAACAGTAGCAATCCACCCCTACTCATGGGCTGCGGACACACAATAAACAAAGGGAAGGCGGCCTAAGGGAGTACAACAATTGTTTTTGAGGAGCAATGGACGATGGAAGCGCCTCCCACTAAGGTAGTATAACATTAATTCATACATTCATAAGGGAGTCTCATCAAAGTACTTTTACATTCCAGCGGGGTCATATTCAAGATCTTGACAGGCAAACAGGAAGAAGACAACACTACAAAAACACCACTTCCGTGATAATACGTGTTTGTCATAGTAGGGCACTTTTTATGTCATGCATGTACATCCATGTACAACCAAAATTATCATCACGGAAGTGTTCACTTCCAAGACGATAAAGGGTGCGTCATGGAAGTGCTTTGGCCAAGGGTAACTAACACGTGCCATATAGTGCTACGGGTCGCCATTAAGCTATCGAGTTCGGTTTTGGATCTGATACCCACTAATAGCGAGGACCAATGGGAATTTTCCACGTGTAAAATTCTCATTGGCCGAAGGGACCACGTGTCGGTTCCACGTGCAGACAGATGTTAATCAACCAATGGACAGGAGGCGCCAATGATACGTCGACACATGGCACAGCCCAACATTGGCCCATCCAGGTAAAAACGTCGCCCCGTTTGACTCGGTCAAGGGATAACGGAACGGCCATCAAAAGCCTGCTAACGGCAAGCTCGAGCGAGCCAGCAGGAGCATGCTTCACGGGGTCCCTGACAAGCACTTGTCTCCCGACCTTGGCCAGGCATAGCGGCCCAGTGTAACAGTAGCAATCCACCCCTACTCATGGGCTGCGGACACACAATAAACAAAGGGAAGGCGGCCTAAGGGAGTACAACAATTGTTTTTGAGGAGCAATGGACGGTGGAAGCGCCTCCCACTAAGGTAGTATAACATTAATTAATACATTCATAAGGGAGTCTCATCAAAGTACTTTTACATTCCAGCGGGGTCATATTCAAGATCTTGACAGGCAAACAGGAAGAAGACAACACTACAAAAACACCACTTCCGTGATAATACGTGTTTGTCATAGTAGGTCACTTTTTATGTCATGCATGTACATCCATGTACATCCAAAATTATCATCACGGAAGTGTTCACTTCCAAGACGATAAAGGGTGCGTCATGGAAGTGCTTTGGACAAGGGTAACTAACACGTGCCATATAGTGCAACGGGTCGCCGTTAAGCTATCGAGTTCGTTTTTGGATCTGATACCCACTAACAGCGAGGACCAATGGGAATTTTCCACGTGTAAAATCCTCATTGGCCGAAGGGACCACGTGTCGGTTCCACGTGCGGATTGATGTTAATCAACCAATGGACAGGAGGCGCCAATGATACGTCGACACATGGCACAGCCCAACATTGGCCCATCCAGGTAAAAACGTCGCCCCGTTTGACTCGGTCAAGGGATAACGGGCCGGCCATCAAAAGCCTGCTAACGGCAAGCTCGCATATAGCCCATTCAAGCCCAACTCATGGACCATCATGTTCTTCACGATTTCGGCCCACTAGATTCATCTAGGCTGCCCAATATGATTCCAGACCGTTGTAACTTCTGGCCCATTTAAGGCCCATGACGTCTTTCAGCCCATATGAGGCCCATTGTAACTCAAGGCCTATTAATGGCCCATAGTGAAACTGGCCCATAATGAACAATGTATCGCTTCATACACATTAACGGCTGGGCCATTCCTAGCCAGTGCTATCTTTTAGCCTTTTAAGGGCCCATTTATTCTTCGACTGATTTGCAGCCTTCAGTTGCTTATGGTCCATTACTGGCCTTTCCCGCTTGTTTGCCAAATTCAGCCCATGGTTAGAGTCGGCCCATTAAACCATTGGGCCATTTTCATAGCATCGTCAAATACGACCCATTAATGACCCGTTATGCCTGTCGATGGAATTAAGCCCGTTATACTCGCCGGCCTCTTAAAGGACTGTTATGGTCGGCCCATGAACGAGCGGCTACCACTCTAGCCCATTTATGGCCCATAATGCGGTCCGTTATTGGCCCATGTTTGGCCAATTGATCATACGGCCCGTAGAAGGCCCATTAATTTTGCGGCCCATAGAAGGCCCGTAGAAGGCCATGGTAACAACGGTCCACATGTTGCCCATGGTTATTCTGGCCTAGTTTTCAAAACTAGGTGATTGCGTCCACTAGCAAACCGTGGAGAAAGAACTGCAGTGTCTACAAGCAAACAAGTAAACAAGACAATAAGGAAATAAATAGGCAAGCAACATACGTTAGGCTATTACGGCTATTACACATATTACAACCACTTGCCATCAAAGTTTGCCACCAGTGTAAATAAGGGGAACAAAGAAGCATATTACATACACTGGTTGTCAAAGTTGGCGACTAGTGCAAATAGAAGTCATAGCAAAACAAGTCTAGAACTAAAACCACTTCACAAGAGCTCAACAAACAATATCCTAGGTATCCACCATGCTGGCAAGACGCTTAGCAAGCTTGAAGTTGCACAAGAATGAATGCATCTGAATGCTGCAGGGACGTCCTCAGTCCTTTGGCTTCCTGTCGCAGCACATCTTATCGATGTCTTTCAAATCGAAGTTGAGACTCAGGTAGAAGAACTGATTCAGGCAGCGAGTTCGAAGAGCTTGTGCCAGCAGTAGTGGAGAGTAACTCAAACACTACATCAAGGCATGACTTTGGGGTTGTCCCACTCTCCACAAGATAGTTTTTATCATCTTTCTTGGAGACCAACAGGGTTTTCTCACTATCTGTGTATGCATTACTTTCTCTACCATTGTATAATGGGGTGCTCTTCTCCAATATTTTGTCGGCATTCTACAAGAGGAACAAGCAGACACGTCACATGTTTACCATGTTGTATGTGAAACTCATTTTCGTAAACCAGTGCAGTAGTAAGGTGGACATAATAATAGCATGAAACAAACATATATCTATTTAGTATGGTCACTGTATCGTCTATATAATTCTAGTTTATGTTGCCAAATCAGATAGAGACAGTTCAAATCATATCCGTTGAAGAGAAAGCAGCATAGACAAAATACAACTGTGGGAAACTACACCACACTAACAACACTTGTAATGTGCATGACATGAGAACATAACTATTTATACAATTGAAACTGAAATCAACATAGAGCAAGAAGTTAGAATAGCAATGCTGTTAAAGAAATAGGTTAAAAACATACATGTTGCGCCATTGGAGTTTCAATTGGATCCTTCAAATTCAAAATTAGTTGGTATGAGTAAATACAGTGATGCAAGAGCAATGGAGTATGCACAACATCTATGGAATCTGAACTGACAACAGTTGGTCTTCTACTTTAAACATAGAGTTTGGGTTCGCTGTAGTGGTCTTCGTGCTTTGGGCACTTCACTTGCCTTACTAACTGCTCGTGTGGGGGTACTGTATGGTGGACGTGGTGCCGTGTCATTTAGAATTGGGTTACTATCTGCCGGGGTTGGGGTTAGATGGTGTGTAGCTGGTTCTCTGTCCAACGATGTAGGGGTACAATTTGCAAGAGTCTCGGTTATGTGTGGTGGGGCTAGTTCATGGGCCTGTACCACCATGGTTCTATCTGCATCGATGGGTAGCATCGTCTTTTGTGAAGAACATATTTTTACTTCCTTAGATACCGCCATCACCCCCTATAATTCAAATTGCTAATAAACAAGAAGAGAAAATGAAAGGGTACACAGATGTTGTTATTCACATATATGTTTTCTAACCAAACAGGACAGCATGACACAATTTCACATATATGATGGCTAACTTAAAATCATAACATGACCAAGTTCCAGATATATCATGGATAACTAAACATGATAGAATAGCATTATGAAACATATGATGAGTATCTAAACAGGATGACATGACTTAACTATATGATGTCATTCTAAAATAGGTTGGGATGAAATAATTCACATACATGTTGTCTAACTATACATGATGGCATGATATAATTCACATAATTGAGTGATATACTAAGCAGCTTGGACTGGCATATATGATCTGTAAACTAAGCAAATGGCATTTGAACACTGTGTATACAATGTCTAAACTAAGCAATGCAGGACACCATAATCATGATATGAAAAGTATAAACACTGCAAGTTTAGAGCATACACCTCAGGTGGGACAGACGACTGGTCATCTTTCTCTGAATCATCCTTTGAGAAGCTACCTGTAACCATCAAGACATATGCTTCAGTAGGTACCATTCCCTACTCTGAGACCTTGTTTTCAGTCCAAATTATTTCATAACCGACTCAAGCGACTGATGCACATGAAGTGTAGTTTAATATACAAAGATTGTTTACAAACGGATTATGCAATGAAAAAAAATAATGGCTTGAGATAATTCACATATATGATCCGTGGCTACATAGGACGGCATTGCATAATTCACATATAAGATAACTGGCTAAAAAAGATGGCATTAGATAATTCACATATCTGATGTATAAACTAAACAGGCCGCATTCACACAAAGCATGTCTAATCTAAGAAAATGGCATAGTAATGCAAGACACCATATGCATGATATGAGACGGGTACACGTCGGTGCTATACAAATGGTTTTTAAGCCCCTTCCACGACGGCATTTGGGACCGTCGCCAAGTGAGTGTGGGCGATATGGGGTCCTTCCCACACAACCTAGAATTCGTCGGGGATATGGAGCAACGATCTAGAGGCCTTGAAAAATGTAATCATGTGCGATGCAGCACATGTGGTATCGGTGAATAAATGTTTCTAATGACGTAGTGAAACCAAACGATGTGTCATAAGGAACCGTTTGGGAAACAACATGTAAGGCACACGGGTTCACATATGAACTGTGTGCGAATTTTGCCCCATTGCACATGATTTTTCTACGTAACCCGTCTACCATGCAAGACTCCATCGCACACGTTTCCCAACAATTACCGTCTGCGATAATGTTCTATCACAAATAGTTCAGGAGCCCCTTCGCACACATATAAGTGTTGTAGACCGTTTGTGATTTCTTGTGTATCACCGAAGGATGTGGAAAGAGTGATGTGTGCTTTCCGTTTGGGATCCCACACGTTTCCTGAAAAATTTACGACTGGGATTGTATTTTACATTTGGCATGGTTTACTCCGAGTTCTCGGGTGTGATAACGCGATATCAGAAACGGTTCCGGAGACCCTACGCACACGTAGTAGCGCTGCAAATCGTTTGCGATGTGCTGTGTATCACCGACGGTTCCACTATGATTGACGTATGCATTCCAATGTGGATCGCACACACTCATTTAGTTGAACCGTGTGCGGAGCAATTGCTAGGCTAAAACAAAAATATCCCATTTTGAATCGGCATGCAAAAAGCAAATTCGCCCCAATATTAAATTGAACAAGTAAACAAAACTATCCCATTTTGAATCAGCCCGACAAAAGCAAATTCCCCACAATATTGATTGAACAAATAAACAAAAATAGCTCATTTTGAACCGGCACACAAAAAGCAAATTCGCCACAATATTCAATTGATCAAATAGTGTCCACAGGAAGAACATTCATCAGATTTTGCAACAATTGCAATAGGACATATGGTACCTAAATTCCAATGATTGGTCCACACATATATGCATTACATAATTAATCATAGTATACGAAATACGAAGACCTCATCATATGGAAAACAATGGATCCATGCGTATATGGTTATCGGCTAACTCTTACTCAATGTTTCAGGAGAACGCATGCTGAAATCTTCATTATCACCAGTGGGGTTGATGTAGTGATTCAGGATGAAGTCGCTGATAAATCTCCGAACCATCAGCAATTCACCAGCTAGGAGCGGTTCAGGCGTCCTCGGTTTTAAGATGAGCTATAGTATTTTTAAGATCAGAATGTGCCATATGAGTGGAGTAGATTATATTAATTAAGATACACTTACTGGTACTAATTCTCGAGGATCGTCACAACTATCAGTAGATTTGCAGATGGAGATCATGTGTCTGCAAACATAGTATCCACAAAGGTTGGTCCCTTCTTATTACTTAGGGCACTATTTTTTTGTACAGAATTAGTCATGTATTTTTCATGTTAGGAACAATGTAACCGGTCTGTGACACCCCGAGACCGGTGCGCCAGGTGTCAGCCAGTTATTCATTGTCAGTGCCATGTCATCTGCTAGCGTGTTGCATCTTTGTCATGTCATCATGTGTGCTTGCATCAGCATGTTTTCAAAACTTGCATCCGTCCGAGTTCCCTCGTCCTTTCCGTTGTCCGTTCTGAGCCCACACACACTCACACGTGCCCGCGGTGCCTCTGAATTTTTATTTTGTGAGTGACCGAAAAACGTTCTCGGAATGGGTTGAAACTTGGAGTGTGGTCTTATTATAGTGTAGACAGGCTGCCTGCCAAAATTCATCGCATTCGGAGCTTGTTTGATAGCCCAACGGATATATATAGCGGCACTAGTCGCCGGTTATTTCGTCGGACGTTTTCGGTCTCCGAAAACCTCCGCGGGCCTTCCTCTCTCTTCTCTTCCCTAAGCCCAAGGCCTTCTACACAACCCACTAACCTCCCCTAGGCCCATCCTACCTCACCTCGCGATCGGATCCGTCGGATCGCGATCAGAGGGCTCTAAAACCACTCCAAACTCCAAACCCTAGCCCTCCTGCTATAAATGGACTCCCCCTAGTCCATTTTTGGCCTTCCCCTACCTCCCTCCTCAAATTTCGCGCAGTGCTTCCACCGCCGCCGCCCAGTGCTTCCACCCTCGCCGCGCCGAGCTTCCACCGTCGCCGCGCCGTGCTTCCACCCTTGCCGCGCCGTGCTTCCACCCTTGCCGCGTCGTGCTTCCGCCGCAGCCGCCAACTTCTTCCCCCACCGCGCGGGCCCGCGGAATCCCAGATCCGGCCCGCCCGGGACCAGATCCCGTCCGCCCCCGCCGCCGCGACGGCGAGCCGCTCCGCCGCCCCCTCGCCGTCCCCGAGCTCACCGCCGTCGCGCCAGGCCCTCGCCGCCGCCGGGCCAGCAGCCGCCGCCGGCCTACCTCCACCTCACCCGTGCTCCTCCACCAGCACACGCCGCCATTGTACTCCGGCCTCGCTGCCCCTCCGAGCTCGCCTCGCCGGAGCTCCTCCTCCCGCCGGCCAGATTGGCCCGAATCCGGCCGGCCCTCGCCCCGCCTCGCCTCCGGTAGGTCGCACTGCCGCCTCTGCATCCTCCAATCCAGGCGGATCGAGGAGAGGGACGGGCGACGGGCTGCCTCCAGCTGCCGCTGTTGGGTCGCACCGCGCCGGCCCGTTGCCCCCGGCATGCCCTACTGCTTCTTCCTCTTCCCGAGCCGAGCCCACTGGGTGAGCAGCCCTCTATTCCCCGCCCGTGCGACTTTTGCTATCTTGCGCTCAGTTTTACTTAGTAGTTTTTCTGCTAAGTCCTAGAAAATTGTTTTTATGTTGCTACTTTGCATGGTGATATCTTTTTGTGTGGTGATCCAAATTGAGTGAATGATATGTCAAAATGATCGTGGTGATGTGCTCTACACTTTGTTCCATTGTGCCATGCATGTTTGAGTTCATATAGATGTTTAAATATCTTTTGCAAGAGTGCTACTTGTTATAAACTGCTGCTACTTGTTATTTTGTTGCCATGTTTGAGATATGATAACTTGGTGCATGTTTATCCAAATGATGCAAATGCTATGTCAAAATGTTCAACATGAGATGCTCTACATGTTGGTTGCTATAGCATGCTTGTTTGAGTTCATATTGCCATGTATATCTATGTTGCAAAAGTGCATTTGGCTGTTATGTTCTGAAACTTGTTATGAGATGCTAATTCCAATTGCTCTTTGCTATTGTTGTGTTTGTCCCCTTGTCACATGCATAGATATTTTAGAATCTCCATGATGTGCTATTTGATGTGGTGCATTTAACTTTCCATGATATGCCTTGTGTTGACTTAAACATGCTTGCAAACATGCCATGTTGTTCTTACTGTTTTAACACTTAGTGAAATTTCACTAAGTCTGGAATCGGTAATATCGGGATGCTATGTTTGCTTGATGCCCCAGGTGAATCCATGTTAGTTTTGGGGTGGCCATTGATCATTCCTTGTTGTATATGTTGTTGTCTATCCATGCATGCCTTCATTTGCTCATTTGACTTGCTGTAGCTTATTTACTTCTTGCTCTCAAGTTGCTATAAAATGTTGCTATCAGGTTTTTAGTGTCAAGATCAAAATGTTGTAGCTTGTTGCTATTGATCCATGCCTCCTATGGAGTTGCTCCAATGGACTTGTTTGCTGTAGGATATGTCTACTTCATGTTCATGCTTCTTTTCACCATGTTTGAGTGTTGTAGCTTATAATTTATCATGCTCCAAAGTTGCTATGTGGATGTTAATTCCAGCTTGTTGTTATATCTTGTTTCATGTGTAACTTTTAGCCCGTTGCTCCGTTTGGGTGTTCTTTATATGAAACTTGTGTGATTTTGCATTTAGAATCATAATATCATCTTGTTTTCATGTTTTGTGTAAGTTTAGTTGATGTTTGGGTGCATCTTGCACCGTTGCCATGTTGTGCTTCCTACCATGTCAAGTTATGCTTCCTACCTTGCCATGTTATGCTTCCTGTATATACTTGTTGTGCTTCCTGTATAGAATTGTCATGAATCATATCTTGCCATCTATTGCATCATATAGACTTGTGTTGTTTTCTGTGCTTCCTACCTTGCCATGTAATGCTTCCTGTATAGACTTGTTGTGCTTCCTATGTAGACTGTCATGCATCATACTTGTTTGAGCATATTGTCATGTTCTCGAGTGGTTTGTTTACCACATTGATTGCTTCTTCTCGTTAGTGCTTGTTCCGTTGCATTCGTAAGGATTCGTTCGTCTACCCGTGGTTCTTCTTCAAGGCTTCTTCTTCGTCTTCTTCATGGAACCGTTCTTCTTCCTTGCGGGATCTCAGGCAAGATGATCATACCCTTGGATTCCCTTACTATCATTGCCATGCTTAGTGTCTCGATGCTATCGTTACATGTCACGCTACCCATCATTATTGTCAGCCTCTCCTTGTTGCCATGAAACCTGTAACCTTTGAAACCTTCCTAGCAAAACCATTGTTTGGCTATGTTACCCGCTTGCTCAGCCCCTCTTATAGCGTTGTTAGTTGCAGGTGAAGATGAAGATCGTTCCAGGAGGGAACTTGTTGTTGGAATATCACAATATCTATTATTATATATTAACACACCTATATACTGGGCATGGGTGGAAGGCTTGGCCTTTTGCTCGGTGTTTTGTTCCACTCATGCCACCTTAGGCGCCGATAAACCGGCATTATGTTCCTTGATTTTGCGTTCCTTACACGATGGGTATATGGGGAACCCTTGACAGTTCGTCTTTGAATAAAACTCCTCCAGCAAGGCCCAACTTTGGTTTTAATTTGCTCATAATAACAACTTAATTAATTAATTAAATTGCATAGGGAGTTAGAGCTACCCGAGGATTCTTTCCACATAGCAGGGGGGCCAGTGGTGATGGTGTTGGTCCCAAACGGGGAGACTGCGGGGCCACCACGGGGAAACTCGAGGATTGGTTTTAATCGTAGGATCACCCATCCGGTCGTGGCCTGTGACGAGATACGCGCGGCTACTATCAGGGTGTCGACACACCGGGAGGTCTTGCTGGACTTGTTTTACCATTGTCGAAATGTCTTGTGCACCGAGATGCCGAGCCTGATCGGATTTCCCTAAGATAAGGGGTGATGATATTATATTTATCACATCAGCTAATCCTAAGAGCTTGTGATGGGCTAAGTTGGGACACCCCTGCAGGGTTATGATCTTTCGAAAGCCGTGCCCGCGGTTATGTGGCAGATTGGAATTTGTTAATGTCCGGTTGTAGAAAACTTGACAGAGGATACGAAGTAAAACACACAACTGTGTGAGTAACCGTGACTGTCTCTTTTCACTTTGAGAAGAGAATACAGTGGGGTTATGTTTGACTCGTTTGTAGTTCAGGATCTTTAGCGATCACTACTAGTTGCGACCGTTTGCGTAGATGCTCTTCTTATTCTTGTACTCGTAAGTTAGCCATCATATATTTGCTTAGCCGCTGCAGCAACCTTCACCACTTTACCTCTTCCTACCTATTAAGCTTTGATAGTCTTGTTACCCATGGTTACGGGATTGCTGAGTCCTCGTGGCTCACAGATACTACAACAACAGTTGCAGGTGCAGGTTTCTGATGTCTTGACGTGAGAGCATTGTTCGTTGTTTGGAGTTCTTCTTCTTCAGTCTTGGGATAGGTTCCGGGTCGGCATCCTGGGATAGCAGATGAATGTCGTTGTGCCTTTTTATGTTTGCATCCGTAGTCGGATGCCTTGTATTGTTGTTGTATTCATGTGACTTGTATGTATTGTTGTATCCCCATGTATGTATGTAATGGTTCGATGTAATGATATCCATCTTGCTAAGCGCCCGAAATGCGGTTGTGCCCCAATCACGTAAGTGTCACGTGATCGGGATACAATCGCATCTTGGGCCTGACAAGTTGGTATCAGAGCCTCGACCAACCATAGGAGCCCCCTTGATTGATCGTAGCTTGGCCGTTGTTGAGTCTAGCAGAAAACTTTTTCGGAGTCTAGTTATATCGGAGAGTAGGAATTATTTTTACTCCCCTGCCCCTTCATCGCTCTGGTGATGAATCTTGACGTAGGTGTTTTGAATTACCCCTCTTCCCATTCAAATTTTTTTCAGGATCTCGCGGTTAGTTGTTGTTCGTTGCGTTGTTAGTTCTTTCATCTGGTGCATCAATCGTCAAGTGGATTCAACCCTCTTCTTCTTGCAAGTTCACCCTCAGTTCTTTTCAACCAATGTTGTTTCCCCGTCCGTTGTGCTCTTTCTTTTTCCCACCAACCCACCCTTTTACTTCTCGGAGCCGGATTCCTTAATCAGGTATCTATCCTACTCGTGTGCATCCTTTGCATTCTTTCCCCAGTTATTTCAACCGGTGAATTCTCCTCTCGTTTGATATTCTTCACCTCTTCTTCTTTTCCGATGGATTCAACTCAAGTATCCTGCGTTCTTCGTATTCTTTTCCTTCTGCTCAAGTGTTTTCCCCTTGCTCGTTCGTCTCTCGTCATTTAATTATTCCGGAGTTCTCAAGACATCTCAAGAGATTTCTCTGTGTTCCAATTAATTCGAGGTTGTCACCTCATTCGAGTTTTTCATTCGTTCCGGTGCATCATCTCCTTTGCATTCCATTTCAACGGAGTTCTCCCTTCGGTGGGCTCATAACCCACAGGTCTTTTCCCAGAATCTTACCTGACTCTTTTATTTTCCCGGAGTGTTCCGAAATTCTTTTTCAAGTGTGACGTAAGTATGGATTCCATCAGTCATATGCCTTCTCCAAGATCGCTTTCAATTCTTTTCATCGTTGGTCCAACCTTTCTTCATCCGGAGTATTTCATGAATTCTTTTCCTTGTGTTCCTCCGAAGGCCATCTTTTCAGAAGATTTCTTCGTTCTCAGTTTTCAACTTCGTCATTCAAATATTCTTCATTCGTGCCTCTTCGTTCGTCTCACATTCCTTCCGGTCTTTCGTTCAAATATTCTTTAATCAGTTCACGATCTCGTTGCTCTTGTCATTTTAATTTCCTCGAGTGCTTTATTCATCCCGGAGATTCATTCTCTTGTGTTCACTCAATCTCAATTCTTCATGGTGGCTTGTCCTCTTGCATCGTTCTATTTCATTCCTTACGGTGGTCATTCTCGTTCTTCACTCGATTGTAATTCTTCCCGGTGGTTCGTTCATTTTTCTTCACTCGGTTTCAATTCCTTACGGTGATTCGCTCAACAGTTCTTTTCCGGTGCTATCATGTCAATTCTTTCGTTCTTTCCAATCTTACCGGTGTTTCATGAAGATTTTCGCAAGTTTGCGAGATATCCCTCTTTAATCAATTTCAACGGGAATAAGTAGTATGTGAATTCATTGCTTTTCATCAATTTAATTGGTGGAGGATAAGCATAACATAATTCTTATTCTTTTCATCAAGTTGTTTAATCCCTTCCTTCGGAGTTTATTCTTCTTGAATAAATTCAAGTTCCAAGTCCTTTCATCTTTTCTTTTCCGGAGTTCAAGTTTCTTGGCCATCTCGTCGGAAACTCTTTCTAAATCATTATCCTTCCGTTACCGGAGTTCTTCGTGGTGGTTCTTCATCATTTAATTCATTCTTCTAGTGTTCATCAAATTCTTTTGGCTTAAAGCTCAAGCATTCTTATTCTTGCCTCTCGAGCGCAAATAATTCTCCTATTCTTCTGAAGTGGAGTTTTGCATTTCTTCCTCCATCCTAATTAATCATTCTTTCGTTGCGGCGGTAATTCACCTCAAGCTTTGAGATGTTTTTCTTAAGTCCACAACAAGCTTATTCTTTTGTTGTTGATTTTCTCAACAACTCCGTTCATGTCTTTCTCTTGAAGATCTTCTTTTAATCCATTCGTGATGGAAGTTGTCATCTTCTACCCCTTCTTCTCATTCCATTCTTTCCATTCTTCCGGAGGCTTTGTGTTGTTACTCTCGTCGAGTTTCGTTCCATCTTCTAAAAGTTCTTGTCCTATTCCATTCATGTTCAACCGGAGTGCTACCCAAATTCCTTCGGGGAGATTCCTTTTCTATCTCTTTTAACCGGAGTGGTTTAATTTCTCTCTTGTCACTTGACCTTTGGTTCTCGTCGTATTCCTTCTTCCTCTTGTCTAACGAAGTTTTTGCAAATTCGTTCATCTCCGTTGTACCCTTCTCTCATATTGTTCAACCTCTCAATGTTCTTTGGTTTCGCTCTTTTGTCTTGGAAGAACTTTGTTCTTCCTTTTTCCCTTCCGTCTCGTTCCAAAGATCTCGGGACGAGATCTCTTGTTAGTAGGGGAGTGTTGTGACACCCCGAGACCGGTGCGCCAGGTGTCAGCCAGTTATTCGTTGTCAGTGCCATGTCATCTCCTTGCGTGTTGCATCTTTGCCATGTCATCATGTGTGCTTGCATCAGCATGTTTTCAAAACTTGCATCCGTCCGAGTTCCCTCTTCCTTTCCGTTGTCCGTTCTGAGCCCAGACACACTCACACGCGCCCGCGGTGCCTCCAAATTTTTATTTTGTGAGTGGCTGAAAAACATTCTCGGAATGGGTTGAAACTTGGCGTGTGGTCTTATTATAGTGTAGACAGGCCGCCTGCCAAATTTCATCGCATTCGGAGCTCGTTTGATAGCCCAACGGATATATATATAAAGCGGCCCTAGTCGCCGGTTATTTCGTGAGACGTTTTCAGTCTCCGAAAACCTCCGCGGGCCTTCCTCTCTCTTCTCTTCCCTAAGCCCAAGGCCTTCTACACAGCCCACCAACCTCCCCTAGGCCCATGCTACCTCACCTCGCGATCGGATCCGTCGGATCGCGATCGGAGGGCTCTAAAACCCATCCAAACTCCAAACCCTAGCCCTCCTGCTATAAATGGACTCCCCTAGTCCATTTTTGGCCTTCCCCTACCTCCCTCCTCAAATTCCGCGCAGTGCTTCCACCGCCGCCCGCCCAGTGCTTCCACCCTCGCCGCGTCGTTCTTCCACCCTCGCGCCGCCATGCTTCCACCCTTGCCGCGCCGTGCTTCCACCCTTGCCGCGCCGTGCTTCCGCCATAGCCGCCAACTTCTTCACCCACCGCGCGGGCCCGCGGAAGCCCAGATCCGGCCCGCCCGGGCCCGGATCCCGTCCGCCCCAGCCGCCGCGACGGCGAGCCGCTCCGCCGCCCCCTCGCCGTCCCCGAGCTCCCCACCGCCGCGCCAGGCCCTCGCCGCCGCCGGGCCAGCAGCCGCCGCCGGCCTACCTCCACCTCAGCCGTGCTCCTCCACCAGCATGTGCCGCTGTTGCACTCTGGCCTCGCCGCCCCTCCGAGCTCGCCTCGCCGGAGCTCCTCCTCCCGCCGGCCAGATCGGCCCGGATCCGGCCGGCCCTCGCACCGCCTCGCCGCCGGTAGGTCGCGCCGCCGCCTCTGCATCCTCCGATCCAGGCGGATCGAGGAGAGGGACGGGCGACAGGCTGCCTCCAGCTACCGCAGTTGGGCCGCACCGCGCCGTCCCGTTGCCCCCGGCATGCCCTGCTGCTTCTTCCTCTTCCCGGGCCGAGCCCACTTGGTGAGCAGCCCTCTGTTCCCCGCCCGTGCGACTTTTGCTATCTTGCGCTCAGTTTTACTTAGTAGTTTTTCTGCTAAGTCCCAGAAAACTGTTTTTATGTTGCTACTTTGCATGGTGATATCTTTTTGTGTGGTGATCCAAATTGAGTGAATGATATGTCAAAATGATCGTGGTGATGTGCTCTACACTTTGTTCCATTGTGCCATGCATGTTTGAGTTCATCTAGATGTTTAAATATCTGTTGCAAGAGTGCTACTTGTTATAAACTGCTGCTACTTGTTATTTTGTTGCCATGTTTGAGATATGATAACTTGGTGCATGTTTATCCAAATGATGCAAATGATATGTCAAAATGTTCATCATGAGATCCTCTACATGTTGGTTGCTATAGCATGCTTGTTTGAGTTCATATTGCCATGTATATCTATGTTGCAAGAGTGCATTTGGTTGTTATGTTCTGAAACTTGTTATGAGATGCTAATTCCAATTGCTCTTTGCTATTGTTGTGTTTGTCCCCTTGTCACATGCCTAGATATTTTAGAATCTCCATGATGTCCTCTTTGATGTGTTGCATTTAACTTTCCATGATATGCCTTGTGTTGACTTAAACATGCTTGCAAACATGCCATGTTGTTGTTACTGTTTTAACACTTAGTGAAATTTCACTAAGTCTGGAATCGGTAATATCCGCATGCTATGTTTGCTTGATGCCCCAGGTGAATCCATGTTAGTTTTTGGGTGGCCATTGATCATTCCTTGTTGTATATGTTGTTCTCTATCAATTCATGCCTTCACTTGCTCATTTGACTTGCTGTAGCTTATTTACTTCTTGCTCTCAAGTTGCTATAAAATGTTTCTGTCAGGTTTTTAGTGTCATGATCAAAATGTTGTAGCTTGTTGCTATTGATCCATGCCTCCTATGGAGTTGCTCCAATGGACTTGTTTGCTGTAGGATATGTCTACTTCATGTTCATGCTTCTTATCACCATGTTTGAGTGTTGTAGCTTATATTTATCATGCTCCAAAGTTGCTATGTGGCTGTTAATTCCAGCTTGTTGTTATATCTTGTTTCATGTGTAACTTTTAGCCCGTTGCTCCGTTTGGGGTGTTCTTTATATGAAACTTGTGTGATTTTGCATGTAGAATCATAATATAATCTTGTTTTCATGTTTGGTGTGAGTTTAGTTGATGTTTGGGTGCATCTTGCACTGTTGCCATGTTGTGCTTCCTACCTTTTCAAGTTATGCTTCCTACCTTGCCATGTTATGCTTCCTGTATATACTTGTTGTGCTTCCTGTATAGAATTGTCATGCATCATATCTTGCCATGTATTGCATCATATAGACTTGTGTTGTTTTCTGTGCTTCCTACCTTGCCATGTAATGCTTCCTGTATAGACTTGTTGTGCTTCCTATGTAGACTGTCATGCATCATACTTGTTTGAGCATATTGTCATGTTCTTGAGTGGTTTGTTTACCGCATTGCTTGCTTCTTCTCATTAGTGCTTGTCCCGTTGCGTTCGTGAGGATTCGTTCGTCTACCCGTGGTTCTTCTTCAAGGCTTCTTCTTCGTCTTCTTCATGGAACTGTTCTTCTTCCTTGTGGGATCTCAGGAAAGATGATCATACCCTTGGATACCCTTACTATCATTGCCATGCTTAGTGTCTCGATGCTATCGTTACATGTCGCGCTACCCATCATTATTGTCAGCCTCTCCTTGTTGCCATGAAACCTCTAACCTTTGAAACCTTCCTAGCAAAACCATTGTTTGGCTAAGTTACCCGCTTGCTCAGCCCCTCTTGTAGCGTTGTTAGTTGCAGGTGAAGATTAAGATCGTTCCAGTTGGGAACTTGTTGTTGGAATATCACAATATCTATTATTATATATTAACACACCTATATACTGGGCATGGGTGGAAGGCTTGGCCTTTTGCTCGGTGTTTTGTTCCACTCATGCCACCTTAGGCGCCGATAAACCGGCATTATGTTCCTTGATTTTGCGTTCCTTACACGATGGGTATATGGGGACCCCTTGACAGTTCGTCTTTGAATAAAACTCGTCCAGCAAGGCCCAAGTTTGGTTTTAATTTGCTCATAATAACAACTTAATTAATTAATTAAATTGCATAGGGAGTTAGCGCTACCCGAGGATTCTTTCCACATAGCAGGGGGGGGGGGGCAGTGCTGATGGTGTTGGTCCCAAACGGGGAGACTGTGGGGCCACCACGAGGAAACTCGAGGATTGGTTTTACTCGTAGGATCGCCCATCCGGTCGTGGCCTGAGACGAGATACGCGCGGCTACTATCAGGGTGTCGACACACCGTGAGGTCTTGCTGGACTTGTTTTACCATTGTCGAAATGTCTTGTGCACCGGGATGCCGAGCCTGATCGGATTTCCCTAAGATAAGGGGTGATGATATTATATTTATCACTTCAGCTAATCGTGAGAGCTTGTGATGGGCTAAGTTGGGACACTCCTGCAGGGTTATGATCTTTCAAAAGCCGTGCCCGCGGTTATGTGGCAGATTGGAATTTGTTAATGTCCGGTTGTAGAAAACTTGACAGAGGATCCGAAGTAAAATACACAACTGTGTGAGTAACCGTGACTATCTCTTTTCACTTTGAGAAGAGAACACGGTGGGGTTATGTTTGACTCGTATGTAGTTCAGGATCTTTAGCGATCACTACTAGTTGCGACCATTTGCGTAGATGCTCTTCTTATTCTTGTACTCGTAAGTTAGCCACCATATATTTGCTTAGCCGCTGGAGCAACCTTCACCACTTTACCTCTTCCTACCTATTAAGCTTTGATAGTCTTGATACCCATGGTTATGGGATTGCTGATTCCTCGTGTCTCATAGATACTACAACAACAGTTGCAGGTGCAGGTTTCCGATGTCTTGACGTGAGAGCGTTGTTCGTTGTTTGGAGTTCTTCTTCTTCAGTCTTGGGTTAGTTTCCGGGTCGGCAGCCTGGGATAGCAGATGAATGTCGTTGTGCCTTTTTATGTTTGCATCCGTAGTCGGATGCCTTGTATTGTTGTTGTATTCATGTGACTTGTATGTATTTTGTATCCCCATGTATGTATGTAATGGTTCGATGTAATGATATCCATCTTGCTAAGCGCCCGAAATGCGGTGTGCCCTAATCACGTAAGTGTCACGTGATCGGGATAGAATCGCATCTTGGGCCTGACACGGTGTTAGATGTATTATTTTTTCTTTGGACAAAATAGAATGAGGTTAATTTAGAAGCTTGAACATTTGACTAGAGTAAGAAAAGGTATTTGCGTACTATTGGATACATTTTCTAAAAATAACGGATTTTTGTGTGTTACCGGAGAAAAGATCTCGTGTTGCGGAGGTAGTTCCCTCTTGAAGAGGTTCCCTAGTTTAGATTTCCACAATGCGAGCACACTACAAATGAAGAAGAATATTGACAACATCTATTATAGAACCAGATATGAATGAAAATTAATTTCAACGTCATAGCATTCAATAGCTATCAATGAATTGCAGAAGATGCATTAGATCCTGAGCGTTTGTTGACTCTCTTAGTGAATCGATGTAGTAAACAGTCTTCTTGTTTGGAACAATGAATACCAGTATCTAGTGATCGGTACATATTAAGAAAGCCATGAACTTATGAATTATGTCGAAATCTGAAAGACAATCAGTGTATGCGTGGTTTTTTACTTGACTTACCATTCATGATATGGCCAGAGAAATGATGTTGCATGGGAAGTGTTTTCCAAGAGACGGACGACCGTGTTCACGGCCGAGTCCCGTAGGTCCTTACCATGTATTGTTGTGCCATTTGCTAATGCAGGATTTATGAAATACACACTCTCCCTTTTTCTTCTCGGCATGTTTAATCCCCTGAGAGGAATAAAATGCAGTTAGCTATTTATCATTTACACCATTGTATGGAGAAGTTGATCAGAGTTTGCTAAGTACATACAAATTTAGGCACCTAACAAAACTGGCATCGAGCATGTTGAAGTTGAAGAAGAGATGTAAGTCCTCGAAACCCACATTGATGGAACCAACATCGTGTCGGAAATGATCTCTATTGTAGTGGAGTAGCAAACCATGATGACCTGCTGACCTTTGATCCATGCAATATTCATGTAACTTGTGGCAACTTGAGCTTCACTCATCAAAGTATTCGCCAACAAGAAATGAATGACAATGGACGTAATTGCGTGCTTCAAGTACGTCCACTTTACTTTCAGCAAGCTGCAAAGTTATTTCTTCATCATCCAAGCCGAAATAATATTACTCCCTGATTTGAACAAGCTACTATTAATTTGGTTCTGGGCAATAAGTGCTTTAGTAAGCGGCAATCGTTCTCTTTCCTCTTAACTCTCTCACTGCATTCCTCGTGGTTGTAGCCTTTTTGGCCACTTCCTTCTTGGTACATGCATCATTTCTGGCAGAACGTCTAGTTGGCTGCAAGGTAGACTGCCGAGTAGATGGTGAAGCTTCGATGGACTGCTTAGCAGACGGTTTATCTATGTCGGAACACTGAGCTGGCGGTGCTGCTGTGACAGACTGCTGGGATGTAGGAGCATAGGCATCAGACTGCTAACCATGTGTTGAAGCTAGGTCGGGTTTCTGCGCAGGTGGTGCCAACTTGTCGGTCTGCTGAGGAGGCCATGCCAATGCGTTGATTTGTTGAACAGGATGTGCTGACGCATTGGCATGCTCATCACGTGACTGCGGACCGATGGACTTATGAGCATTGGTATGCTGATGACGCAACCGTGGGGCCTCTTTAGCAGTTGTAGTCCTTGCCACTGGTTGCTTTGGAGGGGAGGATAGCATGGCTTGTACGCCACAAAGTGGGGCCAGCTGAGCACATGTTGATGCATCAGCCGTTGGATTACGAGGACTAGGTTCTTTGGGGGAAGCACGCGAGAGTTGCTGTGGCAAGGAGAGACTCACCGATTGAGGGGCGACATTGGTTGCTCTTGGCGGGGCTTCAGAGATATCATCCATGAACTCTATTTCCTTTTGTGGCCACTAGATGTGATGTAACAATGTTTCTCCCAAGGTCCTTTGCTCATTGAAGCCTCCTAGGACGTTATTCAGGTCAAATGCATTGAATCTAAGCTTTACTTCAGTCACGTAGCACTTCACACAGCCCGGCTTCAATAGCACATTGTCCAACAAGAGGCCATCTTTCAAGAAGGGTGGGCAAACCTAGGCTGTTGCACATTTTAATGTACCTTCATAATGTGTACGCATGCCCTTCAATCCGTCTTTCATTCCAGATAGATCAGATATAGCATCATGACGAGCAGCTGCAGTCTTAGTGTCGCTGGGGTCAGCTGATGCACAACTACTCTTGTGTAGTGTTGTCGTGCAATAAGCAACATCCTCCATGCCCGCCTCCCCTCCCATCTGCAGCCTATATGTTAGTGTTAGAGTCTTCTACATCATCATTGACTCCTCACCATCCTTTCGAACAGGCTGGTACATCTCCTTCCTCAACCTTTCATACAATGCATTCTTCTTCATTTCACTCCTCACTTTTTTCATGATGAGCCTCTCTTCTTGGCTGAGTGTGAAAGCCCTCTTGTGTGGGACATTAACACATATACCCCTTGCACGGACAGGGGGCTCTTTTGTTTCCAGAGCAATGGACAGAATGTCACATGGCTCTGAGTTCCTGTAGAACCTTCCAACAATCTAGGAAGCCTCTAACATCACTTCATATAGTTCTTCGTCATGTGAGTTTTTAAAGTAATAAGTTCCATCATCACGCCTCCTTCCATGTGCCCACAAGTAGTCTCTGGCGCGTTGGCCCCTGATTTCACAAAAAGTTGGATTCCCACCTGCAGCTACTGCTTCTTTGTCCTCCTGGTCCCATATGAGTTTCATGCTGTAGTATGTTGCCACACCCATACGATGGGGGTGTATGTTCTTCTTCTGAAGTTCCGATTGCTTGAAACTCTTCTCAGCAAACTCTTTAGTTGCCCTAACCCTTTTGAATTCTGCCCATTATGCCTTTGTAATTTCGGGGTATGCGGGGATCGGGTCCTTGCCTTCACTCAAGTACTTCTTGTACAACACGTGCTTCTAGTTTCTCCAAGCATCCCTAGCCTTCTTCAGTGCAGTGTGTTCCACCTACATTCTCCACTGCTCTAGAATTTTGAAGTGATCCATGATCTTCCAGATTATCATTTGCCGTGTTTCTGTGTCAGCCTTCCGAAAGCCCGGCAGATTAATGCTGAGCCTTGCCCTGGCAACAAATCCACACAAACTCCTGAACCTCATGCGTGCTTTACGTGGTTTAGTTGGAGCCCAAGACTTTCAATCATTCTCGGTTACTTCATATACACCTTTAGGCTAGTGTTTGGGCTTCCTTGGAGCGTGCCTCCGTGTCCTGACCGTAAGATTAATTGCTGCAGCTCTATCCCGTTTAAGATTACTTGATCCCTCACAATCTGGTGAAGACCTAGGGTTGTCGGAATCAGATGAAGATACATCGCCAGAAGCATGAGTGTTGTCACTGCTACTTGGCATCTACAGAGAACACATGCGAAACTTAGGAAAGAAGGATAAGCATAAAACTAAAACTTGGTATCAAGCTTTCTAAACATGTCATGCAATAATTTAGAACATGTACGGCTAATTTCTTAAGTTTGTGTGACCCGGGTGCCCACAATCTGTAAATAGGCAATAACTTATTGGAACAAATACATCTTATATATAGTTAGGAAGGTAGATAATGAACATATATACGCTCTCTGTTATTTTATAGCCAATGGGGAACATACAGAATGAAATAGGAAGAGATTTTGCGAGGATATATGCCTCACCGCGATGGAGAGCAGTAACTAACAGGCTTCTTAATGCAAAACCAGCCGGACCACTGGAGAGGCGAGGATTATAGCATCGATATGCTCGAGGGTTGCTGGCGAGCAAACTAAGATCGCGAGGTGCGTGCAGCCGCGTGTAGGGAACAACAGTGGAGGTAGACTTGACGCCGAAGAGCAGGCACACGGCTGGGGGCACCGGAGAGGGTTATGCTGTGGATCTGGGGAGGGGGAGCTGGCGATGGAGATTGGGTGGACTAGTTGAGTGAAATGCGGGCGGGCGATGGGGGGGGTGTTGGCGGCCTAGGTGAAAAGCGTGAAAAATATCCCTGGTCGCCGCGCGGAATGGCTTATGCAAACGGTTGCGTGTAAGCGCACATGTGCACAAAGAAAATAATTTCATTTGAAATGAAGACATACTAATTTTGAAATGAAGACGCGAGTTCATCGTTTCGCCTCTAAATGTTTCACACGTTAAGAAATCACCATTATACCACGGGTTTGATTTGCTGGCGCATTTCAGGTCGCATGTGCTATATGTAAGACATTTCTTGGCATTTACCGTGCATTTTGACATATAAATCAATTCCTAGTCGGACTGCATTTCCTGTCGAAAGGGGTGAGGATTTTTGTTCGATCTGGGAGCATCCAACGGTGCAGATGTACGATCCGTGGGGTTTGGGTTCTAGCCAATCAGAACGCACGACTCAGATTGCGCGCGCAGCAGAGGTGGGGGTTATCGGCCATGGTTTGGTAGGCACACGGCTTTCCTAAGTGAATAGTGAGCTATTTTAAGACAATTTTTTTGTGAGTGGCTATTTGAAAACATTTACATGAACTAACATCACATTTTCATTTGAATGAAAACAAGTGTTCATCGTTTCGCCTCAAAATTGTTTCCCATGCTAAGAAATTACCATTGTACCCTATGGTTCTATTTTCTCGTGCATTTGAGGTATCGTTTGCTATATTTAAGTCGTTTGCTATAGTCGGAACTACACGTGGGTGATAGCTAGCTAGCAAGATCATTTGTGTGTCGCTTTGGTATTTTTCAGTCATTGTTTGAGAAAATGGGAAAAAACCAAGCTGTTCGGCCGCAGGGTGTGGCCAGAGGCGTCTGCCTTGTTGGTATTCTAATTATAGGAAATGCATACACTACTAGGAAAATGGATATAGATGATATGGCCTCTAATGGCGCACCAGACACTCGATGCGCCATTAGTAAAAAATCCTTTTTTTCCAGAAATACTAATGCCGCACCGTGGCACAGTGCGCCATTACTAGTTTAACAAGTAATGGCGCACCTCCAACTCAGTACGCCAGTACTATATTTTTTTTTGCAAAACTACTAATGGTGCACCTCAAGCTGGTGCGCCATTAGTAACCCTGGTTTCTAATGGCGCATTTGTGAGTGGTGCGCCATTAGTAACCTGGGACCAGCTAGATATTTTGGACAGCCACACCTACACCCTCACTTTCCCCACTTCATTCTCTCCACCTCCTCTTCCAAGCTTGTATCGGCTGCCTCCTCCTCCTCACCTCATTTGCACCATAGATTCATCAAAATTAAGTGGTTAAATTACCTTTTTTGATAGGTAAGTAAGGGGGGGGAGCTATATTTATGTTGTAGATCTACATTTTTTCTCCCTCGAGCTCCAACAACCATGCACATGAACTTTTTATGGCCAAGCTAGATCTATGCATGTTTGTGGTGTTGCATATGTTTCTGGTGTTGCATATATGTTTGTGGTTGCAGGTACCGGTATTTGAAATGCAATAGTTGCCAATATTTTGCCGAAATGTTGATTCATTTCCGTTTCGGCGAGAATTTTGGCACTATGCATTCTTTTTGGTCCTATTTTTAGGGAAAGTCATGCCAAATTTTTTCTTGGTTCTAAAATATCGTTTTTCTCAACCCCGCACGCGATCATGGTCCGCACGATGACCGAAGGCATCGTGAATAGGATTCTGAGCTCTGCTAAGGCCGAGATGCTTCAAAAGAACGAGACGGAGATAAGATGTCCGTGTCGAAGATGCAAGCTGAAGAGCCTTATTGCGGACCCGGATTCAAGGCAGGTGCGGCACATGATGATGAGGTAGATCAAGACGAAGGGCATGGTCATGATCTAGATGAAGATGCCAGAGCAGACAACGATGGAGGCTGGGTGCAGGACCCTCATATTCAAGAGCTGCTTCACAAGCAGACAGATAACGCAAGAGCTAGCGCCCGAGAGAAAGCCAAGCTGTATCAACTGGAGATAGACGCGGTTACTCCATTGTATGAAGGATGCTGGCCTGAGGATACCCACCTGAAAGTAACGCTCATGGCTCTGGAGATGAAGGTAAAACACAAAATGACCGACGCATGCTTCGACAAGAACATGTCATTCTGGCACGAACGTCTTCCCAAGGGGAAGAAGTGCCCGACCAATTTCGAGGAGGCGAAGAAAATCGTGTGTCCTCTGTATTTACCGCACATGAAATACCATGTGTGCATGAACAATTGCATCATTTATCGGGATGAGCACGTGGAGTCTACCATATGTCCGGTGTGCGGCGTCACTCGATACAAGAAGCGGAAGAAAGCTCCTTGAAAAGTGGTGTGGTACTTTCCGATCACTCCTCGTCTGCAGCGGTATTTCGCGGACGCTAAGGTAGCAAAGCTCCTGTGTTGGCACGCGGATAGGGAGGAGAAGAAGCGAGAAGATGACAGAAATGAACCGGAGATAAATAAAAAAGACAAGATGCTGAGTGACCCTAAGGATGCGAGCAAGTGGCAAGCGTTGAACTTCGAAGACCTAGAATCTGGGAATGATCCAAGGAACATCGTGCTGGGCGTGAGCACCGATGGAGTCAATCCGTTTGGCAGCCAGAGAAGCACACATAGCAACTGGCCTGTGTTTGTGTGGATGTACAACCTTACCCCCTGGTTGTGCATGAAGCGGAAGTACATTCACATGAGTATGCTAATTGAAGGGCCGAAACAACCAGGGAACTACTTAAATCTGTATCTGGGGCTGCTGAAAGAGGAGCTAGACACGTTGTGGAAAACGCCAGCCAATACGTGGGATGCCGTAGAGAAAGAATATTTCCATATGAGAGCCGCACTGCTCACGATGGTGCACGACTATGTCGGTTATGGATATCTCGCGGGGCAGGTGGTCCACGGATTTTCTGGATGCGTCAGGTGCATGGATGACACAACGTATCGCCAGGTAGATAGAGATCCCAGGTCTTCGAAAACCGTGTTCATGGGACATCGAAGGTGGCTTCGCGACAATGACCCGTGGAGGAAATGAAAGGATCTATTTGATGATGAAACCAAACCCCGAAGACGCCCGCGTACAAGGAGAGGCGAGGAAATAGACGAGCTGTTGAAAAATTGGAAAGATTGCCCACTGCCGGGAAAGAAGCAAAAGGCGACAGAGCCGGGAAAGAAGCGAAAGGCGCTAGAGCCGCTGCTGAAGTTATGGAAAACAAGGTCTGTTTTCTGGGACTTGGCGTACTGGAAGATTCACCGTGTGCCTCACAACCTTGATGTCATGCATATCACGAAGAACATGTGCGAGAGTCTACTTGGTACCCTGCTCAACATGCCAGAGAGGACCAAAGATGGGCCGAAAGCAACGACAGACTTGAAATCAATGGGCATCAGGCAGGAGCTTCACGCTAATGATGATGATGATGATGATGATGATGATGATGATGATGATGATGATGATGATGATGATGAGGCGAAGCAGGACACGGAAAGTCGTCGCAAAGTAAAAAAGGCCAAGAAGACTGGAAAAGACTACCCTCCCGCGTGCTTCACTCTAAGTCAGGAGGAGATAGAGCGGTTTTTCACCTGACTCGTAGGAGTAAAACTTCCTTATGGTTACGCGGGGAGGATAAGCAGATACCTAGACCCAGCCAAGCAGAAGTTCAGCGAGATGAATTCTCATGACTGTCACGTGCTGATGACGCAGATACTTCCAGTTGCAATCTGTGGGATCATGGACGCACACGTCCATGAAAAGCTATTTGGCCTATGCAACATTTTTGACTTCATCTCTCGGAAGTTGGTTGGCGTGAGGCAACTCAGAAGGCTACAGGAAGAGATCGTGGTGATACTATGCGAGCTTGAGATGTACTTCCCGCCTGCATTCTTCAACGTAATGGTGCATCTGCTGGTCCATATCGTGGATGATATCATCCAACTCGGGCCGACGTTCCTGCACAGCATGATGCCATTCAAAAGGATGAAGGGTGTCATCAAAGGATAAGTTTGCAACATGTCACGTCTAGAGGGAAGCATAGCCAGGGGATTTCTAACTGAAGAGTGCATCTCCTACTGCACGAATTATCTAGGCATCGAGAACCCCGTTGGTCTGCCCGTCAACAGGCACCTCGGCAGGATCGCTGGATGGGGTCACCGCGAGGGTCGCCGCGAAATGCATGTCGACTTTGAGGGTCGACTCGCCGACTTTGAAAGAGCAAACCTAGTTCGCTACAACACATAGACGTGGTCGATCCTTGGGTTGTAGCGCACAAAACCTTTATTGAGAAGACGTACAATGACCAAGGACAACAGAGGACGGACGGAGATATAATCAAAGAGCACAACTCTTGTTTCACTTGTTGGTTCAAGAAGAAGCTTCTGTCGTACCCTTTACATGAGGATTCTTCCGCGGAAGAACAACTCATATTCGCCTTGTCACAGGGCGCCGAGCACAACCTGATGACCTACGAGGCGTATGATATCAACGACTAGACATTCTACACCGAGGGCAAGGACATGAAGAGCGATGGTTATCACAACTCCAGGCTAACGATGGAATCCTACACCGGTAACGACAAGGACAGATACTACGGAAGTATCAAGGAGATCTAGGAGCCGAGCTACGCTGGAGAGAAGGTCTTGATGTTCCATGTCAGATGGGCCAAGAGCGTCCTAAAAGAGGACCGGTATTTCACCACCATGGTTATACCTCGAATCCAAATCCAAGACCGCGGGCGCAAACGTCACCGCGAAAAATGAACCATGGGTACTGGCTTCCCAAGTGGACCAATGCTTCTTCATTACTGACCCGTCAAAGCTCAGTCGTGTTGTCGTGAGGAGAGGCAAAAGGAAGATCATCGGAATGGATGGAGTCGCCAATGAGCAAGACTTCGACATGTACGGCGACCCGAAGATGGAACATGACGACAACGATGAAGTAGCAGCATACACCACAAGAAGAAGCAGGACCACCCTACCTAAAGGACGTCCGTTCCACAGCAGAACTCCATTTGCGAAAAAGAAGGGCAAGAAGATTGTGAACAGATAGCTACCTAGCTAAGATCAATTGTATTTAAATTGTAGTCTTCATTTCTCGATTGTATTTCATGGGCACTTTTTGAACTATCATGAATATTTTTAAATTTCATGGGCACTTTTTGAATTCATGAAAAAATATTGAATATTCATGAGGACACTTGATCTCAATCCCCCTCCATCTCGATCGCTATCCCCCATTGGCAGACCCCCCCTCGTTGCCGAGCACCCCCTGCACCCTACCCCGCTCCACCACCGCCGACGACCCCCGCACCCTCCCCCGCTCCTCCGTCACAAATGAATGCAACTAAAAATCCAAAAAAAGCAAATTTGATTATATTTTCAAAAAACAAATTTGATTATATTTTTAAATAACAAATTTGATGGTATTTTCAAATAAAAAATTTGATGATATTTTTTTATATTCATAAATATTTAGAAATAAAAAATATGATGATATATTTTTTAAAAATATTACTGTTTCATATTCATATTCATTTTCTAAAAAACTATTAGATGCAACAAAAAATAATAATAATAAATAATTACTTATGGCGCACCGCTGGCTGGTGCGCCATTGCTATCTAAAAAAAGATTACTTATGGCGCACCGTCCCACTGGTGCGCCATTGGTATAAAAAAACATTTTAATGACGCACTGCCAGGGGTGCGCCATTAGTATTCTTCCCCCCATAAAAAGTCCTCCCTCGTCCCTCCCACTCGACAGATTCACTTTGATATCGATCCCGCCGCCACCGCTCCCACCCTCGTCCCTCCCTCCACCGCGCCGCCACCACCGCTGCCCCAACCCAATGCGCCGCAGCCGCCCACACGCCCCCGCCGCCTCCCTCTCCCCATCCTCCCCTTCCTCCCCCTCGAGCGCTGCCTCTTCCCCGAGCGCC
>LR738709.1:201311230-201481990 GCA_902687465.1 Secale cereale
CGCCTCCTCCCTGAGCCCACCACCGGAGCCCCCCGTCGCCTTTGACAAGACCATCACTCGGCAAGGAAGGAGGAAGATGCCGCCGCCCCATCAAGGAAGGAGGAAGAGGCCTCCCCCCCAAGCCCTACCTTATCGACGGCGGCGATCACTTCTTCCTCAGCGGCGGTGATCGCTTCTTCGTCCTCGTCCTCGTCGCCGACGTAATACCCCAAGCCCTACCTCTTCCCGTACTCCTCCATCCCCCTTTCTTTCCCCTCCGTCTTGTTTTTTCTGGTTAATTTCGTTCACCTATGGATGTTGCATCAGATCCACCTACATCTGTAAGATATTAAGCATACTTTACCTCGATATGGAACTAAATTTGGTTGATATAATTAAGGCAAAGATTGATTATGCTTATTGTCAAAGGAAAAACAGTCCAGACTGAAACTATCCCTGCTTAATTTAGATATCCAACATTGCAGATAAAGAAGAGAGGGTGCCACTGATTTGCCATGCCTGTATCATTGTGCTAGCTAGGAGAATCATATTTCCCTTACCTGCCATTTCTTTGGTTGATTCAGTTTGTCAACTAGGTTGCTGAAGTTTCATATAAATCTTTGGGCATACAGAGCTGCACACCACAATCACCTGTTTCTCAGCAACCTGTATCTACCACGTATAACTTCTCTGTCGAACTGAAATTCAGTGCCTGCATCGTCTTGATCACATTATCCATCTTTTATAACATGGGTTGACTGGAAGCAGATGCACATCACTTTCTTGTTTCTCTTTTTTTCTTCTAAAAATTGATTACTATCAATTACTTATCGTGTCCATGAGTAGGAAGCATGTGGTAATCTAGTACCGCTTTTATTTTCTCGTATACAATGTTGATGCTTGTCTTTATGAAGCTTCGGTACCAGACAATATGGCTGTCACAGTTTTATATAAAGCTTATAGCCTTATAGGATGTTAGTTTATCTCATCACTTCCATTGTAAAATGGAACATTACTCTATAGCGAGTTTAATCAGAACATAAATTGATGGTTCATTTCACAGTGTACAAAACCCAAAACACTTCTCTTTCTTTAAATCAAATTAGTTTGCAAATAAGAAAAATAATATTGACCTTAACTGGCTTGGTTCACTGATATAGATCCTAGTTTGGAATTTCATTAGTTAAAAAGCTTCTTAGATACTAAGTTGAAGGCCTGTTTGCATTAGTTATCATTCACATCGCCATTTTGTGTACCTTGCAGTCAAATGTGTGCAGGGCTTCTAGTACTCTAGTACCCCCTCCATTGGAAAAGAATTGTCTATGTTTTAGTTCAGAATGGAGGGAGTAGTATAAATGGTCTTTTTGGTTTGTCCTACTGCAATTTTGCTCTGCTGTGAATGTACTTCAAACTGATATATGCTTTTGTGTTTCGATCTGATATATGCTTTTGCAAGCTATACACAGCTATTTGAAATGATATGCTCAAGCCTATGCAAACTGGAATTTGAATAGTCTAAAGTGGAGTTAAAAGCCCAATGTACTCCATCCAGATTTTTGCTGGGTTTTGTCTCCGACCATCGTGTCGTGATGATTTTGCAGGTACCCCGAGAGGCCCTTGAGTTTGCTGGAATGTCGATTAACTTCCGTTCTGGCAAATTCGGGTACTCCATATGTCCTATTTTCAGCAAAGGTCATGCTGAAATTTTTCGTGAATTTTAGCATGACTTTGCTAAAAATAGGACATATGGGGTACTTGTGACTAATGAATGGCCCGGGGTATCTTAGTACTTAATTAAGTAGGATCAACTGCCCCTTTATTCTTGCTGCATTAAACCATAGGCGGCAATAGAGCCAAGTGATTAGGCCCAACTTAGAATTCTCCTTCCCAGCTTAGCTTTTCGGATGCCTCGGTGTCGACAAACCATAAATTATAAAACCTTGGCTTTTAGGGTTCCTTGAAGTCGATAAAAACCTAAATGATGAAAGCTTAGGCTTTTTGGGTGCCTCGGTGTCGAAAAACCCTAAATGATAAAAGCTTAGCTTTTAGGATGCCTCGGTGTTGACAAACCCTAAATGATGAGACCATGATCTTGTTCCTTGACAATAACCAACTTTTTTACCAAACTTTTTTCCTATTTAGAGAGAAACATGGCCCACAACGATGAGGTCGGCTGTTCGGACGGCAAGGCATTCTAGGAGCTGTCCCAGGAGATGGAGGAACAACCTCACTGCTATGAGGACGCCGCGAAAGACACCGATCCTGACACCACTGATGGTGCCGCCGAGGATGACACCACTGATGGTGCCATCAGGGATGACACCACTGATGGTGCCGCCGAGGATGCTGCCACTGATGATGGTAGCGCACGCACAGATGGCAGCCAACCGAAGAGGCAACGGAAGGATCGGCGCCCGACCATGCTCCGCACCGTCAAGGAGGAATTTACTGAAGTGAACTCCGACGGGCATACAATGACGCCCAAAGAAATAGTCAAGGGGTACTCGGTTCAGCTCGGCTGCATTCTCCGGAGCACCGTCTCGATCAACACCGAGAACCTAAGGCATAAGGACCGAGGGAATTTGCGCAACCTCCTCTTCACGAAGTTGCACGAACGATACAAGTTCCCCGCTGAATTTGAAAACACACACCTCACAGGGAATAAAGTGAACAATGCCGCCCTCACGAGGATGAGCACGACCCTGTCTACTTGGAGAAGCTCGCTGAGGAGAATGATTGACAAAGGTTTTAGTTATGAGAAGATCAAGGCGAAAAATCTTTCAATCAGTGAAGATGACTACAAGGAGTTCAAGATCAAGTGTTGAGAGCAGCGCAACCTCCGAATCAAGTAAGTGGGGGAAAGAAATGTGGGAGTTGAACTTAGGGGAACACACACTCGGTCCCAACTGTTACAGAGTGGCGGAGCCTATATGGGACAAGGAGGACGTGGAGCATGCTGAGTTAGGCCTACCACCCCTCTTCGATAAATACGGTGACAAGCAGACCAGGAACTTTGTCAGGGCCCGGTACAAGGAGGACACGGTAACAAAGGAGCTCACCACGGATCCGAAGACCAGGGCCCTTGAGGTTGTTCTGGTTAGGAATACACCCCCGCGTAATTAGCTCCAAACGACTAAATGGTTCACATTCCTTCCGCAGGCGACTAAAAGCAGTAGCGCGGGGTCGACTCAGAGCACCCCTTGGGACACCACTCTAAATAGGGCGTTAAATGTAATGAAAAAAAAGGATAAGCTAAGTAAGCCGTCGTCAGCTGGTCATGTGGCCGGCAAAGGCTTGTACACAAAATGGTCATCATACTATGACGTTGGTGGGCGAAAGGAGAAAAAGACCAGCTCGGAAAGCCAGTCGCGTGAGGTTCAAGAACTCAAGGCACAAGTGGCATGGATTCCGGAGATTGTCCAAGAGCAAGTGCAACAACAACTGGGATCGATGCTGAGCGGCATTATGCCTACCTTGATTCATGGGCTGACGATGTAGATTGCGGGCGGCCAACAGGGGCCGCCCCCAAATCCCAGCTTCACGGCCAGCAACTCGCAGAACGCGCAGGCGAGGCCATTGGTGTCTTCGGCGGAGGCGGCATTGGTGTCTCCGACGCCAGCAAGGGCATTGGAGCTTAATGCACCCGGGTGTACGCCAGCCGGCACCTCTGCAGCAAGTGGCCCCTCCGTCAATTGCATGCCCGCCGTTGGCAGTGCCTCGACATTAGCCGAGCTCGACGCCATCATCATGGTAACTAATTAAGCCTCTCGGCCGAGGACTTCATCTCCTTGCCTTTGACTGGGCATCCCTGACGCCCTACATATTTTCGCAGAGCGCCGCCGACGTTCCGTGCACTCTCCTGCACTTCGTGAATGATGAGTTGGTCCATGTCACCAAGGGCAGAATCGTTCAACCGGGCAACCCCATGTTCCACGGTAATCCGATGCCACCCACCGTGTATAGGGTTCAACTGGTTCGGGTGTTGCTAGGCTGCGACGAGTTGTTACCTCCGATTCGACCCGCCGGGGCCGACAAAGATGATGTGATGACCCTCAGCGCCAGCCTAAGGTGGCCCCTGCTTTGGCCGAAGAGCCAGATTCATTTGGGGGCGGGGGACACCACCCCAAAGACAACACCGCCAGTCGTGCCCGCGCCAAGCCATGGCAAGACCGCCGCGATGCTACCGGACATGCTGGACATCCCTATGGCACAAGATCCGAACATGCATATGGCACAAGATCCGGACGACGACGACGACGACAACGACAGTACATTTGCCAACGTCGATAAGTACTTTGCCGATCATGGGTACGATGGTGTATTCATGGGGCCTCCTTCTCAAGAACCCAACCCTAGAAAAGACGATCGCGATCTAGCTGGTACCGCGGAGAAACCCAGTTGCAACAGGCGTTGTCTGGCGTTTAGTTCTCAGGAGACGCCTCCAGCTTCCAACTTCACCGAGCCTCAGATAGCCGAGGTGCAAAATATTATCAGCCCCAACACACTCAAGAAGGCGGTTTGTGAGCAGAACTCGGTCCCATTACAGCAGAACAAGAAGGGATCGAAAAGAAAGAGTAACAAGGGTGGGAGCCAGCCGGCACCGACTACGATCCGTGCTCAGGACGGGCCACCTTCACCTAAGGATATAATGAGGAGGGTGCATGTGGCGGGTAGGCTGATGCTACCGACTAATATGCTCAATGCTGCAATCGGTGCTATGCGGAGTCTGCATGACAGTGGTCTTTCTGTGGAGAAGTGGCGTCTCAAAGAGAAAGATGTGGCATACCCGGTTTTTGTGGCCAAGGTGCCAGAGGGCAAGGGCTTTGTTGATAACACCATCGGGGGTACGATCGTCCTATGGTTTGATGACATCTTTGCTATGTTTAACTTTCATCCGCTGCACTGCACCTTCGTTCGGCTATTTTCGCTGAGTATGGAGATGCGGATCATTAGAGACAAGATCCCAGACATCGTGATAGTCGACCCCTTCTACATGCATGCCAAGATCCTGGGCAGCGCTGGGGACCGGCAAGTCGCGAGTTCTTACCTCGAAGGCGTCATTCTGGCAAACCAAGATAAGGATAACTTCCTCGTGCCTTACTTTCCCGAGTAAGTCGTCCCCTCAACCGCCCCGTAATATATGTTTTCTTAGATTTCGATCATTTTTTTAACATTTCGTGTTTTGTGCAGTTACACACCTTGCACACTCGTCCTCTTAAGCCCGAAATATTCCATGGCCACGTATTTCGACTCGGACCATCAATCGAAGATAGACTACACAAATGTCAAGAAAGTTCTTGATGATGTTCTCCCCGGCGACGCCAAATCTGGAGGCACCTTCACCGGGACAGTTCGTAAGTACGGCAAGCACGTGTTAGCCCACAATACGACGTTCAGCTGCGTCAAGCAGCCGCGTGGCTGTCAGAAGGGTGCCTATTACGCCATCCATCACAAGTGGGCGATCGTATGGGACCATAATCACCTTCTGCTACCAGATAAACTCAAAGATTGGGCCGCGAGCTTGTCGGCAATCCAGGACGCGGACATCAGACAAGAATTCTTTCTCATCCAGTCGGAGTTTGCGGAAATCATCCATCAAGATGTCCTTCGTGCCTCGGGGCAGTTCAACCTCAGAAATCAACCGTCCAATAGTGACATAGACACAACGCTACAAATGCAGGCTGACAACGCCCGCGATTTCATGACTCCCACGATAGACGGCGGCCAGTAGTGATGCCATGTCTAGTTCTGAAACATCGATTGGCTCATGTTGTAATTAAACTTTAATGAACTTGTATGTCTCTTTGGTTTGGACAGTCGTTCAACTTAGATGTAATCGATGCTATTAATGTCTTTCTTTTCTCTTCCGATCCTTTTGTTGCTTACTTATATATTGCTTATGCATTGTCTGTGAATTGGTACTAACGTTTCGTTTGGCTAGTGCATAGCGATGCCGTCGTATGTCGTGTACAAGGGTAAGGTTCTCAGAGTCCACAATGACTGGGAGGAGTGTCGGAATCAGGTTCATCGTTTCATCGGTAAAATTTACAAAGGGTACACCACTAGGGCGAAGGCAGAATCTAGATACACGCGCTATCTAGCAGGAGAGAGGAGGGAGCGTTGGAGGAACCGGATGAAGACGAGTTTCATCGCGATGATGCTCATCGTGATGACCGCAGCTCTCTTCTATGTGACGGTAGTTTAGATGATCGATATCGACTTGTAATGTGAAGACAAACTCACTACTCGTAGTCTCGAGACTTGTAATGTTCTATCTTTGTTCGGTCTTTTGAATTCGGAGACTGATATGATGAATTGTATTCGGAGACTAATCTTCTATTGTATTCGATGAATGTGCTATTGCTGTGTGGTGTTGTCTAAATTCTGTTCAATAATATATTTTGTATCCTGTGAAAATATCAGAAAAGAAAAGAAAAAAAATCCCTAATATTCATACTAGTGGCACACCACCAAAGACTGTAATGGTGCACGGTACAAATGAAACTAATGGCACATCACCCTCTAGTGCGCCATTAGTATGCCAAAGCACATGGGTACATATGGCCCCCTAGGAGGCATACTAATGGCGCACGGTGGGCTATACTAATGGCGCACTGTGTGGTGCGCCATTAGTACACCAGATACTAATGGTGCACTAGGGGTGCGCCATTAGTATTTAATTCTAATGGCGTGGTGCTATTGGCGCACCACTAGTGCGCCATTAGTAGGCAAAAGTGGTGCGCCACTAGCATGCCTTTTCCTAGTAGTGATATAGTGTCCGGAAATTACGAATATTAGTGGATCACCGTGCCGTGTTCTCAGGATCACATGGAAATTGTTTGGTAAGGATGGGAAGAGTTTTGATGCTCACACCTTCCAAATCGGAGCATCTCACAAGAAGGATCATAGTTTCCAAAAGGAGATGCGGCACTTCGGACTCTAATCGTCAGTGACTACATCATTCCGCTTTGAATTATTTTCACGGTAAAAAATCATGTATATACCCTAGTTTTGATTTTCTGGCCCATTTCACGTCTCATTGCTATATTCAAGTAAGTTTTTTGCACTTACCTTGCATTTAGTGCATATAATTAAATTCAAAACCGTTCTAAAACTACATCTAGGGTGTTAGTTACCAAACAAGGTCTACAAATCATTTGTGTGTCGATTTGCGAGCTTTTATCCATTGTCTATGAAACGGGGAGTAGTTTCAAACATTTCGGCCGCGAGGTGCTGCCACCTGCGTAAGCCCAGTTGGTATTTTAATTACTAGAAGTCAGATGGAGTGCAGACTTCATCAAAATCGGTGTGTGCCCGTGGCGTTCTCTCACGAACACGAAGAAATATTTTGGTAAAGTTTGACACTGGTTTTGATTATTGCTCATTCCAAACTAGAGAATCTCACATGAAGGACCATTGTTTCCAAAAGGAGACATGTCAATTCAAACTCCACTGGTCGGTGACTTCATCGTTTGGCCTCATAAAAAATTCCACGATATACATTCACCACGTGTTTGATTATCTAATGCATTTCAGGAATCATTTGCTATATTTAAGGCATTTTTTGAATTTAACGTGCAATTTGTGGATATAAATAAAATCACAACCAGAACTACATGTGATGTCGAAAGAGACGAGGATCGCCGTTCGATCTAGGAGAATCCAATGGTGTAGACAAATGATCTTGGAGTTGGGGTTCTGGCCAATCAGAACGCATGACTCAGATCACGCGTGTGGCTGAGGGGGTGGGGGCATTGACCATAGTTTAGTGGACACACTGCTTTCGTGAGTAAACCATGTGCTATTTGAAAACATTTACATTACCTAACAACATATTTTGGTTTGAATGAAAACATGAGTTCATCATTTCACCTCCATTTTTTTTCACCGTAAGATTGTACCCTATGGTTCGAATTTCTGGTACATTTTACCAGGGGGCAGGCCTCACTAGCAATCTCAAACTTTGAATATGCAAAAAAGAGATCTCGCTTTTATGTATACGAATAGTCGCAACTACACGTGCGTGTAAGAAAGATCATTTGTGTGTTGCTTTGAGAGTTTTCATTCATTATGCGAGAAACGGGAAAAAACTTCAAATACTTCGGCCGCAGGGTGCGGCCAGAGGCGTAGGCCTAGTTGGTATTTATAATTTCAGGAAATGCATATAGAGTCCGGAAAATAATGAAAATCATTGTGTCACTGTCATGTGCTCTCACGATCACATGGATTATTTTTGGTGAAGTTTGGCACAAGTTTTTGTGCTCACACCTTCCATACCTTAGCATCTCACAAGAAGGATCATAGTTTCCAAAAGGAGACTACTCTGTTTAAGTCATTCTTTGCAGTTACCTTGCATTTTATTGCATATAATTAAAGTCAAAAACCCTAGTACAACTACATGTGGTTGTTTTAGTTAGGCTATACTGAGGCTACTCATAGTGGAGAGTGTCATATACTAGTATCATGCATATATATGATAGTAGTGTATGATACTACCTTTAATTATAGCGCATAATATAATACATAGAGTATAGTATCATAGATCATATTTATTGCCATGCATGACACAAATTAGCATCGCATTTAAAATGATAGAATATCTACCTATATGTTACTCTAACCTTCTCTACTTGCTATTTTCGAGTGCATGATATCGTCAGCGACGATACCACCACTATGGCCAGCCTTATATAGTGGGGACTATCATATACTATAGTATCATGCATATGACACTAGTGTATGATACTACGTACGTACCTCCATAGTGCATATATTGTATCATATATAGAGTAGTATATATCATAGATATGACCGTATTTATGGCCATGGATGACACTAAGTAGTATAGCATTTATTATATTTTTATGGTATCTACTTTGTGTCATGGATGACACTAAGTAGGAAAGAGAGGGTGTGGTATCATATCATGATACCGTATCATATTAAATGGTGTACTACTTTGTGTCATGCATGGCAATTAATAAGGTAACCGAACATGCTAAATTATGATACTATGTGAGCATTACGGAGCTATTATTGATCATATATATACTAGTATCATGCATAAATATGATACTAGCTAGTCTATGATATACTAGCTACCTGACTATGGTTAATAATATAGCCAACGGTCTGCTATAATAAGTTGCCATGTCATATACAACCATCCTCTTAGCCGGCATGTACAATAAGAAGTTTTAAATATGTACTATAGTTTATCACAGAGTGTCTTGGGTCTCATGTTGCACCTGGCTACTAACCAAGAGCCTGCTTCTCTTCCCTCTCCTCTTCTCTTTCTTCCAACTAAGCACATATATATTATTCTATTCCTTATAGCCTGCTTATGTCACTCTATTGTACTTGCTCTAAGACTAGTCACAGTGGGGAGTAACTTAGAGTAGTAACATGAATATGTTTGTAGTCTATGTTACTACTTCCATAGTGCGTAGTAACGTATGAGTTGTGTCATGCATCACTTTATAGGTTGTACACTCATCTTTTCTTGATATGTGTGATGTTACAGTAATTAGCTATGTTACCACATGCCTCTCTTTCTTCATCATCTATTTTGCCTAGATAAGTGTGATGTTATCACCTATATATGTTACTTCCACTTGGGCTAGTCTAATGCATAGTATCATAGAGTAGTATCAAGTAGTAATTTATTTATTGTCATGCATGACACATAGTAGCATAGAATTTATCATGATATGATACCTAACCCTCTCTTTCTTCATTTAATTCTATGGTAGATCATCAAAATTGCCTAGTTCGCATGGATGCACGATACTAGCTATGATACCCCCTTACTATCAACCTAGCAAAGAAGGTGTAAAGATGATTTGTGCGTCGCTTTGTGAGTTTTCATACGTTTGTTCGAGAAGCGGGGAGAAGTTTCAAACATTTCGACCGCGAGGTATAGCCACTAGCGTAGGCCTAGTTGATATTTTAATTGCAGGAAATTCAGATGGAGTCCGGACATCATCAAAATTGATGTGCGCCCGTGGCGTGCTCTCACAACCTCGTGGAATTTTTTTTGTAAAGTTTGGCACAAGTTTTGATTACCGCTCCATCCAAACCAGAGCATCTCACATTAAGGATCATGGTTTCCAACAGGAGACATGTCAATTCAAACTCCTGTGGCCGGTGACTTCATCGTCTGACCTCATAAAACTTTCCACGGTACGCAATCACCACTATGCCATGGGTTTGATTTTTTGGTGCATTTAGTGCATAAAAATAAAATTACAACCGGAACTGCATGTGCTATCGAAAGGGATTAGGATCGCCATCCGATGTTGGAGCATCCAACGGTGCAGACGTACGATCCGTGGGATTTTGGTTCTGGCCAATCAGAAAGAACGCCTCAGATCGTGGGCGGGGTTTGGTCGGCACACGGCTTTCAACAACAAACTGTGTGCTATTCGCAAACCAAATTGCATATTTTTGTTCACACATATTGTACTAAGATCAATTGAGTGTGCTACCTCTATGATATAATACTAAAAATAATAATAACAAAAAACAGTTCATATTCATTGCCTGAGGTGACAGCATATCAAGGTCAACATATTAATAGTTCTTACATCAACAGCAAACGAGGCATAACTCACAAATTCAGTACACGCGACAGTTCTAAATTGAACGAATTAAGTTGCAACTTTGGCATAAAGACTAGTGTTACGGTTTAACTCCCATGTACATGGGGGAACTAGGATCATTAAGTTGACATCGAATGAACTTGGGTTTTCTGACGATTTTACGCTTTTCTGTTACACTGGTGCGTGATCCCTTGCCTGGAAACTCATCAAATTCATCGTACTCGTCCTCATCGGCAACATTGTCGACACCCAGTACCCAGCTCTTCTCATGCATCACTACATGGCAGTTCTTATGCAAGGGGTCTTCCACAAAGAAAATCAGGGTACCATCGCTGGCAAGAATGAACGAGTCCACGTGATATGCCATCGTTGTCCTATTAACACAGGTCTTCCTGTAATCATCCACCTTTACATGACCAAAATGGATACATGCGCACCTGAATAATGCCACCTTAACTTTCAGATAGTCTAGCTCCCAAATCTCTTTGATGGTTCCATAGTATACCGTTTTATCAGCTTGATATACAGTCATGCAATCTATTCGAGCAACACTGTTCTGATATGAGGTCTTTTGATCTGGTTCCTCAGTGTAGAATGTGTATCCATTTATGTCGTATGCTTGGTACATAAACACCGTAGGTGATGGCTTTTGTGTCAACCACGAAGCAATGCCATCGATGGATCCTTGTGCCAAACGATTCTTTAGCCATTCGGTGTAGTTTTTAGTGTGCTCCTTCATTTCCACATATGATGAAGGCACCATTGGTAAGAAGCTTTGGTATATCTCCACCAAGTGTTCTTCGGCATAAGCACTGAGAACTGGGTTGTTAACCAGTACCGTCAAACGAGCTTTCTTTGCCAATTCTCCGGGTGCACCAATTTGCGTGCCGACAAGGACTGGCTTACCTTTCATCCTTCTCTCGTGGCGAGAGAGGGGCAAACCTATAGGTATTTGTTTCATGTATTCGGTGCAAAACTCAACCACCTCCTCTATGGTATAACCTTGTAGGATGCTTGCCTTTGGATGGTTTCGGTTCTGACAAAAGCGCTTTAGTATTCCCATGAACCGCTTGAAGGGATACATATTGCGAAGAAACACATGACCACAATACTTTATCTTTTCGACAAGGTGCACAGTGAGATGGACCATGACATCAAAGAATGACGGTGGGAAAAACTTCTTTAGGATGGACAATATTCTTGCAATATCATCTTGCATATGGTCCAACTCTTCAGGATCTACAACTTTCTGCCATAGTTGGTTGAAGAAATCATAGAGGTTAATGAGTGTGTTTCTTATATCTTTTCCCATCAGATTCCTGATGGCCACCGGGAGGATTTGTGTCAATATTATGTGCCAATCATGTGACTTCATGTGTCCCAACTACATTTTACCTGAGCTCACATCCACGAGACGTCTGATGTTTGCGCAGGAGGAAGAGGGTGTCTTAATTGACAACAAATACATGAAGAACTGTGTTTCTTATTTTGTACTGATGTTGTAACTTTTGCGATCTTTGATGAATTTGTCATCATCTTCTACTTCGCTCTTGCATTTTGATTGATCAGCAAGCATATCGAGCTGTGAACCGTCACCATCCTTTCTTTTACCTTTAATCCTGAGCAGACTACCAAGGATGCTTTCACATACGTTCTTCTCTACGTGCATGACATCGATGCAGTGACGTACACATAGAATCTCCCAGCAAGGTAATTTCCAGAACACCGATTTCTTCTTAAACACTTGACCCTTGGGTGTTTGTTCCACCGTCAAAGGGTGGTTCTTGCCAAGCACAACAATAATATTTTTATCCACGTTGTGGAACACCTCCCCTTCATAGGGTCTTGGGCCCACACCTGCCTCTGCCGTACCATCAAATTCAGCTTTCTTCTTTCGGTATGGGTGATCTTTCCGTAAGAACCTACGATGATGCAAACACGCGGTTTTGTGCGAGTTGGGAAGCCTTCTGCTTGTTGTCCTATCCATGTATGTGACACACCCTACATGTCCCTTTGTTTTCTGCCCTGATGTGTGGCCTAATGCCGGCATATCTTGAATGGTGTGCACCAGCATCGCATGTAGATCGAAAATCTCCTTTCTGTAAGCATCATAACATTTTACAGCAGGCGCATCTATCCACACTGTCAGCTGTTCTTCTACTAGTAGCTGAAAGTAAATGTCGATGTCATTTCCATGTTGCTTCAGGCCTTGGATAATCATTGACACCATAATGTATTTTTTTCTTCAAACACAACCAAGGTGCTAGGTTATGTATGCACAAAAGCACCGGCCATGTGTTGTGATTGGTGCTCATATTGCCAACAGGATTCATCCCGTCAATACACTCCCCGAGACTTATACTTCTATGATCCTTGGCAAAGTCTTCAAACTTGTTGTCGATTAATTCCCACTGAGCCCATCTCTTGGGTGACTCATAAATTATGATGTTTTGGATGTTTAATGGGCTTTGTCATGCACTTTTATATTATTTTTCGGACTAACCTACTAACCCAAAGGCCCAGTCCAGATTGCTGTTTTTTGCCTGTTTCAGGGTTTTACAGAAAAGGAATATCAAACGGAATGAAACCTCCAGGAGAGATATTTTTGGAGAAAAGCACTCACGGGATACTTAAGAACCACGGAGTAGGGCATACGTGGTGCCCACGAGGGTGGGTGGCGCCCCCCTATAGGGCGCGCCCCTGCCTCCTAGGCCCCACGTTTGCCCCCAGGTGCCCTCCTTCCTCCTATATATACCTACGTACCCCGAAACCATCAGAACAATAGAAAAAACCCTAGTTCCACCGTCGTAACCTTCTGTTCTCGTTAGATCCCATCTTGGGGCCAGTTCCGGAGCTCCGCCGGAGGGGGGATCTACCAAGGAGTTCTTCTACATCATCATCATCGCCTCACCATGAGTTGTGAGTAGTTTACCACAGACCTTCGGGTCCATAGCTAGTATCTAGATGGCTTCTTCTCTCTCTTTGGATCTCAATACAAAGTTCTCCTCGGTCTTCGAGGAGATCTATTCGATGTAATCTCTTTTTGCGGTGTGTTTGTCGAGATCTGATGAATTGTGGGTTTATGATCAAGATTATCTATTAGAAATATATGGTTCTTCTCTGAACTCTTTATGTATGATTATAATATCCCTGCAAGTCTCTTCGAATTATAGGTTTGGTTTGGCGTACTAGATCTATTGTTCTTGCATTAGGAGAAGTGCTTGGCTTTGGGTTCAATGTTGTGGTGTCCTTTCCGAGTGACAGTAGGGGCAGCAAGGCACGTATTGTATTGTTGCCATCGAGGATAAAAAGATGGGGTTTATATCACTAAGTTTTAGTTTATCCCTCTACATCATGTCATCTTGCTTAAGGCGTTACTCTGTTCTTGTGAACTCAATACACTAGATGCATGCTGGATAGCGGTCGATGTGTGGAGTAATAGTAGTAGATGCAGAATCGTTTCGATCTACTTGTCTCGGACGTAATGCCTATATATAATGATCATGCCCAGATAGTCTCATAATTATTTGCGTTTCTATCAATTGCTTGATAATAATTTGTTTACCCGACGTAGAATATCACTATCATGAGAGAAGCCACTAGAGAACACTAAGGCCCCCGGATCTATTCTCAACATATCAATCTACAAGCTACTTTACTTTTCCGCTTTTACTTTCTGTTCTTATAATCAAAAATACCAAAAATATCAAACTATCATCTCTATCAGATCTCACTTTCGTAAGTGACCGTAAAGAGATGCACAACCCCTTATCGCGTTGGCTGCGAAGTTCATATTTCTTTGTGCAGGTGGGAGGGACTCGTGCGTGGTCTCCTACTGTATTGATACCTTGGTTCTCAAAAACTAACGGAAATACTTACGCTACTGTGCTGCATCACCCTTTCCTCTTCAAGGCAATACAACGCAAGCTCGAGAAGTAGGAAGAAGAATTTCTGGCGCCGTTGCCGGGGAGGCTTACGCAAAAGTCATATACCAAGTACCTATCACAAACCCTTATCCTTGGCATTACATTTTTGCCTCTCGTTTTCCTCTCCCCCACTTCACCCTTGCCGTTTTATTTGCCTTCTTTTGCCGTGTGTTTATTGTTCGTTTGCCCTCATGTGTGAGATAGGGGACGATTTTATCGAGAAGGGAAGTAATGTCGAGGGCAACGTCTATGTTGACCCCCTGGATGAAACTAACACTTTACATATTAAGAAGTTCCGGGTTGGAAGTAGTAATATCATTGGAAAAGGAGTTCTTCAAGACATCTTTACTTGTGCCGCTGCTTTGCCCATATGGATGGCTCTATTCTTCACAGAACTAGTAGCCTTGCGGATGTTGTATCTATCCTTATACTTTAAATTGAAAGGCAATTTATCCTTATGCATCCCTGTATTCAGAGAATCTTTTTGGAGTTTTCCAATATTGAGCATTCTTCTGCTAAGCGTGCAACTACTATCTTTTTGGCTCATGAATTTAGATTTTTCATGGAAGAGGCCAAAGAAATCTTTGCTCATCACGGGGTAGATGACGATCGCTCCCATAGAGGCTATCTTATTTAATCAAGAAGACATAATGCGGTTGCGATCTCCTGATAATGTTGCTTTTAATGAAAACCTTAGGAAAAAGGTTCCTAACGATGTCTTGGTTGATAGAATTTCTGAGATGAATGATGATTTCGCTATTCAAAAGAATGGGTTAGGCTTCTCCCTTGAGCGAAGTCTTATGACCTTCTGCCAAAAGAACGCCTATAATGATAAATTGGTTGTTCACTACAAAGGGCCAAAAGAGGAACATATTCCTCCTGAGAGTGATGTGGGGGACTTTTGTCCATTAAATTTAGCCATTTTGATTACTTTTTCTTGCCACAAAGGAAACTTGCTGCTGAACGTAGGGAATATGAGATCAGTTTTCGCGATGTATCGTATCATTATAGCATTCCCTAGATCTATCCATGTATCGTGCCTAGCTAGGGGCGTAAAATGATAGCGCTTGTTGGGAGGCAACCCAATTTTATTTTTATTTTTTGTTTTTGCTTCTGTTTAAAATAAATATTGCATCTAGCATCTGTTTAGATGTGGTTTTGGGTATTGTTTAGTGTTTGTGCCAAGTAGAACCTTTGGGAAGACTTGTGTGAAGTTTATGTGATCTTGCTATGAAAAACAGAATCGTTAGAGCTCGCTAGAATGATCATCATATTTTTCTGGAGCGTGCTATTTAGTTCATTCTTTTTGCAGATGATTAATAGACAAATTCCTCATGTATAAAAATTTAGTTAATTTTTTTGGAGTTACAGAAGTATGAGAAACCTACAGATTACTACAGATGGTTCTGCTTTTTGACAGATTCTGTTTTTCGTGTATTGTTTGCTTATTTCGATGCATCAATGAGTAGTATTGGGAAGTATGAACCATAGAGAAGTTTGAATACAGTAGGTTTAACACAAATATAAACAAAGAATGAATTCATTGCAGTACCTTTGAGTAGTGGTTTGCTTTCTTATACTAACGGAGCTCACGAGATTTTTGGTTAAGTTTTGTGTTGTGAAGTTTTCAAGTTTTGAGTATTGCTTTGATGGACTATGGAACAAAGTGTGGCAAGAGCCTAAGCTTGGGGATGCCCAAGGCACCCCAAGGTAAAATTCAAGGACAACCAAAAGCCTAAGCTTGGGGATGCCCCGGGATGGCGTCCCCTCTTTCGTCTTCATCCATCGGTAACTATACTCGAAGCTATATTTTTATTCACCACGTGATATGTGTTTTACTTGGAGCGTCTTGTATAATTTGAGTCTTTGCTTGTAAGTTTGACACAATTATCCTTGCTGGACACACCTATTTTAGAGAGTTAAATATGGCCTAGGAATTGATAGAACACTCTATGTGCTTCACTTATATCTTTTGAGTTGAATAGTTTTTTGCTCTAGTGCTTCACTTATATATTTTAGAGCACGGTGGTGATAATATTTTGTAGAAATTGTTAAACTCGCATGCCTCACTTATATCCTTTTGAGAGTCTATTAAAAAACATGGTAATGTGCTTAGGCTATAAAACTAGTCTTCACATGATAGACATCTAATATCAATGTAGTACAAACTTTCACACTTAGTGCATTGAATATGATGAGAAGTTGGATGCTTGATAATTGTTTTGAGATATGAGGATAGTGATATTAGAGTCATGCTAGCGGTGTTATTATGAAATTGAGAAATGCTTGTGTTAAATTTAGTGATTCCCGTAGCATGCACGTATGGTGAACCGCTATGTGACGAAGTTAGAGCATGAGGTATTTGTAAAGTGTCAACCTTTGTGTGGAGGTCGGGGGCGCGCGATGGTTAACTCCTACCAACTTCCCCCCTAGCAGCATGCGTTGATTGCTTTGTTTTGATGACTCGTAGATTTTTGCAATAAGTATATGAGTGCTTATGACTAATGTTGATTCCACGGATTATACGCACTCTCACCCTTCCACCATTGCTAGCCTCTCTTGTATCGTGCAACTTTCGCCGGTACCATACACCCTCTATATATCCTTCCTCAAAACAGCCACCATATATTCCTCAAAACATCCAGCATACCTACCTATCATGGCATTTCCATAGCCATTCCGAGATATATTGTCATGCAACTTTCCACCTTTCCGTTCATATGATACACTTCATATTGTCATATTGCCATGCATGATCGTGTAGTTGACATCGTATTTGTGGCAAAGCCACCATGCATAATTTTTCATACATGTCACTCTTCATGCATTGCACATCCTGGTACACCGCCGGAGGCATTCATATTGAGTCATACTTTGTTCTAGTATCGAGTTCTAATATTGAGTTGTAATGAAAGTGTGATGATCATCATTATTAGAGCATTGTCCCATGTGAGGAAAGGCTAAATCAATAAAGCCCACCCAAAAAAAGGCCAAAGAAAAAAAGGCCCGAAACAGAAAAAAAGAAAAAAAAAGAAGGAAAAGAAAAAGGGACAATTGCTACTATCTTTTTCCACACTTGTGCTTCAAAGTAGCACCATGTTCTTCATGATAGATTGTCTCATGTTTAGTCACTTTCATATACTAGTGGGAATTTTCATTATAGAACTTGGCTTGTATATTCCAACGATGGGCTTCCTCAAATGCCCTAGGTCTTCATGAGCAAGCAAGTTGGATGCACACCCACTAGTTTCTTTTGTTGAGATTTCATACATTTTTTTTGCTCTAGTGCATCTGTTGGATGGCAATCCCTACTCACTCACATTGAAATCTATTGATGGGCATCTCCATAGCCCGTTGATATGCCTAGTTGATGTGAGACTATCTCCCTCCTTTTTGTCTTCTCCACAACCACCTCTCTATTTCACCCATAGTGCTATGTCCATGGCTCACGCTCATGTATTGCGTGAAAGTTGAAAGGTTTGAAAGAATCGAGTATGAAAACAAGTGCTTGGCTGAAATCGGGGTTGTGCATGATATGAATATTTTGTGTGATGAAGAGGGAGCATAGCCAGACTATATGATTTTGTAGGGATAACTATCTTTAGCCATAGTATTTTGAGAAGACATGATTGCTTTGTTAGTATGCTTGAAGTAGTACTATTTCTTATGTCAATATAGACTTTTGTCTTGAATCTTTCAGATCTGAACATTCATGCCACAATTAAGAGAATTACATTGAAAAACTATGTTGGTTAGCATTCCACATCAGAAATTCCGTTTTTATCATTTACCTACTCGAGGACGAGCATGAATTAAGCTTGGGGATGCTTGATACGTCTCCAACGTATCGATAATTTTTGATTGTTCCATGCTATTATTTATGATGTTTTGGATGTTTAATGGGCTTTGTCATTCACTTTTAAGTTATTTTTGGGACTAACCTACTAACCCAAAGGCCCAGTCCAGATTGCTGTTTTTTGCCTGTTTCAGGGTTTTACTGAAAAGGAATATCAAACGGAGTCTAAACGGAATGAAACCTTCAGGACATATATTTTTGGAGAAAATAACGCACGGGAGACTTGAGAACCATGGAGTAGGGCGTACGTGGTGCCCACGAGGGTGGGGGGCGCCCCCTGCATCGTGGGCCCCACGTTTGGCCCCCGGTCCCCTCCTTCCTCCTATATATACCTACGTACCCTGAAATCATCAGAACAACAGAAAAACCCTAGTTCCACCGCCGTAACCTTCTATTCCCATGAGAACCCATCTTGGGGCCTGTTCCGGAGCTCCGCCGGAGGGGGATCTACCACAGAGTGCTTCTAAATCATCATCATCGCCTCACCATGAGTTGTGAGTAGTTTACCACAGACCTTCGGGTCCATAACTAGTATCTAGATGGCTTCTTCTCTCTCTTTTGATCTCAATACAAAGTTCTCCTCGGTCTTCGAGGAGATCTATTCAATGTAATCTCTTTTTGTGGTGTGTTTGTCATGATCCAGTGAATTGTGGGTTTATGATCAAGATTATCTATGAGAACTATTTGGTTCTTCTCTTAACTCTTTATGTATGATTATAATATCCTTGCAAGTCTCTTCAAATTATTGGTTTGGTTTGGCCTACTAGATCTATAGTTCTTGCAATTGGAGAAGTGCTTGGCTTTGGGTTCAATCTTGCGGTATCCTTTCCCAGTGACAGTAGGGGCAGCAAGGCACGTATTGTATTGTTGCCATCGAGGATAAAAAGATGGGGTTTATATCACTAAGTTTGAGTTTATCCATCTACATCATGTCATCTTTCTTAAGGCGTTACTATATTCTTATGAACTCAATGCACTAGATGCATGTTGGATAGCAGTCGATGTGTGGAGTAATAGTAGTAGATGCAGAATCATTTCGGTCTTCTTGTCTCGTATGTGATGCCCATATATAATGATCATGCCTAGATAGTCTCATAATTACTCTCTTTTCTAACAATTGCTTGACAGTAATTTGTTTACCCGCCGTATAATATCACTATCATGAGAGAAGTCACCATAAAACACTATGGCCCCCATGTCTATTCTCAACATATCAATCTACATGCTACTTTACTTTTCTGCTTTTACTTTCTGTTCTTATAATCAAAAATACCAAAAATATCAAACTATCATATCTATCAGATCTCACTTTCGTAAGTGACCGTAAAGGGATTGACAACCCCTTATCGCGTTGGCTGCGAAGTTCTTATTTGTTTGTGCTGGTGCGACGGACTCGCGCGTGGTCTCCTACTAGATTGATACCTTGGTTCTCAGACTCTGAGGGAAATACTTACGCTACTGTGATGCATCACCCTTACCTCTTCAAGGGAATAGAACGCAAGCTCGAGAAGTAGCAGATCTCTGCTGCGATGGACGCTTCCATTGATGGTGCACCTCAGGTGGGGTGGACGACGACATGGCAGGAGCGGGACAAAAAACACATAGTTGTCTTTGACACCTATCTGTAAGTGAAGTAAATCTATAAGTGCTCCTTAGAATTTGAGGATTCTAAAAACGCAGGGACAGAAAAAACATAGGAATAGGATAGGAAAACGTGTGCAAAACAAAGCATGTGCAAATGCAGGATTTCTGTCAACCAGGAAGTTTGGTTCACATCAATTGGAAGAACACAACAATGGAGAGTAACTTGGTCAAATTATAGTGAAACCACATGAAAGTGTGAAGTTAGAATCTTATTATATTCCACTAATGCACTTAGGGGCTGTAAGGATTGTGACTACCTTTGCCATATATTGCCACATGATTTTTGCCAAACTTTCCTACCTTGAGTTGCATAAATTGTTTGCCGCACATTGGCTTGCCTGAGGGAATCTTGCCACACTTTTTGTGTCTATGACATGTGGGGTTCACTACAGATAAAAACATTCTTGCCTTAAGTGTGGCTAGAACCAAAACATCTACCTAACTTGGTCAAACTTGCCTAAGGTGAGGTCTGGCAAAGTATAGAAACGTGTGCATAGGAACCAAACAGCCCCTTAGTCATGTTCTTCATGCATAAGAATTTTTGTCTATATTTGCAACTGCTAAACCGATTCAAATTGTGGTTGGAAAGGGCATTTAGTTTTCTTCCTGTTAACATTGTGACCACCCTTCATTTCTTTCTAGATTTGCAACTGTCTTGAACCAAAGGATCCCTAGGGAATCGACATGAACGTAGAGTAAAAAAGTTATGCGACGAGTGTACAACCTCTTTGGCATCACCCTTAACATACAAATTAAGTTAGGCAGTAAACTTACAGCTTGTCGCGCTGGCGTCGCCCCAACACACGGTCGTTCCGGCCCACCGCTCATCGAAGGGATGCTCAATGGATTGGTGTGTCACTGACACGTGCGACCGCATATAAGCAGTAGCACCAACACATTCGATCCGGCCGGCCACTTAGCATGAACCGATGGTATGTCCGGCCCGCTGCTCGACGAAGCGACGCACGTCGGCTTGGTACATCGGTTATGTTCGACCGCACGTGAGCAGTAGCAAACCGACAAGGCCAAGCTCCCTCGCCTACAGCGCCCACATAGCCTGGCCTTTTATGGTAGATCGCTTAAAAAAATTAAGATCACACATAGGAGGAGACCATGACAGCTGCTAACGCTCGTGTGGCAGTTTCATGGATAGGGGAGGGGTGTGTGATGTATTGCTAGAACTATGTCGGTATTTCCCCAAAGAGGAAGGGATGATGTAGTATAGTGATGACCCACAAGTGTAGGGGATCTATCGTAGTCCTTTCAATAAGTAAGAGTGTCGAACCCAACGAGGAGCAGAAGGAAATGCTAGGTAGTTTTCAGTAAGGTATTTTGTGCAAGCATTGAAATTGTCGGTAACAGATAATTTTGTGATAAGGTAATTGGTAGCAAGTGACAAAAGGTAAAAGTAAATAAGGTGCAGCAAGATGGCCCAATCCTTTTTTTAGCGAAGGACAAGCCTGGACAAACTCTTATATGAAGGAAAACGCTCCCGAGGACACATGGGAATAATCATCAAGCTAGATTTCATCACGATCATCTGCTTCACATTCAGTACTTTGATAATTTGGTATGTGGGTGGACCGGTGCTTGGGTGGTGTCCTTACTTGGACAAGCCTCCCACTTATGGTTAACCTCTAATGCAAGCATCCTCAACTACAAAAGAAGTATTAAGGTAAACCTGACCATAGCATGAAACGAGTGGATCCAAATCAGCCCCTTATGAAGCAACGCATAAACTAGGGTTTAAGCTTCTGTCACTCTAGCAACCCATCATCTACTTATTACTTCCCAATGCCTTCCTCTAGGCCCAAATAATGGTGAAGTGTCATGTAGTCGACGTTCACATGACACCACTTGAGGAGAGACAACATACATCTTATCAAAATATCGAAAGAATACCAAATTCACATGACTACTTATAGCAAGACTTCTCCCATGTCCCCAGGAACAAAAGTAACTACTCACAAGACATAATATTGTTCATGATCGCAGGGGTATTAATATGCATACTGGATCTGAACATATGATCTTCCACCAAATAAACCAACTAGCATAACCTACAAGGAGTAATCAACACTACTAGCAACCCACATGTACCAATCTGAGGTTTGGAAATAAAGATTGGATACAAGAGATGAACTAGGGATTGAGAGGACATGGTGCTGGTGAAGATGTTGATGAAGATAACTACTACCTCTTGAGCTTGCCTTATATTCCCTCGAAGAGGAAAGGGAGATGCAGCACAGTAGCGTAAGTATTTCCCTCAGTTTTTGAGAACCAAGGTATCAATACAGTAGGAGACCACGCGTGAGTCCCTCGCACCTGCACAAACAAATAAGAACTTTGCAGCCAACGCGATAAGGGGTTGTCAATCCCTTTACGGTCACTTATGAGTGTGAGATCTGATAGAGATGATAGTTATATTTTTGGTATTTTTGGTTTAATAAAACAGCAAATAAAAGCGGTAAAAGTAAAATAGATGTAGATTGATATGTTGAGAATAGACCCAGGGGGCATAGTTTTCTCTAGTGGATTCTCTCATGATAGCGGTATTCTACGGCGGGTAAACAAATTACAGTCGAACAATTGATAGAAAAGCGAATAATTATGAGACTATTTAGGCATGATCATTGTATATAGGCATCACGTCCGAGACAAGTAGACCCGAAACGATTCTGCATCTACTACTATTACTCCACACATCGACCGCTATCCAGCATGCATCTAGTGTATTGAGGTCATACGAACAGAGTAACACTTTAAGAAAGATGACATGATGTAGAGGGATAAACTCAAGCAATGTGATGAAAACCCCATCTTTTTATCCTCGATGGCAACAATATAATACGTGCCTTGCTGCCCCTATTGTCACTTGGAAAGGACACCGCAAGATTGAACCCAAAGCCAAGCACTTCTCCCATTGCAAGAACTATAGATCTAGTAGGCCAAACCAAACCAATAATTCGAAGAGACTTGCAAGGATATTATGAGCACAAATAAAAAGTTCAGAGAAGAACCAAATATCTTTCATAGATAACCTTAATCATAAACTCACAATTTATCGGATCTCGACAAACACACCGCAAAAAGAGAATACATCGAATAGATCTCCTCGAAGACCGAGGAGAACTTTGTATTAAGATCCGGAGAGAGAGAAGAAGCCATCTAGATAGTAGCTATGGACCCAAAGGTCTATGGTAAACTAATCACAACTCATGGTGAGGGCGATGATGATGATGTTGAAGGCCTCCATGATGGATCCCCCTCCCGGAACAGGCTCCAAGATGGGATCTCCACGGGAATAGAAGCTACGGCGGTGGAATTTGGGTTTTCTCACTACGTATGGAGTTTTTGGAGTACGTAGGTATATATAGGAAGAAGGAGGGCACCGGGGACTGTGTGGGCCAGCCTCGAGGCAGGGGGGCGTGCCCTGGGAAGGGGGGCGCACCCCCCACCCTCGAGGGCAGCCCAGCTGTCCCATGACTTGGTCCTGACGTTTTCCGTTTGTGATTTTCTCCAAAAATATCTCTCGCGAAGGTTTCGTTCCGTTTGGACTCCGTTTGATATTCCTTTTCTGCAAAACCCTTAAATAGAAAAAAAAACAACAATATGGACTGTGCCTTTGGGTTAGTCTGTTAGTCCCAAAAAAGATATAAAAGTGAATGATAAGGCCCACTAAACATCCAAGAATTCATAAATAATAGCATGGAACAATCAAAAATTATAGATACGTTGGAGACGTATCAAGCATCCCCAAGCTTAATTCCTGCTCGTCCTCGAGTAGGTAAATGATAAAGAAAGAATTTTTGATGTGGAATGCTAACCAATATAGTTTTTCAATTTAATTCTCTTAATTGTGGCATGAATGTTCAAATCTTAAAGATTCTAGACAAAAGTCTATATTGACATAAGAAATAACAATACTTCAAGCAATAGTAACAAAGCAATCATGTCTTCTCAAAATACTATGGCTAAAGAAAGTTATCCATACAAAATCATATAGTGTTGGCTATGCTCCCTTATTATCACACCAAAATATTCATATCATGGACAACCCCGATTTCAGCCAAGCATTTGTTTTCATGCTCTATCTTTTCTAACCTTTGAACTTTCACGCAATACATTCGCGCGAGCCATGGATATAGCACTATTGGTGGAATAGAGGTGGTTGTGGAGAAGACAAAAAGGAGGGAGATAGTCTCACATCGACTAGGCGTATCAACGGGCTATGGAGATGCCCATCAATAGATATCAATGTGAGTGAGTAGGGATTGCCATGCAATGGATGCACTAGAGCTAAATATGAATGAAAGCTCAACAAAAGAAACTAGTGGTTGTGCATCCAACTTGCTTGCTCACGAAGACCTAGGGCATTTGAGGAAGCCCATCGTTGGAACATACAAGCCAAGTTCTATAACGAAAATTCCCAATAGTATATGAAAGTGACTAAACATGAGACTCTCTACAATGAAGAACATGGTGCTACTTTGAAGCACAAGTGTGGAAAAAGATAGTAGCAATTGTCCCTTTTTTTCTTTTCAATTTTTTCTTTTTTTTGGGCCTTTTTTTTGGCCTTTCTTCCTTTTTTTCTTTTTTTGCGGAGGGGCTTTATAGATTGAGCCTTTCCTCCCATGGGACAATGCTCTAAATATGATGATCATCACACTTTCATTACAACACAATATTACAACTCGATACTACAACAACAAAGTATGACTCTATGTGAATGTGTCCGACGGTGTATCGGTATGTGCAATGAAACAAGAGTGACATGTATGAAAAGATTATGCATGGTGGCTTTGCCACAAATACGATGTCAACTACATGATCATGCATGGCAATATGACCATATGATGCATGTCATATGAACGTAACGGTGGAAAGTTGCATGGCAATATATCTCGGAATGGCTATGGAAATGCCATGATAGGTAGGTGTGGTGGCTGTTTTGACGAACAATATGGTGGCTGTTTTGAGGAAGGATATATAGTGGGTTTATGGTACCGGCGAAAGTTAAGCGGTACAAGAGAGGCTTGGAATGGTGGAAGGGTGAGAGTGCGTATAATCCATGGACTCAACATTAGTCATAAGAACTCATATACTTATTGCAAAAATTTACGAGTCATCCAAACAAAGCAATAAACGGATGCTCCTAGGGGGGAGGTTGGTAGGAGTTAACCATCGCGTGCCCCCGACCTCGACACAAAGGTTGGCACTCTACAAATACCTCATGCTTTAACTTAGTCACACAACGGTTCACCATACGTGCATGCTACGGGAATCACTAACCTTAACACAAGTATTTCTCAATTTCATAATAACTCCACTAGCATGACTCTAATATCACTATCCTCATGTCTCAAAACAATTATCAAGCATCCAACATCTCTTTCTATTCAATGCACTTGGTGTGAATTTTTTGTACTAAATTGACGTAGGATGTCTATCATGTGAAGACTAGTTACACATTACCATGCTGTTTTAATAGACTCTCAAATAGATATAAGTGAAGCATTATAGTTGTACAATTTCTACAAAATATTACCACCACCGTGCTCTAAAAGATATAAGTGAAGCACTAGAGCAAAAACTATTCAACTCAAAAGATATAAGTGAAGCACATAGAGTGTTCTAATACTTTCTAGGGCATATTTAACTCTCTAAAATAGGTGTGTCCAGCAAGGATGATTGTGGCAAACTAACAAGCAAATACTCAAATTATACAAGACGCTCCAAGCAAAACACATAGCATGTTGCGAATAAAAATATAGCTCCAAGTATAGTTACCGATGGATGAAGACGAAAGAGGGGATGCCTTCCCGGGGCATCATCAAGCTTAGGCTTTTGATTATCTTGAATTTACTTGGGGTGCCATGGGCATCCCCAAGCTTATGCCTTTGCTATTCCTTGTTCCATAGTCCATCAAAGCAATACCCAAAACTTGAAAACTTCACAACACAAAACTTAGACAAAAATTCTCATGAGCTCCGTTAGTAAGAGAAAGCAAACCACTACTCAAAGGTACAACAATAAATTCATTCTTTGTTTATATTGGTGTTAAACCTACTGTACTCCAAGTTCTCTATGGTTCATATCCTCTAATATTACTCATAGATGCATCGGAATAAGCAAACAACACACGAAAAACAGAATCTGTCAAAGACAGAACAGTCTGTAGTAATCTGCTGGGTTCGCCTAATTATGGAACTCCACAAATTTCAATCTAAATTGGTAAATATGCGCAATTTTTCTACCATTCAGCAGGAAAAAGAATCAACTAAAAATCACGCTCCAGTAAAATCTGAAGTCTACTTTAGCGAGCGCTAACGATTCTGTTTTTCACTGCAAAATCAAATAAACTTGACACAAGTCTTACCAAAGGTTCTACTTGGCAAAAACACTAAAAAAACATGAAAACACATATAATAAGAGGCTAGATGCAATATCTATTCCTTAACAGCAACAAACATAAAAAACAAGAAATTGGGTTGCCTCCCAACAAGCGCTATCGTTTTATGGCCCTAGCTAGGCACGATACAAGATAGATCTAGGTATTGCCATCTTTGATCTTTGCTCTTTTAATAGTGTCCAGCTCGAATCCGGGAGGTTCTTTGCGTTTCCCTTCATATTCAAAAATCTTAAGATCTAAAGCGTCCAACCGCTTATTGCAAAGGGTAACCAACATATTCATGCGGTGGACATTCCCACTTACAGTCTTAAGGGGTTCAAGGGATTTTTCTAATATTTTTGTTACTTCGCAAATTTTCTCAAAAACTTGCGTCCCTTCCGGGGTTGAGTTTGACTCCATTTGTGGAGGTAGTGTTCCCACTATTCCCTCTATGATTTCATGCGCGAAACTAGGATCAACTTCGATAAAATTTCGTTTGGCAACAAAATCCAAGAGTTGTCTATGAGACATATTCAATCCAACATGAAAATTGCGAAGCAAGATTCTAAAATTCACTTCTAAGGTGCACTTACGATAAGATTCCATCATCCTAAACCAAGCATCTTTTAAGTTTTCTGCTTGCCTTTGCTTGAAGTGAAGTACTGCAAACTCGGGAGACGAAGAAGCGGATAAGGCACTAGCCATAATGACAAGCAAGCAAGCAACACACACAAGCAAACAAAAAGGCAAGCGAACGAAAAACACACAGTGAAAGAAGGGCAAATAAAATGGCAAGGGTGAAGTGGGGGAGAGGAAAATGAGAAGCAAAAATGTAATGCGAAGGATAAGGGTTTGTGATAGGTACTTGGTATATGACTTTTGCGTAAGCCTCCCCGGCAATGGCGCCAGAAATTCTTCTTGCTACCTATTGAGCTTGCGTTGTATTCCCTCGAAGAGGAAAGGGAGATGCAGCACAGTAGCGTAAGTATTTCCCTTAGTTTTTGAGAACCAAGGTATCAATCCAGTAGGAGACCACGTGCGAGCCCCTCGCACCTGCACAAACAAATAAGAACTTCACAACCAACGCGATAAGGGGTTGTCAATCCCTTTACGGTCACTTACGAGAGTGAGATATGATAGAGACGATAGTTATATTTTTGGTATTTTTGGTTTAATAAAACAGCAAACAAAAGCGGTGAAAGTAAAGTAGATGTAGATTGATATGTTGAGAATAGACCTGGGGCCCATAGTTTTCTCTAGTGGCTTCTCTCATGATAGCGGTATGACAGCGGGTAAACAAATTACTGTCGAACAATTGATAGAAAAGCGAATAATTATGAGACTATCTAGGCATGATCATTGTATATAGGCATCACGTCCGAGACAAGTAGACTGAAACAATTCTGCATCTACTACTATTACTCCACACATCGACCGCTATCCAGCATGCATCTAGTGTATTGAGTTCATACGAACAGAGTAACGCTTTAAGCAAGATGACATGATGTAGAGAGATAAACTCAAGCAATATGATGAAAACCCCATATTTTTATCCTCGATGGCAACAATACAATACGTGCCTTGCTACCCCTACTGTCACTGGGAAAGCACACCGCAAGATTAAACCCAAAGCCAAGCACTTCTCCCATTGCAAGAACTATAGATCTAGTAGGCCAAACCAAACCAATAATTCAAAGAGACTTGCAAGGATATTATGAGCACACATAAAAAGTTCAGAGAAGAACCAAATATCTTTCATACATAACCTTGATCATAAACTCACAATTCATCGGATCTCGACAAACACACCATAAAAAGAGATTACATCAAATAGATCTCCTCGAAGACCGAGGAGAACTTTGTATTGATATCCAAAGAGAGAGAAGAAGTCATCTAGATAATAGCTATGGACCCGAAGGTCTGTGGTAAACTACTCACAACTCATTGTGAGGGCGATGATGATGATGATGAAGGCCTTCGTGATGGATCCCCCTGCCAGAACAGGCTCCAAGATGGGATGTCCACGGGAATAGAAGCTACGGCGGTGGAATTAGGGTTTTCTCCCTACGTATGGAGTTTCTGGGGTACGTAGGTATATATAGGAAGAAGGAGGGCACTCGGGGCCATGTGGGCCAGCCTTGAGGCAGGGGGCGCGCCCCCACCCTCGAGGGCGGCCCAGCTATCCCCTGACTTGGTCCTAACTTTTTATGTGCGTGATTTTCTCCAAAAATATCTCTCGCGAAGGTTTCATTCCGTTAGGACTCCGTTTGATATTCCTTTTCTGCAAAACACTGAAATAGGCAAAAAACAGCAATCTGGACTGGGCCTTTGGGTTAGTAGGTTAGTCCCAAAAATGATATAAAAGTGAATGATAAAGATCATTAAACATCCAAGACTTCATAAATAATAGCATGGAACAATAAAAAATTATTGATACGTTGGAGACGTATCGATAACCCACCCCAAGATGGGAGAGTTGTTGGTGATGACGGCGGTGACGATTTCCCCTCCCGGAGGGAAGTATCCCCGGCAGAACAGCTCTGCCGAAGCCCTAGATTGGTTTCCGACAAGGTTCCTCCTCGATATGGTGGCGTATGTTCCCGAAAGCCTCCTTATGATTTTTTGCAAGTCAAAACACCTCATATAGGAGAAGATGGGCATCGGGGGGCCATCGGGGGGCCAACGAGGCAGGGGGCGCGCCCATAAAGGGGGGGGTGTGCCCCCCACCCTTGTGGACAAGTGGTGGCCCCCCTGGTGATCTTCTTTCACTAGATATTTTTTATATTTTTTGAAACGGTGTCCTGTGGAGTTTCGGAGCTTTTTGAGTTGTGCAGAATAAGTTTCCAGACTTTGCTTCTTTTCTAGCCTAGAATTCCAGCTGTCGGTATTCTCCCTCTTCATGTAAACCTTGTAAAATAAGAGAGAACAGGCATAAGTATTGTGACATAAAGTGTAATAACAACCCATAGTGCGATAAATATCAACATAAAAGCATGATGCAAAATGGACGTATCAACTCCCCCAAGCTTAGACCTCGCTTGTCCTCAAGCGAAAGCCGATATCAAGGAATATGTCCACATGTTTATAGATAGAGGTGTCGATAAAAATAAAATACGGACATGAGGGCATCATGATCATTCTTATAACAACAACACATATATATATAATGGCATATGATTCTTATGCTAAAGTAACAATTCATGCACAATGTCAAGTATGAATCAGAAACTTCATTGATAACCAACAAACTATGATCTCAGTCATTGAAGCAATTGCAATTTATCATAACATCGGAAAGAGTCAATATAAGAGATTTTCAGCAAGCCTACATACTCAACTATCATATAGTCCTTCACAATTGCTCACACTCATGCAATACTTATGGTTATGGAGTTTTAATCGGACACCGACAAAGATAGGGGCTTATGGTATTGTGTCCCAACCTTTTACCGCGAGGGTAATGTCAACAGTAATAGACCATGATAACTTACATCCAAGTGGGTATATATGTCAGGATCTTTCCAAAACAATGTGCTTGCCAAAGGATAACATGTAAAAAGGAAAGGTGATTTTCACCTTGACTCTCATAAGGAAGAATAATAGATAGTCCCTTCGCAGAGGGAAGCAGAGGTTGTCATGTGATTTTATGGTTGGATGCACAAACTCTTAGCGCAAAAGAACATCACTTTATATTGCCACTTGTGATAAGGACCTTTATTATGCAGTCCGTCGCTTTTATTACTTCCATATCACAAGATCGTACAAAGCTTATTTCCTCCACACTAATAAATCATGCATATTTTAGCGAGTTTGCAATAGGACAACTTACTTGAAGGATCTTACTCAATCCATAGGTAGGTATGGTGGACTCTTATGGCAAAACTGGGTTTAAGGATGTATGGAAGCACAAGTAGTATCTCTACTTGGTACAAGGAGTTTTGGCTAACATGAGGGGGAAAGGCAAGCTCAACATGTTGGATGATCCATGAAAATATACTTTATTTTAGATATAAGAAAACATAACCCATTATGTTGTCTTCCTTGTTAAACATCAACTGTTTAGCATGTCATATTTTAAACAGTGCTCACAATCATAAAAGATGTCCAAGATAGTATATTTGTATGTGAAACCCCTCTTTCTTTATTACTTCCTATTAATTGCAACGATGACCAAAACTATGTTTATCAACTCTCAATGACATGTATTCATCATACTCTTTATATGTGAAGTCATTACTTCCCATAAGATCAATATGATCTCTTTGATACTTCTTATGTTTTCTTTTATTCTATCATGACCAAAGTGAGGAAATCAAGCCCTTGACTCAACACTAATCTTTATTATATAGCTCACGGATTAGATTACAAAGATAAAGATCATAAAGCAAAAGCTCACAACTAGATCATGCTAACTTTATTCTACTATATCAAGATACTACCAAAAGGATCAAACTAAGAAAAACGGTAAAGATAGGAGTGTGATGGTGATACGATACTGGGGTAACTCCCCCAAGCTTGGCAGTTGCCAAGGGGAGTGCCCATACCCATGCGATTATGCCTCCTTCTTCAGAAGTGGTAATGGTGGAATTGTTGATGATGTATGCTTGTGGTCCATCTTCCAAATCATGGGCTCACCATCATAGAAGGATGATCTAGTCTCCGGGATGCTCAAATCTGCAGCCAAACTCATCTTCCTGACTCTATATTCATACTCACAGTTTTGGTGTTGCAGGTCATAGATCTAGGCTTGGAGGTGTTCAATTTTCTGCTAGAGATTGGAGATGGCTTCTCCGAAGATCCTTGAGTCCAGTTTGAGGTTGTTGGCGAGCTCCGTGATCATCATGTGGTTGGCGTTGATTCCTCGTTCTACCATACCTTGGCACTTGAAAACTTGCCGCTCCATTGCTTCTAGTCTTGTCTCCACGCTTCTGGTCCTCCTTGGCCCCTCAACATCGCGGATGTGCAGCACCCCCTCATGCAACTCCTAGTTTGAGGATGATGCAGCACCTCCGCAAGGTAGGGGTTGATGACCTTCTCGAAGAACTTGTCCTTGGGGATGTTGGAAGACGCCATGATGATCTAGATCTGTCAAAGACAACAGCTCGAAACGAAAACGGAGGATTTTTGCGTGATACAGAGTTCAAAACCTTCGGGGGTATATATAATGAATTTTTACCGACCCAAAGGAGTAACATACAAGAAATTGGAGTCCGGGAGGCACACGAGGTGCCCACGAGGCAGGGGGGCGAGCCCAGAGGAAGGGGGCGCGCCCTCCATCCTCGTGGGCGGCTCGTGTCTCTTTCGGACTGCCACTTATTTTTCTATTTTTCTAAATATTGCAAAATGGTGAAAAATTGCCTTTAGAACTGTTTTGGAGTCCATTTACATACCGTACCACATACCTCTTCCTTTTCGAGGTCTCTATCATTCTGGAAAGTGTCCCTTATGTATTCCTCCCGGGTTACGGTTTGAATAACATTGGTTTCAACGTTTATAGGATTACCTGAGATATAATGTTTGATTCTTTGACCGTTCACCACCTTTGGATTTGTGCCTTCGAAGTTGTCGATTTTTATGGCACCAGAACGATAGACCTCCTCGATAACGTAAGGACCTTCCCATTTAGAGAGAAGTTTTCTTGCAAAAAATCTTAAACAAGAGTTGTATAGCAATACATAATCACCTACGTTAAACTCACACTTTTGTGTCCTTTTGTCATGCCATCTTTTAACTTTTCTTTAAACAGCTTGGCATTCTCATAGGCCTGGGTTCTCCATTCATCAAGAGAGCTAATGTCAAATAACCTCTTCTCACCGACAAGTTTGAAATCATAATTGAGCTTTTTAATAGCCCAATATGCCTTATGTTTTAGTTCAAGAGGTAAGTGACATGCTTTTGCATAAACCATCTTATATGGAGACATACCCATAGGATTTTTGTATGCAGCTCAATAGGCCCATAATGCATCGTCAAGTTTTTTGGACCAATTCTTTCTAGACCTATTAACTGTCTTTTGCAAAATTAATTTTAGCTCCCTATTACTTAATTCTACTTGACCACTAGTCTCTGGGTGATAAGGGGATGCAATTCTATGGTTTACATCATACTTTGCAAGTATTTTACGGAAATAACCATGAATAAAGTGTGAACCACCATCAGTCATTAAGTATCTAGCGACTCCAAACCTCAGAAAAATAACTTCTTTAAGCATCTTAATAGAGGTGTTGTGATCAGCACTACTAGTTGGAATAGCTTCTACCCATTTAGTAACGTAATCAACAACAACTAAAATATGTGTATACCCATTAGAGGAAGGAAACGGTCCCATATAATCAAAGCCCCAAACATCAAATGGTTCAATAACAAGTGAATAATTCATAGGCATTTCTTGACGTCTACTGATATTACCAATTCTTTGACATTCATCACAAGATAAGACAAATTTACGGGCATCCTTGAAGAGAGTAGGCCAATAAAAACCAGATTGCAATACCTTATGTGCAGTTCTATCTCCAGCATGGTGTCCCCCATAAGCTTCATAGTGGCACTTGCGTAGGATCTGTTCCTGTTCGTGCTCAGGTACACAACGTCTAATAATACCATCTACTCCTGCTTTATAAAGGTGTGGGTCATCCAAGAAGTAATGTCTCAAATCATAGAAGAACTTTTTATTTTGCTGGTATGTGAAGCTAGGAGTTATAAACTTGGCAACAATGTAATTAGCATAATTAGCAAACCATGGAGTAGTACGAGAAGTATTTATGACAGCTAATTGTTCATCAGGAAAGCTATCATCAATAGGTTGGGGGTCATCAAGTATATTCTCTAGCCTAGACAAGTTGTCTGGAACAGGGTTCTCAACTACCTTTCTATCAATGATATGTAAATCAAACTCTTGCAGCAAGAGAACCCATCTAATAAGTCTAGGTTTAGCATCTTTCTTTTCCGTAAGGTATTTGATTGAAGCATGATCAGTGTGAATAGTTACTTTAGAATCAACAATATAAGGTCTAAACTTATCACAAGCAAATACAACGGCTAAAAATTATTTCTCAGTAGTAGCATAATTTCGCTGGGCACTGTCTATGGTTTTACTAGCATATTGGATAACATTCAATTTCTTATCAACTCTTTGCCCTAGAAAAACACCTACATCATAATCACTAGAATCGCACATAATCTCAAAGGATAAATTATAGTCAGGAGGTTGGACAATAGGTGCAGAGATCAATGCTTTCTTAAGTATTTCAAATGCTTCTAAACAATCATCATCAAAGACAAAAGGAATATCTTTTTGTAAGAGATTAGTCAGAGGCCTGGAGATTTTGGAGAAGTCCTTAATGAACCTCCTATAAAACCTGGCATGACCAAGGAAGCTTCATATACCTTTGATGTTCGTGGGGCACGGCATCTTTTCAATAGCATCAACTTTAGCTTTGTCAACCTCAATACCTCTTTCAGAATTTTATGTCCCAAGACAATGCCTTCATTAATCATAAAGTGGCACTTCTCCCAATTCAAGACAAGATTAGTGTATTCACATCTCTACAAAACTCGATCAAGGTTGCTCAAGCAATCATCAAAAGAAGTTCCGTAAATGGAGAAATCATCCATGAAAACCTCAACTATCTTTTCACAAAAATCAGAGAATATAGCCATCATGCATCTTTGAACGGTAGCAGGTGCATTACATAAACCAAAAGGCATACGTCTATAAACAACGGTACTGAAAGGACAAGTAAAAGTGGTCTTTTCTTGAACCCCCTTCGACATAGGTATTTGAGATATACCAGAATAACCATCTAGAAAGCAATAAGGACTTTGTTTGGATAACCTTTCTAGCAGTTCTTAGTAGCTTCATTTAATTTGCGGAAATCAATTACCATCCTATAACCTATAAGAATTCTTTGTGGGATCAATTCATCCTTATCATTAGGGACGACAGTCATACCTCCCTTCTTAGGGACACAATGGACACGACTTACCCACTGGCTATCAGCAACTAGATAGATAATACCTGCCTCTATAAGCTTTAGTATTTCCTTCATCACCACTTATTTCATCTTAGGATTTAACCATCGTTGATGATCAATAACCGGTTTAGCGTTTTCTTCGAATTCGATCTTATGTTGGCATAAAGTTGGACTAATGCCCTTAAGATCATCCAGAGTATATCCAATAGCAGCGCGGTGCTTCTTCAGAGTTTTCAATAATTTTTCTTCTTCCTTCTCTGAAAGGTTGGCACTAATAATAACAGGACATATCTTCTTTTCATCAAGATAAACATACTTAAGATTATCAGGTAAAGGTTTAAGTTCAAACACGGGATCACCCTTGGGTGGAGGAGGATCCCCAAGGATTTCAACAGGCTAGTTGTTTTTCAATACGGGTCCCTTCTTAAAGAATATTTCTTCTATTTCCCTTCTTTCATTCATATACATATCATTTTCATGGTCTAGCAGATATTGTTCTAAGGGATCATTAGGAGGCACAACAATAGAAGCAAGACCGATAATTTCATCCTTACTAGGTAATTCTTTATCATGGGGTTGTCTACGAAATTTAGCAAAGTTAAAATCATGAGACATATCCCATAAACCAAAAGTAACAATATCTTTCACGCAGTCTATCCTAGCATTAACAATATTCAAGAAGGGTCTACCAAATATAATGGGACAAAAATCATCTTGTGGGGAACTAAGAATAAGAAAATCAGCAGGATGTTTAACTTTCCCACACAAAACTTCAACATCTCTAACAATATCAACTGGTGAAATAGTGTCTCTATTAGCAAGCTTAATAGTAACATCAATCCCTTCTAACTCAACAGGTGCAAAATCATGCATAATTTCTTGATATAATGAATGAGGGATTATACTTGCACTAGCACCCACGTCACATAAACCATCATAGCAATGATCTCCTATGTTAATGGACATAACATGCAAGCTTACAATAGGTCTATGGTTATTCCTAGCATTGGGTTTGGCTATTCTAGCAGCTTCCTCTCGGAGGTAAATAACATGTCCATCTAAATTTTCAACCAAGAGGGCCGCATCTCCCCCCTCACAATTTCGCTCCCGACCCTGGTTGTTGTTAGGATGGCGTCTCCCACCCCCAGCTCCGGCGATCTCCCACCACCACCACTAAAATCCACCTCCTCTCCGATCAATCTCTTTGGTGTCCCCACCTACATCTATGGGATATGGTTTCTTCGGGATCTACCCTTGGCTTGGACTTCTCTAAGGGTTTGGAATTTGCAGACAACATCCTCAGATCTACTGGGCTCTTTGTTCATCCTACGGATTCTGCTGGTCATTTCACTTTGGTGGTGTCCTTTAGCCAACATGTATTCAGGCTTGATGATAATTCTTTGGCGGCGGCTTTGGAGGCTGCTATTGGTGGATCTGTGATCGAGTTGAGGGTCTCATGCCTATGCCACAAGGTTTTTTCTTTCCACGTTTCCTCCAAGCAAGTTGCGTTTTATGTTGTCGATCTTAGATTCTTTGCCTCCCTATAATTCAAATGTCATTTTCATCTCTGGGGACGTGGGGGTCCAAATTGGGTTTGTGAATTTAATCTTTGGAAGTTAGAATGTGATGCGGATTGGATCTTAGTTAGTCCTTCTAAGCGAAGGGCAGCTCTTGGGATGCTTGCTATGCATAAGCCACCATCTAAATCCTCTTTTCAGTCTTTCGGTTCAGCACCAAAGAAACTTTCCTTTGCAACCTTTCAGAATTATCAAGCTTCTCACGGATATCGTTATCCTGCCACGCAGGAATGTATTGACACTGTTTCTGAAGCTGGTTATGTTGTTTCTTCTATTGAGCGTTTGATCGTTTGCCCCTCGTCGCCGGTGAATCTCCAGTGGACGGTGGCTTCTCCGTCGATTGTTTTTGGTACGGTTGGATCACCGCGGATTGGACGTGCTTTTTCTCCGGTGGAGGATCTGTAACTTCATGATCGTCACGTAAGATGCGGTCCATCTTCATCGGCTGTTTTGGTTACGTCCACTCCCGTTTCTTTGGTTTGCCATGATGGGCCAGCTTTGCCTGTTGGGCCGCAGCCCACCACCTTGCCTTCATATATTCCATCTTCCCAGGAGGTTGCTGCTATGTTAGATGATATGGTCAATGACATGGTGGACCGCGTTCTTATTTGTTCTAAGTGTCACCAGCGGCGCCACCTGTCGGTCTCCTGTTCGATCCGCCTGGCTTGCTCACGCCATGGACATCTTCGGTGTGATTGCATTAATTGGGCAAGGGATAATCATTGTGTTTTGAGAGTTAAAAAATCACAACAAAATCCTAAAATATCTCCACTGTTGATTCCCATACCCGCCACGAGTCAGCCTGCCTTTCCTAGGGACTGCTCGGGTATAGAGACGACCCACGCGCCGGTGCAGACGAGTCCCATCAAGTCTTCTACTACTCCCATGCAACGGCAACCCACTCCAACTCCACCAGAGCAAGATATGGCGAACTTTCCTTTGGATCCTCTCGAGTTTATTCCACCAGGGTTTGAGATCATCGATGGTGGACCTACTCGCTGGACTCGGACCTTCTTCTCTCCGGCCATTGCTCCTGACAGGCGGCATGAGTGATTCGCCATTGGCATTGTAGAACCTCCGCCGCCGCCAGGACAGATTCATCAATTCCGACAGCTGGTTAGTGATTTTTTTATGACTCACCTCCACCGTGATGTTCTTAGTGATCAGCAATGGATTGAGGGTGTGGGATTGTTCGAGTTTCGTACTCCTGCTTCTAGGCATGCTATTATGAATCACCCTCCTTATGATCTTGGCAATTTGCACTTTGTTCGGTTTATTCCACGTGATCAAGGTACCAATCACAGAGCGACTCAGGGTTTTCGTAGGGGTTGGATAATGATGCTTGGGGTTCCATTGGATTATCGTACTACTCAGCACATCTCTGATGTAGTTAGTTCTTTTGGTAGCTTTCATATCTGGCATCAAGATGATGCACAGATGGTCAGGACCCTCATATATGTTTCATTTCCATGTCCTCAGCAAGTGCCTAGAGATGTTGTTTATCGAGAATATGCTGATTTTGGAGCTACACGTGTGTCTTGGACTGCTCCGATTTATATTCTCTCTACGGAGTTTGCTGATATCTTACCGGAAGATGAAGATCCGTTGCTACTGGACGGGAATCCACAACCGTTGCCTAGAAATATGCCTTTCAACGACGTAAACTTCGTCATGCCTGAGTTTCCAGAGCTGGGAAGGAATGAGGCTCCCCTTGCTCATGATGTTGATCCGCTGCACGCCAATCACCATGACAATGTGGTCATTGAGGAGATTCTAGAGGATGATGTTCTTCCTGTTTCTCAAGAGTCTGTGGTTATCCAAAACTCTAGCACTATGGATTCTGATGAGGGATCTTTCAATTTGCAGCATGGGGTCGTCGCAGCTTATATACCGCCTCCAGTCCAACCCCTTCTTGTTATTGGTCGGGTCTTGACTGCTTTCAGACCAGTGCTTCCTCCAGTGATGGCATGGACAAGGTCTTTCGAGCGCATGCTGCCCATCTTTGATATGATGAAAATTCCTCAAGGGCTGCAATTCTCTAGTCCTTTCAAGCCGGTAATTCTTTCAAAGAGATCTTGGGAAGTTACTTTTTCTTCGCGATGGGTAACATGCTGGTTTTCCGCCCTTCACCTACCCGTCGGTCTGTCATCATCCCAAGGAAACCTCCTGTTGCTCGGGCTCTGTGTTTTGATTCTGTTGCTGAGGATTACACTATAGATGACTCAGCTTTGTCTACTGTTGAGATGTCTGCCTTCAACTTCTCTATTGCCCCGGTTGCTCGCCCTGTTCGACCTCGCAAACCAAAGCCTATGATCGTTGAGTCTGAGGTCAGACACAGTGCCAGGCTCTCTGCTTTACGCGATGGGTTCAGACACCCCTCTTCGGCCAAACCCTCTCCGCTGAAGAATCCAACAGCTAAATCTCACAAGAGGTGCAAGGTTTCAACTCGTGGTGAGCTGCCACATGATCCTCCTCCAGCTTCAACTCAGACTGTTGTACCTCCCCCTACTCCAATCAATGTGATTCAACATGTTGGTCTGCACTTGCGCATTGGACGTGAGAAGCTCACTAGGGAGAAGCTTCAGGCTTCGTCATGCAAGCCTTCTTCTGCTTCTTCTACTTCTAATGATAGTTAATCTTTTATCATGGTGGGGTTTATGGTTAACCCTTGTGAAAACCATTTATCTTGCTTACCGTTTTAAGCTTTCTATGAACTTTTATTCTGCTGCTTGGCCGAACTGGCATTGCCATTATGTGGTTGTCTTTTGTTGCTACTTTATTATGGTCTGTAATGAATCAGTACAAATTTAGAGACTGGAAGGTATTGTGTTGGAATGTTCGTGGTCTGAAATCGGATCATAGGCAGCGCGCAGTCCGTCAGAAAATAGACAAAAGTGCATGTTCAGTTGTTTGTCTTCACGAAACTAAATGTGAGGTCATTGATCAACGTTTCATTCGTAAGTGTTGCCCGCGACGTTTTGATCAGTTTGTTCATGTGCCTTCTGCCGGAGTTTCGGGTGGGATGTTGGTTCTGTGGAATTCTTCCATGTTTGCTAGTAAACTAATCTAGTTTGTCAGTTTTCGTATTATTGTTGAGTTCACCTCTTCACATACCTCTCAATCATGGACTTTGGTCACTGTTTATGGGCCCTGTCAAAACCCAGCAAGGTCTGATTTCATTAACTGGTTACATGATCTCACCATTCCACATGATGCTAATTGGTTATTGCTGGGTGATTTCAATTTCTTCCGCTCAATGGACAATAGGAATAGACCAGGTGGTGACATTAATGATATGTTTATTTTCAATGAAGTTATTGGGCATCTTGGCCTAATTGAACTTCCCCTCAAGGGCAGGAAATATACTTGGTCAAATATGCAAATTGTCCCTCTGCTTGAACAGATTGATTGGTTCTTCACATCCCCCTCATGGACTAGCTCTTTTCCTAACACTATGGTCCTGCCTCTTCGCAGAACTGCCTCTGACCATGTTCCCTATGTGGTTCAAATTACAACTGCTATTCCTAAGGCCAAAGTATTCAAATTTGAAAATTATTGGACTAATCTACTTGATTTTCTTGATTGTGTTAGTGATACTTGGAACATGCCAGTCTACAGGAAATCTTCTGCTGCTGTGATTTCTGCAAAGTTCAAAGCTCTTAGACATGCACTCAAATAATGGCACATTGGTCTATCTAAGGTGAAATTAATTATTTCTAATTGCAATAAAGTTATTCTTTGCTTGGATTGCCTTGAGGAATATAGGCCTTTGTCTGGACCTGAAGAAAACTTCAGGAAAATAGTTAAGCTACATCTGGAGGATGTATTAAAATTGCAATTCATCTACTGGAAGCAGAGATGCACCATCGGAAGTATTAAAGTTGGTGAAGATAACACAAATTTTTTCCATGCTATGGCCACTGAGCGTTATAGGAGCAACTCTATTTCAAGAATAACTTCTGATAATGGTCAGGTGACATCTGATCATGCAACTATTGCTGGCCTTTTTTTGCAAGAATTCAAGCAGAGGATGGGTTGTTCCCATAGCACTCAAATGGGTTTTGACATGCAAAATATTATCAAAAAAGTTGAGGGACTTGATGACTTGACCAAGCCATTCTCCCAGCAGGAAATAGAATGTGTTATTAAAGAAATGCCACCTGGTAGAGCTCCTGGCCCTGATGGTTTCACCGGCCTTTTTCCCAAGAAGTGCTAGGGAATTATTAAAGATGATTTCCTCCTTTTGGTCAAGGAGTTTTATGAAGGAAATCCTGATCTTGAGGGTATCAACAGCTCTCTCATAACACTCATTCCAAAAAAGCTAGCACCTGAGGGTTTGAATGACTATAGACCAATCTCTTTGACCAATACATGTTTGAAATTTCTGTCTAAACTTCTTGCCAATAGACTACAAAAAGTGATTCTCTCATGCATTCGTAAAAATCAATATGGGTTTATCAAATCTAGGTCTATCGAGGATTGTTTAGCATGGTGCTTTGAGTACGTCCACCAGTGTAAAGCCTCTAAAAGACCAATAGTTCTGCTAAAGTTGGATTTCACTAAGTATTTTGACACAATTGAGCATGATGCCATTCTCAAGATTCTCATATATAAGGGCTTTAATGATAAATGGATCTCTTGGATGCACTCCATCCTGTCATCTGGTTCATCTTCAGTGCTCCTTAATGGTGTGCGTGGGCATCATTTCCATTGTAAGAGGGGAGTTAGGCAGGGTGATCCAATGTCACCTTTACTGTTTGTGCTTGTTGTTGACCTTCTACAGTCTGTAGTTAATGATATGTGCAGTAAAGGAATATTGACAATACCAATCCCCTCTCACAGTATGGATTATCCTACAGTGCAGTATGCTGACGACACACTAATTGTGTTACCTGCTTTGGACTATCATCTGCTTGCTCTCAAAGACATGCTTGATGTATTTGCTTCTACAACTGGGTTAGCTGTGAATTTTTCACAAGTACTTATGGTGCCTATGAAAATTTCTCACGATGAAGCTAATAGGTTGGCCTCCATACTTGGATGCAAATTGGGGGTCATGCCTTTCACTTATTTGGGTCTTCCTATGGGGACTACCAGACCTTCAATCCAGGATCCGATGCGTCTTGTGCATAGGATTGAAAGGAGACTATCTGCCTCTCTTTGCTTTCTGAACCAAGGATGTAGGCTCCAATTGCTTCAGTCTGTTTTAACTTCTATGCCTATATACTTCCTTTGCACCCTTGTCATCCCTCCTGGAATTCAGAAGCAAATTGAAAGGATTCAGAGACAGTGCCTTTGGAGAGGGAATTCTGATACTCCAAGACAATCCCTAGTAGCCTGGGACTTGGTTTGCAAACCAAAATCTAAAGGGGACTTGGAGTGCTCAATCTGAGGGTGCAGAATGAGGCCTTGCTTCTGAAATTCTTGCACAAATTCTATAATCGTCATGACATCCCCTTGGTTAGTCTCATCTGGAATTCTTATCATGATTGCTCTGTTCCTTATTCCACCAGTCTCTATGGATCCTTCTGGTGGCAAGATGTGTTTAAATTGGCACCCAAATACTGTGAGCTAGCCACTCCTAAGCTAGGGGATGGAAGGTCAATTCTCTTTTGGACTGATGGTTGGGTGGCTGAGCTTAAGGGCTCCTCAATAAGTGAAAAAATTCCCAGGATCTTCTCATTTGTTATTGATGGATTTCTATCTGTGTCTGAAGTGCTTCCTAATCTGTTTTTGTCATATTTGCATCTACCACTGTCTATACAGGCTTTTGCTGAGCTGGACTGTCTACAACAGATGATAAATACTTATGCATGCACTGAAATTAATGATACTTGGATTTGGCCTTTCAATAAGGGGTGCTTCAGACCTAAATCCTTCTTTGTGCATGAGCACCAACATATTTTTGTTGATCCTATCTTTTAATGGATTTGGAAATCATCATGTACTCTGAAAATTAAGATGTTTGGCTGGCTTCTGCTGAGGGATCGTTTTAACACAAGAGACATGTTACAAAGAAGACATTGGCATGTGGAGGATGATACTTGTGTGCTTTTCCCATATAGTGTCCATGAGGATATTTCTCACTTGTTTTTCTCATGTAATTTCAGTGTTAGAGTCTAGAATTACTTGCAGATATTTTGGGATCCTCAGCTTGGTATGACAACCTATAACATGGCTGCAAAGGCTAGGAAGGATTTTGGGCATCCCTTCTTCTTCACCAAAGTGGTTTTTGTAGCTGCTTGGAATATTTGGATCTAAGGAATGGCTGCGTTTTTAGGAATGAGAGGCCTACTTTCATAACATGGCGACTTGCATTTATTCATGATATAACCTTGCTCTCTCACAGGATCAAAAGTAAATACAAGGATAGTCTTCTAACTTGGATATCTAATCTTCCTTAGTTAGTCCTTCATACCCAGCTTGGGTTTTAAGTATGATCTCTTTTTTTCTTTGTTCTCTTTGTAATTATTTTGTAAAGGACTTTATGTTACTCTGTTTTTTATTTGAATAAAGAGCTGTGAGGCTATTGCCTTACAGTACATAGTCCAAAAAAAATTCAACCAAGAGATCTCTAACCATAGCAACACTAGGTTCAACTTTAATTTTCTTAGAGGGTGTAGGTGTTCTAGTACTACTCTTAAGAACCACCGTTGAAGCTTTAGCATGATCCTTAATTCTAACTGGGAAAGGTGGTTTCTCAATAAATGTAGTAGGAACAATAGGCTCAACATTATAAGTGATACTCTTTTCTTCAACTTTAACAAGTTCACCAACTTTTACTTCAATGGGAAGATGGTATTTAAACCACTTCTTCTTGGGAAGATCAACATGAGTAGCAAATGATTCACAGAAAGAAGCTACTATCTCAGAGTCAATTCCATATTTAGTGCTAAATTCGCGAAAAACATCGGTAGCCATAAAAGCTTTACCACAATAAAACTTAGGGGTCATACCTGAATCCTTACCTTCATCGTGATCCCAATCTTCAGAGTTGAGTTTACTTCTTTCCAATAAATCCCATTTGAATTCAATAGTCTTCATCATAAAGGAGCCAAAACAAGAATTATCGAGCATGGTGTGATTATTGAGAGAAAGCCGAGCATAAAAATTTTGAGTGATCATTTCTCTTGAGAGCTCATGATTGGGGCATGAATATAACATTGACTTAAGCCTCCCCCAAGCTTGAGCGATGCTTTCTCCTTCGCGAGGCCAAAAATTATAAATATTATTACAATCGTGATGAACCTGGTGCATAGGGTCGAACTTTTCATGAAATTCCAACTTCAGATGATTATAGTTCTATGATCCAATATCATCACATAGCATAAACCATGTCAATGCATTTCCCTTCAGAGATAAAGGGAAGACCTTCTTCTTGATAACATCTTAAGGCATACCTGCAAGCTTAAATGATCTGCAAACTTCATCCACCTAGATTAGATGAAAATCCAGATGCAGTGCTCCGTCTCGTGTAAAGGGATTATCTAGCAGTTTTTCTATCATACCCGATGGAATTTCAAAGCAAACATTTTCAGTAGGTGCAGTATGTTGAGGACCAACTCTTTGCTCTTCTAGTCGGTGTGAAGATACCCCGAACAAGCCCCTCAAAGGATGATGAGCCATAGTAACAAGTGACACTAAATTTCAGCACACTATATAATTTTTTCCTTACCAAAGGCGCTTCACTCCCCGGCAACGGCACTAGAAAAGAGTCTTGATGACCCACAAGTGTAGGGGATCTATCGTAATCCTTTCGATAAGTAAGAGCGTCGAAACCAACAAGGAGCAGAAGGAAATGATATGCAGTTTTCACTAAGGTATTTTCTGAAAGCACTGAAATTATTGGTAACAGATAGTTTTGTGATAAGGTAATTGGTAGCAAGTGACAAAAGGTAAGAGTAAATAAGGTGCAGCAAGATTGCCCAATCCTTTTTGTAGCAAAGGACAAGCCTGGACAAATTCTTATATGAAGGGACTAAATTTCAGCAAAATGGACGTATCATATAGCAGCAATAGTTATTTCCCTCAGTGATGAAACCACGGTTATCGATCAAGTAGGAGAACCAAGCAACACAATGTAAACAACACCTGCAAACAAATAACAAATACTGGCAACCCCACGTGTAAAAGGGGTTGTCAGTCCCTTTCGGGTAACAGACATGATAGAGTTGTAAATATTGATAGATCGAAGGCCAAATAAGATAAATTGCAACAAGGTATTTTTGGGTTTTTGGTTTAATAGATCAGAAAATAAAAGCAAAGGAAAATCGATCGCAAAGGCAAAAAAGACAAAGAAGAGACCCGGTGGCCATAGATTTCACTAGTGGCTTCTCCCAAGAAAATAGCAAACGGTGGGTGAACAAATTACTGTTGGGCAATTGATAGAACTTCAAATAATCTCGATGATATCCAGGCAATGATCATTATATAGCCATCACGTCCAAGATTAGTAGACCGATTCCTGCCTGCACCGCTATACAGCATGCATCTCGTGTATTAAGTTCATGGAAAAACGGAGTAATGCAATAAGAACGATGACATGATGTAGGCAAGATCTATTTATGTATAATAGACCCTCATCGATTTATCCTTAGTAGCAACGATACATACGTGTCGGTTCCCCTTATGTCACCGAGATCAAGCACTGTAAGATCGAACCCACTACAAAGCACCTCTTGCCATTGCAAGATAAATAGATCAAGTTGGCCAAACAAAACCCAAATATCGAAGAAGAAATATGAGTCTATAAGCAATCATGCATATAAGAGACCAAAGAAGACTCAAATAACTTTCATGGATAAAAAGATAGATATGGATCTCCATGAGACCATTGTATTGATAATCAAAAGAGACAGAGTAAGCCATCTAGCTACTAACTACGGACCCATAGGTCTACGAAGAACTACTCACACATCATCGGAGAAGCACCAATGGAAGTGGTGAACCCCTCCGCGATGGTGTCTAGATTGGATCTGGTGGTTTTGGAACTTGCGGCGGCTAGAATTGTTTTCGTCGACTCCCCAGGGTTTCTGGAATATTGGGGTATTTATAGAGAAAAGAGGTGGTCCGAGGGGCACCCGAGGTGGGCACAACCCACCAGGGCACGCCTGGGCCTCCTGGCACGCCCATGTTGGTTGTGCCCCCCTCGGAGCACTCCCAGGTGCTTCTCCACCAACTGGATGTCTTCTGGTCCAAAAAAAATCCACAAAAAGTTTCTCCGCGTTTGGACTCCATTTGGTATTGATTTCATGCAATGTAAAAACATGCAGAAAACACCAACTAGCACTTGGCACTATGTCAATATGTTAGTACCAAAAAATGATATAAAATGATTGTAAAACATCCAAAAATGATAATATAACAACATGGCACAATCAAAAATTATAGATACGTTGGAGACGTATCAGCATCCCCAGGATTAAGTCCTGCTCGTCCTTGAGTAGGTAAATGATAAAAACAGATTTTTTATGTGGAATACTGCCTAACATGTCATATCATATTCTTTTCTTTATAGCGTCGACATTTGGACTTTTATATGGTTCAAAGCAATAGTCTAGTTTTGATATTAGATTTAAATACTCAAGCATATCAACAAGCAATCATTTCTTTCAAAATATCAATGCTAAAATAAGTTATCCCTAGCCCATCACACTCGCATATTAGCTACACCCAATGCTCAATTACGATCATAGTGCTTCCTAGTTGGTGCTTTATAAGAGAGGATGGAGACTCAAATTCAAAATAAAAAATTGCACAAAGTAAAAGAAAGGCCCTTCACAGAGGGATGTAGGGATCTGTAGAGGTGCCAGAGCTAAAAGCTTAAATTGAGAGATACAATTATTTTGGGTGGCATACTTTTCCCACCAACGAAAACAACTTAAAGTTCCCAACACTTTGCATGCTAGATATATCATAGACGGTTCCCAAACATAAAATAAAGTCTATTCCTTTTTCCACCAATCTTTCACTTTCCATGGCTAGCCGAATCAACGGTTGCCTTCCATACCAGCACTTTCCAAGGAATTTATTATTTGACAACATAAAGTAAATTCATTTTTTTCGGGAGTGGGCATCCCTAATACCTTTGCCTTGCTCTCGTGCAATGACAAGTGAATAAACAATTATCGTGAGAATAACACATCTAGCATGGAAAATATTAGCCACCCCTCACCGCCTCGTGGGTGGTACGAGCACACCAAAGGGAAATTTATTTTGAAAATTAGAGATGGCACATACAAATTTGCTTAGAACGGCAATGAAATACCACATATAGGTAGGTATGGTGGACACACGTAGCAAAACGGATTTAAAGGATTTTGGATGCACAAGTAGTGATCATACATAGTGCAAAATGAAGGCTACCAAGAGATTGGGAAGCGACCAACCATGAAGCAACCAATCTCATAAACGAGCATTAAGCATAATTAACACCGAATAATGCACCACAAGTAGGATGTAATTTCATTGCATGACTATTGACTTATGTGCTTGCATAGGAAATCACAAATCTTAACACACTAGTGCAAAAAGGGCCATTTGTCCCAGTTCGTCAGGGCCACTTGTCCCGGTTGGGGAACCGGGACTAAACGGTCGATACAAATGCCCGAGACCATTTGTCCCGGTTGTTATACCAACCGGGACAAATGGCCCTCCACGTGGCAGTTGCGGCTTGCGCTGGCAAGCGGGCCTTTTGTCCCGATTGGTAGCACCAACCGGGACAAATAAGCTTCCACGCGTCAACACTTCAGGGGCTAGGGTTTTTGTTTTTTTTCTGAAGGGGGGGGGTTGTGGGTTTTGTATGGTTAATTTAGGGGTTTCATATATTGCGTTAGCTAGCTAATAGAGAGAAGTGTACTCTCTTATCTCCGGGCATGCTCATATAACAATGCATCATCATAATTAATAATAAATCATCATCGTCGTTGTCATAATAAAAAAGTCGTACCCAGCATCATCGTCATCTCACAACTTCTACTCGTTGTCATAATAACAAGTCCTGCTCATCATCATCATCATAGTCATCTAACAACTTCTTAGCACATGATCATAAGTAGCCAGACTTAATTAAGTACACCCTCTCTAAGGTGAAATAGCATAAAATAAGCTAGGCCGTGACTCTCCATTATGGAGAATGTAGATTATCATGTCTCTAATTCTTGGCTTTCGCACAATGTCACTTCCATGTAGCTCCCTACGACTGACCTTACATTTCTTCCAATCTTTGATTGTCAAGTCTTCATTGGATTTAGAAATCCTGTATGGACAGTTATGTGTAGGATGATAACCTGATGAGTACGGTAATAAGCTCATAACATTGAGGTGACCTTTCTTAAACATCAGATGAGGCACACAATCCGAAGGGATTTTCTGTTGAAAAACATAGTAATAACTTTGTAGTTAGTAATGTAGCTTAGTTTTAGAAGAATTTATGCAAAAGATGATCGGCCAAAAATCTTACCATGACATCTACATGGATGTTATTGTAGTTCAACACGTGCACTAGTGGCACGTATTGACCATAATGTGTAGGAGTTTTAGCATAGGTATTGTAACGCTCAAAATAAGAAAGTAACGAGACAAGATGATTTTTCTTCTGACAAGTTAATTCCGCATCATCAGTTTAGTGGGTTCTGTCTACCATCTTCCGTACATTTCTTGAAGAATAGAAATAAGCTGTTAATGGAAATAAGCTGTCAATTATTTTGAAAGACACAATATAAATTACGTAATAAATATGTTTGAGAAACTCACATAGAGGTAGAACTAGAAGCATATCAACAAGGACCCACATGCCATCGTCATCATCACCAAGGTCAGAGGTGACATACATACCCTCCTAAAAATCATATGCCTTGCAAAGTGCTCTCCAGTTCGAGCAACCAAAATGGGTTACGCTCTCCGAATTGTATAGCTTTACAAGAAAATCATAATCATGATGGGTCCTGAGATGAATTTGTTTTGTTTCCATACTTTCATGATCTTCGAATTCCAGATGCTCCAAGACATACGTCTTGCATGGCATGGGATAAGCTAGTCGAATTCTAAAAGACGAAAATTACACGTTGAAAAGAAGGCATAATTCATGCTTAATTACCAAACAAGACTTGTCGTGTTGCATACCGTCTCAAAATCAAAGGCCTCATCGAGCTTAACACTGAAGCATCGATCGTCCACCAGGTGTGGCCTTTCGCACTGACCCCGGTCGTCGCCACACCAGTCGCACGCTGGGATCCTATCGTCATCGTCAGACAACGACATTTCCTACATATTGTAGCACAAGTCATGCCAAAATTCAATGGTTGAAAATATAAACAAAAACATTTCAAAATATCTTAATTATAGTACTCATATATATTGACATGGAGATTTGGTTGGACTCCAGTTTGAGCATTCAATAAGCAAAACTAAATCATCTCTTGCGTCTGTACATCGTCGAATATTATCACTAATACATCTCAAATAGTATCATACATATAGCGTCACTAATTAATTAATACAGCTAAAACCCTAGCGAATGACGGGTATCGGCGCGGGTGGTGGACACCCAAAGAGAAAGAACCATCACAGGATCATAGCTCCAGTGAGATCCCTGAAGAACCTGCCATTCATTGTCGAACCTGCCCTCCAACGCAACCATGTAGCGATGGACGTATTCGTCCTCCTCGCTGGCATGGTGATGTACGACCTCTACGGGGTCCTGAAACCTCCGCACCATCACTCGCCCGCGCGCCCGCCACCAAAGAAGGTTAGGGTCAACAACGGGTTGGCTCCTCACCATGTTGCGCCCCCCGGAAGGAAGCACCTCCCAATACCAGCCCGGCGGAGCCCAGTACCAGACATGACCCCTCTAATCAAGCAGGCCTCCATTGAGTTGACGACGAGGATGCGGGATAGGCATCGTCGACGTCGATGCGGGAATAATTTCTTGAACTAAAAGAATAAAGTATGTCTATTAATTCAACTAGTTCAACTAATAAGCACTTACTATAAATAAAAATGAACTAGTTCTTACTAAAAATAAACTAATTTTACTAAAATTAAACTAGTTTTACGAAGAATAAACTAGTTCTATTAATTCAACTAGTTCAACTAATAAGCACTTACTATAAATAAAAATGAACTAGTTCTTACTAAAAATAAACTGGTTTTACCAAAATTAAACTAGTTTTACTAAAAATAAACTAGTTCTATTAATTCAACTAGTTAAACTAATAAGCACTTACTATAAATAAATATGAACTAGTTCTTACTAAAAAAAACTAGTTTTACTAAAAATAAACTTGTTCTATTAATTCAACTAGTTCAACTAATAAGCACTTAATATAAATAAAAATGACCTAGTTCTTACTAAAAAAACTACATTCTATCACTAAAACTATAAAAAAAACTATAAAAACAGAAAATTCATCTAACATTTGTATATATAACTAGAACTATAAAAAAATCCCATATATCAATACATCAATACATCCATGCATCATACATCTACAATTACATATACATATATATATATACAACATATCCATATATAATGAAAAAAGCAGAGCAGATCGAGCAGAGTAGGCCGGGGCGGCGGCGCCGACGTGCGGCAGGGGCGGCGGCGCACAGAGGAGCAGAGCAGGCAGGAGCGGCGGAGGGGAAGGCCGGAGTGCTCATTGTGCGGCGACGGCGAGGTCGGGGAGGGCGACGACGGCGAGGTCGGGGAGAGGGCGGTGACGGCGAGGTCGGGGCAGAGGGCGGCGAGGGCGAAGTCGGGGCGGAGGGCGTCGACGGCGAGGTATGGGCAGAGGCGGCGACGGCGTCGACGGCGAGCAGCCTGGCATCGTCGGGGGCGAACTGACGATGGAAATCTGAAAGTTTCCCAAGTGTTGCTTATATAGCAGAAGAATTGGTCCCGGTTCGTGGCACCAACCGGGACTAATGGAACCATTAGTCCCGGTTTGTGCCATCAACCGAGACAAATGGCCAGTTTTCAGCAGCCCAAAGGGTGCGAAAAAGAGGCCATTGGTCCCAGTTGGTGGCACCAACCGGGACTAATGGTGGGGATTGGTCCCGGTTTGTGTGACGAACCAGTACCAAAGGTGGGCATTGGTCCCGGTTTGAGACACCAACCGGCACCAATAGCCTCGCACAGCCGTGGTGCGGTGGGAGTTTAGTCCCACCTTGCTAGCTAAGAGATGCGAGTACCTGTTTATAAGCGCTGCTGCCCCTTCTACCTCGAGCTCCTCTCTAATGCACGCTTATGGGCCTAAACACACTGCCTCTGCCTGTGGGCCTACTGGGCCTTCTACGGGCGTGAATCCTTCCCCACGGTTGGGTTTCAAGTCGTATTCAGGCCGTGGTGGCCCAGTTGGTGGCATTTTTTATTTTATTTTCATTTTCTTTTCTTTCTTGCTTTATTTTTTTAATTTTGTTTCTACTTTCAACAAAATACTCAATGTTGCTATTTTTATTTATTTTATTAAAGTTTATTTATTTTACTTTATTGAAGTTTATTTTGTTTCCACTTATTTATTTTATATTTATTCTACTTATTTATTTTATTTTATTTTTTTGCTTTTTGTATATTATGAAAATTTTATTTGCTTTTAATGTTTCGAACAGGAAATACATTGATAATTTTAGTTGCATAAATTTTATATAATTTTAGTTTCAATAATAATAGAGGTTTAATTATAAAAGTTTTTTGGTTGATTCCTTTAGCTATTAGAGTTTCATTAAAGTTTTCTAGTTCATTCTCTTTTCTATTAGAGTTTCATTAAAGTTTCTAGTTCATTCTTTTAGTTTATTATTTTTGCTATTAGAGTTTCATAAAAGTTTTCCAGTTCATTCTTTTTTATATTAGTTCATTCTTTGAGCTAAATGACCCTGAAATTGAAAAGCATTTCAAATGAACCCAGAAAAGATTGACAGTTGGCATGGTATCATCATTTCACCCACATAGCATGTGCAAAAACGTAGAGAGGGTTACCACAAAACCTGGATGCACATCGTGTACAAAATGGACAATCTCTTTCAAGGTATCAGGGTTTCAGACGAAAACTCGTCTGTTACAAAGAGATTTCATTTTTTCTGAACTTATTTGAACTACAGACTTTTTCTGTGGTCAAAATGCACCATTCAAAGCAACATCATCAATTTTCAACCATTTCTGACTTCATTTGCTATTTTTCATGCATTTACTGCATTTTTGAGCAAAATGACCCTGAAATTGAAAAGCATTTCAAATGAACTCTGAAAAGGTTGAAAGTTGGCATGGTATCCTCATTTCACCCACATAGCATGTGCAAAAAAGTAGAGAGAGTTACGGCAAAAATTGGATGCACTTCGTGTACAAAACGGACAATCTCTTTCGAGGTATCAGGATTTCAGACGAAAACTCGTCTGTTACAAAGGGATTTCATTTTTTTGAACTTATTTGAACTACTGACTTTTTCTGTGTTCAAAATGCACCATTCAAAGCAACATCATCAATTTTCAACCATTTTTGACTTCATTTGCTATTTTTCATGCATGTACTGAAATTTTTGAGCTAAATGACCATGAAATTGAAAAGCATTTCAAATGAACTCTGAAAAGGTTGAAATTTGGCATGGTATCATCATTTCACCCACATAGCATGTGCAAAAAATTAGAGAGGGTTACGGCAGAAACTGGATGCACATCGTGTACAGAACGGACAATCTCTTTCAAGGTATCAGGATTCCAAACGAAAACTCGTCTGTTACAAAGGGATTTCATTTTTTTAAACTTATTTGAACTACAGACTTTTGCTGTGTTCAAAATGCACCATTCAAAGCAACATCATCAATTTTCAACCATTTCTGACTTCATTTGCTATTTTTCATGCATTTACTGCATTTTTTGAGCAAAATGACCCTGAAATTGAAAAGCATTTCAAATGAACTCTGAAAAGGTTGAAAGTTGGCATGGTATCATCATTTCACCCACATAGCATGTGGAAAAAAGTAGAGAGGGTTATGGCAAAAACTAAATGCACTTCGTGTACAAAACGGACAATCTCTTTCGAGGTATCAGGATTTCAGACAAAAACTCGTCTGTTACAAAGGGATTTCATTTTTTTGAACTTATTTGAACTACAGACTTTTTCTGTGTTCAAGATGCACCATTCAAAGCAACATCTTGAATTTTCAACCATTTTTGACTTCAATTGAAAAGCTATAAGACCCTGAATGTCTGTCTTGCCCTCCACTCCCACGATATATAAGTAAGCGTGTCAAAAACCATTACAGAAGATCAAAGATAGATAACTGATCAAATTAATATAAGTTCATCATCACATGCCATTCAAAGTACATGCATATCTCTAGAGCATCTAATTAAACCATACATTGAAACTATGTAAAACATTTCAACGCGACAACAAATGCGATCATAATCGCAACCAAGGTAACAATTGATCCAATGACATAATGATACCAAGCCTCGGTATGAATGACATAGTTTCTAATCTTCAAGCGCATGGCATCCATCTTGATCTTGTGATCATCAACGATATCCGCAACATGCAACTCCAATATCATCTTCTCCTCCTCATTTTTTTAGTTTTTCCTTCAAGTAATTGTTTTCTTCATCAACTAAATTTAACCTCTTGATAATAGGGTCCATCTTGATCTTGTGATCATCGACGACTTCCGCAACATGCAACTCCAATTCCATCTTCTCCTCCTCCGTTTTTTCCAATTTTTTCATCAAGGAAATGTTTTCCTCTTCAACTAAATTTAACCTCTCCACAAGAGGGTCGGTTGGAATTTCCGGTTCAACTACTTCCTAGACATATAAAAACATCTATGTCAGGTTGGTCGGCATAATTGTCATAAACACTAAAACAAATAGTTATAAATTAAAGATAATATACAACATCCGAATTGTAGACAAGACGAGGGCCGACGTGGGCGGATATCAAAACCATCGCACTATATAATAACAAGCAATAATAAACGTAAGAAAATTAGACAAATATCTATCTAAAGCAATAATAAAAGTAAGAAAAGCATGGACAGAACAAGAGGCTCACCACAGTGGTGCCGGTGACGAGATCGGCGGGGGCGATCGACGGCGGTGAAGACGGGGACGGGACGTGACGGACCGCTAAACCTAGACAAATCTCGGAGAAAATGGAGCTTGGAGTTCGAGCTTCGAGAGGAGAAAAGCTTAACTAGTGTGGCTCGGGCATTTCATCGAACACCTCAGGTGCATAAGAGGTGAGCTAGCTAGAGCACCACAAAGCTCCCACCGGCCGGCCAGAAAAAACAGAGCAGTGGAAGTGGTGGGCGAGGGGTTATATATAGGAAACTCATTGGTCCCGGTTCGTATCAGGAACCAGGTCTAAAGGCCACCCTTCTGTCCTGGTTCAAGACAAGAACCGGGACCAATGGGTGTGGGCCAGGAGCGAGGACCATTAGTCGCGGTTCGTGTCTGGAACCTGGACAAATGGATCCAGACCAACCGGGACAGATGCCCAACGAGGCCCGGCCGGCCCCCTGGCCGCACGATCGGGACGTATGCCCCCATGGGTCCCGGTTCGTTGGTGAACCGGGACTAATGGGCTCGCCAGGCCCGAACCAAAGCCCAGTTTTCTACTAGTGACACTAATATTCTTACTAAAGCATAATTACTCATTAACAAGACTCACATATCACATCATCATATCTCAAAACTATTACAAAGAATCAAGTTTATTTTGTCCAATGATCTTCATGGAAGTTTTTATTACATCCTTCTTGGATATCTATCACTTTGGTACTAAATTTCATGTGTTGCTTTTGATAAGCTCAAACAAATATAAGTGAAGATCATGAGCATAATTTTTTCTTTCTCTCACACTAATTTAAGTGAAGCAAGAGAGAATTTCTAGAAAAAATTACTAACTCTCAAATAAATCTAAGTGAAGCAAGAGAGTCTTTCTTCATAAATATTAAAGGAAACCGTGCTCAAAAAGATGTAAGTGAAGCACTAGAGCAAATTCATAGCTCATAAATATTTAAGTGAAGCATAGAGAGCTATTCTAACAAGTCATGGCATAGTTTTGGTTATCTCTAATAGGTTTGTACAGCGAGGATTCAAGACTTAAAATGCAACACTAAAAAAAGCAAAGACTCATATCATACAAGACGCTCCAAGCAAAACACATAGTATGTGACGAATAAAAATATAGCTTCAAGTAAAATACCGATGGCCGTTAGAAGAAAGAGGGGATACCACTCGGGGGGCATCCCCAAGCTTAGTTGCTTGCTTCTATTTAGATAATAGCTTGGGATGCCATGGGCATCCCAAATCTTAGGCTCTTCTTACTCCTTATTCATTCATGCATCATAAGATAACCCAAAACTTGAAAACTTCAATCATGCAAAACTCAACAAAACTTTCATGAGATCCGTTAGTATAAGAAAACAAATAACTACTATAAGTATTGTAGAAAATCAATTCATATTTTATTCTTTCATTATATCTACTGTATTCCAACGTTTCTATGGCAAAAACTTATTAAAGAAAACGATAGAATTATCAATACAAGCACACAACACAAAGAAAATAGAATCTTTCAAAACAGAACAGTCCATAGCAATCTGGAAATTTCAAATACTTTCGTAACTCTAATGTTTTTGAAAAATTATCACCACGTGAAAATTTTGTATATTAATGTTTTGCAAAAAGAATCAACATAAAAACACTATTCTATTAAAAATGAGAATTTTTTTCGTGAGCGCAGAAGTTTCTGTTTTCAACAAGATCAAATCTACTAACACCCAACATGATCCTAAAGGCTTTGATTGGCACGAATATTTATTCAAGCCACAAAAACACATGTAAATAGAGGTATTGATGGGTATTTTATTGAATACATGAAGGAGATCAAAAAGCAAAAAGATACGAGTTGCGTTGCCTCCCAACGAGTGCTATCGTTTTACGCCCTTAGCTAGGCATAATACAAAGATCTCAAGTGTTGTTATCCTTATTGGATAATTCCTTAGGGGTATTCTTGTCATGAAGTTTTGTAACGACAACATATAACATATTATCCATAGACACCTTAGCATATCTAGGTTGGTTTTCACCATATCCCCTTTGATTTCCAGCAACAATCCAAGAGTGATGTTGGTTAACATTATTGAAAACTTGTTGGATTATACCTAAAACGGGGACTTCCTTCTTAAGATTCTCATCAAAGATTCTATTATCCCCAAGCAAATTCCTCAATGCATAATCACTATTGTAAATAATGGCATCTATCATGGGTTTTCACGATTCATAGTATAAAACTCAAAGATTTCTCTAGCTTCCCGTATTATGTAGTCAAATTCATTCATAAGGACAAGAGTGGCCAACTTTTTAGCACTTGGATTTTTTATATCGGGAAGCTCAAAAAATAATCTTTGCAAAGTGGGATGAGTATGGATAAATTTACTTTCAAGTTTCAACACTAGTGGTGAAATAGCATCCGCATAGGATCTAGTAGTTCTAAGTATAGGAGCATCATCAAGACCTACATTCCCAACACAACTGAAAAATTCTTGGATACGTTCTTTTCCCATAACATTCCCTTGCCCCAAGATAAAATTTTTAGCATCTAGATTGCCCGTATGTCCAATCTTACGATTTAGGCCATCATCCATTGGTGCCATACCGAAATCACTCATGATTGCAAGCAAAGAATAAATCTGATGAGAAAACGGCGAAAGAGAAAAGAAGGCGAATAAAAACTACAAAATTTTGTGAAGTGGGGGAGATGAAAACGAGAGGCAAATGAGAAATTATGTAAATTGTGAGGAGATGAGATTTGTGATTAGGAACCTGGTATATGTTGAAGATCCTACCCGGCAACAGCACCATAAATTCCTTTTGATGTCTTGCTAGAACTACGTCGGTATTTCCCAAAGAGGAATGGATGATGTAGTATAGCAGTGGTAGGTATTTCCCTCAGTTCTGAAACCAAGGTTATCGAACTAGTAGGAGAACCAAGCAACACAACAAAAACACCACCTCCTTGAAAATAACAAATACTCGCAACCCACGTGTAAAAGGGGTTGTCAATCCCTTTCGGGTAACAGACGTGATAGAATTGTAAATATTGATAGATCGAACACCAAATAAGATAAATTACAGAAAGATATTTTTGGGTTTTTGGTTTAATAGATAAAAGGAAAGGAAAATCGATCGCAAAGGAAAATAATATAAAGAAGAGACCCGGTGGCCGTAGATTTCACTAGTGGCTTCTCTCAAGAAAATAGCAAACGGTGGGTGAACAAATTACTGTTGAGCAATTGATAGAAGTTTGAATAATCATGACGATATCTAGGCAATGATCATTATATAGGCATCACAACCAAGATTAGTAGACCGACTCCTGCCAGCATCTACTACTATTACTCCACACATCGACCGCTATTCAACATGCATCTGGTGTATTTAGTTCATGGAAAAACAGTGTAATGCAATAAGAACGATGACATGATGTAGACTAGATCTATTTATGCAGAAATAGACCCCATCATTTTATCCTTAGTAGCTATGATACACACATGTCGGTTCCCCTTGTGTCACTGGTATCAAGCAACGTAAGATCGAACCCACTACAAAGCACCTCTTCCCATTGCAAGATAAATAGATCAAGTTGGCCAAACAAAACCCAAGTATCGAAGAAGAAATACGAGGCTATAAGAAATCACGCATATTAGTGATCAAAGAAGACTCAATTAACTTTCATGGATAAAAAGATAGATTTGATCATAAACTCAAAGTTCATCGGATCCCAACAAACACACCGCAAAAAGAGTTACATCATATAGATCTCCAAGAGACCATTGTATTAATAATCAATAGAGAGAGAGGAAGCTATCTAGGTACTAACTATGGGCCCGTAGGTCCACAAAGAAATACTCACGCATCATCGGAGAGGCACCAATGGAAGTGGTCAACCCCTCCGTGATGGTGTCTAGAATGGATTTGGAGGTTCTGGAACTTGCGGCGGCTGGAATTGATTTTCGTCGACACCCTTAGGGTTTTTGGAATATTAGGGAATTTATAGAGCAAAGAGGCAGTCTGGGGGCACCCGAGGTGGGCACAACCCACCAGGGCGCGTCTGGGCCTCTTGGCGCGCCCTGGTGGGTTGTGCTCCCCTCGGAGCACCTCCAAGTGCTTCTCCAGCCCACTGGGTATCTTCTGGTCCAAACAATCCACAAAAAGTTTCGTTGCAGAAAACATCAACTGGCACTGGGCACTATGTCAATTGGTTAGTACCAAAAAATGATATGAAATGACTATAAATTGATTGTAAAACACCCAAAAATAATATAACAGCATGGAACAATCTAAAACTGTAGATATCTAGGAGATGTATCAGCGTGGTTTGGAAAAAATTCTAAAATGCATGGAGTAATATGTATTCTAATGCACGGAGTAATATGGGGAGTTTACGGACTCCTTCGTTATCTAATCTTCACCCCCCCCCCCCGATTTTCAGGGGGTGTGGGGCCTCTCACACTTATTTCTTCCAATCATGTTATTCCAGCTAAGCCACCCCATAAACACAGTAAAAAATTTGCATGTGCGTGTAGAAAGCTCGTGGCATGGCAGTTTTGCTAAATGCCATGGCACTTGTTTTTTTACTAATGTTTTCGTCCAATAGCTGGCATCGTCAGACGCAGATTTTATGATTATTGGTGCGTTCTCCAGGAATAGCCTCATGGCAAGCCATTGACTAGTCTTTTTTCAGACGCATTACATCGACACTCTCCCTCTTTCCCACGCACACAACTACGCTCATGTGTCTCTCTGGACTTCTCGCACACACCATCTCTTTCACACGGCACCAACACGACACGAGCTTGGTGCCTTGGTCTGCTGCGTAGTTGGGTGAGTACTACTAGTAGTACTACATTAATGTGCCGCGTTAACTCACAGAAGTATGCAAAACTTCCTCAACAAACAAGCATACAAGAAGCTTCTATTTAGGTTTACTTCTTAAACGAAGGATCTTACATCCAATGGGCACAAAATATCCCTTCGACCGTTGGAAATTACTTCAACTAGTAATCTAATGTTGAAGTAATTGTTGCATCGCCATAAAAATCCTCCATCTCTCAAGCTAAAGTAGACCATACTAAACCCTACTTCGACTTCTGATCTGATGTTGGAGTACATTATCATATTAGTACTAAGGTAAATAGATGGCACCGTAGAATCATATAGAAGGTCAGCTTGTAAACCTGAATGTGGAGGGACACCGTCCTCGAATACTTAGCCCCGGCGAGAAGCTTGGGCGGCACTTTGAAGTAGGTGAGCTCCTACATGGTGACGACGCTGGGCTTCTTGCTGCTTGTCATGTCTATTTCCACCATGATGGCATCAGTCGTGCATCTGGGCGACCCCGGCGGACGGTTCATCCACATCTTGGTTGCGTAATGCGGCAGGGCGGATGCCCCCGCTCTAATGCAGACGACTGCCATGGCGATAGGCGCACTGATGTCGAGCGCCCCGCTGACCACGGAAAACGCTAGGCCGTCCTCCTCCGCGAACAACAAGCGTCATGGCTCCGACATCGGCACCTGCAGCTGGAGCACCTTGCCGTAGTGGATCATGTGCACGGGCATGGGGTGCACGGTGCCGATGTGGCGGGGGAGCGTCGGCGGTGGGCTTTCTAAGCAGCAGCCGGGCACAGGGCACTTGCAGGGCACATGCGGCCACAAGCTTTGGTGATCGGCGTGCTTCGAGTAATTGACGGAGAGGCACAACCTTCATGCGGGGAGTCAATCCTCACCGAGGAGAGGACGGCGTCCATAAGCATCTTACGCATGTCGAAGACGTCGCAGTGCTCGCACTATCACTAATTCTCGGGGTGCTCGCCACGGTAGTCCACGCAGGCCAGGTGCCCTCCCTTGCACTGAACAAATCAATCGTAAACCAGATCAATCAAGAAACCTGCACATTGCTCGTAAACTGGAGGCTTCAGAGGGCAGAGGCACAAGGGGCAGGGGATCAAGGTGAGGTACATATAGACCTCCGTTGTGCGGTCCTGTTTCGTCGTCATGATCTCACCCTCCTCGTGCACCACCATCTCTCGCTTTAGGGCCGGGGCATAGAAAGTTTTACCACCACATATTAATACTACTACTGCAAGGTGCATTAAATCAACACATGGAAGGATAAAAAAGGAAACTGACAGCATGCATGAATGCATTGTATTTAATGCATCAGTAAACACAATTTTTTGAAGTATATCGTGTGCACTGCTTTGATGTGTCACGTCAACTCGTACAACAAGGAGAAGCTTGATTACAACGCCCTCTCCCTCACCCATGAGCGTGGTGGCTCACGGGACGAGGAGAAACTTTTTCTACAAGCTCTCCCTCCCACATGTGGTGGACATGCAACAACTCATTCGGTGTCAGATGGTCAGAACCATACTGTAGTACTACCATCATTGTTTGACTTCCCGAAGAGGCCAAGAGCCGAGCGCTACCCGAACGCTCGCGTTGCAGTTTCATGTGTAGGGGATGTAGTATAAAGTTACTCCCTCCGTCTAGGTGAATAAGTAATCTTAGATTGTGCATCGCAACCAAGGAGGAGGGGAAAACGAGAGAACTTAATGTTTATTTGCTAATTAATAGCATTGCACGCAATGAACTGACCACTCCATGTCGTGTTTGGTAGTCTCAAGTCACTGAAAGCACAATAGAGCTTATTGGTTGATTGTATTATTCTTGTCAAAAAATAATAAACGAGGTGAGAGTTAATGCATCGTGCCTATTTTTTATGCCATTATTTGGTTTTCATAAATTGACTTATAGCAAGGACAATAGAGCTGAGTCAGCTGGCTATAACATATAAAGTATATTCTTGCTTAGTTGGAGGAAATAAAATAGGAGAGAGAAGGTAAGCAGGCTCTTGCTTAAGACCCAGCTCTAGCACATGCTCCTAGGCACTTTTTAAACACATGTTTTTGAGAAAATCATCCTATGATGTGTCGCGTCAAGTCATACAACGAGGAGAAGCTTGATGACTTGTATGCCCTCTCCCTTGCCCATGTGCGCGGTGGCTCGCAGATGAGGATAATTTTTTTCATAACATAAGAAGCTCTCCCTCCCCCACACGATGGACATGCAACAGTTGATTCGGTACTGTGGAAGTAGTACTAACATTGTTCGACTTCTCGAAGAGGCAAAGAGCCAAGGGCAACCCAAACGTGGGAGTTGCGAACGCTCGTGTGACAGTCTTATGTGTAGGGGAATTGCGTGGTGTGGCGGTTTTGTGACAATTATTTTCTAGTATTGTTGTTTGCGACCAATAGGTGCCACCATCGGATGCTAATCTTATGGTTATACTCCCTCCATTCGCAAATATTTTCCTTTCTAGACATTTTAAATGGAATACGACATACAAATGTATGTAGACATTTTTTAGAGTGTTGATTCACTCATTTTGCTTTGTATGTAGTCACTTGCTGAAATCTCTAGAAAGACAAATATTTGGGAATAGAGGGAGTAGTTATCTTGCGAGAATCAAATATTCCCAAAACAAAACCAACCACCTTTCTTGTTTCTATTGTTTTTAATGAGTTGAGACGTACTACTACCTGCACCGCATGTAGCGGTCAGTTCATTGCATGCAATCATATTAATTAGAAAATAAATATTAATTTTTCTCCTTTTCCTCTCCACCTTGGTCGTGATGCACAATGCAGTAGTCTCTTTTTGACATGCATTTACGTTGATACGGCTTGAATCACTGAATGCAAAGGAGAGTGCTGGTAGCGGTTTCCGAAACTTTGAACGGTGAATGGTACATCCTCATTGAATTACCATGCAGAGGGAATTAATTGGAGAAGAAGAATGGAGCTAGCACGATGTTAATGCAATGAAGTTTGGACTCTCATATAAAAGCTCCCCACCACTCCAATCCGTCTACTCCTAGTCTCTGCGCAACACTGCTCACTCCAATCCAAGACCTTGTTACCAGAAGCCACAAGCACCCGTGGCGTCGATGGACGTGAGCGGCAGTCGGCTCTGCCAAATCATCCAAGACCCCGGCCTGCGGCCCCGCACCGCGCAGCATTTCCAGACGGTGCTAGTGACTACCGGCGTCATAGCCCTCGTCGACGCCGACTGTCGGTGTACTAAAGTAGGGGTACCTTAGTATCCCAACTTGTGCACGGGCAGTAGCAGCGTCCCGTGGTCTGGCTCACCACGCGCCCGCCAAAGCCCACTCTAGACCCTTTTAAGCCATTCAAGAACAAAGTATTCAAGTTAAGAGACAAGACCCCGGCAAGAGGAGCTTGCCGGGAAGGCCGCACCATGCTCAAAGTTATCATTCCAGCACAAGACACTGGCTAGGGGAGCCTGCCAGGAAGGCCAAAAGAACGGCACTTCAAGGAGGAACATCGCGGCGCATCGTGCGCCCCGGCAGGACCTGGAGCGCGACAAGCTTCCAGGCCCGGCAAGGTTGCGACCCCGGCAAGGTGCTTGCCGGGGAAACTTATGCTGTGTTCCTGCGCTCCAACTCATCTGGCCGCGCGTCGCCCTGGGGCCCTTCCAGGGGCACGTGGCGGATGGCTGTGCAGCCTGAGGGACACGCTGGCGGACCACGGCGACGAAGCCATCGCCGCGGAGACGCCCGGGCGGGCGGTTTTGGGGCGACGGCGACAGGCATTCAATGCCCTTGTCCCCCACCATCTGAGTTAGGTGAAGACCACTGTTCATGCACTGTTGCAACTACCACCGATTTTACATTTTTACCCTCCTCTACGTTGACACCTGTCGGTGACCCCTTTGAACTATAAAAGGAGGCCCATGCACAACGTAGAGAGGGTTCGATCCCAGAAACTCGCTCACTCCCATGCTCGGTGTAGCTAGTACTGTAGATCTTCAAGCTCCCGAGCCCAAGAATTCAATACAACCAAAGCAGGAGTAGGGTTTTACACGTCATCGCGGCCCGAACCTGGGTAAACTGCCCGCGTGTGCTCCTCGATCTGCTCTCCGTGCTCCCTCCGCTCCCTTACCGCAACGTAGAAGGGGCTCCGGTCCCATAGGTGTTCGTGGGCGCTCAGTTTCCCAGATATCTTTGGCGCGCCAGGTAGGGGAAGGAGATAGAAGTATGGACCAAGTGCTGTTCAAGAAAGAAAAGTCTTGCCGGGAAACAAACAATCCATGAAAGCTAAGTTACCAAAGTTTGAGCATTCAAATTTTTTAAATTTTCCGTTATCTTCCTTGAACAACCACACTTTGTATGGAAAACCTGTGCGTGGAGGAATCTACCCGTGGCTAGCCGCGCCCTTACTTTGTTTCGAGCACGCTCAACGGCTTAAGTGAGCTGCGACAAGTGTCGCGCCCTTACTTCGTTTTCGAGTTCGGTCAGCAATCTAAGTGTGCTGCGACTAGCTGCGGCAAAGTTTCTTGCCGACAAGGGCTTTGCTAGCAGGCTGCTAAGAGTCCCGCACTCAGCGCTCGCGGCAAGGGCCCCTTGCCGGCAAGTTCCCCTAAAAGCGTAGGGTGGAAAGCATACAAAGTGAAGGGACTAAAGCAAGGGAGATAGCATTGCATTGATCACCCGAAATAAAAGTATATATTACAGAGATAACTTGCCGCTGTTCTAAACAACTACTGCCTATGACTTAATTGACAGCGGCGAGGGAAGCAAGGTGCCTAGTCTCTTCGGTCCCCGTCAGTCCTCTGGATCTTGCCCACCTTGGCTACGATGTGGGCGACTTGGGCCTTCAACGCCTCCTGGTCGGCTTCGGGCGGCAGGGTCCGGAGGACGTTGACGAGGTTGATCCCGGGGTTGCGGTAGACGATCTTTGACAACACCCGCTCCATGGTACCCGTGCAAAGCCGGCGCGCCTCGTCAGCCAGCTGCACGGGGATCTTCTCCCGTAACCGCGCGAGAGCCGGCGCCACTCCTCTGAGGAACAAGCTCAGCTTGGCGATGTGGGGGAGATTCTCATCGGGGGAGTACGCGAGGTGCTCCGCCCTCAGCGCCACCATCTCCATATCGATGTTGGTGGCGGAGGTGACGAGCTCCTCGGTCCACTGCTCCACCGTCCGCTGAAAGTGATTTTGCGAGACGGTGGTGCTCTCCAGCAAGGCCCTCTCGGTACGGAGATCGTCCTTCAGCTTTGTCTCACGGTCCTGGGCGGCGTCAAGCGAGTCGGTGAGGGTAGAGACCTTCATCTCCAAGTCAGCAATGGAGTCACTGGCGTCGGTGAGCTCTTTTCCCTTCTCGGAGAGGCGGATTTGCAACTCCGAGTTGGTGTGGGCATCCTTCTCCCGCGCCACGTTGAGCGCGGCGACCCTATCTTCACTCGCCTTCAAGTTCAGCTCCATCTGCGCCACCCTGGCCTCCAGGTCCCTCTTGGCGGTCTATGCGGCAGCGGCGGCATCCCTCGCCTCCTGCAGAGCCCCGCCAATAGCCTGCTCCCGAGCGGTGAGGTCGTCCTCGTGGCTGTCGAGGTCGACCTTCCGCTGGTTGAGCTCTCCTTCCCGCCGAGACAGCTCCTCGGCGGCCAGACGCTGCTACTCCTCCACCTCGGCCTTCTCGAGGATGAATGCTTGGTGTGCTCCGGCAAGCTCTTCGCACTCCTCCGCAAAGTTTCAGAGGGCCGCCTGGTTGGCGGCACGGAGCTCCGCGGCGCGCTGCTCCAAATCAGCACCAGCCTTGGCAGCCAGAGCTTCCCGAGACTCCAACTTCGCCTGCCTGGCCCGGTACAAGGCCAGGAGCCGGCGTAGGAGTCGCTCCTCTTCGGGCTCGTCGCTCCTGCCGGGCGCATCGGCAACCTTCAACCCGGCGGAGGCGAGGATTTCTCCGTCGAACGTCTCTCCCTCCGCGGGTGCCCTTGATGAGGACGCCCACGGGACTTGGATAAAAAGCCCGTTGGCGGCCTCCAGATAAACGCCCGACCCAGCCGCGGAAGCGAAAGGATCGGCGGCCGATGCAGCGTCCGGCGCTCCTGTGGCCTCCGGGCCAGCAGTGCGGTCGCCGGTCCCTTCCCCAGCCGCGGCGTCAGCGGTCGGGGCGGTCTCCTCGGCGGCTGGCTCATCGGCGCCAACCGTTCCCTTTGCGGCGGTGGCATCGCCAGCGTCGCCACGCACCTCCTCCTCGGCGATGGTCTCAGTCTCCATCGACTCCGGGGCGGGCGGATCTAGCAGAAGAAAAAGAAAAGAAAGAATTGTCAAGCAACTATCCAAAAAATAAGAATCCCAGAATAAGAAGTACAAGGGTTTACCTGCGCGGGCCTCTTTGATGACAGGGTCCCTCGCCGGGGAGCTCTCCCTTGGCGGCGTAGAAGTGGCCCCTGCTGGCGGAGGGCCGCTTGCGCCCTCCCTTGGCGGGGTGCTCACCCTTGTCGGGCTGCTCGCCCTTGGCGGGGTACTCGCCCTCGGCGGAGTGCCCGTCCTTGGCGGAGTGCTGTCTGTCGCCGGGGAGCTCATCCTTGGCGGGGAGGGTGGAACAGGCGGCTCGTCGGGGGCGACCTGCTGGTGCTCCTATGGCTGCGGCTCCACTTCTGCACAAGACAACAAGATATCAATAAGGATAACAACCTCAAGCGCGCACCGTCAAGCAGAAAAATGAATACCAGACTTACGCTGGGGGCTGCGCTGGGGGCTGCTCCCCTGAGCTGCAGGCTGGTCCGGCAAGTCTGTCGCTGGCGCATCTCCTGCCACTGCGACGGGCTCGTCGTCCTCGATATCGACCACAGGGATCTTGGCCCTCTTCGCCATCCGCTGGGTCAAGGTCCTGGAAGCCAAAACAAGATCAGAACCAAGCAAGAGAAATCAAGACTAAATCAAAGGAAATGAAAATTGCAAGTACTTACTCTTCCTCCTCTTCGTCGGAGCTGAGGGCGGAGAAGTCAAATCCCGCCTCGTGTGCTCCAGCGTGAGGAGCTGGAGGAGAGGGCTCGCTCGGGCGCTTGGCGGGCTCCGGAGCTGCGGGCTATGAAGACCCAGCACCGGTCGTCGCTGAGGACCGAGGAGCAGGAGGAACCCCAGAGTCACTCCGGGAAGATCCCCCTCCGCTTGTCGCTCGGGCACGGGGCGCCTCCTTGACGACCTTGCTCGTCGTGGTGGCGCGCGTCGCCCGGCGCTTCGGTTGTTGTCGGGGCGCCTGCGGCTTCACCGCCTCGGCGGCCTTGCGGAGGCGCTTCTTCTGTTGCGGCGGAGGGCTTGGTGGTGGCGGAGAATTCTCCGAGGATGAGGAGGCGTCGTCATCAAGATTCAGAGACCCGCTAGAGTCTTCATCGGAATCCCCGGACTCGGCGTCCTCCTCCTCCTCGGCGGGCCCGCTGGACTCAGCACCCTGCCCGGCAGCCTCGCCCATCCCGGCAGGCTCCCCGGTAGGCTCCCCGGCAAACTCCTCGGGCGCGATCTTCAGCAACTTGAGGATTTCCTCCTCCTCAGCCTGACTCACCGCTTCCGCCGCCTCCGCTTCATCCACAGTGTATCCAAATTCACCTGCCGCTGCAGCCGCAGCGGCCTCCTCCATCCTGGAGGCAATGTACGCCGCATCCCGCTCGGTGGTCTCCCGGGTGAGCCCCTTCTTCTCCTTGGCTTTGCGTGGTTTTTCAACCAAGTTGTCGAAGAAGGCTTGCACGGTCTCCGCTGAAGGCTCCAGCCAAGTGGGGACGACCCCATGGGAGTCAAACTCAGGCATTGCCGCGTGGATGGCACTAAGGGCAGTATTGTTGCACAAGGGAACTACTCCAACCGACGGTTTGAACCACTCCGGGTGCTTGGGGTCGTGCTTGAACAGCTCCCGGACTATCCCCTTCAGTTCCAAGACGGTGAAGTTATAGTTCAGCCCGGGGAGCAGCCTCATGCGGTCTGCCGCGTTGCTGAACTCCCAAGCGGGTCTCTTCCTTTACTGCAGAGGGGCAATGCGGCGGCGGAGGAAGTCAGCCCCAACTTCACCCACAGTCAGATTGGCAGCCCGGAGACGAAGAATCCTAGTCAGGGCGATCTGCAGCTTGTCATCCTCCGGGGCCAAGTCGCTCCAATCCTTGCCGCGCACTATTGCAGTCTGGCGCGGCAAGGTAAACTGCTCGGGATCATCTTCCAGAACCCAGCACCAGTCAGCCCTCCACTCTTCCCACTTGCCGCGAAGCTCTCCTTTCAAGTACGCCTCCTTCTTGTTCGGCCTGAAGATCCAGGAGATGCCGCCGGAGAGTGGGGATCCGGACTCTACTCTAGGCGTGAAGAAATGGCGGAAAAGAGCTACGTTTGGGTGGACCCCGACATAGTTTTCGCACAGATGTGCGAAAACGGCCAAGGTGAGAACGACATTTGGGGTGAAATCTAAGAGGTGGAGGCCGTACGTGTTCATCACATCACAGAAGAACTCCGAATACGGAGGGCAGAGACCGCAATAGATGAACGCAGCAAAGAAGTAGTAACCTCCCGGGAACATGTCGACGGCCACGGCGGGGAGGACTCTAGTGTGCGAGTGATCCTTCGTCTCCCTCGCCCAGAACAAGTAGTACTTGTCCCGCAGCTCCCTCGGGCCGAGCCTCGGCGGGAAGACCACCCTCCTTCTCCGCATGGCTTCTAGCTTCGCCGCCTGCTCAGACTTCTCCTTCTTCGCCTTGTTGCTCTTCGCCTTGTCGCTCTTCGCCTGGTCGCTCTTCGGGGCCATGGCAGGTACGGCGAGGGAGTGCGACGACACTGCGGGTGGGGAAGACGACGGAGGAGGGGTGGAGGCAGGGAGCAGCGGGGGTTTCTTGAGATTCAAGGCACAGTGAAGGCAATGGGGGGAAACTGCCCCTGCTTCCTCTGCTTTTAAGGGGGGAGTGGGGGACGTTCCGCATTTCCCCATTAAAGAAACCGGCCACGATCTCTCCCACGACGCCTCAATCGACGCGTGCCGTTAGGGAGAGATGCGGCGAATCTGGAGTGGGAAACGGCGCGGCGTGGGCCGCGTGTGCCCGTGCACTGTTTTGGGCCTGGCCCAACAGCGCTCGGCACCGTGGGTGGCCCAGGCCCGGGGGCTCCTGTCGGTGTACTAAAGTAGGGGTACCTTAGTATCCCGACTTGTGCACGGGCAGTAGCAGCGTCCCGTGGTCTGGCTCACCACGCGCCCTCCAAAGCCCACTCTAGGCCCTTTTAAGCCATTCAAGAACAAAGTATTCAAGTTAAGAGACAAGACCCCGGCAAGAGGAGCTTGCCTGGAAGGCCGCACCATGCTCAAAGTTATCATTCCAGCACAAGACCCTGGCAAGGGGAGCCTGCCAGGAAGGCCAAAAGAACGGCACTTCAAGGAGGAACATCGCGGTGCATCGTGCGCCCCGGCAGGACCCGGAGCACGACAAGCTTCCGGGCCCGGCAAGGTTGCGACCCCGGCAAGGTGCTTGCCGGGGGAAACTTATGCTGTGTGCCTGCGCTCCAGCTCATCTGGCCGCGCGTCGCCCTGGGGCCCTTCCAGGGGCACGTGGCGGATGGCTGTGCAGCCTGAGGGACACGCTGGCGGACCACGGCGACGAAGCCATCGCCGTGGCAAACGGAGACGCCCGGGCGGGCGCTTTTGGGGCGACGGCGACAGGCATTCAATGCCCTTGTCCCCCACCATCAGAGTTGGGTGAAGACCACTGTTCATGCACTGTTGCAACTACCACCGATTTTACATTTTTACCCTCCTCTACGTTGACACCTGTCGGTGACCCCTTTGAGCTATAAAAGGAGGCCCATGCACAACGTAGAGAGGGTTCGATCCCAGAAGCTCGCTCACTCCCATGCTCGGTGTAGCTAGTACTGTAGATCTTCAAGCTCCCGAGCCCAAGAACTCAATACAACCAAAGCAGGAGTAGGGTTTTACGCATCATCGCGGCCCGAACCTGGGTAAACTGCCCGCGTGTGCTCCTCGATCTACTCTCCGTGCTCCCTCTGCTCCCTTACCGCAACGTAGAAGGGGCTCCGGCCCCATAGGTGTTCATGGGCGCTCAGTTTCCCCGACACCGACTTCGCCTCTCGCATGGACGAGAGGACTGTCCGCTCAATTAACAAGTTCACCGCCGTCAAGAAGCGTGCGAACGACCTTGATGTACTCCTCTAGCCCACGTGTTCAGGCTCGTCGTTGCCTGCCACCCTCATCCACATCCATGGTGATGAACTCTTTCAAGCACTGGTGGACCTGTAGCCGCCGGAGGTCGCGACAAAGAATGTGCACCTCGAGGCCGCACTCACAGCGCAACGCCTCGCCATTCAAGAAACCGTCGACCTACAAATCAACGTCTACGAGGAAATCGTCTACATAGGCCACTACAAGGCCAGGGAGGACAACAAGATGTTGGTCTTCTTCGACCAGCGGGAATCTTTGGACGCCATTGTTCAAAAGCACGGGGACCTGGCCACAAAAGCCACTGCTACTTAGCCGCCGTTCGGTGGGCCGGCGCCATGAGTCGAGGAGCAGGAGGTCCTGGATGGATGCATATTTCTTCTTACCTCCTGTAACCAACACTGCATCGCCTCATGACCTTAATGTGTTAGTGTATGACACTTTTATTCTAGTCGTAAATGACATGTGTGATCCCTTGCTTTTATTTGGTAGCGTTAATTATATGTAGTACACATATTAGTGTATGACATATCATTGTCATCGTCCTCGTTTCCTACCTACGTCCTGGTTAGTACCTTCGAAAATCACCACCCCGCCTACCACGTGTCGGCTGAGTTTTAATAAGGAGAGAGAAACGAGGGAGAAGAGCACCACTAGTTGGGTGCGTGCGACTTCATAGTACACTAGCAATATGCCCGTGCATTGTACGTAACATCAAGATGCATTTATATGAGTAGTTTATCCGGTGGGAGATAAGGATGAACGAGGGAAGGCCTTATCTGCAAATGTGGAGAGGAGTGCGGGTATCTTTTTGCAAAATATCATAGTTCCCTTCTTATCCGTCGGATATAGATCAGACGGCCTATATTGCAGAATGGCAGGCACATCATCATCACCAACTCTTTTTTTATAAGAGTATAGATAATTTCCCCCGCATTTTCCTACTATATGTACTCCAATGCTATTTCCACGTGCTTACTTTCGTTGACACGTGGGCCACATAGCATCTGGGTCGTCGTGCATGCACGACTCGGAGCATATGCAACCATGCCGGCGTACTTTACATTTCAGACCTGATGAATTACATGCAAATCCGCCGCAGAAGAACAAATATAAATGAATGAATTGCCACATGCAAATTGGATTATCTCTACTCTTATGAAAAACAGAATTGGTGATAATGGTGTGCCTGCCATCCTGCAATATAGGCCGTCTGATCTATATCTAACAGATAGGAAGGAAACTATGACAATTTTGCAAAAATATAACCGCACTCCTCCCCACATTTGTAGATAAGCCTTCCCTCGTTCATCCTTATCTCCCACATGATAAACTACTCATATAAATGCATCTTGATGTTCCGTACAATGCATGGGCATATGGCTAGTTTTCATATAAGCCGGAGAATGATCATTAAGTTTTGGACATAACATATTGAAAAAAAACGCCCGGACCTAAACCATTCTAAGGGCCTCTTTGATTCGCAGGATACTGAAAACACAAGAACGGATGGGAGGACGTAAGTAGTTTTTATGGCCATATCACCACATTGGTTTCTATGGCTATCCCCTGCCGGTTCTGGGCTGCCATGTTTTGCACTGCTCCTGACGTGATAATGACTATTATGAGCCGTCATATCACGAGACCCCATCTTTCTAGAAGTATCAAGCCGTCCAATCAAACAGCCCTACCTTTCCAGCAGTAATTTGAATCCGATAGTCCCTCACCCTCCTCCTATCTATCAAACCAGTTAGGAGAAACTTCCACGCATACTGCTCGGGAAAAGCCCCGCCCTCGACTTTTAAATACTCTTACTCCCTTCATTCCTAAATATTTCTTTTTCTAGACATTTCGAATGGACTATAACATATGGATCTATTTAGACATATTTTAGAGTGTAGATTCCCTCATTTTTCTTTATCTGTAGTCATTTGTTGAAATCTCTATAAAGACAAAGTATTTAGGAACGGAGTGAGTAAAAATGTTTATCTCTGAATTCCACCATGGAGCATAAAACCAACACAAAAAGGTGGTACAGTACATGTAAACAAATACAATTCAAGTTCTAGCTAGAGATTCGGAATGTAAACCGAGCATGTTTTTTTATAGTACAGTACAATACAAAGTGCGATGTCCAGTTAATCACGTTAAACAAAGAGTTTCTTTTTTTTAATACCACGTACACAAATTGGAACACTTGTTCTAGAGAGAAAAAGATAATCACTCCACTATATACATAGGCACGAGCCTGAGCACTTGCTTTTCTAGGGTTGCTCTCTTCATTCTCTCATCCTCTCCTGATCTAAACAAGACAGCGGGAGCGACATTTTCTCTCAGCTCACCGCTGGTCGCAGATCCGATCGGATTCCTTCGACCGGGGTGTGTAGGGGACTAGGTGCATTGTTCAGGCGGTCATCGGTGGTGAGGGAGGAAACCGACAGCTACCGGCGGGTCCCGATCCTCTGCTTGCGCCGTTCGCTCCAACACACTGCCGACTCAGGAGGTACTCGGACCCCTTCTTCGTACCTACCGTATTGTGGGCAAATCCGACCTCCCGCCGGCCTTCTCGCCACACCCCGACGACCCTCAGGTATAACTTCTTTCGAAAACGGCCTTGCTCTACTGCCCCAACTCCCCATGTGGCTCAATGTGGATCTTTTTCTACTTCAACTCGCTCCCTCAAAGCCACCTAATATTTTAGTATTATTAGTGGTAAAGATCCTTCATGAAGTAGAATCTAGGACTTGGTTCAAACAGCGAAGAAAGGGGGAAAGTCGTAGCTTGAATCCATAACTTGATTCAGAGAGGAAATAACAGGATGGAAGCAGTACAGACTGGATACCCAACAGATCTCTTAGTTGAAGAAGGAAATAAAGGGAAAACGCAGTTCAAACAGAATAAATAACACATCTATTAGTGGTTTAAAAATGAAAGAAAGTTGCAGCCAGAGCACTAGCAACATAGTATGTCTAGGATTTGATTTGCTGCCCTCACATAGGAAAAGGCGGTAAAGAGAACAAAATTTGGGAAAAGCCGGAATCTCTATTGGATGTTGGCATCACCACTTTATGCCTCTCTGTAGGTACATGGTGCTAATGTAAGGGCGGTTCTAAAACGAAGAAAACCCACTATTATTGTAAGGACATGTCTAACCAATGTTATTGTTAATCAAATGCCTCCAGTATTATGATGCAATTAAGCTGTTCTACAATTGTACTCTCCTGCTATTTTTTCCATTATGACAAGTTGCTTCTTTACGGTGGTGAACGTCCTGGTGTTCCGACTATCCCATGACCATGTACCAACTCTTTAGCTAGTATTAATCGAATGTAGATAACATGCACCAGGCGTATCCGGTAGAATGAAGTCCATGTGCATTGCATTAATCACAGCCTAGCATGTGCACCGAACTAGTTGAGTGAATCAGGCCTACCATCGAGGATGCACATTGGCTTCCTCTCTCCCTCGCAGCATCATGGACGCCATAATTTTTGTTGAACTGCACAAAAACAGCGATTGGAAAGAGTCGACGCTCCTCCTTCTACTACCACACTAATCAGTACTTTCATTTATGGCCTTATTCACATGATCGTGATTTGTCATAGTGTGCAAATGTTTTATTTTTTTCTTATAAAGCTATTCTATCACAATATTTTCTCGTTTTGAAAAAAAGGTTGCTTCGACTAGTGCCACCATATAGTTATCATGCTCTTTCTTTATCTGTGCTAACATGAATACACAATTACAGATGTCAGTCTTGCATTGTATGACAGGGCTGGCAAACACGGATTAAACCCGGGTTTCAATTTAGCCAAAGGCTCCGAGTGTCGTGACTATGTGGAAGTTAAGAAACATCATTATCCTCACAAGCCTGGGAAGTAGAGACACCTGGAACCATTATAGCTCATCAACTCATACATTCAGATCTATGCGAGATGAATGGTGCCTTAACTAATGGTGTGAATCATTCACATGTGTAGGCATCTTTGTTGTACTTATTATTTGAATCTATGGGTTGGTTGTGAATCTTGCAAGGTGGGAAAAACGACATGATGATGCAGAGGACAAGAACCATAAGAAGCTATTCAAACTTGGTTGTATTGTAATTGTGAAAGTGCATCAAATGAGTTGATCGTGTGCGTCCCGAGAATAATAATTTCATTGTTTTGCGTGATGATCATGTTGCACTGATAGAAGGAGGTAATGCTTTGCTTGTCTTAAGAATCAAATTTAATTAAAGCGAATAAAATTTAAGTAAAGTTACCTGCTCGTGAATGGACGTGTGACCGGAATAGGTTTCTCGGCTTCCAGGATGGTCTAATGGAGCCGTCTGAATGCGTTCCTACCGCGTGTACCCACTAGGTTTACTCGTGATTGCAGTTCTCAAGAGTTGAAAACTTACTGCTTCTGCCGCATACTCTTCCTTGCCAGGTTCAAGCACTACCTACAGGAGGAGAAGCACAAGGTCGCGAGACTAGACCTTGTGCCCATCCATCCATCTCCAAGAAAGGACCAGCAGGTCGCCGTCGCCCAGGTATGCGTGCGGGACGAGGTTCTGGAGCATTCGCAGATTTCGTCGGCACCATGGACTGCACATTCCCTATGGTGGACAGCAGGAAGAATGCCACTGTGCTTTAGGATTCGGCCATCTGGTGCAAAAAGCTCGTTGACATCCAGAAGCAATACAAGGTCGTCGACAACAGGCAGGAGAAGGACTCTGTTGTTGACCTCGCCGCGGCAATCATCGACCCCTGCTACGCCAACATGAAAGAAGACATGGATACGATAGACCAGAACACATGGGAGGTGCCTCTGAATCTAGCCTACATCACCTACATGTCCAAGGACGCACAGGTATGCTACAACATGTACAGCCGGATCTGGGACATGAGGGTTTGTCTGCTTCCTGTAACCAGGAGTACACAGACAGCCGCAGCGCCATGATCAAGTGTTCCAGGAAAATCTAGATGGTGTACTTTGTCTTCTTAACAAACTTTATCATCTCTGTGTTTCATGCATTATCCTATGTGTCACAATTATCCGTTTTATCCGAAATATTGCATCTCAGAACCCATTAACCTGTTTGCCTTTTATTGTTTTAGTGGCTATTTGCTTATGTACGTAACTAGTAGTTCACTTGGCTGCCATATTTCCTTTTTTTAAAGTCCAGTAGGTATTAACTCGGCCACGACCGCCCAGTGGAGGTTTTTTTCTTAGGACATCCTCGGCCCACAACATGATTGTGGGGATCTAGAAGGTGTATCATATTTTTACACTGCTTTTCTACCGCTGAAAACGCAGGTGTATCATTTTTTACAGTGCGATTTTCCCTTTCCTATGTTTTCCCTTCTATAATAGTATGTATATTTATACTTATATTTATATTTTATTACATATATATATTATTTAAATGACCTAAGGTTCACATTTGACCTTTCTTTTGTCCAACCTTTGTATATACCTTACGACTTCCTTTTTTGCTTTTTTATAAATCTTATCTCTGATTTTTCTCCCACTTTATTTTCGAGGTAATCTCATTTTTCTCCCACTAGTTTTCCCTTCAACCAACTCGACGCTCCGACTTCTAGCCTAAAAGATAATAATACCCTACGTCTTATTAACTCATCAAATTAAATTATTATTTTATTTCGTTAATGATAAGTTCTTGCAAAATAATAATAATAATAATATTGATTGTTTAACAATAAGCTTGCAAGTTAATTCCTGCTGAACATAAGATTTGCTAATATTTTACTGACCAATGCAGTAATAGACGTGCAACAATGTGTTTATGTTTCTATAAAATTTCTCCGTCTAGCCCAACATGATAACTAATCCCAGCAAATCCGTGTATCTCGAAAAAATTGTTAATGGGATATAAATTCCGACATAACATACAAATGGGCTACATAGACGCTGCATTACTGTTTCACCCAGCCCACCAAATTATCTCGCTGACATGTGGGCCAATAGGTCGAAGCCTAAGCATGACCTTGGATTTGCATCCAACGGACGACAATCCTCTTCAATATCTCGTCTTCTTCCTACAACGCTGGCAGGACCACATGCTCCAGCCTCCAGCGTCCACCGGTGCTGCTTCGCGCGCCTCGGAGAGAAACACTATGCCACGGACGGCCAGGCCACCTCTCCACTCTTCTGCACCTCTTGTCCGTCTGTGACTACACTATCGTGTCTTCCCCATCTCTGGGTCATTCCGGTCTGGGGCCTCGCCTTTTTACACCAAGTTAGTGCTCTCGGTGCGACGTGGTCAGCGATCCACATCCATAGGAAGAGGACTGTACGTGGAGAGGCTGACAGTTGGGTCCACGGTCGCACGCAAGGAAGTGCCTCCGTAATACGCGCAAAATAATGAATCATCCACCTGACAACGGGGACCTATCGGAATGGCCTCTGTTTGTTGCGAAAAAACGTTCCTCCAGCTGACAGCTCGGACCCACCAGCTCTATCCTCGCACGCAAGGAAGTGCCTCCTTATTATGCACACAAAAAATACTCCTCCTGCTAGCTGGGATCCACTAGATTTGGAGGCTGACTTGTAAGTTGATGTGTACGGAGGGCTTTGTCAATTTAATTAACAAACGATTCTATGTGCAGTGACCATTGGATGTTAATCGAACCACCGTCGTGCTTCTTCAACCTCTGGTCTTCTTGCTCCAGCCGCCCAAACCAGCGCCGACCGTGCCGCCTGCTCCTGCCTCCCGTGGCCGGCTGTCCTGCTGCGCAGGCCTCACCGCTCCACCCTACTCCCAATCGCTGGCCCGGCCATCCCTACGCTCACCTAGACCTCTAGTTATTCTCCGGCGATGACAACCTCACACTGCAGTCGAACCAGTAAACCCTTGTACTTCCATCCGCATGGGAAACAACTGCTTAGTCTTCCGCGGCTCTGCGTCAATCCCTTCCTATGCCTCGTCGTCGTCCACTTCTTTGGCGCTCTCGAAGCGGCGCGGTCAACGTGGTCAAGGAATGACTTCCATCGGAGGAGTACGGTACGTGGAGAGGCTAACAACCGGGTCCGCGACCGCACGCAAGGAAGTGCCTCCTTATTACGGGCAAAAAAATCATTTGCCCCTGACAGCTCGAATGCGCTGACTATATCTTCGCATGCAAGGAAGTGCCTCCTTGTCCTCCCTGATAGCTGGGACGCACTCGGTGGAATCGTACGTAGGATTGTCTGTCTGGTCGCGAACATGTACGTACATAGCGGTCGATCGGTCTCTCTGCAGCGAGGAACCGCGGCCGAGCAAGAAGCGGCACGGGTAGTAGTAGAGCCCGTGACATCATAGTTCAGGGAGTACAGTCAAAGCTGTGTACACATATGTACAGCGACATGCCAAAAAATATGGCCACATGCGTACATACAGGCGGGGTCTCGAGCACCTACTCGCGCATACGTACGGCCATGCAGTCTCGTACAAATGGAGACGGCAGCGACGGCGTCGTGTTCATCGGCAGCCAACCGGCAGGGTGGGAACATAGAAATAATGTCATGTTCATCGGGAGGCAACCGCCTTGGACGGAACAGCCGAAATCAAGTGTGGTATACCGCAAAACGAAGGGAAACGGCCTTCTGCCAGAGCGCGTACGGTCAAAATGGGATCATGTTCATCGGGAAGCATCTGGCATACCGCAAAACAAAGGAAACGACCTTCTGCTCGACCGGCTACGGTCAAAATGGGATCCAGTTGATCGGGAGGGGTCTGGCATAGCGCAAAATGGAGGAAATGGACTTGTGTTGGAGCGCTACTGTCGAAACGGGGGTCCTGTTCATCGCTAGGGGTGTGCGGCCGCAAAACGGGTCTCCACGGGCTATTGTTCACCCACCGCGAATTCCTCCAACCTCCACTTGCACTGCTCATCCACCACGTCTCCCTCGGCCTCCACCGGCTACTATTGAACCAGCCCTCCACGGGGTCATGTTCATCCAACTCTCCACCAGCTACTATTGAACAAGCCCTCCACGGGGTCCTGTTCATCCACCTCCAATGCCTCGGCTGTGGCGGCCTCGTCTCGGGGTCCTGTTCATCCAGCGGCAACCACAACAGCTTACTACCACGGGGTCCAGTTCATCCAACCCCAACCACGTACGACTCGACTCGGTCAACCAACCCCACGTTCATTGTTCATTTATAGGCAACAAGTTCGATCGGCTTCATTAAGCAGCAGCAGCGATTGATCGGGTTCAGTTAGCAGTGAAGGAGTCGGTTGGGTGCAGTTAGCAGCGAAGGGATCTATCGCTCAAGTTCAGTAACGTAGCTAGTGCAATCGCCCGGGTTCAGTACACGAACACCTCGCTCGGGTTCAGTTAGAGCCCAACGCCTCGCACATACACGCGACGTGTACGAGAGAAACGTGCAAACCTCCGTGAATCGCTCCGCCCCGACCACCCATCATAACCGGGAACTCCCAGAAATTTTCCTCTTCCCCGCTTCTACAACTAATTTTCCGTCATGGATGGCCCAAACATTGTCATGCAGGTGCATCCCCGGCCCGCCCAGGACGAAAAGCCCGTTTTCTTTCATGATTTTCTGTCATAGAAGTAGGAGCCCACCACATTTATGATGATATGTGTTTTTGACACAATTATCATCATAGAAGTTTCATAAGCATGACAAAAAATCGTTTGGCCCAAAATGTCACGATGTGTCTTTTTTGTAGTGCAATTAGGGAGACATGATGCCACCATCTCCACCATCAGCCCCACATCCCTGGACTTCGGGATGGCCCTCACCACCTACGAGAGTGAACTCCGTGATCAGGCCATCTACGTGGTCCTCCACCCAGTCTCCTAGGACGGCCTGGATCACCTCGGCCACGGAGGCTGTCACGGCCATGGACTGAAAGTCGGGGTCAAAGCGAAGGAGGTGACTGAAGACGCATCAGGATGCTCGCGCAAGTACATCATGTCTCTTCTCTTCGACGAGCTGGCTTACCTTCTCAGCCCCCCCCCCTTCAAGATGCTCCATGATCCTGGTGAAGAAACTGATGTAGCAAATGCCGTCGGGAACAAGCGTGCTAGAGACGCTCTCATTGTAGATGCTACAAAGGGCCCGGTGCGCCCTTCCCTCAAGACCCTGGAACATCAGGGAGCGCATGTGTTGCAGCCGCCGAGCTTGGTTCGCCTCATCCGATGCTCACTCCACCTATTTGTAGAGGAAGGATTGCTTGGCTTGAGCTATAGCCTGAGCATCCAGTGCAGTTTTCTCATGCTGCTCCACTTCAGCAAACATCTTTTTGAGGCTGTCAGCCGCACCCTTCAGCTCGTCGTGCCGTTTGCAGAAACGAGACTCCTAGAGATTCAACTCATGTTGATAGTCCTTGGAAAGGGCCCGACGGACCCCCCACAAACTTCTCATCGATGTCTTCCTAGATCATCACCTCCCGGGAGTATAGGGCGGGCTTGGCAGTCGTCACCATCCGATCACGCTCCAGGTCCTGCTCCAACGCCACCACCTGAAACGCCTCCCGTAGGGCGTGGAGTTCCACTTTGCGGTTCGGAAACCCCTTCATAGGGACGAGCATGGAAATCCCTCGCTCCCAGGTCTGCCGCTCCAGGGTCGCAATGGAGGCGACGAGCTCCTACTCATGCCTCTTAGTGGCCTCGCGCCGTCGGTCCGTGGCTTCAGCCTTTTCGAAGGCTCGGTTGTAGGCTTCTTTGGCAGTAACGAAGGATACATCGTCTTTTCAGTGGATGGCTTCATGTTGGAGGTGGCTGAAGTTAACAGCTACCTCGAGGCGGTGCCACTCACGCACCAGACACTGGCGCTCAGCGTCATTGGGGATGGAACGATATATGTTGCCACTTATTGCTTTAAAAAAAATTCTAGTGTCAGCATAGAACAACTGGAGTGTTGTGTTTAATTTTGGAAATTTTCAGGGTTCGTTTGTCTTTTTTTATACATTAATTGGGTTTCTGGGCATTTAATGTGCATAATTCAAATTTGAACTACAAGCACATGCTCCAGTGTACCAAAGATGGTTGAAAAATAAAATGTGTGTCCTTGGGTGAATTTCTAGGTCCCATGCAAGAAATGGGAATGAAATTCAAACAGCAGGGCATTGTTGATTGCTGGAAAAATATCGAGATGCGTGGTTTTTAAATTCTATTAAATCCAAAACTCGTCTGAATTTCATAAAACTTGGTATGCTATCATGGAGCAGCATCAACATCCCGTGGTAAAAAAATTGTCCCATTTGGGGCAGGTTTGGGTATAAACTTCTCACAAATCAGAGCTTTTCACAACAAGCGTGATGGTTTTGGTAGGGAATGTTACACCTTTGGGGACGGAACGATATCCGTTGCCTCTTATTGCTTTCAAAAAATGTATAGTGTCAACATAGAACAACAGGAGTGTTGTTTTTAATTTTGGAATTTTTTGGGGTTCATTTGACCTTTTTTGTACCTTAATTCAGTTCTTGGGCATTTAATGTGCATAATTCGACTTTGAATTACAAGCACATGCTCCAGTGCACAAAAGTTGGTTGAAAAATCACATGTGTGTCCTTGGGTGAATTTCTAGGTCACATGCAAGAAATAGGAATGAAATTCAAACACTAGGGCACTGTTGATTGCTGGCAAAATGTTGAGATGCGTGGTTTTTAAATTATAGTAAAACAAAAACTCGTCTAAAATTCATAAAACTTGGCATGCTATCTTGGAGCGGCATCAACAGGCCATGGTAAAAAAAATCTCGTTTAGGGCAGGTTTGGGTATAAGCTTCTCACAAGCCAGAGCTTCTCACAAAGAGCGTTATGGTTTCGGTATGTAACGTGCCATCTTTGGCGATGAAACGATATCCGTTGCCTCTTATTGCTTTCAAAAAAATTCTAGTGTCAACATAGAACTACAAGAGTGTTGTGTTTAATTTTGGAATTTTCCGGGGTTCGTTTGGCCTTTTTTATACATCAATTGTGTTTCTGGGCATTTAATGTGAATAATTCAAATTTGAAATACAAGCACATGCTCCAGTGCACCAAAGTTGGTTGAAAAATCACATGTGTTTCCTTGGGTGAATTTCTAGGTCCCCTGCAAGAAATGGGAATGAAATTCAAACACCAGGGCACTGTTGATTGTTGGCAAAATGTTGAGATACCTGGTTTTAAAATTCTAGTAAATCCAAAACTCGTCTGAAATTCATGAAACTTGGCATGCTATCATGGAGCGGCATCAACATGTCGTGGTAAAAAAATTGTCCTGTTTGGGGCAGGTTTGGGTATAATCTTATCACAAACCAGAGCTTCTCACAAGAAGCGCGATTGTTTCAGTAGGGAATGTGCCATCTATGGGGACGGAATGATATCTGTTGCCTCTTATTGCTTACATAAAATTTCTAGTGTCAACATTGAACAACAGGAGTGTTGTGTTTAATTTTGGAATTTTTCGGGGTTTGCTTGGCCTTTTTTATACATTAATTGAGTTCTTGGGCATTTAATATGCATAATTCAAGTTTGAACTACAAGCACATGCTCGAGTGCACCAAAGTTGGTTGAAAAATCACATGTGTGTCCTTGTATGAATTTATAGGTCACATGCAAGAAATGGGAATGAAATTCAAACACCAGGGCACTGTTGATTGCCGACAAAACATTGACATGCCTTGTTTTTAAATTCTAGTAAATATTAAACTCGTCTGAAATTCATGAAACTTGGCATGCTATCAAGAAGTAGCATCAACATGCCGTGGTGAAAATTTTGTCCCATTTGGGGCAGGTTTGGGAATAAGCTTCTCACATCAAGCGTGATGATTTTGGTAGGGAACGTGCCACCTGTGGGGATGGAACGATATACGTTGCCACTTATTGCTTTCACAAAAATATAGTGTCAGCATAGAACAACTGGAGTGTTGTGTTTAATTTTGGAAATTTTCCGGGTTCGTTTGGCCTTTTTTATACAATAATTGGGTTTCTGGGCATTTAATGTTCCTAATTCAAATTTGAACTACAAGCACATGCTCCAGTGCACCAAAGATGGTTGAAAAATAAAATGTGTGTCCTTGGGTGAATTTCTATGTCCCATGCAAGAAATGGGAATGAAATTCAAACAGCAGGGCATTGTTGATTGCTGGCAAACTATCAAGATGTGTGGTTTTTGAATTCTAGTAAATCCGAAAGTCGTCTGAATTTCATGAAACTTGGCATGCTATCATGGAGCAGCATCAACATGCCGTGGTAAAAAATTTCTCCCGTTTGGGGCAGGTTTGGGTATAAGCTTCTCACAAATCAGAGCTTCTCACAACAAGCGTGATGGTTTTGGTAGGGAATGTTACACCTTTGGGGACGGAACAATATCTGTTGCCTCTTATTGCTTTCAAAAGATTTATAGTGTCAACATAGAACAACAGGAGTGTTGTGTTTAATTTTGGAATTTTTCGGGGTTCACTTGACCTTTTTTTGTACCTTAATTCAATTCTTGGGCATTTAATGTGCATAATTAAAATTTGAATTACAAGAACATGCTCCAGTGAACCAAAGTTGGTTGAAAAATCACATGTGTGTCCTTGGGTGAATTTCTAGGTCACATGCGAAAAATAGGAATGAAATTCAAACACTAGGGCACTGTTGATTGCTGGCAAAACATTGAGATGCGTGGTTTTTAAATTCTAGTAAATCCAAAACTCGTCTAAAATTCATAAAACTTGGCATGCTATCTTGGAGCGGCATCAGCAGGCCATGGTAAAAAAAACCCCGTTTAGGGCAGGTTTGGGTATAAGCTTCTCACAAACCAGAGCTTCTCACAAAAAGTGTTATTGTTTCGGTAGGGAACGTGCCATCTTTGGGGATGAAACGATATCCGTTGCCTCTTATTGCTTTCAAAAAAATTCTAGTGTCAACATAGAACTACAAGAGTGTTGTGTTTAATTTTGGAATTTTCCGGGGTTCGTTTGGCCTTTTTTTATACATCAATTGGGTTTTTGGGCATTTAATGTGCATAATTCAAATTTGAAATACAAGCACATGCTCCAGTGCACCAAAGTTGGTTGAAAAATCACATGTGTTTCCTTGGGTGAATTTCTAGGTCCCTTGCAAGAAATGGGAATGAAATTCAAACACCAGGGCACTGTTGATTGTCGGCAAAATGTTGAGATACCTAGTTTTTGAATTCTAGTAAATCCAAAACTCGTCTGAAATTCATGAAACATGGCATGCTATCATGGAGCGGCATCAACTTGTCGTGGTAAAAAAATTGTCCTCTTTGGGGCAGGTTTGGGTATAAGCTTATCACAAACCAGAGCTTCTCACAACAAGCGTGATGGTTTCAGTAGGGAACGTGCCACCTATGTGGACGGAATGATATCCGTTGCCTCTTATTGCTTTCAAAAAATTTCTAGTGTCAACATTGAAGAACAGGAGTGTTGTGTTCAATTTTGGAATTTTTCTGGGTTCGTTTGGCCTTTTTTATACATTAATTGAGTTCTTGGGGATTTAATATGCATAATTCAAGTTTGAACTACAAGCACATGCTCGAGTGCTCCAAAGTTGGTTTGTAAAATCACATGTGTGTCCTTGGATGAATTTATAGGTCACATGCAAGAAATGGCAATGAAATTCAAACACCAGGGCACTGTTGATTCCCGACAAAACATTGAGATGCCTAGTTTTTAAATTCTAGTAAATCTAAAACTCGTCTGAAATTCATGAAACTTGGCATGCTATCAAGAAGTGGCATCAACATGCCGTGGTGAAAATTTTGTCCCATTTGGGGCAGGTTTGGGTATAAGCTTCTCACAAATCAGAGCTTCTCACATCAAGCGTGATGATTATGGTAGGGAACGTGCCACCTTTGGGGATGTAACGATATACGTTGCCACTTATTGCTTTCAAAAAAATCTAGTGTCAGCATGGAACAACTGGAGTGTTGTGTTTAATTTTGGAAATTTTCAGGGTTCGTTTGGCCTTTTTTATACAATAATTGGGTTTCTGGGCATTTAATGTGCATAATTCAAATTTGAACTACAAGCACATGCTCCAGTGCACCAAAGATGGTTGAAAAATAAAATGTGTGTCCTTGGGTGAATTTCTAGGTCCCATGCAAGAAATGGGAATGAAATTCAAACAACAGGGCATTGTTGATTGCTGGCAAAATATTGAGATGCGTGGTTTTTAAATTCAAGTAAATATAAAACTCGTCTAAAATTCATGAAACTTTGCATGCTATCACGGAGCAGCATCAACATGCCATGGTAAAAAAATTGTCCAGTTTGAGGCAGGTTTAGGTGTAAGCTTCTCACAAATCAGAACTTCTCACAACAAGCGTGATGGTTTCGGTAGGGAACGTGACAACTTTGGGGACGAAAAATTTATAGTGCCAACATAGAACAACAGGAGTGTTGTGTTTAATGTTGGAATTTTCCAGCTTTCATTTGACCTTTTTTGTACATTAATTTAGTTTTTGGGCATTTAATGTGCATAATTCAAATTTGAACTACAAGCACATGCTCAAGTGCACCAAAGATGGTTGAAAAATAAAATGTGTGTCCTTGGGTGAATTTCTAGGTCCCATGCAAGAAATGGGAATGAAATTCAAACAGCAGGGCATTGTTGATTGCTCGCAAACTATCAAGATGTGTGGTTTTTGAATTCTAGTAAATCCAAAAGTCGTCTGAATTTCATGAAACTTGGCATGCTATCATGGAGCAGCATCAACATGCCGTGGTAAAAAAATTCTCCCGTTTGGGGCAGGTTTGGGTATAAGCTTCTCACAAATCAGAGCTTCTCACAACAAGCGTGATGGTTTTGGTAGGGAATGTTACACCTTTGGGGACGGAACAATATCCGTTGCCTCTTATTGCTTTCAAAAGATTTATAGTGTCAACATAGAACAACAGGAGTGTTGTGTTTAATTTTGGAATTTTTCGGGGTTCACTTGACCTTTTTTTGTACCTTAATTCAATTCTTGGGCATTTAATGTGCATAATTCAAATTTGAATTACAAGCACATGCTCCAGTGCACGAAAGTTGGTTGAAAAATCACATGTGTGTCCTTGGGTGAATTTCTAGGTCACATGCAAAAAATAGGAATGAAATTCAAACACTAGGGCACTGTTGATTGCTGGAAAAACATTGAGATGCGTGGTTTTTAAATTCTAGTAAATCCAAAACTTGTCTAAAATTCATAAAACTTGGCATGCTATCTTGGAGCAGCATCAGCAGGCCATGGTAAAAAAAATCCCGTTTAGGGCAGGTTTGGGTATAAGCTTCTCACAAACCAGAGCTTCTCACAAAAAGTGTTATTGTTTCGGTAGGGAACGTGCCATCTTTGGGGATGAAACGATATTCGTTGCCTCTTATTGCTTTCAAAAAAATTCTAGTGTCAACATAGAACTACAAGAGTCTTGTGTTTAATTTTGGAATTTTCCGGGGTTCGTTTGGCCTTTTTTTATACATCAATTGGGTTTCTGGGAATTTAATGAGCATAATTCAAATTTTGAAATACAAGCACATGCTCCAGTGCACCAAAGTTGGTTGAAAAATCACATGTGTTTCCTTAGGTGAATTTCTAGGTCCCTTGCAAGAAATAGGAATGAAATTCAAACACCAGGGCACTGTTGATTGTCGGCAAAATGTTGAGATACCTAGTTTTTGAATTCTAGTAAATCCAAAACTCGTCTGAAATTCATGAAACTTGGCATGCTATCATGGAGCGGCATCAACATGTCGTGGTAAAAAAATTGTCCTGTTTGGGGCAGGTTTGGGTATAAGCTTATCACAAACCAGAGCTTCTCACAACAAGCGTGATGGTTTCAGTAGGGAACGTGCCACCTATGGGGACGGAATGATATCCGTTGCCTCTTATTGCTTTCAAAAAATTTCTAGTGTCAACATTGAACAACAGGAGTGTTGTGTTCAATTTTGGATTTTTTCTAGGTTCGTTTGGCCTTTTTTATACATTAATTGAGTTCTTGGGGATTTAATATGCATAATTCAAGTTTGAACTACAAGCACATGCTCGAGTGCTCCAAAGTTGGTTGAAAAATCACATGTGTGTCCTTGGATGAATTTATAGGTCACATGCAAGAAATGGCAATGAAATTCAAACACCAGGGCACTGTTGATTCCCGACAAAACATTGAGATGCCTAGTTTTTAAATTCTAGTAAATCTAAAACTCGTCTGAAATTCATGAAACTTGGCATGCTATCAAGAAGTGGCATCAACATGCCGTGGTGAAAATTTTGTCCCATTTGGGGCAGGTTTGGGTATAAGCTTCTCACAAATCAGAGCTTCTCACATCAAGCGTGATGATTATGGTAGGGAACGTGCCACCTTTGGGGATGTAACGATATACGTTGCCACTTATTGCTTTCAAAAAAATCTAGTGTCAGCATGGAACAACTGGAGTGTTGTGTTTAATTTTGGAAAATTTCAGGGTTCGTTTGGCCTTTTTTATACAATAATTGGGTTTCTGGGCATTTAATGTGCATAATTCAAATTTGAACTACAAGCACATGCTCCAGTGCACCAAAGATGGTTGAAAAATAAAATGTGTGTCCTTGGGTGAATTTCTAGGTCCCATGCAAGAAATGGGAATGAAATTCAAACAACAGGGCATTGTTGATTGCTGGCAAAATATTGAGATGCGTGGTTTTTAAATTCTAGTAAATATAAAACTCGTCTAAAATTCATGAAACTTTGCATGCTATCACGGAGCAGCATCAACATGCCATGGTAAAAAAATTGTCCAGTTTGAGGCAGGTTTAGGTGTAAGCTTCTCACAAATCAGAACTTCTCACAACAAGCGTGATGGTTTCGGTAGGGAACGTGACAACTTTGGAGACGAAAAATTTATAGTGCCAACATAGAACAACAGGAGTGTTGTGTTTAATGTTGGAATTTTCCAGCTTTCATTTGACCTTTTTTATACATTAATTTAGTTTTTGGGCATTTAATGTGCATAATTCAAATTTGAACTACAAGCACATGCTCAAGTGCACCAAAGATGGTTGAAAAATAAAATGTGTGTCCTTGGGTGAATTTCTAGGTCCCATGCAAGAAATGGGAATGAAATTCAAACAGCAGGGCATTGTTGATTGCTCGCAAACTATCAAGATGTGTGGTTTTTGAATTCTAGTAAATCCAAAAGTCGTCTGAATTTCATGAAACTTGGCATGCTATCATGGAGCAGCATCAACATGCCGTGGTAAAAAAATTCTCCCGTTTGGGGCAGGTTTGGGTATAAGCTTCTCACAAATCAGAGCTTCTCACAACAAGCGTGATGGTTTTGGTAGGGAATGTTACACCTTTGGGGACGGAACAATATCCGTTGCCTCTTATTGCTTTCAAAAGATTTATAGTGTCAACATAGAACAACAGGAGTGTTGTGTTTAATTTTGGAATTTTTCGGGGTTCACTTGACCTTTTTTTGTACCTTAATTCAATTCTTGGGCATTTAATGTGCATAATTCAAATTTGAATTACAAGCACATGCTCCAGTGCACGAAAGTTGGTTGAAAAATCACATGTGTGTCCTTGGGTGAATTTCTAGGTCACATGCAAAAAATAGGAATGAAATTCAAACACTAGGGCACTGTTGATTGCTGGAAAAACATTGAGATGCGTGGTTTTTAAATTCTAGTAAATCCAAAACTCGTCTAAAATTCATAAAACTTGGCATGCTATCTTGGAGCAGCATCAGCAGGCCATGGTAAAAAAAATCCCGTTTAGGGCAGGTTTGGGTATAAGCTTCTCACAAACCAGAGCTTCTCACAAAAAGTGTTATTGTTTCCGTAGGGAACGTGCCATCTTTGGGGATGAAACGATATTCGTTGCCTCTTATTGCTTTCAAAAAAATTCTAGCGTCAACATAGAACTACAAGAGTCTTGTGTTTAATTTTGGAATTTTCCGGGGTTCGTTTGGCCTTTTTTTATACATCAATTGGGTTTCTGGGAATTTAATGAGCATAATTCAAATTTTGAAATACAAGCACATGCTCCAGTGCACCAAAGTTGGTTGAAAAATCACATGTGTTTCCTTAGGTGAATTTCTAGGTCCCTTGCAAGAAATAGGAATGAAATTCAAACACCAGGGCACTGTTGATTGTCGGCAAAATGTTGAGATACCTAGTTTTTGAATTCTAGTAAATCCAAAACTCGTCTGAAATTCATGAAACTTGGCATGCTATCATGGAGCGGCATCAACATGTCGTGGTAAAAAAATTGTCCTGTTTGGGGCAGGTTTGGGTATAAGCTTATCACAAACCAGAGCTTCTCACAACAAGCGTGATGGTTTCAGTAGGGAACGTGCCACCTATGGGGACGGAATGATATCCGTTGCCTCTTATTGCTTTCAAAAAATTTCTAGTGTCAACATTGAACAACAGGAGTGTTGTGTTCAATTTTGGATTTTTTCTAGGTTCGTTTGGCCTTTTTTATACATTAATTGAGTTCTTGGGGATTTAATATGCATAATTCAAGTTTGAACTACAAGCACATGCTCGAGTGCTCCAAAGTTGGTTGAAAAATCACATGTGTGCCCTTGGATGAATTTATAGGTCACATGCAAGAAATGGCAATGAAATTCAAACACCAGGGCACTGTTGATTCCCGACAAAACATTGAGATGCCTAGTTTTTAAATTCTAGTAAATCTAAAACTCGTCTGAAATTCATGAAACTTGGCATGCTATCAAGAAGTGGCATCAACATGCCGTGATGAAAATTTTGTCCCATTTGGGGCAGGTTTGGGTATAAGCTTCTCACAAATCAGAGCTTCTCACATCAAGCGTGATGATTTTGGTAGGGAACGTGCCACCTTTGGGGATGGAACGATATACGTTGCCACTTATTGCTTTCAAAAAAATCTAGTGTCAGCATAGAACAACTGGAGTGTTGTGTTTAATATTGGAAATTTTCAGGGTTCGTTTGGCCTTTTTTATACAATAATTGGGTTTCTGGGCATTTAATGTGCATAATTCAAATTAGAACTACAAGCACATGCTCCAGTGCACCAAAGATGGTTGAAAAATAAAATGTGTGTCCTTGGGTGAATTTCTAGGTCCCATGCAAGAAATGGGAATGAAATTCAAACAACAGGGCATTGTTGATTGCTGGCAAAATATTGAGATGCGTGGTTTTTAAATTCTAGTAAATATAAAACTCGTCTAAAATTCATGAAACTTTGCATGCTATCACGGAGAAGCATCAACATGCCGTGGTAAAAAAATTGTCCAGTTAGGGGCAGGTTTAGGTGTAAGCTTCTCACAAATCAGAGCTTCTCACAACAAGCGTGATGGTTTCGGTAGGGAACGTGACAACTTTGTGGACGAAAAATTTATAGTGCCAACATAGAACAACAGGAGTGTTGTGTTTAATGTTGTAATTTTCCAGCTTTCATTTGACCTTTTTTGTACATTAATTTAGTTTTTGGGCATTTAATGTGCATAATTCAAATTTGAACTACAAGCACATGCTCCAGTGCACCAAAGTTGGTTGAAAAATCACATGTGTGTCCTTGGGTGAATTTCTAGGTCAGATGCAAGAAATAGGAATGAAATTCAAACACTAGGGCACTGTTGATTGCCGGCAAAACATTGAGATGCGTGGTTTTTAAATTCTAGCAAATCCAAAACTCGTTTGAAATTCATTAAACTTGCTATGCTATCAACGAGCGGCATCAACGGGCCATGGTAAAAAAATATTCCTTTTTAGGGCAGGTTTGTGTATAAGCTTCTCACAAACCAGAGCTTCTCACAAAAAGCGTGATGGTTTCAGTAGGGAATGTGCCATCTTTGGGGACGAAATGATATCCGTTGCCTCTTATTGCTTTCAAAAAATGTCTAGTGTCAACATAGAACAACAAGAGTGTTGTGTATAATTTTGGAATTTTTCGGGGTTCGTTTAGCCTTTTTTATACATTAATTGGGTTTCTCGGCATTTAATATGCATAATTCAAATTTGAATTACAAGCACAAGCTCCAATGCACCAAAGTTGGTTAAAAAATTACTTGTATGTCCTTGGGTGAATTTCTAGGTCACATGCAAGAAATGGGAATGAAATTCAAATATGAGGGCATTATTGATTGTCAGCAAAATGTTGAGATACCTGGTTTTTAAATTCTAGTAAATCCAAGACTCGTCTGAAATTCATGAATCTTGGCATGCTATCATGGAGCGGCATCAACATGCCGTGGTAAAAATTTTGTCCCATTTGCGGTAGGTTTGGGAATAAGCTTCTCACAAACCAGAGCTTCTCACAACAAGCATTATGGTTTCGGTAGGGAACGTGCCACCTTTGGCGACGAAACGATATCATTTGCCTATTATTGCTTTCAAAAAAATTATAGTGTCAACATAGAACAATAGGAGTGTTGTGTCTCATTTTGGAATTTTTCGGGGTTCGTTTGGCCTTTTTTATACATTAATTGAGTTCTTCGGCACTTAATGTGCATAATTCAAATTTGAACTACAAGCACAAGCTCTAGTGCACCAAAGTTGGTTGAAAAATCACATGTGTGTCTTTGGGTGAATTTCTAGGTCACATGCAAGAAATGGGAATTAAATTCCAACACCAGGCACTGTCGATTGCCGGCAAAACATTGAGATGCCTAGTTTTTAAATACTAGTAAATCCAAAACTCGTCTAAAATTCATGACACTTGGCATGGTATCTTCGAGCGGCATCAACATGCCATGGTATAAGCTTCTCACAACAATTGTGATGGTTTCCGTAGGGAACGTGCCACCTTTGGGGATGGAACGATATCCGTTGCCTCTTATTGCTTTCAAAAAATTATAATGTCAACACAGAACAACAGGAGTGTTGTGTTTAATTTTAGAATTTTTCGAGGTTTCTTTTGCCGTTTTTATAACTTAACTGGTTTTTGTAGGCATTTGATGTGTATAATTCAAATTTGAACTACAAGCACATGCTCAGATGGTTGAAAAATCACATGTGTGTCCTTGGGTGAATTTCTAGGTCCAATGCAAGAAATGGGAATGAAATTCAAAGACTATGGCTCTATTGATTGATGGCAAAACGTTGAGATACCTGGTTTTTAAATTCTAGTAAATCCAAAACTCTTCTGAAATTCATGAAACTTGGCATGCTATCATGGAGCGGCATCAAGATGCCGTGGTAAAAAAATTGTCCCATTTGGGGCAGGTTTGGGTATAAGCTTCTCACAAACTAGAACTTCTCACAACAAGAGTGATGCTTTCGGTAGGGAACGTGCCACCTTTGGGGACGGAATGATATGTGTTGCCTCTTATTGTTTAATTTTTTTTCTATTGTCAACATTGAACAACAGGTGTGTTGTGTTTAATTTTGGAATTTTTCGGGGTTCGTTTGGCCTTTTTTATAACTTAACTGGTTTTTGTAGGTATTTGATGTGCATAATTCAAATTTGAACTACAAGCACATGCTCTAGTGCACCAAAGTTGGTTGAAAAATCACACCTGTGTCCTTGGGTGAATTTCTAGGTCCCATGCAAGAAATGGGAATGAAATTCAAAGACTAGGGCACTATTGATTGATGGCAAAACGTTGACATGTGTGGTCTTTAAATTCTAATAAATCAAAAACTCATGTGAAATTCATGAAACTTGGCATGCTATCATGGAGCGGCATCAATAGTCCGTGGTAAAACCAATTCCCATTTGGGGCAGGTTTGGGTATAAGATTCTTACAAACCAGAGCTTCTCACACCAAACGTGATGCTTTCGGTAGGGAACGTGCCACCTTTGGTGACGGAACGATATCCGTTGCCTCTTATTGCTTTCAAAAAATTACTAGTGTCAACATAGAACAACAGGAATAATGTGTTTAATATTGGAATATTTCGAGGTTCGTTTGGAGATTTTTATACATTAACTTTGTTTTCTAGGCATTATATGTCCATAATTCAAATTTGAACTACCAGCACATGCTCCAGTGCACCGAAGTTGGTTGAAAAATCACATGTGTGTCCTTGGGTGAATTTCTAGGCCCTATGCAAGAAACGGGAATGAAATTCAAACACCAGGGCAGTGTTGATTGATAGGAAAACGTTGAGATGTGTGGTTTTTAAATTCTAGTAAATCCAAAACTCCTCTAAAATTCATGAAACTTGGCATGCTATCATGGAGCGGTATCAAGATGCCGTGGTAAAAAATTTGTCTCGTTTGGGGCAGGTTTGGGTATAAGCTTCTCACAAACCAGAGCTTCTCACAACAAGCGTGATGGTTTCGGTAGGGAACGTGCCACCTTTGGGGACGGAATGATATCCGTTGCCTCTTATTGCTTTCAAAATATTTCTAGTGTCAACATTGAACAACATGAGTGTTGTGTTTAATTTTGGAATTTTTCGGTGTTCTTTTGGCCTTTTTTATAACTTAACTCGTTTTTCTAGGGATTTGATGTGCATAATTCAAATTTGAACTACAAGCACATGCTCCAGTGCACCAAAGTTGGTTGAAAAATCACATGTGTGTCCTGGGGTGAATTTCTAGGTCCCATGCAATAAGTGGGAATGGAATTCAAAGACTAGGGCATTGTTGATTGATGGCAAAACATTGAGATGCGTGGTTCTTAAATTCTAGTAAATCCAAAACTCGTCTGAAATTCATGAAACTTGGCATGCTATCATGGAGCGGCATCAATAGTCCATGGTAAAAAAAAATCCTATTTGGGCCAGGTTTGGGTATAAGATTCTTACAAACCAGAGCTTCTCACAACAAACGTGATGGTTTCGGTAGGGAACGTGCCACCTTTGTGGATGGAAGGATATTCGTTGCCTCTTATTGCTTTCAAAAAATTTCTAGTGTCAACATAGAACAATAGGAATGTTCTGTTTAATTTTGGAATATTTCAAGGTTCGTTTGGAGATTTTTATACATTAACCGGGTTTTCTAGGCATTATATGTGCATAATTCAAATTTGAACTTCCAGCTAATGCTCTAGTGCACCAAAGTTGGTTGAAAAATCACATGTGTGTCCTTGGGGGAATTTCTAGGTCCCATGCAAGAAATGGGAATGAAATTGAAACACTAGTGCACTGTTGTTTGATGGCAAAATGTTGAGATGCGTGGTTTTTAAATTCTAGTAAATCCAAAACTCGTCTGAAATTCATGAAACTTGGCATGCTATCATGGAGCGGCATCAATAGGACATGGTAAAAAAATCCCATTTGGGGCAGGTTTGGGTATAAGCTTCTTACAAACCGGAGCTTCTCAGAAACAAACGTGATGGTTTCGGTAGGGAATGTGCCACCTTCGGGGACTGAAAGATATCAGTTGCCTCTTATTGCTTTCAAAAAAAATCATAGTGTCAACATAGAACAACAGGAGTGTTGTGTTTAATTTTGGAATTTTTCGGGGTTCGGTTGGCCTTTTTAATAACTTAACTGGTCTTTGTTGGCATTTGATATGCATAATTCAAATTTGAACTACAAGCACATGCTCTAGTGCACCAATGTTGGTTGAAAAATCACATGTGTATCCTTGGGTGAATTTTTAGGTCCCATGAAAGAAATGGGAATGAAATTCAAAGACTAGGGCACTATTGATTGATGGCAAATTGTCGAGATGACTGGTTTCTAAATTCTAGTAAATCCAAAAATCTTCTGAAATTCATGAAACTTGGCATGCTATCATGGAGCGGCATCAACATGCCGTGGTAACAAATTTGTCCCGTTAGGGGCAGGTTTGGGTATAAGCTCCTCACAAACCAGAGCTTCTCACAACAAGCATGATGGTTTCGGTAGGGAACGTGCCACCTTTGAGGACGGAATAATATCTGTTGACTCTTATTGCGTTCAAAAGAATTCTAGTGTCAACATTGAACAACATGAGTGTTGTGTTTTATTTTGGAATTTTACAGGGTTTGTTTGGCCTTTTTTATAACTTAACATGCTTTTCTAGGCATTTGATGTGCATAATTCAAATTTGAACTAGAAGCACATGCTCCAGTGAACCAAAGTTGGTTGAAAAATCAGCTGTGTGTCCTTGGGTAAATTTCTAGGTCCCATGCAAGAAATGGGAATGAAATTCAAGGATTAAGGCACTTTGATTGATGGCAAAATGTTGAGATTCGTGGTTTTTAAATTCTAGTAAATCCAAAACTCGTCTGAAATTCATGAAACTTGGCATGTTATCATGGAGCAGCATCAATAGTCCATGGTAAAAAAGTCCCATTTGGGGCAGGTTTGGGTATAAGCTTCTTACAAACCAGAGCTTCTCACAACGAACGTGATGGTTTCGGTAGGGAACGTGCCACCTTTGGGGACGGAACGATATCCGTTGCCTCTTATTGCTTTCAAAAAAATTGTAGGGTCAACATAGAACAACAGGAATGTTGTGTTTAATTTTGTAATATTTTGAGGTTCGTTTGGAGGTTTTTATAAATTAACTGGGTTTTCTAGGCATTATATGTGCATAATTCAAATTTGAACTACCAGCACATGCTCCGGTGCACCAAAGTTAGTTGAAAAATCACATGTGTGTCCTTGGGTGAATTTCTAGGTCCCGTGCAAGAAATGGGAATAAAATTCAAACATGAGGGCATTGTTGATTGTCGGCAAAATGTTGAGATACCTGGTTTTTAAATTCTAGTAAATCCTAAACTCGAATGAAATTCATGAATCTTGGCATGCTATCATGGAGCGGCATCAACATGTCGTGGTAATTATTTGTCCCATTTGGGGTAGGTTTGGGTATAAGCTTCTCACAACAAGCGTGATGGTTTCGGTAGGGAACGTGCCACCTATGGCGACGGAACAATATCAGTTGCCTCTTATTGCTTTCAAAAAAATTATAGTGTCAACTTAGAACAACAGGAATGTTGTGTTTAATTTTGGAATTTTTCGGCGTGCGTTTGGCCTTTTTAAAACATTAATTGGGTTTTCTAGATATTTAATGTGCATAATTCAAATTTGAACTACAAGCACATGCTTTAGTGCACCAAAGTTGGTTGAAAAATAACATGTGTGTCCTTGGGTGAATTTCTAGGTCACATGCAAGAAATCCGAATGAATTTCGAAGACCAGGGCACTGTTCATTGCCGGCAAAACTTTGAGATACATTGTTTTTTAATTCTAGTAATCCAAAACTCGTCTGAAATTAATGAAACTTGGCATGTTATCATGGAATGGCACTCGACATGCTGTGTTATTTTTCGTGTCCATTTTGAGAGAAGGCGCACTCGAATAACAACCAACAAAGGCATTTCGAAACAAATAGCTGACACTATAACAGCTCGAACGTTTCGTATGATTTAAATTGTGTGCGTTCTATTAACCTTTCACGTGACGCCACGCCTCAATCTTTTGATGGCTAGGCGGTGCCGCGCGTGTAGACGGGTGCTTGAGTGCTTGACTAAAGGGAGGCGTGCAAAGTGAGAGAAGGATTTGTGCATCTCTTCAACACAAACGGTTGTTTTGAATGACCCGTGTGCAACCACTTACACACAATTTGGTAAGATTTGCATCTGTCATATTGGGTATGTCGCCATTTGTCAAACTAGAAAGAATGACATTTGTTGATCTAGTAACATTGCCATTTGTCAACCTTGTAACACAGCGATTTGTCAAAATATGAAGCAAAAAATCACTAGGAGTATCTAAATTTTGCAACTAAAATTCAGCAATTAAGCATAGATGGAGGCGAGGAGGCGTGTTCAGCCGGGCATGCAGCGGGCGGCGCAGTTCCTGATACGGCATTAATGCAGACGAGGGAGAGGGTAGCGGTTCCTGAAATGTTGAACGGACGATGATGCATCCTCCTTCAATTAGCACCGTGAATGCATGCGGGAAGTAATGGGAGGAGGACCGGGAAAAGAGGCAGCCCAATGTGAATGCAACGCAATTTGCACTCATATAAAGGCGCCCCTCCATTGAAATGCATCTACCACATCGTACGCACCTAAGCATTTTCGTAAACACCTACAATAAGCGCAAAAGTGCTTAGTCCAGACCCATGGATGCGATGCACGCGAGCGGCCAGCGGTTGTGCTAGCTAGTCCACAAAGCCGGCCTGCGGCATGGCACCGGGGTTGTCTCCAGACAGTGTTGGGGACCGGTTGGTGGATGGCCGGCGTCGAGACTAGCTATGACTCTCAGTTGGACCAGATGATTGTTTCCACCACAACAAAGTTCACCGTCGTCAAGAAGCTCGCGGACGACATCGCCATACTCCTCCAGCCCACGCACACTGGCTCCTCATTGCCTTCCACCCTAACCGGACTCCATGGTCGGAAGCACTGGTGGCCCTGCGACTGCCCGCCGACACCACAAAGAATGTCCAACTGGAGGTCGCGCTCGCCGCGAGGCGCCTTTCCCTGCAAGAATTCATCGACGTACACATCCACATGTATGAGCAAATTGTGTACATAGGTATCTACAAGGCCTGTGAGGACGCTACGACGTTGGCCTTCTTCAACCGGCAGGAAGCCTTGGATGGCTTTGCTGAGATGCACCTAGACCTCGCTACAAAAGCCGCCGCTCCTTAACCGCCGTTCGGTGGCCCGACGCACTGAGTTGAGGAGGAGGAGGAGGTCGTACGTTGATGGATGCACCTTTCTTCTTGCCACCTGTAACCACATCACATCATCGTGGCCTTAATTCTTATTGTGCTATTGCATTCTTGTTCCAGTCAATACAGACATGTGCGATCCCTTTGCTTAATTATATGCATCACTGTAACTAGTACTCCATACGTTTTGGAACGGAGGGAGTAATAGTTTACTTTGGTGTGTGCAAATGACATGGTTGTAGTAGCCACCTATGTAAGTGGATGTTTAATTTGGTTATGCAACCATGTCCTTATAAGTGTGTGTGTGTGTGTGTCTATATATATATGTTGTGTATGCAAACCCATCGCACAAAACACATGTCTTATTGGCAGCAGTCGTCTATGTTATTATCGGTCTTCGCACACATTTTTGATTACAGACCTGTTTGCCGCGTGTCACACACATCTTCTTACATTGAACCATTTTTGTTATCTTGTCTCAACACAAATAGTTCATCCGAGTGAACCGCATGCCGTATATCGCACAAACCTTTGTCTGGCTGACCGTTTCTTTTGTGTTGCCTATTCACAAACAGTTCATCCGAATGAACCATATGTTGTACATCGCACACGCCTTCATCTGACAGCCTGTTTATTTTGTTCCTCCTCGTCGCAGACAGTTAATTTAACTGAATCGTATGCCCATCATCGCACACACAACTAAAATCTAAATCGTGTTTGATGCATCTGTCATCGCAAATGTTTTGCACCTTTTTTGTCGGTTTTTTACACCAACGTTCGTGATTATTGCATCGCACACAGTTTTTTCGAATGGTCTCTGATCGTAGTGTCGCGTTAGCCGCGTCCTGCAGTAGTGTATAATCAATTCCCCATACATCAATGTGCTCTACTTCAAGAATTCCTTTATGAGGCATCTCTTGCCTTTTAGAAATATTTCCAGATCTCTGACAAGTATCACATGCTTCAATATAGGAATGCACATCCTTGAAAAAGGTTGGCCAATAAAATCCAGCATGCAAAATTTTTGCTTGAGTCTTTCTAGTACTTGCATGACCTCCATAAGGGGAAGAATGGCAATGATAAATCACACTTCTAGTTTCACTTTCCAGCAAGTATCTTCGAACAATGCTATCAACACAATGTTTTAATAAGTAAGGTTCGTACCAAAAGAAGTGCTTCACATCAGATAGGAATTTCTTCTTCTTGTGATACACAAAAGCTGTAGGAACTTTGTTACAGACCAGATAGTTAACTATATCTACATTCCATGGTGTATAGTTTTGTATACTAGTCACTTACATAAGATTGCTCCCTGGAAAAATATAATCGATAGGTAAGAAGTCTACTGTATGGTTTTGCAATCTGGACAACTGATCTACCATGACATTTTCAGCTCCTTTCTTGTCCTTGATTTCCACATCAGTTTCTTGTAGCGAGAGTATCCATCTAATTAACCTTGGCTTGGCTTCTATCTTGTGGAGTAATTATCGGATTGCAGCGTCATGACCCACAAGTGTAGGGGATCTATCATAGCCCTTTCGATAAGTAAGAGTGTCAAACCCAACGAGGAGCAGAAGGAAATGATAGGCAGTTTTCAGTAAGGTATTTTCTGCAAGAACTGAAATTATAGGTAACAGATAGTTTTGTGATAGCATAATTGGTAGAAAATATTAAAAGGTAAAAGTAAATACGATGCAGCAAGGTGGCCCAATCCTTTTTGTAGCAAAGGACAAGCCTGGACAAACTCTTATGCAAGGTAAAGCACTCCCAAGGACATATGGGAATTATGGTCAAGCTAGTTTTCGCCACGATCATCTGACTCGCATTCGGTACTTTGATAATTTGGTATGTGGGTGGACCGGTGCATGGGTGCTGCCCTTACTTGGACAAGCCTCCCACTTATGATTAACCTCTAATGCAAGCATCCGCAACTACAAAAGAAGTATTAAGGTAAACCTAACAATAGCCTGAAACATATGGATCCAAATCAGCCACTTACGAAGCAACGCATAAACTAGGGTTTAAGCTTCTGTCACACTAGCAACCCATCATCTACTTATTACTTCCCAATGCCTTCCTCTAGGCCCAAATAATGGTGAAATGTCATGTAGTCGACGTTCACATGACACCACTAGAGGAGAGACAACATACATCTCATCAAAATATCGAACGAAGACCAAATTCATATGACTACTAATAGCAAGACTTCTCCCATGTCCTCAGGAACAAAAGTAACTACTCACGAGACATAATATTGTTCATGACTAGAGGGGTATTAATATGCATAATGTATCTGAACATATGATCTTCCACCCAATAAACCAACTAGCATCAAGTACAAGGAGTAATCAACACTACTAGCAACCCGCAGGCACCAATCTGAGGTTTGGGTACAAAGATTGAATACAGGAGATGAACTAGGGTTTGAGAGGAGATGGTGCTGATGAAGATGTTGATGAAGGTAGATCTCCCCAAGATGGGAGAGTTGTTTGTGATGACGGCGGTGATGATTTCCCCCTCCCGGAGGGAAGTATCCTCGGCAGAGCAGCTCTGCCGAAGCCCTAGATTGGTTTCCGCCTCGGTTCCGCTTCGAGACGGCCGCTTCTGGTCCCAAAAGACTCTCTTTATTTTTTCCAGGTCAAAACTCTTCATATAGGAGAAGATGGGCACTTGGACCCCACCGGCTGGCCCTCGAGGCAGGGGGGCGCGCCCCACACCCTCGAGGCCAACCAGTGGCCCCTCTCGCGGGTTTCTTTCACCAGATATTTTTTATATTTTCCGAAAAATGTTACGTGGAGTTTCGAGGCTTTTGGAGTTGGGCAGAATAGGTTTCTAGAGTTTGCTCCCTTTCCAGCCCAGAATTCCAGCTGCCGGCATTCCCCCTTCTTCATGTAAACCTTGCAAAATAAGAGAGAAAAGGCATAAGTATTGTGACAAATCATGTGTGAATAGGCCATAATGCAATAAATATCAACTTATAAGCATGATGCAAAATGGACGTATCAACTCCCCAAGCTTAGACCTTGCTTGTCCTCAAGCGAAAGCCAATATCGAAAAATATGTCCACATGTTTAGAGATAGTGGTGTCGATAAAAACAAAGTACGGACATGAGGGCATCATGATCATTCTCATAACAGCAACTTACATAAGTATAGTCGTATGATTCTTATGGTAAAGTAACAATTCATCCACAATATCAAGTATGCATCATAAACTTCATTGGAAACTAACAAACTTTGGTCTCGGTCATTGAAGAAATTGCAATTTATCGTAACATGGGAAAGAGTCAATATAAGAGCTTTTCAGCAAGCCTACATAGTCAACTATCATATAGTCTTTCACAGTTGCTCACACTCACGCAATACTTATGTTTATGGAGTTTTAATCGGATACAAAGAAAGATAGGGGCTTATAGTGTTGCCTCCCAACCTTTTACCTCAAGGGTAACATCAACAGTAATAGATCATGTGCTTGCGAAAGGATAAATTGACAAAGGAAAGGTGGATTTCACCTTGACACTTATAAGACAAGAATAAATGATAGGCCCTTCGCAGAGGGAAGCATAGGTTGTCATTTGTTTTTATGGTTGGATGCACAAAGTCTTAGCATAGAATAACTTCGCTTTATATTGCCACTTGTGATAAGGACCTTTATTATGCAGTCCGTCGCTTTTATTACTTCCATATCACAAGCTCGTATAACGCTAATTTCTCCCACACTAATAAATCATACATATTTTAGCGGGTTTGCAACATGACAACTTACTTGGAAGGATATTTCTCAATCCATAGGTAGGTATGGTGGACTCTCATGGAAAAACTAGTTTTAAGGATATATGGAAGCACAAGTAGTATCTCTACTTAGTGCAAGGAATTTTGGCTAGCATGAGGGAGAAAGGCAAGCTCAACATGTTGGAAGATCCGTGACAACATACTTTATTTCGGCTATAAGAAGACATAACCCATTATGTTGTCTTCCTTGTCCAATATCAACTCTTTAGCATGTCATACTTTAATGAGTGCTCACAATCATAAAAGATGTCCAAGATAGTATATTTGTATGTGAAGCGTCTCTTCTAATATTACTTCCTATTAATTGCAATGATGACCAAAACTATGTTTGTCACCTCCCAACAACTTTTATTTATCATACTCTTGTATGTGAAGTCCTTACTTCCAATAAGATTGATATGATCTCTTTGATACTCTTTTTGTTTTCTTTCTTTCTAGCATGACCCAAGTGAGGAAATCAAGCCCTTGACTCAACACTAATCTTTATTATATAGCTCACGGACTCGATTACAAATGATAAAGCTCACAAAGCAAAAGCTCAGAACTAGGTCATGCTAACTTTATTCTAATAGATCAAGCTACTACCAAAAGGATTGAACTAAGCAAAACGGTAAAGATAGGAGTGATGGTGATGTTTCCAAGAGGAGTGCCCATACCCATATGATTATGTCTCCTTCTTCGGGGTTGGTGATGATGGAGTTGCAAGTAATGACGGGGGATCCTCATATATCGAGCGTAGGAGATCTTACAGCTTGCGGATAATACCTTTGAGAGCAGCTATGTAATCCTTCAACAAAAGATTTTCACTTGTGAGATGCTTGTTACGGATCTGAGATAACTCAAGCAACCTGAAAGGTTCTTGTCGGTGTACTAAGATAGGGGTACCTTAGTACCCCAACTTGTGCACGGGCAGTAGCAGCTTCCCGTGGCTGGGCTTACCACGTGCTCGCCAAGAACCTTTCCTGTCCCTATGAAGCCATTCAAAAACAAAGTATACAAGACAGAAGATCAAGGCCCAGGCAAGAGGAGCTTGCCGGGAAGGCCGCACCAGGCTCAAGGTTATCACTTTAGCGCAAGACCCTGGCAAGAGGAGCTTGCCAGGAAGGCCAAGGAACACTTACCTCAAGAGATGCCTCAGCGCATCATGCGCCCCGGCAGGACCCGGAGAGCGACAAGCTTCCGGGCCCGGCAAGATCACTACCCCGGCAAGGTGCTTGCTGGGGAAACCTATGCTGTGTGCCCGCGCTCCAGCTCATCGGCCCACGCGTCGCCCTGGGGCCCTTCCAGGGGCACGTGGCAGACGGCTGTGCAGCCTGGGGCGCACGGTGGCAAGCCACGGTGACGAGGCTACCACCGTGGCGAACGGAGAAGCATGGACGGACGCTTTTGGGGGCGACGGCGTTGGGCATTTAAGGCCCTTGTCCCCCACTGTCAAAGTTAGGTGAAGACCACTGTTCATATACTGTTCATGCACTGTTACAACTACCACCAAAATTATGCTTTTACCCTCCTCTACGTTGACACCTGTCGGTGACCCCTTTGAGCTATAAAAGGAGGCCCATGCACAACGTAGAGGGGGTTCGAAACCTAGACAACTCTCTCGCTCGGTGTAGCTAATACTGTAGCTCTCCAAGCTCCCGAGCTCAAGAACTCAATACAACCTAAGGAAGGAGTAGGGTTTTACGCGTCCGCGCGGCCCGAACCTGGGTAAAACTGCCCGCGTGCGCTCCTCGATCTGCTCTCCGTGCTCCCTCCGCTCCCTTACCGCAACGTAGAAGGGGCTCCGGTCCCATAGGTGCTCGTGGGAGGACAGTTTCCCCCGACATCTTTGGCGCGCCAGGTAGGGGGCGTCGAGGTTGTGCGAACCTGATCCGGCGCTCACGCGGGCGCATTCTTCATCAACCTCTCCAACTTCATCGACAGCATCAGCATGCCTCCGAAGAAGAAGGCTTCGGAGGTCGGAGGCCCGTCTGCGTCGATCCCACCGCCACTAGAACCAACGGTTGGTGGAGGGGACGCCGGCGGAAGGGTGGTCGCCGGCGAGGAAACTCACGGCGCCACCAGGTCCAAGGACAAGACTGACGACCGGGCGAACTCCAAAGCCTCGGTGTCAGTAGACGCCCCACGTCCCTCCCAGGAGGTACAAGACCCGCAGCGGCGTGGTACTGGAGGTACCATACGCTTGCTGGGGCGTGGCCAAGCCGGAGGATCGCGGGATGCTCAAGGCCAGCGTGCTGGCACGAGCAAGGCGCGGTCGCCGGGGCGGGAACATGCTCCTTCTAACGCTGTTAGAAGTCCGAGCGTGTCCCGCTCCTCTTACCGTTCGCCACCGTTTCCCTCTTCTCCAGCAGAAGCTCTAGCAAGAGCATAGCTGCTCCTCGACTTCCCTCCAGCGGCAGACAAGGCCGAAGACTGGAGGGCGACGATTCAGAGCCTCATCGCCTTCGCCAACAACGACGCGCCATAGCAGCCGGCAACCTCGCCGCCGCGGCAAGTCGACCAAGCGAAGGCCGACGGCGACAAGACCGCCGGGGGTGCAACTACCGTGCACTCCCCGCCGCGGAAGCAGAAATCGCCACCCCGCCGGATCAACGTCGACGACGACTCTACGGCGTCGTCGGATCCGCGGGCTCGCCGTATTCAGCGCCAAGTCCTAGACGACCGGCGACAAGAGGACGCTCGGACTCGCATCGAGCGTCGATGAGAAGCCCGAAGATAGTCAGATCAACGCGCTGGGACCACTGTCGACGCGCACGTGCCTGGTGAACCAGGCGACTTGCCATACGCGGCAGGTTGCCCTGCGTTCACCCGTGAGCTGCGGCAAGTCCAGTGGCCCAGCATGAAGAATTTCAAGCTCGACGTACCCGAGAAGTACGACGGCAAGACACACCCCTCGGAGTTCCTCATCATCTACACCATTGCGGTGCAGGCTGCCGGGGGACGCGACGAGAAGATCCTAGCCAACTACTTTCCGCTAGTGCTTAAGCCAAACGTCCGGTCTTGGCTTATGCACTTGCCGGAGAACTCCATTTCTTCTTGGGCGGATCTGTGGCACCAGTTTGTTGGCGCCTTCACGGGCGGCCACAAACCCCACGGCCAGGAGAGCGATCTCCACATCCTAGCCCAGAAGGAGGGAGAGTCCCTGCGCAAGTACATCCAGAGATTCAGCCGCGTCCAGCACAACATTCCCGACGTCCACCCTGCCGCGGTTATCAGCGCGTTCCACCAGAACGTGCGTAACCGCCGGATGAGGGAAGAGATGGCTATGACCAAGATCCGGGATGTCAGCGAGCTCTACGCTCTGGCTGACAAGTGTGCGTGCGCCGAAGAGGGGAGGAGACTCCCCGGAGAGGATACTGGCGCGGGAGGAAGCGACAGCGAGGATGCTGCCCCGGCAAGGAAGAGCCGGCGGCGGAACAACAGAAAGAAGAAGAGCAAGGAGGTGCTGGTTGTCGAGCAGTCCGGCAAGGAGGCTCCCGCCAAGAAGGCACAGGCTGGCGGTTCCGGCAAGGAGCCCGACCCTGTAGCGGCAGCCGACAAGCAGGACGGCTCCGACAAGCAGTACTGCAAGATCCACCGCACCAAGGGCCACGATCTTCAGAACTGCAAAAGAGTCGAGTACCTCGTAGAACAGCAGAAGGCTGAATACGAGCGTCGCGACAAGGAGAAGGCCCAAGGAGGCGGAGGAGAGCCCAGCAAGAAGCGGCCGTTCAATGGCCGGGGAGGACGTCGCGGCAAGGCCAAGCAGCGGCAAGGTGACAGACCTCCCCGGGGCCGCGACAAGGATGAGGATGAAGACGACGATGATGACATGGAAGAAGGAGACAACAGCGAGCAGGAGTTCCAGAAGGCCATAGAGGTTCTGTGTGTCGACGGGGGTGCCTCTCTGCACACTTCCCACCGCCAGCTCAAGCAGTGGGTGCGAGAAGTGAATGCAGCTGAGCCGCCCGTCGAGTCACGCAGGCTGCTGAAGTGGTCCGGCACGCCCATCATCTTTGACCTTGAGGACCACCCTGACCGCACCACTGCGGTCGGGTGCTTGCCGATGTTGGTCTCACCAACTATCCGCAACCTCAAGGTCACCAAGATGTTGGTTGACGGCGGGGCTGGCCTGAACTTGATCTCCTCAGCTGTGATCAAGAAGCTACTGATTCCAGACGGCGAGCTCGAAGAAACCGGGTCGTTCCAAGGGATCAACCCGGGAAGGAGCAAGCCGAAGGGAAAGATTACGCTGCCAGTGACCTTTGGCGGGGAGCTCAACTTCAGGACGGAGAGGATCACGTTTGACGTTGCCGATATCCCATTACCATATAATGGGATACTTGGCCGTCCTGCCCTCACCAAGTTCATGGCAGCTTCCCACTATGCATACAATGTACTCAAGATGCCGGGGCCAATAAGTGTCATCTCTGTCCCCGGCGACAAGAAGGACGCGCTTATCTGCGCCGACGAGATCTACCGGGATGCAGCAGCCGCAGCAGAAAGCAACACACTTGCCGCTGAAGCTCCCGGGGGGAAGACCAAGACCAAGTCCGGCAAGATCTCTGGAGCCCACTCCGGCAAACGCACCTCTTCGGAGTGCTGCGCTGCCGTCGAGGACGTACCATCGAGCTCCACCGGCAAGTGCAAGAAGGGAATGGCAGCTCCACCGGCAACCAAGAAGGTGTCCGCCAAGGAGGACGGCACTGGTGGTACCTTCACCATCAGTGCTACACTCGACCACAAATAGGAAAACGCGCTCGTTGCCTTCCTGCGGGCGAATGTCGATGTGTTTGCGTGGCAACCATCTGACATCCCCGGCGTTCCCAGGAAGGTAATTGAGCACAAGCTTGCTGTTTGTCCTCATGCGCGGCCCGTCAAGCAGAAGGTCAGGAAGCAAGCCGTGGAGCGCCAAGAATTCATCCCCGAAGAGATAAAGAAGTTGGAAGCAGCAGGCCTGGTTAGAGGCGTAATCCATCCTACGTGGTTAGCCAATCCAGTTGTCGTGTGGAAGGCCAATGGGAAGTGGAGACTTTGTATAGACTTCACTGATGTGAATAAAGCGTGTCCCAAGGATCCATTTCCCTTGCCGCGTATTGACCAGATTGTTGACTCCACCGCCGGATGTGAGCTTCTTTCCTTCCTTGATGCATACTCAGGTTACCACCAGATATTCATGGCCAAGGAAGATGAAGAGAAGACTGCATTTATTACTCCATGCGGCACATATTGCTTCATACGCTTGCCCATTGGATTGAAGAATGCAGGCTCGACATTTGCAAGGGTGGTGCACACTGCTTTTGAGCCACAGATACACAGAAATGTAGAAGCCTACATGGATGATATAGTGGTCAAGAGTAAAAGCAAAGATACCCTGATCCAAGATTTAGAGGAAACTTTTGAGAATCTGCGCAAGGTCCAACTCAAGCTGAACCCCGAGAAGTGCGTCTTCGGAGTTCCTTCCGGCAAGCTTCTCGGGTTCTTTGTGTCCCAGAGGGGGATTGAAGCCAATCCCGACAAGATAAAAGCCATCGAGCAGATCGAAGCCCCGAAGCGCGTCAAAGATGTAAGAAGACTTGCTGGTTGTGTGGCTGCCCTCAGCAGATTCATTTCAAAGTCTGCAGAACGCGCCCTGCCTTTCTTCAAAATCTTGAAAAAGGCAGGTCCTATGAAATGGACTCCGGAAGCGGAGGCAGCGCTGCAAGACTTGAAAGGATACCTGTCCTCCACTCCGATACTTGACGCACCTAGGCCACAAGAGAAGTTGCTGCTGTACTTAGCGGCAACCAATCAAGTGGTTAGTGCTGCGTTAGTAGCGGAGAGGGAGGCGGATGAGGAACCCACATCCCCGGCAAGCGAATCCAGCGACAAGCAGGGAGCTTCCCCGACAAGCTCTGGCCCCGACAAGGACAAGTCTGCGCAGGAACAGGAAGGAGTGCGAAAGAAGATGGTGCAGCGCCCAGTGTATTTCGTAAGTTCCCTCTTGCAGGGGGCTAGATCAAGATACTTTGGGGTGCATAAGTTGCTTTTCGGCCTCCTCATGGCCTCAAGGAAACTGTGCCATTAATTCCAAGCACACGAGATAACGGTGGTCACTCGCTTTCCGTTGAAGAGGATATTGCAAAATCCAGAGGCAACAGGCAGGATCGTCGAGTGGGCACTGGAGCTGTCAGGCTTTGGTCTCAAGTTTGAAAGTACTTCAACCATACAGAGCAGAGCTTTGGCAGAATTCATAGCAGAATGGACCCCAACGCCAGATGAAGAAGTCCAAGAGACAAGCATCCCCGTCCAAGAAGCGAGCAACGAATGGATGATGTACTTTGATGGTGCTTTCTCGCTGCAAGGCGCCGGTGCCGGCGTGGTACTCATAGCGCCCACCGGAGAGCACCTCAAGTATGTTGTTCAGATGCACTTTCCCAAGGAACAAGCGACAAACAATACCGCTGAGTATGAAGGTTTGCTTGCCGGCCTCAGAATTGCTGCCGAGCTTGGGATCAAGAAGTTGATTGTGCAGGGAGATTCACAGTTGGTGGTCCGACAAGTGAATAAGAGTTATCAGAGCCCTTTGATGGAAGCTTATGTTCATGAAGTGAGGAAGCTTGAAGAACACTTTGAGGGTCTGCAAATGGAGCACGTCCCAAGAGCTCAGAATGATATTGCGAATGGCCTCTCAAAGTGTGCTGCAATGAAGTTACCTGTGGAACCAGGGACCTTCCTGCTCAAGTTATCTCAGCCATCCGTTACACCATCAGTTGGGCAAAACAAGAAGAGAAAGTTGGTCTCCGGCGACTACTTGCCGGCGGATCTTCCAGAAGCCGCCGCCAAGGTCCCCAAGATCAACAGCCAAGATGCTGAGGAACAGTTTGCTCCTGCGGATCCAAGGATCTGTACAGTTGAAGCAGGCGTTCCCGACAAGCCTTGCCCCGCCAGGCTTGCCGGGGGACCATCAGCTCCAGCAGAGCCGCGAGTTCTTGCCGTAGAAGTTGAGGTTCCCGCAGCAGCCCTCATGCCTTTAGTCCTTGTTGTTGAGCCTTAGGCTCCAGCATGGGCACAGCAAATCGTCCGCTTTCTGCAAACTGGAGAACTTCTCGACGAGCCAGAAGAGATAGAGAAAATAACCAGGCAGTCAAGTATGTACCAGTTCATTGACAATGAACTGTACAGAAGAAGACTCAATGGTGTCAGGTTGAAGTGCATTTCCAGAGAAGATGGACAGAAGCTGTTAGCAGAGATACATGGAGGCATATGTGGCCACCACATTGGCGCAAGGGCACCACCCGGGAAGGCGTTCCGGCAAGGGTTCTTCTGGCCAGAAGCCCTCCAAGATGCGACTGCACAAGTAACCAAGTGTGAAGCGTGCCAGTTCCATGCCAAGCAAATTCACCAGCCAGCTCAAGCTCTCCAGATGATTCCTTTGTCCTGGCCCTTCTCGGTCTGGGGGCTCGATATCCTCGGCCCCTTTCCCCGCGTAGTCGGGGGCTTTGAATACTTGTACGTAGCAATCGACAAGTTCACAAAGTGGCCAGAAGTGGAGCCAGTGAGAAAGGTGACAGCACAATCAGCAGTCAGGTTCTTCAGATCAATTGTTTCCCGTTTCGGAATCCCTAATAGGATCATCACCGACAACGGCACACAGTTTACAAGTCGCACCTTCATGCAGTACGTCCAAGACCTTGGCGCCAAGGTCTGCTTCGCTTCAGTTGCTCACCCGAGGAGCAATGGTCAAGCGGAGAGGGCCAATGCTGAAGTGCTCGCGGGCTCAAGACAAGAACCTTCGACAGGCTGCACAAGTGCGGAAGAAACTGGATAGAGGAGTTGCCGGCGGCTCTTTGGTCAATCAGGACGACACCAAATCGAGCCACTGGACAGACACCCTTTGCTCTTGTCTATGGAGCAGAGGCAGTTCTCCCCACGGAACTCGTATACGGATCTCCTCGAGTGCTCGCTTATGATGAGCTCGAGCAAGAGCAACTGCGACAAGATGACGCATTGCTCCTTGAGGAGGAACGTCTCCAGGCTGCTGTACGAGCTGCTCGATACCAGCAAGCCTTGCGTCGCTATCATAGCCGCAAGGTCAGGGCCAGGAGTCTCGAGGAAGGCGACCTTGTTCTTCGGCGTGTTCAGTCCGCCAAGAATTCCAACAAGTTGACGCCGAAGTGGGAAGGCCCTTATCGGGTGAGACAAGTCACAAGGCCCGGCGCTGTCCGCCTTGAGACCGAAGAAGGCTTACCGGTGAGCAACTCCTGGAACATAGAGCATCTTCGCAAGTTTCACCCGTAAGGCGCGGTTGCCGTGATCGGCTCCGGCAACCACCTTTTGTACAAGTCTTGCCGCTGTTGCATGTACACCTTTGTACAAAGCCGGGCGCAGACCCCGTGCATCAGTAAAGCTTTTGTGCTTCGCACTATTTGTCATTTTCTTGTCTTTCTTTGTTATTTGCATGCATCATCTGACACTATGTGCAACGCACGTCCCCGGTAAGCATTAGCAAGCCATGAGGCCCTATACTTGTTTTTCCTCCTCTCCTTCTTTCCCTCTCAAGCAGAAGGAGTATTCCTCGCGCACAAGTTTGCCGGGGGGAAGGAGATGGAGGCACAAGGAGATGGAGGCATATGAACCGAGTGCTGTTCAAGAAAGAGAAGCCTTGTCGGGGAGCAAACAATCTACGAAAGCTAAGTTACCAAAGTTTGAGTAATTCAAATTTTTTAAATTTCAGTTGTCTTCCTTGAACAACCACACTTTGTATGGAAAACCTGTGTGCGGAGGAACCTACCCATGGCTAGCCGCACCCTTATTTTTGTTTCGAGCACGCTCAATGACTTAAGTGAGCTGCGACAAGTGTCGCGCCCTTACTTCGTTTTCGAGTTCGCTCAGCAATCTAGGTGTGTTGCGACTAGCTGCGGCAAGGTTTCTTGCCGGCGAGGGTATTGCCAGCAGGCTGCTAAGAGTCTAGCACTCAGCGCTCGCGGCAAGGGCCCCTTGCCGGCGAGTTCCCTAAAAGCGTAGGGTAAAAAGTATACAAAGTGAGGGACCAAAGCAAGGGAGATAACACTGCATTGATAGCTCAAAATAAGAGTGTATATTACAAAGATAGCTTGCCGCAATACTAACAGATTCTTGTCCATAACACGCTTTGCAGCGGTAAAGGAAGCAGAAAGAAAGGAATCTAATCTACGCGGTCGCCTTCACGCCTCGTGATCTTGCGCACCTTGGCGACGATGTGGGCAACCTGCGCCTTCAACGCCTCCTGGTCAGCTTCGGGCGGCAAGGTGCGGAGGACGTTGACGAGGTTGATGCCGGGGTTGCGGTAGACGATCTTCGACAAGACCCGCTCCATGGTGCCCATGCAGAGCCGACGCGCCTCGTCGGCCAGCTGCACGGGGATCTTCTCCCGCAGCCGCGCAAGCGCCGGCGCGATTCCCTAGAAGAATAGACTCAACTTGGCGCTGTGGGGGAGGCTCTCGTCCGGGGAGTACACGAGATGCTCCGCCTTCAGCGCCATCATCTCCGCGTCAATATTGGCAGCGGAGGTGACCAGCTCATCAGTCCACTGCTCCACCGCCTGGTTGAAGTTGTTCGCCGAGACGGCGGCGCTCTCCACTAAGGCCCTTTCCTTGCGGAGTTCGTCCTTCAGCTTCGTCTCGCGGTCCCGGGCGGCGTCGAGCGAGTCAGTCAAGGTGGAAACCTTCAACTCTAAGTCAGCGATGGAGTTCTTGGCGTCAGAGAGCTCTGTGCCCTTCTCGGAGAGACGTACCTGCAGCTCAGAGTTGGTGTGGGCATCTTTCTCCCGCTCCACATTGAGCGCAGTGACTCTGTCCTCGCTCGCCTTCAGGAACAACTCCAGCTGCTCCACCTTGGCCTCCAGGTCTTTCTTGGCGGTCTCCGCGGCGACTGCGGCGCTCCTCGCCTCCTTCAGAGCCCCGCCAATGGCCTGCTCCCGGGCGGCGAGGTCGTCCTCGTGGGCATCGAGGTCGACCTTCCGCTGGTTGAGTACTCCTTCTCGCCGGGACAGCTCCTCGGCGGCCAACCGCTGCTGCTCCTCGGCCTCAGCTTTTTCAAGGAGGAAGGCTTGCTGCGCCCCGGCAAGCTCTTCACGCTACTCCGCCAAGTTGCGGAGGGCCGCCTGGTTGGCGGCGCGGAGCTCCGCGGCGCGCTTCTCCAAGTCAGCTCCAGCCTTGGCGGCGAGAGCCTCCCGAGACTCCAACTTCGCCTGCCTAGCCCGGTACAAGGCCAGGAGCCGACGAAGGAGTCTCTCCTCTTCGGGCTCGTCGCTGCTGCCGGGCGCTTCAACAACCTTCAATCCGGCGGAGGCGAGGACCTCTCTGTCAAAGGTCTCTCCCTCCGCGGGTGCTCGAGATGAGGACGCCCACGGGACTTGTATGAAGACCCCGTTGGCAGCCTCCAGGTAGACGCCCTGCCCAGCCGCGGAGGCGGAAGGGTCGGCGGCCGGTGCAGCGTCCGGCGCTCCTGCGGCCTCCGGGCCGGCAGTGCGGTCGCCGGTCCCTTCCCCAGCCGCGACGTGTCCGGTCGGGGCGGTCTCTTCAGCGGCAGGCTCGTCGGCTCCAGCCATTCCCTCGGTGGCAGTGGTGTTGCCGCCGGCGCCGTGCACCTCCTCCTCAGCGGTGGCCTCCGTCTCCATCCGCTCCGGTGCAGGAGGATCTAGCAGAAGAAAAAGAAAAGAAAGAATCAAGCAAATATCCAAAAAAGACGAATCCGGGAAGAAGAAATTACAAGCTTTACCTTAGCGGATTTCTTCAACGACGGGGTCCCTCGCTGGGGAATTCTCCCTTGGCGGCGGAGTAGTGGCCCCTGCTGGCGGAGGGCCGCCTGCGCCCTCCCTTGGCGGGCTGCTCGCCCTTGTCGGGCTGCTCACCCTTGGCGGAGTGCCCGTCCTTGGCGGAGCGTTCTCCCTTGCCGGGGAGTTCATCCTTGGCGGGGAGGGTGGAGCAAGTGGCTCGTCGGGGGCGACCTCCTGGCGCTCCTGCGGCTGCGGCTCCACTTCTGCACAAGACAACAAGACATCAGTACTAGCAACAAACTCGAGCGCGCCCATCAAGCAGAAAGACGAACACCAGACTTACGCTGGGGGCTGCGCTGGGGGCTGCTCCTCGGAGCAGCAGGCTGATCCGGCAAGCTCGTCGCCGGCGCGTCGCTTGTCGCCACGATGGGCTCGTCGTCCTCAATGTTGACCACAGGGATCTTGGCCCTCTTCGCCATCCGCTGGGTCAGGGTCCTGCGAAGCAAAACAAAAGCAAGATCAGAACCAGCAAGGAAAATCAAGACAAAATCAAAGGAACTAAAAGAATTGCAAGAACTTACTCCTCTTCCTCTTCGTCGGAGCTGAGGGCGGAGAAGTCAAACTCCGCCTGGTGTGCTCCCACGCGAGGAGCTGGAGGAGAAGGCTCCCTCGGGCGCTTGGCGGTCTCCGGGGCTGTAGGCTGTGAAGACCCGGCCCCCGTTGTCGCCGAGGACCGAGGGGCAGAAGGAGAACCCGTTCCGCTCCGGGAAGATCCCCCTCCGCTTGGCGCTCGGGTACGGGGCGCCTCCTTGACGACTTAGCTCGTCTTGGTGGCGCGCGTCGCACGGCGCGCCGGCTGCTGTCGAGACGCCTGTGGCCTCGCCGCCTCAGCTGCCTTGCGGAGGCGCTTCTTCGGTTGCTGCGTAGGGCTTGGCGGAGGCGGAGAATTCTCCGAGGACGAGGAGGCATCGTCGCCAAGATTCAGAGATCCACCAGAATCTTCGTCGGATTCTCCAGCCTCGGCGTCTTCCTCCTCCTCGGCAGGCCCGCTAGACTCAGCGCCATGCCCGGCGGCCTCGCGCCCCCCGGCAACCTCGCTCGTCCCGACAAACTTAACGGAAGGCTCCCCGGCAAACTCCTCGGGCGCAATCTTCAGCAGCTTGAGGATTTCCGCCTCCTCTGCTTGACTCACTGCGTCCGCGGCCTGTGCCTCTTCCACAGTTTATCCAAAGTCGCCCGCAGCCGCAGCTGCGGCCGCCTCCTCCATCCTGGAGGCGATGTAAGCTATATCCCGCTCAGTAGTAGCCCGGGTAAGGCCCTTGTTCTCCTCGGCGTTGCGGGGCTTCTCGACCAAGTTGTCGAAGAAGGTCAGCACGGTCTCCGGTGGAGGCTCCAGCCAAGTGGGGACGACACCGTGGGAGTCGCACTCGGGCATCATCGCGCGTAGGGAATCACGGGCAGTGCTGTTGCACAGCGGCACCACTCCCCGGGAAGGTCTGAACCACTCCGGGTGGGCCGGGTCATGCTTGAAGAGCTCCCGGACCATCCCCTTCAACTCCAAGGCGGTGAAGTTGTAGTTCAATCCAGGGCGCAGCCTCATGATGTCTGCCGCATTGCCGAATTCCCAGGCGGGCCTTTTCCTTTCTTGTAAAGGGGCGATGCGGCGGCGGAGGAAATCTGCTCCAACTTCTCCGATAGTCAGATTGGCGACCCGGAGACGAATGATCCTAATGAGGGCGATCTGAAGCTTGCTGTCCTCCGGGGCCAATTCACTCCAATCCCTGCCGCGCACTATGGCAGTCTGGCGCGGCGAGGTAAAGGGCTCTGGTTTATCTTCCAGCACCCAGCACCAATCGGCTCTCCACTCCTCCCACTTGCCGCGAAGCTCTCCTTTCAAGTACGAGTCCTTCTTGTTCAGCCTAAAGATCCTGGAGATGCCGCCAGAGAGGGGGGCACCTGACTCTACTCTAGGCATGAAGAAGTGGCGGAAAAGAGCTACATTTGGATGAACCCCAACATAGTTTTCGCACAGATGTACGAAAACGGACATCGTAAGGATGGCGTTGGGGGTGAAATCTAGGAGGTGGAGGCCATATGTATTCATGACATCACAAAAGAACTCCGTGAACGGAGAGCACAGACCACAATGGAAGAATGCAGCAAAGAAAAAGTACCCGCCGGGGAACATATCTGTGGCGACGGCGGGGAAGTCTTGGGTGCGGGGATGAGCTTTGGTCTCCCTCGCCCAGAACAAATAGTATTTGTCCCGCAGCTCCCTCGCGCCAAGCCTCGGCGCGAAGACCACGCACTTCTTCCGCAGGGCTGCCAGCTTCGCCGCCTGCTCGGACTTCTCCTTCTTGGCCTTGTCGCTCTTCGCCTTGTCGCTCTTCGGGGCCATGCCGGGGGCGGCGAGGAAAGAGGCGAGGGGGTCGACGGTGCCGCGGGTGCGGGAGACGGCGGAGGAAGAAAGGGGCTTGGCTCTCTGTCGACCTTTGGGAGGCGGAGGGCGACGGGGGTTTCTGGAGAATCAAGGCGCAATGAAGACGATGGAGGGGAACTGCCCCTACTTCCTTTGCTTTTAAGGGGGAAGTGGGGGACGTTCCGCATTTCCCATTAAAGAACAGGCCACGATCTCTCTCACGATGCCGCAATCGACGCGTGCCGTTGGGGAGGGATGCGGCGGATACGGAAGGGGATACGGCTTGTCGTGGGCCGCGCGTGCCCGTGCACTGTCTTGGGCCTGGCCCAACAGCGCTCGGCACCGTGTGTGGCCCAGGCCCGGGGGCTCCTGTCGGTGTACTAAGATAGGGGTACCTTAGTACCCCAACTTGTGCAAGGGCAGTAGCAGCTTCCCGTGGCTGGGCTTACCATGTGCTCGCCAAGAACCTTTCCTGTCCATATGAAGCCATTCAAAAACAAAGTATACAAGACAGAAGATCAAGGCCCCGGCAAGAGGAGCTTGCCGGGAAGGCCGCACCAGGCTCAAGGTTATCACTTTAGCGCAAGACCTTGGCAAGAGGAGCTTGCCAGGAAGGCCAAGGAACACTTACCTCAAGAGATGCCTCGGCGCATCATGCGCCCCGGCAGGACCCGGAGAGCGACATGCTTCCGAGCCCGGCAAGATCACTACCCTGGCAAGGTGCTTGCCGGGGAAACCTATGTTGTGTGCCCGCGCTCCAGCTCATCGGCCCACGCGTCGCCCTGGGGCCCTTCCAGGGGCACGTGGCAGACGGCTGTGCAGCCTGGGGCACACGGTGGCAAGCCACGGTGACGAGGCTACCACCGTGGCGAACGGAGAAGCATGGAAGGACGCTTTTGGGGGCGACGGCGACAGGCATTTAAGGCCCTTGTCCCCCACTGTCAAAGTTAGGTGAAGACCACTGTTCATATACTGTTCATGCACTGTTACAACTACCTCCAAAATTACGCTTTTACCCTCCTCTACGTTGACACCTGTCGGTGACACCTTTGAGCTATAAAAGGAGGCCCATGCACAACGTAGAGGGGGTTCGAAACCTAGACAACTCTCTCGCTCGGTGTAGCTAATACTGTAGCTCTCCAAGCTCCCGAGCTCAAGAACTCAATACAACCTAAGGCAGGAGTAGGGTTTTACGCGTCCGCGCGGCCCGAACCTGGGTAAAACTGCCCGCGTGCGCTCCTCGATCTGCTCTCCGTGCTCCCTCCGCTCCCTTACCGCAACGTAGAAGGGGCTCCGGTCCCATAGGTGCTTGTGGGAGGACAGTTTCCCCCGACAGTTCTAGCTCAGTTAAAGTAAAGAGATTATGAAGGGATTTGGAGGTGTCTTCTTCTCCTGCTGCCGGAACCGGATACTCCACCTCCATCTTGATCTTCTTCTCTTTGTGGATCTCCTCGGGTCATTCTCTCTTCAGATCTATCTTCATTAGCCAAGCATCGTTGCCTTCGTTGTCAGAGGAGGGAGACAACATGATGCCTAGCTTCGCAAACCCTAGTAGAAAATAGCTCGAAATGAAAACAGAGGAATTCTGCGTGATACAGAGGTCAAAATCTTTGGGAGTATATATAATGAATTTTTCCCAAACAAAAGGAGTAACCCAAAAGAAAACGGAGTTTGGGGGACACACGAGGTGCCCTCGAGGCAGGGGCGCGCCCCCTACCCTCGAGGAGGCCCCGTGTCTCCTCCGGACTGCGGTATATTTTTCTATTTTTCTAAGTATTCGAAAACGGAGAAAAATCGCCTTTAGAACTGTTTTGGAGTCGGTTTACTTACCGTATCACGTACCTCTTCCTTTTCGGAGGCTAAATCATTCTGGAAAGTGTGCCTTGTGTATTCCTCCGGGGCTATGGTTTCAATAATATTAGTTTCAACATTTATAGGATTACCTGAGATATAATGTTTGATCCTTTGACCATTCACCAGCTTCGGATTTGTGCCTTCGAAGTTGTTGATTTTTATGGCACCGGAACGATAGACCTCCTCGATAACGTAAGGTCCCTCCCACTTGGAGAGAAGTTTTCCTACAAAAAATCTTAAACGAGAGTTGTATAGCAAAACATAATCACCTACGTTAAACTCACGCTTTTGTATCCTTTTGTCATGCCATCTTTTAACCTTTTCTTTAAATAACTTGGCATTCTCGTTGGCCTGGGTTCTCCATTAATCGAAACAGCTAATATCAAATAGCCTCTTTTCACCGGCAGGTTTGAAAACATAGTTGAGATCTTTGATAGCCCAATATGCCTTATGTTCTAGCTCAAGAGGTAAGTGACAAGCTTTTCCATATACCGTCTTATATGGAGACATACCCATTGGATTTTTGTATGCAGTTCTATAGGCCCATAATGCATCATCTAGTTTTTTGGACCAATTCTTTCTAGACCTATTAACTGTCTTTTTCAAGATTGATTTCTACTCCCTATTACTTAGTTCTACTTGACCACTAGTCTGTGGGTGATAAGTTGATGCAATTCTATGGTTGACATCATATTGAGCAAGCATTTTACGGAAAGCACCATGAATAAAGTGTGAACCACCATCAGTCATCAGATATCTAGGGACTCCAAACCTTGAAAATATTACTTCTTTAAACATCTTAATGGAGGTGTTATGATCAGCACTACTAGTTGGAATAGCTTCTACCCACTTAGTAACGTAATCAGCAGCAACTAGTATATGTGTGTACCCATTAGAGGTAGGAAAAGGTCCCATATAATCAAAGGCCCAAACATCAAATGGTTCAATAACAAGCGAATAATTCATAGGCATTACTTGATGTATACTAATATTACCAATTCTTTGAGATTCATCACATGATAAGACAAACTTACGGGCATCCTTGAACAGAGTAGGCGAATAAAAACCGGATTGCAATACCTTGTGTGCAGTTCTGTCTCCCGCATGGTGTCCTCCATAAGCTTCGGAGTGGCACTTGCATAAGATCTGTTCCTGTTCATGCTCAGGTACACAACGTCTAATAATTCCATCTACTCCTTCTTTATAAAGATGCGGGTCATCCCAGAAGTAATGTCTCAAATCATAGAAAAACTTTTTATTTTGCTGATATGTGAAGCTAGGAGGTATAAACTTAGCAACAATGTAATTAGCATAATCAGCATACCATGCAGCAGTACGAGAAGTACTTATGACAGATAGTTGTTCGTCAGGAAAGATATCATCAATAGGTTGTGGGTCATCAATTATATTCTCTAACCTAGACAAGTTGTCTGCTACGGGGTTCTCAGCTCCCATTCTATCAATAATATGCAAGTCAAATTCTTGTAGCAAGAGAACCCATCTAATAAGTCAAGGTTTAGCATCTTTCTTTTCCATAAGGTATTTGATAGCAGCATGGTCAGTGTGAATAGTTACTTTAGAATCAACTATGTAGGGTCTAAACTTATCACAAGCAAACACAACAGCAAAAAATACTTTCTCAGTGGTAGCATAATTTCTTTGGGCACTATCTAGAGTTTTACTAGCATACTGGATAACATTCAATTTCTTATCAACTCTTTGCCCTAGAATAGCTCCTACAGCATAATCACTAGCATCGCACATAATCTCAATGTGTAAATTCCAGTTAGGAGGCTAGACCATAGGTGCAGAGATCAATGCTTTCTAAAGTATTACAAATGCTTCTAGACAATCATCACCAAAGACAAAAGGAATATCTTTCTGTAAAAGATTAGTCAGAGGCTTGGAGATTTTGGGGAAGTCCTTAATGAACCTCCTATAAAACCCGGCATAACCAATGAAACTTCGTATACCTTTGATATCCTTGGGGCATGGCATCTTTTCAATAGCATCAACTTTAGCTTTATTAACTTCAATACCTGTTTCAGAAATTTTTTGTCCCAAGACAATGCCTTCATTAACCATAAAGTAGCACTTCTCCCAATTCAAGACAAGGTTAGTGTCTTCACATCTCTGCAAAACTCGATCAAGGTTGCTTAAGCAGTCATCAAAAGAAGTTCCGTAAATGGAGAAATCATCCATGAATACCTCAACAATCTTTTCACAAAAATTAGAGAATATAGCCATCATGCATCTTTGAAAGGTAGCGGGTGCATTACATACACTAAAAGGCATACGTCTATAAGAAAAGGTACAGAAAGGACAAGTAAAGATGGTCTTTCTTGATCCCCCTTTGACATAGGTATTTGAGAGAACCAGAATAACCATCTAGAAAGCAAAAGTGAGTATGTTTTGATAACCTTTCTAGCATTTTATCAATAAATGGTAAGGGGTAATGATCTTTCTTAGTATCTTTATTTAACTTACAGAAATCAATTACCATCCTATAACCTGTAACTATCCTTTGCAGGATCAGTTCATCTTTATCATTAGGGACAACGGTCATACCTCCTTTCTTAGGAACACAATGGACAGGACTTACCCACTGGCTATCAACAATAGGATAGATAATACTAGCCTCTAGGAGCTTTAGAATTTCCTTCCCTACCACTTTTTCATCTTAGGATTTAACCGTCGCTGATGATCGATAACTAGTTTAGCATTTTCTTCCAATTTTGTCTTATGTTGACACATAGTGGGACTAATGCCCTTAAGATCATCTGGAGTATATCGAATAGCAGCTCGGTGCTTCTTCAGTGTTTTCAATAACCTTTCTTCTTCATGTCCTGAAAGGTTAGCACTAATATTAACATGATATATCTTCTTTTCATCAAGATAAACATACTTAAGATCATCAGGCAAAGGTTTAAGTTCAAATACGAGATAACCCTTGGGTGGAGGAGGATCCCCTAGGATTTCAACAGGCAAGTTGTTTTTCAATACGGGTCCGTGTGTAAGGAATATTTCATCTATCTCCCTTCTCTCATTCATATGCATATCATTTTTATGGTCTAGCAAGTATTGTTCTAAAGGATCATTGGGTGGCACAGCAATAGAAGCGAGACCAATAAGTTCATCCTTACTCGGTGGTGCCTTTTCAAGAGGTTGTCTACGGAATTTAGCAAAGTTAAAATCATCAGACATATCCCCTAATCCGACAGTGACAATATCTTTTACGTAGTCTATCTTGGCATTAACAGTATTCAAGAAGGGTCTACCTAATATAATGGGACATAATGCATCTTGTGGGGAGCTAAGAACAAGAAAATCAGCAGGGTATTTAACCTTCCCACACAAAACTTCAATATCTCTAACGATCCCAACTGCGGAAATAGTATCTCTATTAGCAAGCTTAATAGTAACGTCAATCCCTTCTAACTCAATAGGTGCAATATCATGCATAATTTCATTATACAGATCAAAAGGGACAATGCTCGCACTAGCACCTACGTCACATAAACCATGATAGCAATGATCTCCTATCTTGACAGAGATAACTGGCAAGCCTACAACATGTTTATGTTTATTCCTAGCATTGGCTTTGGCTATCGTAGCAGACTCTTCTAGGAGATAAATAACATGTCCATCTAAATCTTCTACCAAGAGATCTTTAACCATAGCAACACTAGGTTCAACTTTAATTTGCTCAGAGGGTGTAGGTGTCCTAGTATTACTCTTACGGACTACAGTTGAAGCTTGAGCACGATCCTTTATCCTAACAGGGAAAGGTGGTTTCTCAATATAAGTAGTGGGAATAACAGGATCAACATTATAAGTGATAGTCTTTTCTTCAACTTGAATTGGTTCAACTACTTTTACTTCAATAGGGGGATAGTATTTAAACCACTTCTCCTTGGGGAGATCAACATGAGTAGCAAAGTATTCATAGAGAGAAGTTACTATCTCAGAGTCAAGTCCATATTTAGTGCTAAACTCACGGAAAGCATTGGTATCCATAAAAGCTTTAACACAATCAAACTTAGGGGTCATACCTGACTCCTTTCCTTCGTCGAGATCCCAGTCTTTGGAGTTGCGTTTAATTCTTTCCAATAAATCCCATTTGAAGTCAATAGTCTTCATCATAAAAGAGCCAAAACAAGAATAATCGAGCATGGTGGAATGATTGAGAGAAAGCCGAGAATATTTTTTTTGGATAATCATCTGTCTTGAAAGCTCATGATTGGGCATGAATATAACATTGACTTAAGCCTCCCCCAAGCTTGAGCGATGCTTTCTCCTTCGCGAGGCCATAAATTATAAATATAATTATGATCACAATGAACCTGGTGCATAGGGTAGAACTTCTGATGAAATTCCAACTTCAGACGATTATAGTTCCATGATCCCATATCATCACATAGCCTAATCCATGTCAATGCATCTCCATTCAAAGATAAAGGGAAGACCTTTTTCTTGATAACATCCTCGGGCAAACCTGCAAGCTTAAACAATCCACAAACTTCATCCACATAGATTAGATGAAAATCAGGGTGAAGTGTTCCGTCTGCTGTATAATGATTTTCAAGCACTTTCTCTATCATACCCAAAGGAATCTCAAAGCAAACATTTTAAATAGGTGCAGTGGGTTGAGGAGCAACTCTTTGCTCTTCTGCTCGGGGTGAAGATACCCCGAACAAGCCCCTCAAAGGATTTTGAGCCATAGTAGCAAGTAACAATAAATTTCAGCACACTATATAAATTTTTCCTTACCAAATTCCACTTACCAAAGGCTCTTCACTCCCCGACAATGGCGCCAGAAAAGAGTCTTGATGACCCACAAGTGTAGGGGATCTATCGTAGTCCTTTCGATAAGTAAGAGTGTCGAACCCAACGAGGAGCAGAAGGAAATGATAGGCAATTTTCAGTAAGGTATTTTCTGCAAGCACTGAAATTATAGGTAACAGATAGTTTTGTGATAGGATAATTGGTAGCAAGTAATAAAACGTAAAAGTAGATATGGTGCAGCAAGGTGGCCCAATCCTTTTTTTAGCAAAGGACAAGCCTAGACAAACTCTTATGCAAGGTAAAGCGCTCCCGAGGACATATGGGAATTATCGTGAAGCTAGTTTTCATCACGATCATCTGATTCGCGTTCGGTACTTTGATAATTTGGTATGTGGGTGGACAGGTGCTTGGGTGCTGCCCTTACTTGGACAAGCCTCCCACTTATGATTAACCTCTAATGCAAGCATCCGCAACTACAAAAGAAGTATTAAGGTAAACCTAACCATAGCCTGAAACATATGGTTCCAAATCGGCCCCTTACGAAGCAACGCATAATCTAGGGTTTAAGCTTATGTCACTCTAGCAACCCATCATCTACTTATTACTTCTCAATGCATTCCTTTAGGCCCAAATAATGGTGAAGTGTCATGTAGTCGACGTTCACATGACACCACTAGAGGAGAGACAACATACATCTCATCAAAATATCGAACGAAGGCCAAATTCACATGACTACTAATAGCAAGACTTCTCCCATGTCCTCAGGAAGAAATGTAACTACTCATGAGACATAATATTGTTCATGATCAGAGGGGTATTAATATGCATAATGGATCTGAACATATGATCTTCCACCAAATAAACCAACTAGCATCAACTACAAGGAGTAATCAACACTACTAGCAACCCGCAGGCACCAATCTGAGGTTTGGGTACAAAGATTGAATACAAGAGATGTACTAGGGTTTGAGAGAAGATGTTGCTGATGAAGATGTTGATGAAGATAGCTCTCCCCAAGATGGGAGAGTTGTTGGTGATGACGGCGGTGACGTTTCCCCTTCCCGGAGGGAAGTATCCCTGGCAGAACAGCTCTGCCGGAGCCCTAGATTGGTTTCCGCATCGGTTCCGCCTCGAGACGGCGGCGTCTGGTATCGAAATCCTCTCTTTATTTTTCCCAGGTCAAAATGCTTTATATAGGAGAAGATGGGCACCTGGGGCCCAACGATGGCCTTCGAGGCAGGGGGCATGCCCTGGGAAGGGGGGCGCGCCCCCACCCTCGAGGCCAGCCAGTGGCCCCTCTCATGGGTTTCTTTTGCCACATATTTTTTATATTTTCCGAAAAAATGTTCTGTGGAGTATCGGGGCTTTTGGAGTTGTGCAGAATAGGTTTCCAGAGTTTTCTCCCTTTCCAGCCCAGAATTCCAGCTGCCGGAATTCCCCCTTCTTCATGTAAACCTTGCAAAATAAGAGAGAAAAGGCATAAGTATTGTGACAAATCATGTATGAACAGCCCATAATGCAATAAATATCAACTTATAAGCATGATGCAAAATGGACGTATCACAGAATGGTATGTGTAAACTACACAATGAGACCCAACAAGCGATTGCGTGAATTTGTCAAACGCATACACTACCTCCAACAACTCCTTTTTAGTGGTTGTGCAATTAGCTTGAGCACCATCATGTGTTTTGCTAGCAAAGTATATTACATTCAAATCTTTCCCTTTTCTTTGACCAAGTACTACTCCCACATCAAAGTCTCTTCCATCACACATTATCTCAAATGGTAATTCCCAGTCAGGGGGTTGCACTACTAGAGCAGTCACAAATGCATCCTTGAGAACATTGAAGGATTTTTCACATTCTGCGTCAAACTTGAACTTAACATCATTGTTTAGGAGATTAGTGAGGGGTTTGTCTATCTTGGAGAAATACTTTATGAATCTTCTATAGAACCCATCATGTCCCAAAAATCTCCACACTCCCTTCACATTTATAGGTGGTGGAAGTTTTGATATTACTTCAAATTTTGCATGATCAACCTCAATTCCTCTTTTGGATGCCAAATGTCCCAAAATAACTCATTCCTTTATGAGAAACTAACACTTCTCCCAGTTTAGGACTAGATTGTGTTGTGAACAGCTCTGAAGAACTGCTACCAGATTATTCAAGTAATCTTCATAACTTTTTCCAATGGCTATAATATCATCTATGAACACCTCCACATTGATTCCTATCATATCAGAGAATATAGAGAGCATAAACCTTTGAAATGTTGGGGGTGCATTACAAAGTCCATAGGCTAGTCTTTTGAAAGAAAATGTTCCGTACGGGTAAGTGAAAGTTGTTTTATCTTGATCATCCGGGTGAATTGGGATTTGCAAGAATCCTGAATACCCATCTAAGCAGCAGAAATATTCATGACCAGCAAGCCTTTCCAGCATTTGGTCAATAAAAGGTAAAGGGAAATGGTCCTTCCTCGTAACTTCATTTAACTTTCTGAAATCATTGACCGTTCTCCACCCTGTGACATTCCTACTATGAATTGTTTTCCCTCGTTCATTTTCGATGACAGTTATTCCTCCTTTTTTGGGGACCATGTGAATGGGGATCACCCACTCGCTATCCGAAATTGGGTATATGATATCAATAGAGAGCAATTTAAGAATCTCCTTTTTGACAACCGCTTGGAAATGGGGATTGAAACTTCTTTGACTTTCTCTAATTGGCACACTACTTTCATTCAAGTAAATCGTCTAAAAGTAGATAACATGATTTATCCCTTTCATATCATCAATGGAATATCCAATAACATCCTTGTACTTTACAAAACTACTTGAAGCTCTTTTGCTTGCATTTCCATCAACTCACTATTTACAATAATTGTCCACTGGGTTTCATTGTCTAAGAATGCACACTTCAAACTTTCTGGAAGTTGTTTCATTTCTATTTGCCTTGGTTGCATCTTCTCTAATGGCCTTGCACTGCTAAACATGCTCACAGGTCTGATTTCGTCATATCTAATTTAATTATTTTCCTCCTCAACTACTTCACAACAATTACTTCCATACCTCTATTTATAACCATCTCCACACATTTCTGTAGTGTATCAATTCTGTTACAGTGTTCTTCTCTTTGTGGAACATGTGTTGCATGCTTCATGTGGAACTCCACCTTTTCATTTCCAAACCTCAAGCTCAATTTAACTTCTTGGACATCAATAAGTGCACTAGGTATGTCCAAAAATGGTCTTCCAACTATCACAGCCTCACTTTTTTCCTCCCTATCTAGCACTACAAAGTCAACCGGATAAGCAAACTTCCCAACTTTGATTGGAACATCCTAAAGAATTCCATCCGGTTTCTTATATTTTCTGTCGGCTAACTGGTGTGTTACTGCAGTTGGATTTAATTCTTCCAAGAACATCCTTTTGCTAGCTGAATGTGGTAGCACACAAACACTTGAGCCCAAGTCATAGAGAGCAACGTAAGTTTTGTTTCCAATCACACATGGTACACAAAAGCTTCCTGGATCATCAAATTTTGTAGGCAGGGAATTCTGAATTATGGCACTGCATTCTTTTGATAGAGTCACTACTTCTAGTTCATACATGCTTCCTATCTTTGTTAATAATTCCTTGAAATATTTGGCATACATTGGAACATGCAAGAAAGCTTCAAGAATAGGAATAGTAATCTGAACTCCTTTCAAAGTTTCCAAGAATTTGGCAAATTGCTTGTCATCTTTGGCTTTGTTGAACCGCTTAGGAAAAGGAATATTGTTGTTTGTTATTTGCTTCCTCTAGCAAATGATCCGCTCTTGTTTAAAAACCAGGAAATTTGACTTTAGTTTCAATTTGATTATCAACTTCTTTCTCCTTTAGTTTCTTTGATGATGGTGAAGGTGGAGTTCCGGATGAACTTGGCCTTATAGCAGGAGGCACATATGTCTTTGAAGTAGGAAGTAATGGCCCTATCGTCACTCCACTCCTTGTAGTCACATCATCAACTGAGGATATTGCCCCACAGTGATCTTTTGGGTTTGGAATTGGTTGAGCAGGCAGACTTGCTTCATATTCTCCCACCATACTGTCCATCTTGCTCAGAAGCATATTAACAGAGTCTTTTAAGCGATTAACTTCATTTTTCATCTTGCTAATTAGTTCCAACTGCATCTTCATGATTTCCTCCATTCCATTTGATGAACATTTTGTTGTTCATTCTGCCTTGACACTTGGAATTGGCTTGGATGATTTATTGGTGGATTTCCTTGAACAGTCGATCCACTTGCGTAAGATTGATTGTTCTTCTATGACAAGTTTGGCTGATTCGTCCAAGAAGGATTGTAGCTATTTGAGAATGGACCTTGACTTTACGCATAACTTACTTCTGAAACTGATGATCAAATTGCTGAATAGAAGGTACATTCTCCTGAGAGACGACCTTCTTGGCCACATACATCACACATTTGAGGCACACTTACTGAACCTACAAATGTACCGATGCAATTTGACATGATACTTTCCATCTTCTTGTTCAAAACGTCAATCTGTGCTGCCATGCTATCATTTGTAGACACATTGTACACACCAGGATGCGGTAGTGCTATTGCTCTTTCACTTGACCATTGGAAATGATGAGACACCATACTTTCAATCAATGCAAATGCTTCATCAAGAGTTTTGTTCATGATTCCTTCTCTAGCAGTAGAGTAAAGAGTTGAATCTGCCATGCATCATACAAACTTACTCAGTCGTATTGAGTGAAACTTGTTATCTTGTCCCTCAATTCAGCAGCCTTTGTTGGTGGAAAGTATCTCTCAAGAAATGTCTCCAATAAAGTCTCCCAAGTATTCTTCAGATGTTCAGGCAATGTGTCAAGCTATACTCTTGCTCCGTCTCTCAAGGAAAATCGAAATAGTAACAATCTCATAGCACTCGGTGAACTCCATTTTGCTTGAGGGTGTTGTAATACTCAAAGACATTCCTAATATGCTCATGTGGTTCTTCTAAAGCTGTTACGCCAAATCTGGACTGATGTACCATGTTAATTAGAGTTGTCTTCAATTCAAAATTATTTGCCTGAATAATGGGTTGCATCATTTCTCCTGGTATCCCATGATCTCTTGGGATCCACAAGTCCCGGAGCAAAGGAACTAGATTAGGCATATTTTCTTCTTCTTGATCTTGCAAAATTTCATCAACATGAATCCGTGTTTGATTCTCTCTTCTTCTTCTCAATAAAGTCCTTTCAACTTCTGGATCAAACAAATAATCCTGAAGTCGGGTAGATATTTTTGAGAGGGGAAGCCTTGTGGAGCACAATGTACTTTGCTGATGTGCGTGACCAGGGCACCGGTGTGGCACACGGTTAGTGTGAGTGAGCCGTGTCTGTTGAGTCATCCGACTTGTCTAATGATCGTAAATTTGGCGCAAATCACGCGGGAAAGGGTTAGAACACGAACACACTTGCATGTGGACCAAATATATGTATGAAAAGGGTTGTTTCATGTTCAAATACCAAATGAAACTTAGATGTGGCACCTATCTCGCAAAGCGCAGGGTATTTCTTGCCCCCTCGTGTTGGCATGAGGGGAATCCTAAGATATGAACGCATGGCCGCCCTTACGGAGGTTCACCTAGCAAAGTGTGAAGTGGCAGTCCCCCCAATCACACACACACACACACACACACACTTTAAGTCGGCGGGAGAAGGCATCACACCAAGATACATCATAAAAGGGACCATGAATAATCCACCTTGGTCGTACAACCTCTCTTTTTTTCTCGGTCAAAGTGATGGTCGTCCATGCAACCCCAGAGATGGGCTAGCTCGCCAATAATCACACACATAGCTAGTCCCTGAAGACAACCAGTGCCTGTGTGTGGCCCAAACATATGTATGGAGGTTTTTATGTTTCAGTACACAATGGAACACTTTGATGTGGCACCGTGCTTATTTGGAACTAGAAATCCCCACACAGAGCAAGGGTTAGTTGACGATGCATACGTATGTCACACCACACTTCCAGCCGATGACAGGGATTCATGCATGCATCATGCATATTATGCGCTCAAACTTAATTAGGTCTGAATCTCACCATGACCTACTACGATAACAGAAACCAAAAGGAAGAATCTGCCATGGTAACCTATCTTGTTGTTGGTCAAAGTTATCATGTGGATGTCCACGCGGGCCCATGAATATGTAGGCTTGCCGCCGATAACCACCCGAAGGAGTGCACCGTTCGAAGACAACCACTACATGCATATGTATGTATGGAGGTGATGTGTGCATGCATGTTTTAATACCATTTCATAACATTGATGTGGGGCGTGCGTCAAAAATTGTACAGTCCCCACACAGTGCGACACCGGTTCATGACATGTCGTGCTAGTGGCCACTTCGACTTGATGGGAGGGATTCATGCGTACACATGCATGTGTGCTCAAACTGTATCATGTCATCCCAGCGCATGACCTATATACCGTAATACAAAAAAATTCCACTCATGAGTCAAATTAACCTCTCTCGTTATCAGGCAAAGTAGTGATGGAACAAGCGGGCCAACAGATGGAAAGCATCGATATAGCTGATAACCGTGTGAGTGGGTGCAAGAGGAAAACCAGCATCACTTTGCATGTGGGACAAATTAACATATGTTGAATATCTAAAATGCAACACTTTGATGTGGCACATGCCTTGAAAAGCATAAAGTCCACACATAGAGCGAAGTTCATGAAGTGGACTACATATAATGGTCCCCTTCCCCCTATTCGATGTAATACAACCCAAAAAGAATCCTCATTGATGGTGAAATTAATTAACCTCTCCCGATGTAGGTCAAAGTGATGCATGCATCAACGATAACCTCAGGGGCCCACAAATGGAAGTGTCACACATAAGTGTCATAGGATAAGCACCGCATTCATGCATGTGGCCAAAAGAGGTGTTGTGTGGTGTTTGAATAGCCAATGCACACCTTCGATGTGGCACGAGCCTCGAAAACTGAAAAGTACCGACAGTAGTGAGGTGTACGTGTTCACAAACGTGTACATATAGTATATATGCTAGTCCCGTCCCACCTCTTCGACGCGTACTATATACTCCCACCATAACACAAACAAAAAGGATTCTTCCTTGCTAGCCAAATTAACCTCTCTGTTGGTTGTTGGTCAAAGTGATGGACGATGACCTCGCGGGCCCACATAAAGCGTCATACGGTAGTGAGTGTCGTGTAGGAAAAACACCGACTACACGTGGCTAAAACATGTATGTATGAGAGGGTTGTGTAATGTTTTTAATAACGAGTTGACAACTCGTAATGTACTGCCAGCCACCCACCAGACGCACGCGTGCAAAGGCACACACACACACACACACACCACACATCCACCGCAACTATGATGCATGTTAAATTTTCCCGCGATGAACGCATGTAACCAAAGGAGGGCCGTTTTAATTTAAAAAAACAGAGATCATTAAGACGTTTTAGTACATTGGTTGATTTTCTAGTGGTATAATGTGCAAAAATCAAATTTGAGCTACATGCACACGTGATAGTGCACCTAAATGGACTGGAAAAACACATGTGTCTCATTGGGTGCATGTTTACTCCCTGTGCAAGAAATTTCAAACATTGAGAATCTTGATTTTTGAAATCAAGTACATCCAAAATTTATTTGAAATTCTTAAAATTTATCATGTTGTCATGTCGACACCAATACACGGTGGCATTGTACTTTTTTGTCAAATTTGAGACAAGTTTTGATGTAATTTTTATCTTCTTACAAACGGGAGATTATTAACAACTGGGAACCAACATCGCAAACAGATGAATTATTCGAACCGTGTGCGTTAGACCAACAGTGGATACCTTCCATGCTTCGGTTAAGCAATAAAGCGGCAGCATTAATCATCAAAGTAGAAAAACAATATACGTGCCGACACATGACTCGTGTGTCATGCGAGCAAGCATGATTTGACGGGACGCATGCGGGGAGTCCACCACACAGGCAGACAGGGAGGCGTGCATGCAGTTTTGTGAATTGACGGGAGGCGAGCTCACTGCGCAGTCTCATCGGGAGGCATGCAAGTAGTTGTGTGAAATGACGGTAGGCATGCCAGCAGTTCGGTGCACAGGCTCACCGGGAAGCGAGCCAACGGTTTGACTGCCGCCAGCCTATCTCCCTCTACTCAATATTAATGGCATGCCCGAGCGGAAACACCACCATCCTCACCACACGCACAATCTTCTCTCTCCGCTTGCATCCTCGATATCGCTCTTAGTCCTCAAAGCCGTCAGTGTATGAGGATGCCGCCGAAGCGCCTCATCGGTGGTAGTGGTGACGTCGGGGTTGCTAAAGCACCGGAGCACGGCGTGGAAATGGAGACAAAGGTTTCCATCACCGCCAGCGAGGTATCGCTTGTCCTTGACATCACTGACGGCGTCGTGCTTCCACAGCCGGAGCCGGACGTCCACACTGACTCCCGTGACGACTCCGCCGATGACTCCAACTGCGACGGGGAACTGGTTAGTCATCTATACCCATGCGTGTGTCACATACATCTTAGGGTTTCTCTAGTTACTCCTATGTCCTGCCTCCCCCTTTTCGGAATAAAAATCCAATGGTTATGTTCTCCCAATCCATGAAATATGAGTAACTTTTGTTAGATCTTTGTATTGTATTGATTGTTTGAATGGTACACGTGATAAGTGATTAGTTGTTTCATCTATGCAAATGATTTCTGCTAATTATCCGACTTGTGCTAGTGTTTGTGCTAATAATTCCTAGCCAAGTCTTGACAATTGATTTTGAATGACCTACATATATGTTTGTGCCATTATTTTCTTCAAGATTGGTCTGTACATAGAAGATTGTGCTTAAAAGTTGAACCATAATCTCTGGATATGTCTAACAAAATATTAAAAAACCCTAATCCTACTGTACGGCATGTAAACGTTGATTATATGCCAAATTTTGGCAACTGCCAAATGTTCGCTAGAGATTAGTTTGTTAACATTAATTTGACACCACATTTTTTTACTGTATGTATAGGTGCTGTCTGACGATGTCGACGGCGGGGATGAAGATGGCCAAAGGAGGTACAAGAGGCAAATCCGCAGGGAGTTTTATGTGGGAATGCATAACATGGATATCAGGACTTGGAACTGGGCTATCGATGCCCATTATGCAACCAAAAGCTTCATCTTGCGTATCAGAGTGTTTTGGCGCATGCAAGAGGACGATCCATTGCCTCCTTCAAGTAGAAGTATTCTCATAATGTGGTGCACGCCGCACACGCCAAGTACTTGGAGAAGCTTCAGGATCGTGCCGGCAGATGAGATGAGATGTGGGATCGAACTATGTATGGCTATGTATTGTGTCAATTATAAATGCGCTTGAGTATGCTTAATGACTTTTGAACTATATACTCATGGTTGAACTATGCTTTTGTACACTTATTATCTATGCCTGACTATGTTTAATATATGTTTACTTATGTCTAGGTGTGGGATATGGATGCAATCAGTTCGGTTGATGGAATCTACCTCCATCCTGGTTTGTTGGTCCCCTTTGTAATTTGGGTTAAATTTTCACCAAAGATTTAACTGACAAAACATTCGTGCAGGTCAGCAAAAAATATATCCTTGGATGCGTATTTGAACATAGTGTTCAATGATATAATTTTTGGTGACATGCATAAACATTTGTTAGTTAAATCTTTGGTCAAAATTCGGCACAAATTACAAAGGGGACCAATAAACAAGGACGTAGGTAGTACGTCAATCACAAACAGTTCCCAAAATTGGAACCGTGTGCCATGACTTTCATTTAGGCTATTATGTCAATCACACACAGTTGGCTCTAGCAAACCATTACCTCCGAAACTCTTTGCGGGATAGAAAACCCTCACTACCCAATTCAAAAAAGAAAAAGGAAAACCATCACCATCCCCACGTCACAAAAAACTTCACCCCGCTCGCCACCCCCTCCGGTCCCCATTCACACCTGCACAAGATACTCCGCGTCTATGCATGGCACCGCCTATCGCGGTGGCAATCACTTAGCTTGATGCCCGCCGCCGCCACCAGGCTACCGACAAACCCCACCGCATTTCGCCGCTTCACCTTGCCGCCGCCTATCACCATTGACTTTCTCGATGCTGCTCGTGGTCGACCTTGCTCTGCCCGATTGGGGAATCCACTGTATTATTGGTTTTTCTCTTGGACAACAAGGTAACTAATTTAATGAGATATTATATCATCTGTTATCCCACTGGATCTGCCTCCTTCAGTCACCCGGCCGAAATCGCCGTGAATTCATTTTTACTCGAGATGATTTGAGGATTTTCTTTCATTCATAGAGTGTAAAGTGCGCGGACACATCAGGACTTTGCTCCTTGCCTAGACATGCATGGAGTTCCATCTCACCGTACTAGATGACTTGAGGATGCGCATAGTATGTTCAATATCACCCTAAATCAGTTGGCACGGCCTACTTTCCTGAACATATATTATATATTGTTGCATTTGGATATACGTGAAAGGGGTTTAGTTTTCCTCTTGTTTCCATATTAGGCAAATTAATGATGTATTGTTCTTTCGATTACTCTCATATTTCCGTAACATCATGGTTACCCTATTTGTTTAATTATAGATTTTTGTCCTTTTATTTCAACTGTTGTACAGTTCTTTCAATTTCTCCCATATTTGCATATTACCATATTCTTTAACAATCCTACCTTTTTCTGCAGCGTATCCCTTTATATGCAACATAATCTGTAGTACACAATCGTGCCCTTTACATAAATGAAGACTGCAGGGATGTCATACTGAACAGAAACCATGGATTTACAATCGTTGCTTCTGTAAGGCATGATCAATGTGGTCACTCCTGTTTTGCCATGGGCCTTTGGACAGAAATTTCTAAGTTTTATATACTAAAAGCGGGCACTAAAATTGCGCTCCACATAAAAGAGCCTAGTCATGAGATATATGTTAACTTCCTCGATGATATCACCCATACAGACTTCGTTCATAGTATGTCTTCTTTTCAAGTTTCTGCATGCTGACTTACCCAATAATACCAATGGAATTATGTAGTATTTAAGAACCCAATTGTTATTCCATTTTCTTACTCTATTCCTACCTAATAACTTGTAGATACCAATACACTTTTCTATTGCCCTGTTTTAATTAAATATTCCATGTACTCCCACTTCTATCTAACAGTGTCGCTGACGAGGAGACTCCGGAGGTGGAGAACGGGGCTGCCAATAAGCGGAGCCGGGTCGAGCAAGTACCGCAAGAGACTCCAGGAGGCCTAGACTTCATAAGAAGCCGGGTCCTCATCTACCTTCTCCCAAACAAATATGGGGCATGGACAACCGTCCTTTCCTTGCGGTGGCGCACAGTATGGCACTACACCCCTCTCGACCTCACTGACACCCATGAGCTTTGCCATGGCTATCACAAAAGCATGGATGCGTTCTCCAAGATCCTTGGCAGTCACCATGGCCCACCCAGAGGCCTTAGCATGGGAAATTTCTGTTCCAACTACAAGAACCAAGCCAAGCTTGATGAGTGGTTCCGATTACTCAACCTAGATCACCTCGAGGAGCTCACTTTTGATGATGGGCATAAGCTCTCGCTGCCAACGTCCGCACTCCGCCTCACGCCCAAAAGTGCCACCCCCCGCTTAATGATGCGCCGACTCTTATTCTACCATGACTGAAGCACCTCGAGCTCGTCGCCATCTGCCTCCCAAATAGTGACATGGAGCGCCTGCTCCGTGCTTGTACTGCACTTGAATACCTTCGTCTTCACGCGATGAATGGGTTTTGTAGCTTCCACATCAACTCCATGACTCTCTGGACTATCTATCTGTGCTAATGGTGCTGCCAGAAGACATCACAAAATGTGAAGCACCGTATGGTCATTGAGGACACACCTTCACTTGAGAGATTACTTGTAGCTGATGAAGAAGGTCCCACAAGAATCAATATCCTTTCTGCGACGAAATTGACAGTAGTGGGATACCCGTCTGACAAATACTTCAAACTTGCTATTGGATCCACACCGGTTCCGGTACGACAACCGCCTTCTACCTGTCCAAGAAATTAACATTATTTCTAATTTTCAAAATGTATGTTCGTGTGTCCTCCAGAAAATGATTCCGACAAGCTTGACCCCGAAACTGCGCACACTGAAGGTCTTGGCACTAGAATCTATCGGCCCAAACCTGGACCAAGTTGTCAGTTTCCCGAGATGCTTTCGTGCCTGGAGAAGCTATATATCAAGGTGACGTTCCTTTCCTATTAAATGTTAACCATAAGGGAGTTCAACTTTTAACGCCTATTTCCAAGTTTACAATGAAAATGTATGTTAGGACCCCGATCCTAAGTCACACCGATCTAGCTGTAACACGTCATATCACTTTGCGGCCTCACGCACGGTAACCCCACGGGTGCCACCTTACCTAGCCCGGGACCGTTTACGCATTTTGGCACACGTATATGACAGTGTCGCTAGCATCCATATGACAGAGAACCCGGGCCGACATGGCTAGTTATAAACCAAAAGTGGCACTAAATTACAGAGAGAGGCATCCATGACCCAACAATGAACGTGTCGGTCATCAACGTATGAACCCAAGTCGTAGCAAGCTACATGGACTTAAAGGAACAACGCGTGACATTTCCCCTAAGGGACAGACACAGGAACGAAGAAGGACACATGCCGGCCAGCCTACGTGTTCCGAGCAGTAGCAAGCTACCAAGGCTCATTGGAATCACCATGAGGCATTTCCCTGTAAGGTAGGCTACCAAAGGAAAACAACTAGGTGTCGGATCCCACACATACCAAGCATTTCAATCATACACGCAATATGCTCAATATGTGCAAATACAACATTGCATCACAACAGAACTCTATGACTCAAAGTACTTTATTTAAAAGGCTCCAAGAGCCATACATAACATATCCATACAGGTAGGGGTCACATGACCCAACACTCAAGTCATACAGTCATACAAGCACAAGCGGAAGCTACATGTCTGAGTACATACAACTTAGAAAATAAAACATGCTTGGTGTAGCCTGACTATCTACAAGGCCCTTCACAAGCTCCAAATCTCCGTCTGGGTGTCAAGCTACTCGTTGACGTTAACGTCTATGTAGAACCCATCAGCAGGGGCAGGGTTCTCCTCTGCAACAGTTATTAAGCAAACATGAGTACAAAGGTACTCAGCAAGTCTTACCACAGAACCTATTATACATGCAACATTATCAAAGGGGGGTAGTGGAGTTCATAGCAGAATGCCAGCTTTGACCTTGCCTAACCTATACTACAACTCTCAAGAGATTGCAAGATGTTATTACGAACACGAGTCCTCTACTCACCACATCAATACACTACCGAGGATCCTCTTCCGTCATCCTACGGAAGGGCCATCCGCGGCACTCACACTTATCTTGAGGCTTTTAGTAGTATCCATCAACTTGTCTATGAACTGTAAGAGTAACCAAGTAGTCCGTACCGCGAACAACGGCTATTCAAATAGTTTGATAACCCTGCAGGGGTGTACTTCTTCACACATGTTTTCACCACTTAGCATCTGCACACGACATGTGCTCGGCAGACTTCAAGGGAAAGCCGACGTGGGTGTAGACCACGACCAAACCAACCACTCAAGTCTCTCGTCCAGGTTTATCGCCTATTTGGGTTCCATCCGTGGGGAGATCCGGCCGGGGTGTCGCTCACGGCCACAAACGATGTGTACAGGGTTCCCGAGTCACCAAACGGGCAACCGGTACACCGTGCCACGTACCTGTCGCATCACAGCCCACCCCAAGGGTCAGCGCTGTGCACGACCTCCAGTAAACTATAAACACCAGAAACTAGTTGCAACTCCTGGACAGAGTACAAGGGCAGTCAATAAGTCGAGCGGGGTCATATTTCAGGGCCCAATGTGTGGTAGTAACTGTAACTTGAATCACACACACAGATCTCGGGTCCTATGGACGATTCCAATGAAACAACCCACCATGTACTCCTACATGGCCTTTCATCGATACCTTTACCAAGCGTATTCCACACTTCCTTCTCTTTATCGGTATGATCATTTCACTCTGATCCATCACCCAGATGAACCAGACCAGACACAACTCTAAGCATAGCAGGCAACATAAACAAATAGCATGGTGGATCACACATCACATGGCTCAATCAACTCCTACACATGCTAGTGGGTTTCAACTATTTACTGTGGCAATGACAGGTCATGCAAGGGATAGGGTTCAACTACCGTAGCAAGTAGCAGTTCACACGTTGTTGCCTTAATGCAGTTAAAGAGAGCAGGAGCGAGAAGATTGGGTTTGTATCGGAATGATCAATGATTGCTTGCTTGACAAAGTAGTTGTCGGGTACTGCTCTTCAACTGGATACGCAGCAGTATCCTCGGGAGCAGGACCTAACACAGAGAATACCGGCGATACAATCATTAACAAACAAATGCAACAATATGATGCATGCTCATGACATGGCAAGATGCATGTGTGTTGGCTAATGCAACTAAAACCAGAAGGGTTTGAACCTGTTTGACTCAAAGATTCAAATTGGAGTTCAAACTATTATTTAAATAAGTGCATTATCATGTTTTTGATGTATACAGCAAGTTAACTTGGTCAAACATGCATGAAACCAGTGCCATTGGAAAGATTGGATTTTTTTGATCATTTTTCATATATAAATCTTTTCCATCTGAGCTATGGTTGATTTTATATGATTTTTAGAAGTTTTTGGTATTTTCTGGAATTTCCTGAATTATTTTTAAACTAAAAATCCCAGAAAATCTTTTACTGCGTCAGCATGACATCATGCTAACGTCAGGCAGTCAACAGGGCCAGTCCAAGTCAAACCTGACTAGTGGGACCCATTGGTCAGTGTCACAGTTAACTAATTAACTAATTAGAATTAAATTAACACCTAATCTAGGTTTGACTTGCGGGCAGGGCCCACATGTCAGTGACCCAGGGGGTCAAACCCGTGGTCAAAACAGGTCCAACTCGCCGGCGTTTAGCCGCCGGCGAGGCCAAACTTGGCGGTGGGGTGCGGGTTTCGTGCTCCGGCTGCCAAATCGACGGCGAGTTGGACCTACACCTACGGGTAGCTGGAGGCAAACCGCATCGGGTGGAGGTGGTGGCTTGCCTCGGGGTCGCCGGAGATGACGCCGGCGACGAGTCCAGCGGCGGCCGGAGTTCGGCGAAGTCCAAAACGACGGTGCGGTGCTCGTAGAGGAGCGTGAAGTGGTCCTACAGCATCTACGTGTGATGGTGAAGCTGATAGGCACGGTGGCCGGACCAATGGATGGCCGGGCCTCGTCGGCGACAAGCTCCGCGGCGGTGCGTGCAGGTGAGCTTCGTGCGGTGCGTTCCAGGGGAGTAGAGAGCCAACGGAGAGGGGGAGGACGAAGCTGGGCTCACAGGGGTTGCAGCAGGCGCCGAAGCGAGCTCGGGGGTGGTCGGAGCTGAGCGGAACGGCGAGGGGGATCTCCGCGGCCGGAGTTGGGGAAGAAGAGGTCGGGGGCGTCTCCAGGGCGGGCGAGCGCTCGGGGCTCGGCCTGTTCGAAGTAGTCGAGGACGCCGAGACGATGGACACCAAGGCGGGGCTCAGGGACGACGGTGGGCGCGGCTTCTACGACGGTGTGAGCACGACGGCGTCGGCCATGGCGCGGGGAGAGCAAGGGAGAGGAGCTGGGGAGAGGGGGAGGTGTCTGCGAGGTCGGGGGCGTCATGTACGACCGATCCAGCCCTCCAGGACGGCGAGGGGAGGAAGCAGGGCAGCGGGCAGCTGCGTGGCGCGCGGTACGGTCGCCGTCGAGCACCTGCCTGCCTGCCTGGCCGAGCCAAGCATCTCGCTGGAGCGGCAGCTGGGCTGGGCCGGCAGGTGGGCCGGGTGGGGCGACAGGTAAACTTCTTCTCTCTCTCTTTTTTTCTATTTCTTTTCTGTTTCATTTGTTTTGGAACTTTGTTAATTAAATAAAATGCCAGAGCATTTTTATAACTCATAACACTTGTCATACCTACTGTATATAATATCAACAGTAGGAAACATTATAGTTTATGATTATTTGAGCATTTAAAATATTTTATAGCATTTAAATGCCCAAATTCAAATACCATATGATTTAATCCAGTGACCTTGGATGTCCTAGAAAATTGTGCACCATTTTTAGCAAAGGTTTGAGACCAAGGCAGAAATGATGAACATTTTTGAAGGTCATTTTGGGTACATAGGAAAATATTTTACCAAATCCTAGTTGTTAGAAGAGGGGTGCTGGAGTTTCTGTCATTCCCATTTCAATTTTCTTTGAAAAGTAAACATGATGCACACACCAACTAACCCTAATGCAAGTGCTAACTAGGGATGTGACAACTCACCCCCACTTAAAAGAATAGCGTCCCGAGATTCGGGTTCCTCCGGAAAGAGGGTGGGGTACTCAAGTCGAAGACGATCCTCCCTTTCCCAAGTAGCTTCACTCTTGGAATGATGTGACCATTGAGCCTTGAGAACCTTGATATTGTGGCGTCGAGTGGTGCACTCGGTTTGATCAAGAATACGAACGGGGTATTCTCGATATGTGAGATTGTCCTGGAGATCAAGCGTTTCGTGGTCCAATCCGCGGATAGGATCCGAGAAGCAACGCCTGAGTTGAGAAACGTGGAACACGTCATGAACTCTGGAGAGGTGCGGAGGTAGTTCCAGTTGGTAGGCAACTTCTCCTCTTTTGGTAAGAATGCGAAAAGGACCGATGTAACGAGGGGCCAATTTGCCTTTGATACCGAAGCGATGGGTTCCCTTAAGAGGAGTAACCCGAAGGTAAGCCTTATCGCCGACTTCAAAAGTCACAGCCTTATGATGACTATCATATTGGCTCTTTTGGCGAGATTGGGCTGTTTTCAATCTCTCACGAACGATGCGAACTTGTTCTTCTGCTTCCTGGATCATATCCGGACCAAAGAATTGTCTTTCCCCGATGTCTGACCAGTTAAGAGGTGTTCGACACCTTCGTCCATATAGAACTTCGAAGGGAGCTTTGCCTAAGCTGGCTTGATAGCTATTGTTATAAGCGAATTCGGCAAATGGAAGACACTTTTCCCATTCCATACCGAAAGAAATGACAGAGGCTCGAAGCATGTCTTCCAGGATTTGATTGACTCATTACACTTGACCACTTGACTGCGGATGGATGGCGGTACTGAAGGAGAGATAGGTTCCCATAGCATTCTGGAAACTTTCCCAAAATCGTGAAGTAAAAAGACTTCCACGGTCTGAGTTAATCTCCAAAGGCACACCATGAAGTGATACTATCCGAGAGACATACAAATCTGCTAGCTGGCTAGCGGTAATACTCTCTCGAACAGGCAGGAAATGAGATGCTTTAGAGAGGCGGTCGATAACGACGAAGATAGCATTATTCCCTTTCCTGGTCCTGGGAAATCCGGTAATGAAGTCCATACCGACTTTGTCCCATTTCCATTCAGGAATAGCTAAAGGTTGAAGGGTGCCAGCAGGCCGTTGATGCTCTGCTTTGACTCGACGACAAACGTCGCAGTTAGCAATGAATTGAGCGATTTCTCTCTTCATCCTAGTCCACCGGAATCTCTGACGTAGATCCTGATACATTTTAGTACTACCGGGATGAATCGTGAGAGGGGATTCATGAGCGTCCTTAAGGATTAATTGCCGTAGATGGTGGTTCTTGGGAACCACTACACGGTTCTCAAAGAAAACAACACCTCGATCATCCATAGAGAAACTTTTAGCAAGTCCGCTAGCAATGTTCTCTTGGAGTCGGGATATACCTTTATCACGCTTCTGGGCAGCTATAACTTGATCCATAAGGGTAGGTTTCGCCACCAAGGTGGAAAGGAATCCTCGAGGAACAATGTGAAGGTTAAGCTTACGGAATTCCTCATGGAGAAGTGGTTGACTTTGTTGTAACATTAAGTTGTTACAATATGACTTACGACTTAGTGCATCAGCCATGACATTGGCCTTTCCGGGGGTATAAGTGATTCCTAAGTCGTAGTCTGTGAGCAACTCAACCCAACGTCTTTGCCTGAGATTTAGATCCGGTTGGGTGAAGATATACTTCAAACTTTGGTGATCAGTGAAGATTTCACAGTGATTACCAAGGAGGTAATGTCGCCATGTTTTGAGTGCGTAGACTACAGCTGCAAGCTCTAGATCATGAGTAGGATAGTTATCCTCATGTGGACGCAACTGTCGGGATGCGTATGCAATCACTTGACGATCTTGCATGAGAATGCAACCTAGTCCTTGTCGCGAGGCGTCGCAATAGATTATAAAATTCTTAGAAAAATCTGGTGGTACCAGTACAGGTGCAGATGTCAGGCGTCTTTTCAGTTCCTGAAAACTGGACTCGCACTGTGGGGTCCACTCAAACTTTTTATCTTTCTTGAGGAGTTCAGTTAGAGGTTTGGCAACCCTGGAGAAGTTCTCGACGAAACGTCGGCAATAGCTCGCTAAGCCAAGAAAACTCCTAACTTGCTTGACCAATTCAGGAGGAGTCCAGTCAAGGACGGCTTGAACTCGCTCGGGATTGACAGCAATACCCTTGCCAGAGATCACATGACCTAGATAGGTTACTTCTGGCAACCAAAATTCACATTTAGAGAATTTGGCATAAAGGTGGTGCTCTCGAAGTTTCGTCAATACCAGCCTTAAATGCTCGGCATGATCTTCCTTGTTCTTGGAATAGATGAGTATATCATCGAGGTATACCACGACGAATTTATCCAAATACTCCATGAATATAGAATTCATTAACCGAGGAAAGGTAGCTGGGGCATTGGTTAATCCGAAGGACATAACGGTGTACTCATATTGGCCATAACGAGTAACAAAAGCCGTTTTAGGAATGTCCCCGTTCTTGATTTTGATTTGATGGTAGCCCAACCTCAAATCCATCTTAGAGAAGACTGAGGATCCAGCGAGCTGATGATACAGGTCGTTGATCCTGGGAAGCGGATACTTATTCTTTATGGTGACCAGATTGACAGGTCGGTAATCTACAACCATCCGCTCCGTTCCATCCTTCTTCTTGACGAAGAGGACGGGGCAAGCCCAAGGGGAAGAACTAGGACGGATGAAACCTTTTTGCAAGGACTCATCGAGTTGTTTCTTTAGCTCAGCTAATTCTAGTGGTGCCATCTTATAAAGTCTCCTAGAGATTGGGACAGTTCCAGGGATAAGATCTATCACGAACTCGACATCTCTGTCAGGTGGAACTCCTGGCAGTTCTTCTGGAAAAACATCCGGGAAGTCACAGACTACCGGGATATCTTCGAGTTCTGGTAGAGGGCTGGCATTAAGAGAGTAGAGCTGACGCTCAGCCATTCGGATCAAGACATTGAGTATCTTGCCGGATGGGTGTGTAAGTTGAACGGTCCTAGTGTAGCAATCAATCTTGGCGTAATGAGTTGTCATCCAATCCATACCCAAGATGATGTTTATGTCCGAGGACTTTAGAGCGATTAGAGATGCAAGGAAAACAAGTCTATCGACAAGGATTTCATTTCCATGGCTTACCCTAGAGGTTTGCCACTTTGAACCAGGAGTTTGAATAACCATGGAAGTAGGCATGTCACAAAAAGTCATGTTGTGCAATCGAGCATAGATCTCAGATATGAACGAACGGGATGCTCCAGTATCGAAAAGAACAGATGCCGGATGGCAGTTGACGAGAAGCGTACCAAGGACGACGTTAGAATCCTCATAAGCTTCTTCAGCAGAGACATAGTTGACATGACCACGTGTAGTGGGGATTGGCTTGACATAATTCACCTTGCCGGTTGGCTTACCACGGCCAACGGGTTTTCCTGGTTGGTTCTGAGGACACTCACGCATGTAGTGTCCCGGTTCTCCACACTTGAAACATGTCACAGTGGTGGTGTGTGGAGCGAAGTTGGAAGGTGGTCCTCCATAGGTCTTAGCAGGTGCAAACTATTGAGTTAGGCGAGGCGCCTCATAGGATGGCCTCGGTGTGTACTTGGGTGGCAGAGCGGTGTTAGGAACCCACACACGGCGCTTATGAGAACCAGAGCCGGATGAGGAACCAAAATCTCGAGTATGCTTGCGGGTGGCCTCGAAGTCGGTCTGGCCTGTTTCAGCACTGATAGCCTTGTTAACCAACTTCTGGAAGGAAGTGCACTGGTGCAGACATAGATCTCGACGGAGTTCAGGGCTGAGTCCCTTGCGGAACCTCGCCTGCTTCTTGGCATCGGTGGATACTTCTTCAGGTGCATAGCGTGCCAGGTTACCAAACTCGCGACTATAGCCATCCACAGTTAAACGGCCCTGGGTGAAATTGCAGAATTCCTCCCGCTTGCGATCCATGAGACCTTCCGGAATGTGGTGTTCACGGAATGCCTCACTGAACTCAACCCATGTAGTGACTTGGCCAGCAGGACGCATAGCTTCAAAGTTTTCCCACCAAAGACTGGCAGGGCCCTCAAGATGGTAGGCGCCGTAGATAACCTTGTCAGCTTCGGCCACACGGGCAGAGTGTAGCTTGTGGGTAATACTACGTAGCCAGTCATCAGCATCCAGAGGTTCAGTGGAGTGATGGAACTTCGGAGGACACATCTTGATAAAATCGTGGATTGACACCACGTCGTTCCTCTGACGGAACCCAGTGTTCTGCTCTATGCGTTCCAGCAGACGGTTGGTCTCTCTCTTGTTCCGTTCTGCTTCAAGCATAACTTCCGCCAAGGAGGGTGGTTGGGGCAGATTCCCATCTCTAGCCCCACTAGCCTCACCCTGCTCCTGAGCAGCAGGAGTGCTGCGAGTGTTGACCATCCTAGGAAAACAAAACAACAGTTTATACAAGGATGGCAAAAATTTGACATAGAAGTGCAGAATGTAATGGATGACACGGAATGCAAGGATGTTCATCCGTACGACATGGTAATATAGGGACTGCTATATATACACCCGTGGTCATACACACCATACAAAGTTTAGTACAAGCCAAGGCTAAAGTACAACTGCGGTGAAAGATGATACATCCCATCAGAGGCATTCCAAGCTCCTATACATTATTTAACTACACCTCCGGAACTCAGTACACACTATGTCATATTCCACAAGACGCGCAGGACTGTGGAAATACAACTACTACGATACTACTACAACCACGGTCTAGCTCAGACATTCGCGTAGTAACCCTCGTAAAGATTACCACCGTAGCCTGGAAGTGGAACAGATGGATCTTGGAACTCGCGAGCACTCGAAGGCTGTGGACCATAGGGGCATGGGTGTGGCCTCGGTCCCGATGCTGGTGGTAACCGACGCCCACGTGGAGGTGTAATACCCCCAACGTCACGCCAATCCATGCGATCAGGCAGACGAGTCCGCACGGGGTACAAATCCCGCATGTCCAGATATCCGGCGTGCACAACAGGTGCAAGCCGTGTCAAAGTAGTCCAGTGGGCGGCTTGGGTGTAGACCACGACATGTGCTCGGCAGACTTCAAGCGAAAGCCGACGTGGGTGTAGACCACGACCTAACCAACCACTCAAGTCTCTCGTCCAGGTTTATCGCCTATTTGGGTTCCATCCATGGGGAGATCCGACCGGGGTGTCGCTCACGGCCCCAAACAATGTGTACAGGGTTCCCGAGTCACCAAACAGGCAACCGGTACACCGTGCCACGTACCTGTCGCATCACAGCCCACCCCGAGGGTCAGCGCTGTGCACGACCTCCAGTAAACTATAAACACCAGAAACTAGTTGCAACTCCTGGACAGAGTACAAGGGCAGTCAATAAGTCGAGAGGGGTCATATTTCAGGGCCCAATGTGTGGTAGTAACTGTAACTTGAATCACACACACAGATCTCGGGTCCTATGGACGATTCCAATGAAACAACCCACCATGTACTCCTACATGGCCTTTAATCGATACCTTTACCAAGCGTATTCCACACTTCCTTCTCATTATCGGTATGATCATTTCACTCTGATCCATCACCCAGATGAACCAGACCAGACACAACTCTAAGCATAGCAGGCAACATAAACAAATAGCATGGTGGATCACACATCACATGGCTCAATCAACTCCTACACATGCTAGTGGGTTTCAACTATTTACTGTGGCAATGACAGGTCATGCAAGGGATAGGGTTCAACTACCACAGCAAGTAGCAGTTCACACGCTGTTGCCTTAATGCAGTTAAAGAGAGCAGGAGCGAGAAGATTGGGTTTGTATCGGAATGATCAATGATTGCTTGCCTGACAAAGTAGTTGTCGGGTACTGCTCTTCAACTGGATACGCAGCAGTATCCTCGGGAGCAGGACCTAAGACAGAGAATACCGGCGATACAATCATTAACAAACAAATGCAACAATATGATGCATGCTCCTGACATGGCAAGATGCATGTGTGTTGGCTAATGCAACTAAAACCAGAAGGGTTTGAACCTATTCGAATCAAAGATTCAAATTGGAGTTCAAACTATTATTTAAATAAGTGCATTATCATGTTTTTGATGTATACAACAAGTTAACTTGTTCAAACATGCATGAAACCAGTGCCATTGGAAATATTGGATTTTTCTGATCATTTTTCATATATAAATCTTTTCCATCTGAGCTATGGTTGATTTTATATGATTTTTAGAAGTTTTGGGTATTTTCTGGAATTTCCTGAATTATTTTTAAACTAAAAATCCCAGAAAATCCTTTACTGCGACAGCATGACATCATGCTGACGTCAGGCAGTCAATAGTGCCAGTCCAAGTCAAACCTGACCAGTGGGACCCACTGGTCAGTGTCATAGTTAACTAAATAACTAATTAGAATTAAATTAACACCTAATCTAGGTTTGACTTGCGGGCAGGGCCCACATGTCAGTGACCCAGGGGGTCAAACCCGTGGTCAAAACAGGTCCAACTCGCCGGCGTTTAGCCGCCGACGAGGCCAAACACGGCGGTGGGGTGCGGGTTTCGTGCTCCGGCTGCCAAATCGACGGCGGAGCACACCTACGGGTAGCTGGAGGCAAACCGCATCGGGTGGAGGTGGTGGCTGGCCTCGGGGTCACCGGAGATGACGCCGGCGACGAGTCCAGCGGCGGCCGGAGTTCGGCGAAGTCGAAAACGACGGTGCGGTGCTCGTAGAGGAGCGTGAAGTGGTCCTACAGCATCTACGTGTGATGGTGAAGCTGATAGGCACGGTGGTCGGACCAATGGATGGCCGGAGCCTCGTCGGCGACGAGCTCCGCGGCGGTGCGTGCAGGTGAGCTTCGTGCGGTGCGTTCCAGGGGAGTAGAGAGCCAACGGAGAGGGGGAGGACGAAGCTGGGCTCACAGGGGTTGCAGCAGGCGCCGGAGCGAGCTCGGGGGTGGTCGGAGCTGAGCAGAACGGCGAGGGGGATCTCTGCGGCCGGAGTTGGGGAAGAAGAGGTCGAGGGCGTCTCCAAGGCGGGCGAGCGCTCGGGGCTCGGCCTGTTCGATGTAGTCGAGGACGGCGGAGACGACGGACACCAAGGCGGGGTTTAGGGACGACGGTGGGCGCGGCTTCTACGACGGTGCGAGCACGACGGCGTCGGCCATGGCGCGGGGAGAGCGAGGGAGAGGAGCTGGGGAGAGGGGGAGGTGTCTGCGAGGTCGGGGGCGTCGTGTACGACCGATCCAGCCGTCCAGGACGGCGAGGGGAGGAAGCAGGGCGGCGGGCAGCTGCGTGGCGCGCGGTGCGGTCGCCGTCGAGCACCTGCCTGCCTGCCTGGCCGAGCCAAGCAGCTCGCTGGAGCGGCAGCTGGGCTGGGCCGGCAGGTGGGCCGGGTGGGGCGCCAGGTAAACTTCTTCTCTCATAACTCATAACACTTCTCATACCTACTGTATATAATATCAAGAGTAGGAAACATTATAGTTTATGATTATTTGAGCATTTAAAATATTTTATAGCATTTAAATGCCTAAATTCAAATACCATATGATTTAATCCAGTGACCTTGGATGTCCTAGAAAATTGTGCACCATTTTTAGCAAAGGTTTGAGACCAAGGCAGAAATGATGAACATTTTTGAAGGGCATTTTGGGTACATTGGAAAATATTTTATCAAACCCTAGTTGTTAGAAGAGGGGTGCTGGAGTTTCTGTCATTCCCATTTCAAATTTCTTTGAAAAGTAAACATGATGCACACACCAACTAACCCTAATGCAAGTGCTAACTAGGGATGTGACAATGTACTACGATTTCTGAAGGATTTTTGAAGGATTTTTGAAGGATTTCATTACATACATGTTTCCCCCCATATTGGTTGATTGATCCATTTGGTTACAATCCATAAGAATTTCTCCTTTGGATTCATCTATACTAGTTTTCTTAGGGAACTTTTCATCCAGTCCAACCTCTTGTGAATTAGGTTAGATTTTTCTAGTTTGTAATCATTACAAATCTGGCAAACCAAATAGGCATGTAGTAGTGTTCAAAACTACATGTAGGCACTAACACGTTTTCTTATTTTTCATATAAGATTAGACCCAGTGGTGGATAATGTGATACAATATAACAATGACATCGAATGCCAAGATCAGCATCTTAGAAATTACTTTGAACTCCTACTGAGGGACCTTACCGGATATTATATTCGCCAAGTTATTTGTTGTTGGAGCAAGGGTGCTGAAGGTAATGAGGTTTTCCCTACATTTATTTCGTAAAAATAAATGGTTTGTTGATCAGCTCCGGCGGCTGCGGTAGAATGAAATAGGCTCCGAAAAAGCTGGATTTCATTTTGGAACTTAAGATGATAGAGTAATCGGAAGTCATCATTTCAACCACATACATGACTTTTAAGTGGCTGGCCCCTTTTGCAAAAATTATGAAGTTTCGAAACCAGCCTGACAAGTGGTAATATTAATTTGAACCTCTATTATATCCATGATCAGCGGATCAGCTCGGGTGTTTTCAGCTGATGAGCTGAATTACATTTCTAATATCAGCTTGAACTTTGTAATCTTTGAATTTGAGCCATATAACTCTGGAATTTGAACCTTGTAATATTTCGAGCTTTTGTGGTACAATATTTGAAATGGCATCATATGAGACTCGTATATTGGTAGCACCATTTTGACCTTAGTATGCCATGGATTTAGATTTTATTAACCATTCTCGAATGTCTTTACCTTGTCGATCTCATAGCACACAATATGTATAGCTAACTCGGCTACGATCTTCGACATTATTGCACACAGTTGGTTTCTTCAACCGTGTGCCTCTAGAGTGCATAATTAATTATTGCACTCGAGTGTCCCTCATCACCCTTCTGTGTAACTTTGCCCACATCACCCACTGGTAAACTTATGACCGAAGTCATTCCACACAATTCATTTTTACAAAGGTTTTTGCCAATAAACACTCACTATTTTCCCTATTATAGCTGACGCGTGGCCAAACTAGCCGGGCGGGAAGCTTGCACGGTTGCGCGGGAACAAGCTCAACAATGATACATTTGGTGCCTCTTCGAGCCCACGTGTGCGGTGTTCTGAAGCATGCACTGGAATCCCCCGCTATGTATGCAGTGACATGACGTGACGATTACAGGCCCGCCAGTGCCCATTTATTACAGTGTCCATTTAAGCCTTGTGTCTCTTCAACCTTTTGATCGTGCCCCACTATTGCAAGAAGCAAACCCACAATGAAAAATTCTTCAAGGGTATCCTTCACGGCTCCAATGGCGTTTCGAGTGGCCACTGTCGACGATTAGCAGTTCACCATGCATGCCATGGTGGACACCAACAGAAGGTTCACCGAGCTCTCGGTGGTGTACACCAACAACCCGGTCTGGGTTGAGCACTCCATCCACATCACGGAGTTGTTGCTTGCTGAGGAGAAGTACAAGGTGGTCGGGTTCGATCTCATTTACACCCACGCTCGTGCAAAGTCTCGTCCCAAGGTCGCCTTTGATACGTCTCCAACGTATCTATAATTTTTTATTGTTCCATGCTATTATTTAGGAAGTCTTGGATGTTTAATGGGCTTTATCATTCACTTTTATATCATTTTTGGGACTAACCTACTAACCCAAAGGCCCAGTCCAGATTGTTGTTTTTTGCCTGTTTCAGGGTTTTGTACAAAAAGAATATCAAACGGAGTCCAAACGGAATGAAACCTTCGCGAGAGATATTTTTGGAGAAAATCATGCACGCGGAGCTTGAGAACCACGTCAGGGGATCGAGTGCTGGCCCACGAGGGTGGGGGCGCGCCCCCTTCCCAGGGCGCGCCCCCCTGCCTCGTGGCCCCCTCGAGCGTCCCCCGGTGCCCTCCTTCTTCCTATATAAGTCTACGTACCCCAGAACCTTCACGAACAGAGAGAAACCCCTAATTCCACCGACGTACCTTCTGTTCCCACAAAGATCCCATCTTGGAGCCTGTTCCGGAGCTCCACCGGAGGGGGATCTATCACGAAGTCCTTCATCATCATCATCATCGCCCTTACCATGAGTTGTGAGTAGTTTACCACAGACCTTCGGGTCCATAGCTAGTATCTAGATGGCTTCTTCTACCTCTCTAGATCCCAATACAAAGTTCTCCTCGGTCTTCGAGGAGATCTATTCGATGTAAACTCTTTTTGCGGTGTGTTTGTCTAGATCTGATGAATTGTGAGTTTATGATCAAGGTTATCTATGAAAGATATTTGGTTCTTCTCTGAACTTTTTATGTCTGCTCATAATATCCTTGCAAGTCTCTTCGGATTATTGGTTTGGTTTGGCCTACTAGATCGATAGTTCTTGCAATGGGAGAAGTGCTTGGCTTTGGGTTCAATCTTGCGGTGTCCTTTCCCAGTGACAGTAGGGGCAACAAGGAACATATTGTATTGTTGCCATCATGGATAAAAAGATGGGGTTTATATCATATTGCTTGAGTTTATTCCTCTACATCATGTCATCTTGCTTAAGGCGTTACTCTGTTCTAATGAACTCAATACACTAGACACTTGCTGGATAGCGGTCGATGTGTGGAGTAATAATAGTAGATGCAGGCAGGAGTCGGTCTACTTGTCTCGGACGTGATGCCTATATACAATGATCATGCCTAGATTGTCTCATAATTATTCGCTTTTCTATCAATTGCTCGAGAGTAATTTGTTTACCCATCGTAGAATATCGCTATCATGAGAGAAGCCACTAGAGAAAACTATGGCCCCCGGGTCTATTCTCAACTTATCAATCTACATCTACTTTACTTTTCTTGCTTTTATTTGTTGTTCTTATAAACCAAAAATACCAAAAATATAAACTATCATCTCTATCAGATCTCACTTTCGTAAGTGACCGTAAAGGGATTGACAACCCCTTATTGTGTTGGCTGCGAAGTTCTTATTTGTTTGTGCGGGTGCAAGGGACTCGCGCGTGGTCTCCTACTGGATTGATACATTGGTTCTCAAAAATTGAGGGAAATACTTATGCTATTGTGCTGAATCTCCCTTTCCTCTTCAAGGGAATACAACAGAAGCTCAAGAGGTAGCAAGAAGAATTTCTGGCGCCGTTGCCGGGGAGGCTTACACAAAAGTCATATACCAAGTACCTATCACAAACCCTTATCCTTCGCGTTACATTTATTTGCCTCTCGTTTTCCTCTCCCCCACTTCACCCTTGCCGTTTTATTTGCCCTTCTTCCGCCTCTGTTTATCATTAGCTTGCTTCTTGTCTGCTTGTGTGTGTTAGATTGCTTGCCTGTTACTATGGCTCAGAACAATACCAAATTGTTTGACTTCTCCAATACCAACAACAATGATTTTATTAGAACTCCAATTGCTCCTATTACCGATGCTGAATCATGTGAGATCAATGCTGCTTCGTTGAATCTTGTCATGAAAGATCAATTCTCCGGCCTTCCTAGTGAAGATGACGCTACCCATCTAAACAACTTTGTTGATTTGTGTGATACGTAAAAGAAAAGGGATACGGATAACGATATTGTTAAATTGAAGTTATTTCCGTTTTCACTTAGAGATCGTGCTAAAACTTGATTTTCGTCTTTGCCAAGAAATAGTACTGATTCGTGGAATAAGTGCAAAGATGCTTTTATCTCTAAGTATTTCCCTCCTGCCAAGATCATCTCTCTTAGAAACGATAATATGAATTTTAAGCAATTAGATCATGAGCATGTTGCACAAGCTTGGGAGAGAATGAAATTGATGATACGTAATTTCCCTACACATGGTTTGAATCTATGGATGATTATTCAGAGTTTTTATGCTGGCTTGAATTTTGCTTCTAGAAATCTTTTAGATTCGGCCGCCGGAGGCACTTTCATGGAAACTACCTTAGGAGAAGCTACCAAACTGCTAGATAATATTATGGTTAATTATTCTCAATGGTAGACCAAAAGATCGACTAGTAAAAAAGTGCATGCTATCGAAGAAATTAGTGTTTTGAGTGGAAAGATGGATGAACTGACGAAAATATTTGCTGCTAAGAGTGCTTCTTCTGATCCTAATGATATGCCTTTGTCCACATTGATCGAGAATAACAATGAATCTTTTGATGTGAATTTTGTTGGTAGGAATAATTTTGGTAACAATGCTTATAGAGGTAATTTCAATCCTAGGCCTTTTCCTAGTAATTCCTCTAATAATTATGGTAATACCTACAACAACTTTTATGGAAAGATGCCTTCTGAATTTGAAACTAGTGTTAAGGAGTTTATGATCTCGCAAAAGAATTTCAATGCTTTGCTTGAAGAGAAACTGCTTAAGGTTGATGAATTGGCTAGAAGTGTGGATATAATTACTGTTGATGTTGATTCTTTGAAACTTAGATCTTTCCCACCTAAGCATGATATCAATGAGTCTCTCAAAGCCATTAGAATTTCCATTGATGAATGCAAAGAAAGAACTGCTAGCATGCGTGCTAAAAGAGATGATTATATTAAATCGTGTTCTTCTAGCTATAATGAAAATAAAGATGAAGATCTGAAAGTTATTGATGTGTCTCCTACTAGATCCTTGTTTTCTAGTATAAATCTTGATGAGAATAGGATTGGAGATGATTCTGCTTTAAGGTGTCCCACTGATTCAGAGTTTTTAGATCTTGCTGCTAAAACTGCTAAAGGTGGGAGTGAAGAGATTAGAACTTTGCATAGTGATGAACCCACTACTTTGGATTTCAATGGATTCAAGTATGATAATTGCTCTTTGATTGATTGTATTTGCTTGTTGCAATCTGTGCTAATTTCTCCGCATGCTTATAGTTAAAATAAAGCTTTCACCAAACACATAGTTGATGCTTTGATGCAATCTTATGAAGAAAAACTTGATTTGGAAGTTTTTATCCCTAGAAAGCTTTATGATGAGTGGGAACCTACTATTAAAATAAAAATAAAATATCATGAATGCTATGCTTTGTGTGATTTGGGTGCTAGTGTCTCCACTATCCCAAAAACTTTGTGTGATTTGCTAGGGTTCCATGAGCTTGATGATTGTTCTTTAAATTTGCATCTTGCGGATTCCACTATTAAGAAACCTATGAAGATAATTAATGATGTTCTTATTGTTGCCTATGGGAATTATGTGCCCGTAGATTTCATTGTTCTTAATATAGAGTGCAATCCTTAATGTCCTATTATTCTTGGTAGACCTTTCCTTAGAACGATTGGTGCAATTATTGATATGAAGAAGGAAATATTAGATTCCAATTTCCGTTAAGGAAAGGCATGGAACACTTTTCTAGAAAGAAAATAAAATTACCATATGAATCTATCATGAGAGCCACTTGTAGATTGCCTTCCAAAGATGGCAATACCTAGTTTTATCTTGTATCGTGCCTAGCTAGGGGCGTAAAACGATAGCGCTTGTTGGGAGGCAACCCAATTTTTTGTTTTTGTTTATTTGCAGTTAGGGAATAAATATTGCATCTACCCTCTTATTAGATATGGTTTCATGTTTTGTTTAGTGTTTGTGCCATGTAGAACCTTTGGGAAGACTTGTGTGAAGTTTATGTGATCTTGCTGTGAAAAACAGGATCGTTAGCGCTAGCTCAAGTGGTCTTCAGATTTTACTAGAGCGTGATTTTTAGTTGATTTTTTTTGCAGATGAAGGGTAGACAAATTCCGAAAATTTAACAATTTAGTTTTATTTTTTTGGAGTTCAAGAAGTAGGCGAAACCTCCAGATTACTACAGACTGTTCTGTTTTTGACAGATTCTGTTTTTCGTGTGTTGTTTGCTTATTCCGATGCATCTATGAGTAGTATTTGAGGATATGAACCATAGAGAAGTTGGAATACAGTAGGTTTAACACCAATATAAACAAAGAATGAATTCATTGCTGCACTTTTGAGTAGTGGTTTGCTTTCTTATACTAACGGAGCTCACGAGAGTTTTTGTCTAAGTTTTGTGTTGTGAAGTTTTCAAATTTTGAGTATTGCTTTGATCGACTATGGAACAAGGAGTAGCAAAGGCCTAAGCTTGGGGATGCCCATGGCACCCCAAGTAAATTCAAGATAATCAAAAGCCTAAGCTTGGGGATGCCCCGGGAAGGCATCCCCTCTTTCGTCTTCATCCATCGGTAACTATACTTGGAGCTATATTTTTATTCGCAACATGTTATGTGTTTTGCTTGGAGCGTCTTGTATAATTTGAGTCTTTGCTTGTTAGTTTGCCACAATCATACTTGCTAGACACACCTATTTGAGAGAGTTAAATATGGCTTAGAAATTATTAGAACACTCTATGCGCTTCACTTATATCTTTTGAGTTGAATAGTTTTTGCTCTAGTGCTTCACTTATATCTTTTAGAGCACGGTGGTGGTAATATTTTTGTAGAAATTGTTGTACTCTCATGATTCACTTATATCTATTTGGGAGTCTATTAAAACAGCATGGTAATGTTTTTAGGCTAAAGAAACTAGTCTTCACATGATAAACATCCAATGTCAATGTAGAATTTTTTTCACACTAAGTGCATTGAATATGATGAGATGTTGGATGCTTGATAATTTTTTTGAGACATGAGTATAGTGATATTAGAGTCATTCTAGTGGAGTTATTGTGAAATTGAGCAATACTTGTGTTAAGGTTAGTGATTCTCGTATCATGCACGTATGGTGAACCGCCATGTGAAGAAGTTAGAGAATGAGGTATTTGTAGAGTGCCAACCTTTGTGTGGGGGTCGGGGGAGCGCGATGGTTAACTCCTACCAACCTCCCCCCTAGGAGCATGCATTGATTGCTTTGTTTTGATGACTCGAAGATTTTTGCAATAAGTATATGAGTTCTTATGACTGATGTTGAGTCCATGGATTATACGCACTCTCACCCTTCCACCAATGCTAGCCTCTTTTGTACCGCGCAACTTTTTTTGTTGCCATAAACCCACTATATATCCTTCCTCAAAACATCCACCATATTGTTCCTCAAAACAGCCACCATACCTACCTATCATGGCATTTCCATAGCCATTCCGAGATATATTGCCATGCAACTTTCCACCGTTACGTTCATATGACATGCATCATATTGTCATATTGCCATTGCATGATCATGTAGTTGACATCGTATTTGTGGCAAAGCCACCATGCATAATTTTTATACATGTCACTCTTGTTTCATTGCACATACCGGTACACCACCAGAGGCATTCATATAGAGTCATACTTTGTTGTAGTATCGAGTTGTAATATTGAGTTGTAATGAAAGTGTGATGATCATCATTATTAAAGCATTATCCCATGGGAGGAAAGGCTAAATCTATAAAGCCCCTCCGCAAAAAAAAAGAAAAAAAGAAGAAGAAAGACTAAAGAAAAAAAGAAAGGCCAAAAAAAGGAAAAAAAGAAAAGAAAAAGGGACAATTTCTACTATCTTTTTTCCACGGTTGTGCTTCAAAGTTGCACCATGTTCTTCATTGTAGAGAGTCTCATGTTTAGTCACTTTTCATATACTAGTGGGAATTTTCATTATAGAACTTGGCTTGTATATTCCAACGATGGGCTTCGTCAAATGCCTTAGGTCTTCTTTAGCAAGCAAGTTGGATGCACACCCACTAGTTTCTTTTGTTGAGCTTTCATTCATATTTAGCTCTATTGCATCCGTTGCATGGCAATCCATACTCGCTCACATTGATATCTATTGATGGGCATCTCCATAGCCCGTTGATACGCCTAGTCGATGTGAGACTATCTCCCTCCTTTTTGTCTTCTCGACAACCACCTCTATTCCACCCATAGTGCTATATCCATGGCTCACGCTCATGTATTCCGTGAAAATTGAAAGGTTTGAAAAGATAGAGTATGGAAACAAATGCTTGGCTGAAATCGGGGTTGTGCATGATATGAATATTCTGTGTGATAATGAGGGAGCATAGCCAACACTATATGATTTTGTTGGGATAACTTTCTTTAGTCATAGTATTTTGAGAAGACATGATTGCTCTGTTAGTATTGCTTGAAGTATTATTATTTCTTATGTCAATATAGACTTTTATCTTGAATCTTTTAGATCTGAACATCCATGCCACAATTAAGAGAATTACATTGAAAAACTATATTGGTTAGAATTACACATCTAAAATTCTTTTTTTATCATTTACGTACTCGAGGACGAGTAGGAATTAAGCTTGGGGATGCTTGATACGTCTCCAACGTATCTATAATTTTTTTAGTGTTCCATGCTATTATATATGAAGTCTTGGATGTTTAATGGGCTTTATCATTCACTTTTATATCATTTTTGGGACTTACCTACAAACACAAAGGCCCAGTCCAGATTGCTGTTTTTTGCATGTTTCAGGGTTTTGCAGAAAAAGAATATCAAACGGAGTCCAAACGGAATGAAACCTTCGCGAGAGATATTTTTGGAGAAAATCACGCACGCGGAGCTTGAGAACCACGTCAGGGGATCGAGGGCTTGCCCATGAGGGTGGGGGCGCGCCCCCCTTCCCAGGGCGCACCCCCCTGCCTCGTGGCCCCCTCGTGCGTCCCCCGGTGCCCTCCTTCTTCCTATATAAGTCTACGTACCCCAGAACCTCCGTGAACAGAGAGAAAACCCTAATTCCACCGCCGTACCTTCTGTTCCCGTGAAGATCCCATCTTGGAGCCTGTTCCGGAGCTCCACTGGAGGGGGATCTATCACGGAGTCCTTCATTATCATCATCATCGCCCTCACCATGAGTTGTGAGTAGTTTACCATAGACCTTCGGGTCCATAGCTAGTATCTAGATCGCTTCTTCTCCCTCTCTGGATCTCAATACAAAGTTCTCCTCGGTCTTCGAGGAGATCTATTCGATGTAATCTCTTTTTGCGGTGTGTTTGTTGAGATCCGATGAATTGTGAGTTGATCAAGGTTATCTATGAAAGATATTTGGTTCTTCTCTGAACTTTTTATGTGTGCTCATAATATCCTTGCAAGTCTCTTCAAATTATTGGTTTGGTTTGGCCTACTAGATCTATAGTTCTTGCAATGGGAGAAGTGCTTGGCTTTGGGTTCAATCTTGCGGTGTCCTTTCCCAGTGACAGTAGGGGCAGCAAGGCACGTATTGTTCCCATCGAGGATAAAAAGATGGGGTTTATATCATATTGCTTGAGTTTACCCCTCTACATCATGTCATCTTGCTTAAGGCTATTTTATGAACTCAATAGACAAGATGCATGCTGGATAGCGGTCAATGTGTAGAGTAATAGTAGTAGATGCAGGCACGAGTCCGTCTACTTGTCTCAGACATGATGCCTATATACAATGATCATGCCTACATAGTCTCATAATTATTCGCTTTTCTATCAATTGCTCAACAGTAATTTTTACCCGCCGTAGAATTTCGCTATCATGAGAGAAGCCACTAGAGAAAACTATGCCCCCCGGGTCTATTCTCAACATATCAATCTACATCTAATTTACTTTTCTTGCTTTTATTTTCTGTTCTTACAAACCAAAAATACCAAAAATATAAACTATCATCTCTATTAGATCTAACTTTCGTAAGTGACCGTAAAGGGATTGACAACCCCTTGTCGCGTTGGCTGCGAAGTTCTTATTTCTTTGTGCAGGTGCAAGGGACTCGCGCGTGGTATCCTACTGGATTGATACCTTGGTTCTCAAAACATGAGGGAAATACTTACGCTACCGTGCTGCATCTCCCTTTCCTCTTCAAGGGAATACAACACAAGCTCAAGAGGTAACAGCCTTCTCCCCAGGTGCGCGTGCACAATCATGTCCTCGTCTACCACTACTGCATGGACACAAGGCCTTATGAACATTTCCCTAGGTTTGTCAACATACCCCACTACATATTTTCTATGGTGGACATCACCAACGATGTAAAGGTGCTTAAGATCCGGGGTAGCAACGAGCATGAGAAGGACTCACTGGTTCACCTCGCCGAGGCCATCATGGATCCCTACTACAGAGACATGAAGGATTCCTGCAACAAGGACAAGCGTGCCTAGCACTTGTCCTCGATGAAGAAACTCGATAAAGCTCACGTCATGTATGCGACCAACGAGGCGTATACAAGCTATGATATGTACATGCGGATCTTTGACATGAGGAAGTGCCTACTTCCCCAAAACTGTCATGGATCTAACCGGAAGTAGAGAAACGGCAAGTGTTGTTGCAATAAGAAGTAGATGATTAGATCCTCGTTTCTCCTAGTTTTGTATGCATGCAATTGCTTACTTTGGTGTGAGGAAATGTAATGTGTGTAGTCACTTGTGTAATTGTATGCTTAATTTGGTTATGCAATGTTGTCTTTTTAAGCATATATCTTCATGCTCTGTAGACAGAGCGTAGATGTTGTGTGGACAGAGCAAATCATATCGCACACGGACTAAACAATGGAACCCGTTGGTGATTATTTCCTCAATCACTAACAAATGTATACCAGTAATCGTTTGCTCACAACACACATGGCTTGTTAACATGAATTGTCTGTGTTGTTATCGGTCTTACCACAAATTTGTGATTGCAGACCTATTTGACGTGTATCACACACATCTTGTTAAGTTGAACCGTTTTTGTTCTCTTGGCTCAACGCAAAAAATTCAACCGAGTGAACTTTATGCTGTATATCGCACACACATTAATCGGGCTAACCGTTTCTTTTGTGTCGCCTAATCACCAACAGTTCATCCGAGTGAACTATATGTTGTATATTGCACACACCTTCATCTGGCTTCCTGTTTCTATTGTTCTGTCTCATCGCAAACAATTCTTATGAATCAATCGTATGACCGACATTGCACACGCATCTAAAATATAAACCATGATTGATGTATGCACCATCGCAAATGCTTTGCATCTTTTTTGATGTTATTTTACATCACCGTTTCTGATTAATGCATCGCACATAGTTTAGTCAAAGGGTCTCTGATTTTAGCGTCACGTTAGCAGCATCCTGCAGTAGTGTAGTGCCTAGTGCCAGTTCATATTTTTCCTTGTTTTTGTCTTTAAAGAAAATCAATACCAAACGGAGTCCAAACGGGAAGAACCTTTTTGAGGATTTTTCTTGGACCATAAGACACCGAGGATGGTTCAGGAGGAGGCCAGAAGAGCCATGGGTGAGCCAGAAGCTCACCATGTGTGCCCTAGTTGGGCACACCCTATGAGCTTGTGGGTCCCCTATGGGACTTTCTACCCTAATTTTTTTAAATACCCAAATATTCCCCGTACACCAGAGGGCACACCAAAAATACTTTTCTGTAGCTGCAAGTTTCTGTCCTCATGAGATCCCATCTAGAGGCCTTTTCTGGTACTCCACTAGAGGGGATTCGATCACATAGAGCATCTACATCAACCTTGATTCCCTTCTGATGATGTGTGAGTAGTTCACTATAGACCTACAGGTCCATAGCTAGTAACTAAATCGATTCTTCTCTCTCTTTTATCTTTTATACAATGTTTGTTAGAAAAAAAATTAGGCCATCATCGTTCATCAGAGGACCAAGCAATCACACGAGGCACGACACTGAGATTTCCTAACGAGGTTCACCGATATAGCTACATCCCTATGGACGGACTATGGGTGCTCCTCCCCATAATACCATCAATACTGCACTCGGTCGCCCTGGACGCCAGCACATGCCACTCCTACCCCTGTGTTCTTGTGCTATTTTGTTAGAATAGGTTACATCGTGTGTCTACCTTAAATAGAAGTGTCCTATTAGTACACAACTCCATATCCTATCTAAATACAATACTACTCAGAGTCCAACTGTAACCTACCTTGTACACAATATTCCACACAACTCTAACAAACTCCACCATGGCGAATATTCTCCACCACCATGAATTCATCCATGCGTCAAACTTCCATGTACATTGGACTTGAGTTTATCCCATGAGTACCGCTATTACAAAAAAGACTCCATATGATTCCACCTGCAACTTGTAGTCCCTTCATTTCTTGATCACAGCCAACACTCGAATAAAATTAAGTTCCTTGTTACTCTTGTTGTGCTCCCAACTTCCAATGTATCCGTCCAATGCCATCACACACTAATCACTGACTTGTGTGAAAGTGAAGAACTCACATACTGGGTGTCACAAATAAGAGTTACCTGAACTCGACATCACCGCTCCTTCCTCGACCGTCTATCTGAAACTTGGAGAAATTTCACTATTTCTTGTAGTCATCCCGAGTCAAATTGGCAGTTGTCTCACCACATGTATGACCACCAAAGCCCTTTCCCGTCTCCATGTTCCTGTGCATACCACACGCCTCGCCGCTACTACAGCGGCAAGCCTCCGCTGTCCTGGTCAAGTCTGAAGGGTCGCGAAACCACACCACTCAACCCGACTACCGATTACCATCGGACATCACCAACCGATGACGATTTTCACGTTTCCATCAGAACACTAGTCTCTAGTTGAAATTATGTGTCCCTCGCTTTTTCCCACTGAATAGGCTTTGACTCTTAGTGCACTTATGTCGTAGCTCCTGGATCTGGACCGAGTGAAGTTCTGCAAACTCCAGCTCCACCTTCAACAAGACTCCATAGAAGATGATCGGTCCACCCTCACGCCCCATCGACTTCAAGCTCCGTGTGTACATCACCTTGAATCAACCTCGCGCCATAGTCTTGCCGAAGCTACACAAGCCCTTGGGCCCGCGCCACATGTTTCCACGCCCAACAGTCGGTCACCATCAGCATCACGCTTGTATGTCATCATCGCCGATCCCACTACCATCTTCTATTCCAACCAACTCGCGTCAATCCATCAAACTGACTAGTCCATCCCAGCCAAACTCGTTCAAATGTACGACATGCTCGAGGCTCCCAAATCGTCTTCCATGAATTTCCATCCATCACATGATAATTCCAACTTAGCTAGCCTGACTTCCCGCAACACCTTCAAGCATCCCTGTTGTACTAACATATCCGAGCTATCAACGCCATGCCCAAGTACACGAATAGCCTCCGGATGCCAATAGAGATTTCCAACCAAAAAACAGTTTGGTCTTCTCACGTAGTTCCCTTGATAAAAAAAATAATGCTGACTAGGTGCATCTGCATAGCCAACGTCTAGGCAAGTAGTACTCCTGATGGATATGTATCACCTGATTAGCTCTTGCCCGAGTGGACAACACCACGACAGGCATTCACCTGACGTTCCTGTTTCTTCGAGACACATCTCGCACATACTAACTTCCAAACAGCTGACTCGGGCCTTCTTTGGACATGCACGGCCCCGCCTGGCCTGCGCACCAAGCAAGCACTACGCTGCTAGCACCAACATTTGTCGCGCATAGACCTTACTGCCCTTTGGCCTGCACTAGGCCGCCACGCTTTGACCACACGTGCTTTGGGCCTCCCCCCGTCGGAAGACCATACCACCCCGCTACTTCCTGCGACTCGCAAGACCGATATGGAACTGCCATACGCTATGTGACGCCACCTGGATATGATCCAACTTGCCGAGTCCTCTGCATACACGCCGCCCTGGCTTCAGATAAATCTGCTGCTCGCACGTTATGTCGCAGCTTCCTTTGACCGTTACTCTCCCGCAAAATCTTTAGTGGATCTAACACCTCGTCCGTGGAACCTACGGTATGATCGCCCTGTTTTTTTAATAGCTGCTCCGGTTGACTGTCTCGATGATTTCTTCCGTCTCCTAGATCAACGAACAATCTCCGAACAATCTAGCTAATGATACCACTTGTTAGAATATTAATCCGAGGCCATTGTCCATCATCCAAGGACAAAGATATCACACGAGGCATGGCACCGAGATTTGTTAATGAGGTTCACCGATATGGCTACATCCTTGAGGCCTGACTATGGGCGCTCTTCCCCACGATACCGTCAATACCGCACACAGTTGCCGGCACATGTCGCCTACTTCCCCTGCGTTCCTGTGCTATTGTGTTGGCATAGGTTACATCATGGGTCTACCCTCGCTATATATGAGAGGCTTATGATACAAGTGTGCTAATAGGACACAACTCCATATCCTATCTAAACACAATACTACTCAGAGTCCAACTGTAACCAACCGTGTACACAATATTCGATACTACTCTAACAATGTTCTCCTTGATGTTCTTGGAGATCTATTCTATGTAATGTTATTTTGCTGTGCGTTTGTTGAGATCTGATGAATTTTGGGTTTATGATATTATTATCTATGAATATTAATTTAGTTTTCTTTGAAATCTTTTATGCATGATTAAGATAGTTTTGTAATTCTCTTCGGTCTATTCATTTGGTTTGGCCAACTAGATTGTTTTTTCTTGCAATGGGAGAGGTGCTTTATAATGGGTTAAATCTTGAAGTGTCCTCGCCCAGTGATTGAAGGGGCAGCGAGGCACGTATTTGTATTATTGCCATTAAGGATAAAAAAGTCGGGTTTATTCATATCTATTCGATCTATCCCTCTACATCATGTAATCTTTCTTAAGGCATTACTCCGTTCTTGTTAGCTGAATACACTAATTGCATGATGGATATCGGTCAATGTGTGGAGGAATAGTAGTAGATGCAGGCAGGAGTCGATCAACTTGTCATGGACATGATGCACATATTCATGATCAATTCCTTGGACATCATCATAATTATTCGCTTTTATATCAATTGCTGAACACTAATTTGTTTACCCACCATATGTATTATTTCAAGGGAGAAGCCACTAGTGAAAACTATGGCCCCCAGGCATATTTTTCTCATATTATTTTCAGATCTATAGAACCAAAAACACCAAAATACCATGATGCAATTTATTTGCCTTCACTTTATTTTGCACATTATTTATCTTTTATACCTATATCTATCAGATTTCATCCTTGTAGGTAACTGTGAAGGGATTTCATCCTTGTTGGGTGCAAGTATTTGTTTGTTTGTGTAGGAGCCACTAATGGTGACTTGTGTGTTCCTCCTACTGGATTCATACCTAGTTTGTTTACTGAGGGAACTACTTATCTCTACTTATCTGCATCACCCTTTCCTCTTCAAGGGAAAAACTAAGCAACATCGGGAAGTAGCACTTCTTCGAGGAGCTCCAACGCCAGCCTTCTCACTATCTGCTTCATGGGTCGACCATGGGGTGATAGCAAGGTGGTTCTCGATTACCTCCCCGGGAACATTGGGGATGTATTAATCTTGCCAAGAAAACACATCGACATTCGCCCGCAAGAAGGCAACAAGCGTGTTTTCCTATTTCCTATCGAGAGTGGCCACTACTGCCGGTTGCTGCTAACACGACACTACGATCAGAGACCCTTTGGCCAAACTGTGTGATATGCCATAATAGCAAACGGGGGGCGTAAAAAACCATATCAAAAGGTGCAAAACGTTTGCAATGGAGGATGTATCAAACACAATTTAGATTTTGGTTGCGTGTGCGACGAGGGGCATACGGTTCAGTCCAATTGACTGTTTGCGATGAGGAGGAACTAAAGAAACAGGCTGCCAGATTAAGGCGTGTGCGATGTACAGTTTACGGTTCAGTCGGATGAACTATTTGTGATTAAGCAACACAAAAGCAACGGTCAGCCAGATCAAGGTGTGTGCGATATACGGCATGCTGTTCACTCGGATGAACTGTTTGCATTGAGAGATGAGAACCGAAAAGGTTGAACTTAACAAGATATGTGTGATACGCAGCAAACACGTCTGAAATCGGAAATATGTGCGAAGACCTATAACAAAATAGACGATCACTGCTAACAAGCCGTGTGTGTTGCGTGCAAACGATTGCTAGTATACAATTGTGAATGATTGATGAAAACGTCAACGACTGAATCCATTGTTTAGTCCGTGTGCGATGTGATTTTCTTTGTCCGCACAACATCTACGCTCTGTCTACAGAGCATCAACATATATACTTCAAAAGACAGCATTGCATTACCAAATTAAGCATACAATTACACAAGTGACTACACACATAGCATTTCCACACACCAAAGTAAGCAATTACATGCATACCAAAGTAGGAGAAACGAGGATCTAATCATGTACCTATTGTTGAGATGACGCTTGCCATTGCTCTGCTTCCCGCTGGATCACTGGCCGTTTTGGGGAAGGAGGCACTTCCGCATGTCAACGATCTGCATGTACATGTCTTAGCTCGTGTACGCCTCCTTGGCCGCGTACACGACGTGAGCTTCGTCGAGTTTCTCCATACAGGCCGAGTACCAGGCACGATTGTCCTTGTTGCACGAATCCTTCATGTCTCTATAGTAGGGGTCGATGATGGTCTCGGCGAGGTGAACCAATGAGTCCTTCTCATGCTCCATGCTGCCCAAGATCTTGTATTGGCCCAGGATGTCGAAAAGAATCTGGCAGGCGATGCCCGAATTCTCGAGCGCCTTTACATCGTTGGTGATGTCCACCATAGCTAACATGTAGTTGGGGTTGTTGACAAACCTGGGGAAACCCTCGCAAAGCCTCGTGGCCAGGTAGTAGTGGTAGACGAGGACGTGGTGGTGCACGCACATCTGGGTGATGGCTACCTTGGGACGAGACCCGACACGAACGCGGGTGTATTTGAGGTCAAACCCGACCACCTTGTACTTCTCCTCGGCAAGCAACAGCTCCATGATGTGGATGGAGTGCTCCACCCAGACCGGGTCGTAGGTGTACACCACCGAGAGGTCCATGAACCTTCTGCGGGTGTCCACCACGGCATGGATGGTGAACTACCGCTCGTCGTCGACAGTCCCTCGGAGAGCCATTGGAGCGGCGTAGGATACCCTCTAAGATTTTCTTGTGGTGGGTGTGCTTCTTGAAATGGTGGGGCGCGATCGAAAGGTTGGCCGCTGTAATAAATGGGGGCTGGCCAACCTGTAATCATCACGTCTTGTCACGGCATTCATAGCGGAGGATTCCAGTGCATGCTAGATAACATCGCACCGCACGCGTGGGCTCGAAGAGGCGCCAAATGTATCGTCAGTGAGCATGTTCCCGCGCTACCGCGCAGTTTACCGCGCAAAGTTCCCGCCGGCTAGTCTGGCCAAGTGTCGGCCAGAAGTGGAAGAAACCAACTGTGTGCAATAATATCGAAGATCGCAGTCGAGTTAGCTATACAGATCGTGTGCTGCAAGATCGACAAGTTAAACATGTTCGAGAATGGTTAATAGAATATAAGAACATTGCATATTAAGGTCAAAATAGTGCTACCAATATACGAGTCTCACACAATGCCATTTCACCGATTGTACCACAAAAGCTCGAGAATATTACAATGTTCAAACTCCAGAGTTATACGGCTCAAATTCGAAGATTACAAGGTTCAAACTGATATTGCAAATGAAATTCAGCTCATTGGCTGCAGACGCTCGTGTTGATCTATTGAACATGGATATCAGAGAGGTTCAAACTTATATTACCACTTCTTAGTCTGGTTTTGAAACCTCGCAATTTTTGCAAAGGGGTCAGCCACTTAGAAGTCATGTATGGGGTTGACAGGATGACTTCCGATTACTTTGTCATTTGATGTTCCAAAATGAAATTTAGCATTTTTGGAGCCTATTCGATTCTGCCGCAAGCGCCGACGCTGAACAAAAAACCATTCATTTTTGCTAAATAAATGTAGGGCAAACCTCATTTCCTTCAGCACCCTTGCTCTGAGAACAAAGAACCTGGCGAATATAATCTCTGGTAAGGTCCCTCGGTAGGTGTTCAAAGTAATTTTTGAGAGATGCAGATCTAGGCATTCGACGTGATTGTTATATTCTATCACATTATCCACCACTGGGCCTAATCTTATCTGCAAAAGAAGAAAACTTTTTAGTGCCTATTTGGTTTGCAGGACTTGTAAAATGCACTAGCATACCATCTTCGCTCTGACATGATCACTACAGGACTTAGACACTTTGCTGTCCGCCATGGCCCAGGTCTTTGCTGTCAGCCGGCAGACGGCAAAGGTCTTGGACGGCACACGTGGCAGCTTATCACCGTTAGGGGTCTACCGTTGCGCTTTGCCGTCCGCTGGCAGGCGACAAAGACCATTGAACCTTTGCCGTCAGCCAGCGGACGACAAAGTAACCAAATAGGCCAGCCCCCAGGTTGTACTGTTACCTGCCACATGGCATCTTTGCCATCTGCTGGCTGACGGCGAACCTCTTTGTCGTCTGCCAACAGATGGCAAAGATCCTGTCTAGCCCCTGTTTTTTCTATTTTTCTTAAATTCATTCAATTTGAACACACGAGTTTCAACACACAAGTTTCATCATAGAAATTTCACGGTAGACATATCCAACACACAAGTTTCATCATACATACATAGATAACCAACACAAAGTTCCATCCATACATATTATATTACAAAAGTTTGACATTGTTCATCCAACACCGTTATCCATCCATCCATATAAAAGTTCCATCCATGCAAGTTTATCGATACAAAATAAAAGCAGAAAGGGAAAATAAGCACTCCATCCATGCAAGCTTCCGTGAATTAAACGAAGTCTGTAGAATGGGAAACAAGAGAGTTAGAAGAAGAAGAAGATAATGAAGAAGAAGAAGAAGAAGCCTAGAAGAAGAATTAAGCATACTTGGGTAATTAAAATGGAGCTAACCTGGCTAATTATGCCATTTATGAGTGCACCAAGCATATTATCCCATTTTTGATATAAAGCAGCTAAGTGTATGTCTTTATTGAGCTAACCTAGGTAACTAAGCATATTAGAGCTAACTTAGAGCTAACTTAGGTCATTTTGGAGAAGAAGAAGAAGAAGAAGAAGAAGAAGAAGAAGAAGAAGACTAAAAGAAGAAGAAGAAGAAGAAGAAGAAGAAGAAGAAGAAGAAGAAGAAGAAGAAGAAGACTAGAAGAAGAAGAAGACGACTAGAAGAAGGACGTTTTTACCCATTTCCTTCTCATTCTTCTTCTTTTATTCTTCCTTTTTCTTCTTTTTATTCTTCTATTCTTTCTTTTTCTCCTCTTCCTTGTTTTCTTCTTATTCCTTATTTGTGTCATTTTAGAGCTCACATAGGTAATTATGCCATTTTTTAGCTAACTAAGCTTATTATGTCAGTTTGGAGGAAAATAAGGTAAGTATAGGTCATTTTTGTGCTAACATAAGTAATTATGCCATTTTTAGCTAACGTAGGTGATATGGATCATTTTGGAGCTAACCTAGCTAAAATGGATCATATTGGAGCTAACCTAGGTAAACTTGGTCATTTTGGAGCTAACCTAGGTAAAATGGATCATATTGGAGCTAACCTAGGTTAAATGTGTCATTTTGGAGCTAACTTAACTAATTATGCCATTTCTTAGTTAACTAGGCATAAATATGCCATTTTTACACAAGTACGCCATGTGTATGTCATTATTGAGCAAACCTAGGTAACTAAGCATATTAGAGATACCTTAGCATATTAGAGCAAACTTACGTTATTTCGGAGGAAACGAAGCTAAGTATAGATCATTTTGGACATCTGACATACCTGACATTGTTCACTCCTCCTTCTTCTCCTTCTTCATTATCCTGATGCGCCTAGAGCGGCGAGACAGTGGGATGTAGTCTTCTACCACAATTGGCATGGTCATGTCGCCCGGCTGTGGGATCGCCGACGCCACCACCATCGCGAGGTCATTGTCACGCATCACCACCGTCGTGAGGCCATCTTCAGGCAGCACCATCGCTAGGTCATCCTCAACCACCACCATCTCTTGCACATCGTCAGCCACCACCATCGCTTGCCCATCGTCAGCCACCACCATCTCTTGCCCATCATCAGCCACCACCATCTCTTGCCCATCGTCAGCCAGGACCTCCTCATCCCCACTCTGCTCCTCTTCTTCCCCACTCCATTCCGGATCATCCTCGCTGCTGCTTTAACTTTAGCCAGACTCGCTGCTGCTACTACTGTAGCCAGAGTCGTTGCCGCTACTCCGATTGCCTGATCAAATGCAACAAAGTTTTTTTAACAATCAGTGTGAGACAAAGCCAAATGGAGAGGAAGAAGAGGCAGAGCGTACTGGCATCATCGTCATCCTTGTAGTGCATGCGACACATAGTCGTGTTGAATACCTTCATGGTGAGCATGGCGTCGGCGTCGTACCTGAAGACAAGGAACTACTCGTGCCTTAGGTCGTAGCCACGGATGAACTGCTCCCAGCCACGACACAGGTACATGGGTCCTTCCTAATCACCACCTCCACATTCCAATGCCTGCAAAGCCCGCTGTCGGTCTGTCACAGCGTCACATTCTTTGGCCGATGGCCGTCCAGCATCTCCATGAAAGTGTCAGGTAGCCTCTGCAACGTGGGAAAAGGAGTTATGTAGCAAACAACAGAGTTATGATAAAGTGATGGGTGAATGGGCGATCTCTCCTTTTATATACCTCCCTCCTGGAGGAATTCTCAAGTATGATCGTGAAGAACTCGAAACCGTCCAACTCGTACTCCACTGTGGTAGAGCGTAGCCTGCGGTGGCAGCCACCCCCATCTCTGATAATCAACAACATCAACAACACTTAATTAATTTTGTGGGTTAGTCTGCAATGGCAATTGGCACCCTTCAAAACTAGGGATTTTTAGACATGAAAGAAAACTGAAAATGTTGAAAAACAGAGCATTTATATCCAATCAATGTTTCCAAATTAGTGGGTTTTTGGACCACCAGATAACACTTTAGATAACACAAAGCAGCACCATTTATATCCAATCAAAGAAAGGCCTCAATAATGTTTCCAAATTAGTGTGTTTTGGGACCACCAGTACACAACTTAACATAAAACAACAACTTATAAGAAATAACCCTACCATCTAAAACCCTAAAAGTGATAGGATCCTAAAAGCGCCAAATAATAATACACTACACTCAGGAGCACATCTTCTTCTTCTTCCTCTTCTTCTTCTTCCTCTTCTTCCTCTTATTCTTATTTGTTTTCATCTTTCTTCGTTCTTCTTAACATAAACTAAAATAGAACTAAACCTAAAATAGTCTAAATCTAAACCTAATCCTAAAATAACTGAAAAAAACCTAAACTATATCTAAAAGCAGAAAAATACAGAAAAAAGAGGAGAAGAGAGAGAGCTCATCGGTGGAGGAGGGGCCGGTGGAGGAGGGGGCCTAGTCGTTAGGGTGGCGGGGCGGCGGGCCGGCGAGGCCGTGTGGCCGCGCGACACTAGCCGGCGGGGCCGTGGGGCGGCGGGGCGCCGGACCGGAGGAGGAGGGGGGCGCTGGAGGAGGGGCCATGGTCTTCGGGGCGCCGGGGCACCGGGCCGGTGGGGTTGTGGGGCCACGAGCGGCAGGGCGCCGGGCCGAAGGGGCTAAAGGGGCGGCGGTGAGGCTTCCGGGGCGGCAGTTGGTGGGGCGGAACTGCGGCACAGCGGGGGATCAGGAGGCGGCGGTGGCAATTGGGGTCAGGGTGGGAGATGGGCCGAGTGGCAGAGAGGTAGCCGGTGCTGTTAGGTGCAGTTAGGTAGCTTTTTCTTTGCCGACCAAATAGCAGACGGCAAAAATTATTTGCCGCGCGCCAGCGGACGACAAATAGGTGGGGTGGACCGTTGCAATGTACTGGCATACAGTGGACCCCCCCACCACCTCTTTGCTATCTGCTAGCGGACGACAAAGAATTTTTGTCGTCTGCTAACAGACGGCAAAGAAATGGCTGATGGCAAAGATTATCTTTGCCATCAGCCAGTGCTTTGCCGCCTGTTATTTGGTAGCTAACGGCAAAGACCTTCTTTGCCGTCCACTTGCAGACGGCAAGAACTTTCAGGCAGCAAAATCCCTGAGCCCTGTAATGGATTAACATGGCACATGAATCCAAAGGAGAAATTCTTATTGATTGTAACCATATGGATCAAGCAAACAATATGGGGGGGGTGGGACTTCTATGTACTGAAATCCTCCAAAAGAATCCTTCAGAAATCATAGTACATTGTCAGTGTAAACTTGGAAAAAGGTGTCACAAATTGAACTCCCTTATGGTTAACATTTAAGGGGAAAGGAACATCACCTCGATATATAGCTTCTCCAGGCACGGAAAGCATCTCATGAATCTTATAACTTGCTCCAGGTCGGGCCCGATAGATTCTAGTGCCAAGACCTTCACTGTGCACAATTTCGGGGTCAAGCTTGTCGGAATCATTTTGTGAATGACAGACGAACAAACAACTTCAAAATTATAAATAATGTTAATTTGTACAAGGAGAGGCAGAAGGCGATTGTTGTACCTGAACGGGTGTGGATCCAATAACAAGTTTGGAGTATTTGTCAGACGAGTAGCCCACCACTATCAATTTCGGCACCTAAATGACATTGATTCTTGTTGGACCTTCTTGATCAACTACATGTAATCTCTCAAGTGCAGGTGTGTCCTGGATGACCATACAGTGATACACATCTTGTGATGTCTTCCTGCCACACCAGCAACACACATAAAGCCAGAGAGTCATGGATGTAACGTGGAAGGTACTCAACCCATTGATCGCCTGAAGACGAAGGTACTCGAGTGCAGTACTGCCACGAAGCAGGCACTCCATGTCACCCTTTGAGAGGCAGACGGTGACGAGCTCGAGGTGCTTCAGTCATGGTAGAATAAGAGTGGGTGCATCATTAAGAGGCGGGAAATGGCAGTTCCTGAACTTGGCGACGCGCAGCATGGGTGTGAGGCGGAGTGCGGACGTTGGCAGCGACCGCATATGTCTATCATCAAAAGTGAGCTCGTCGAGCTGATCTAGGGCGGGGGATTGGAACCAATCCTCAAGCTTGGCTCGGTCCTTGCTGTTGGAACGGAACTTGCCCATTCTAGGTCCTTTGCTTGGGCCAAGGTGACTGCCGAGGATCTTGGAGAACGCATCCAAGCTTTTGCGATAGCCGTGGCAGAGCTCGTGGGTGTCGATGAGGTCGAGTGTGCTGGAGTTCCATAGGGGGCGCCAACGTCGGGAAAAGAGGGTTGTCCGCACCCCGTATTTGTTTGGGACGAGGGAGATGATGACTCTCAACATATCATCAGGGAGGCTGCTGATTAAGTCTAGGCCTGCTGAAGTCGCTTGCGGTTCTAGCTCGCGCCGCTTCCGCTTGTTGGCAGCCACGTTCTCCATCTCTGAAGTCTCCTTGTCAGCGGCTCTTTCTGATGGGAGTATATTGAATATTTAGTTAAAACAGGGCAATAGAAAAGTGTATTGGTAACTAGAAGTTATTAGGTAGGAATATAGTAAGAAAAGGGAATAACAATTGGTTGCTCAAATACTAGACAATTCATTTGACATTGCTGGGTAAGTCAACATATGAACACAGTGTAAAATAAAACTTACATAGAACAAAGTATGGATGGATGTTTTGTCGGGGAAGTTAGCATATATCTCATGAACAGGCCCTTTTATGTGCAGTGCAATTTTAGTGCTAGCTTTCAGTACATAAAACTTTGCAATTTCATTCCAAAATCCAGTGCCAAAATAGGAGTCACCACGTTCATCAAGTCTTACAATAGCAACGATTGTAAATCCATGGTTTGTGTGCAGTATGACATCCGTGGATCCTTGATCTATCTAAAGGAAAAAATTGTGCAGTACATAATATGTTGCATAGCGAGGTATGTTCTGCAGAAAATGGTAGGATTGTTAAAGAAAATATGGTAACATGCAAATATGGGCCCAAATTGAAAGAACTGTACAACAGTTGAAATCGAAGGACAAAAATTTATAAATAGACAAATAGGGTAAACATAATGTCATGGAAAAATGAGAGTAATTGAAAGAACAATACATGATTAATTTTCCTAATATAGAACGAAGCGGGGAAAAATCCCCTTCGACGTATATGGTGCATGTGGCACCTTTTATCCAAATGTAGCAATATTTATAATATGTTCAGGAAAGTAGGCCATGCCAACCGATTTAGGGTGAGATTGAACATACCGCGCGCATCCTCAAGTTATCCGGTACGATGAGATGGGATCTCTGGTGGCCGTCAGAAAGTCCTGAAGTGTCGACGCACTGTACATTCTATGAATGAAAGAAAACCCTCAAATCACCTCGAATAAAAATGAATTCATGGCGATTTTCCGCCTTGTGATTAAAGGAGGCAGATGAACTGGGATAAGAGATACGATATTATCTCGTTAAATTAGTTATCTTGTCGTCCATCAGAAAGAACCCTCAGTATGGCAGATTCCCCAACGGAGCGGACTTGGGTCGACCGCGAGTAGCGTTGAGAAAGTCGATGGCGATAGGCGGCGACAAGTGGAAGTGGCAAAATGCGGTGGGCTTTGCCTGTAGCCTGGCAGTGGTGGCATGTGTCGAGCAATGCCATGGCATAGACGCGGAGGAGCATGTGCAGGTGTGAATGGGGGACGAAACGGAGGGGCCGAGGGCGTGGCGGGTGGGTTCATGGTTTTTGTGACATGGGGTTGGTGAGGGTTTTCTTTTCTGTTTTTTGAATTGGGTGGTGAGGGTTTTCTGCCCCACAAAGAATTTTAGGGGCGATGGTTTGCTATAGTGAACCATGTGTGATTGACGCACCAGGCAAAATGAAAGTCATTTCACATGGTTCCAATTTTGGAAACCGTGTGTGATTGACGTACTAGCTCCATCTTGGTTTATTGGTCCCCGTTGTATTTTTTAACAAAATTTGGCGAAATATTTAACATACTCAGACATAGATAATAAGCGTACACGCACATAAGCATATTTCAACCATAGGTACATAGTTCAACCGTCATTAAGCATACTCAAGCGTACATAGTTCTATCCATCCCACATCTCATCTCACATGCGTCCGACATGATCCTGAGGCCTCTCCAGGTACTCGGTGTACGCGCGTGAGCCACCTTCGAGAATACTTCTGCTTGAAAGAGTGAGTGGCTTGTCCTCTTGCATGCGCCAAAACAATTAGATACGCGTCATGAAGCTTGTTGTTGCAAAATGGGCATCCATAGCCGCCGTTCCAGGTCCTAATACGCGTGTTATGCATTCTTGCATAAAGCTCCCTCAGGATTCGCTTCTTGTACCTCCTCTGGTCATCTTCATCCTCGCTGTCCATATCGTCATACTGCACCTATACAAATAATAAAACAAATTTGCCATCCAATCACTGATTACATGTCGTGAAGTAGGATTTGGAATTTATGGATATTTATGTATATATATCCAGATATTATGGTTCGATTTTTAAGCACAGTCGTCTATGTACAGACCAATCTTGAAGAAAATAATGTCACAAACATATGTAGGTCATTCAAAATCAATTGTCAAGTCCTGGCTAGGGATTATTAGGATGAACACTTACCCTAGTCAGATTACTAGCAGATATCATTTGCACAGATGAAACAACTAATCACTTATCACCTATACCATTCAAAAAATGAATACACTACACGGATCTAACGAAACTTACTCAGATTTCATGGATTGGGAGAACATAACCACATGATTTCTATTCCAAAAAGGGGGGGAGGAGTAACCAGAGAAACCCTACGATCTATTTGACACATAAATGGGTATAGATGACTAACCAGCTGCCCATCGTTGTCGGAGTCGTCGCCGGAGTGGTCGTCGGAGTCGGTGTGGAACTCCGCTTCTGGCTGTGGAAGATCGACGCCGTCGACGACGTTGGGGTGCAACGATAACTCGCCGACGGTGACGGCAATCTCTGTCTCCATCTCCACGCCGTGCTCCAGTTCTTTAGTTGCCCCGGCGTCGCCACTCTCTTCGATGGGGCGCTTCGGCGGCATTGTCTGATGGCTTTGAGAACTGAGAGCGGCGTCGAGGATGCAAACAGAGAGAGAGGATTGTGTGTGCGTAGCAAGGATGGGGGGTGCGGCCGCTCAGGCGCACCATTAATATGGAGTAGTGGGAGTTGTGGGACAGAGGCGGGCAGCGGTCAAACCGATGGCTCGCCTACCGGTGAGCCTGCGCACCAGACTGCTAGCATGCCTACCAAAGTTTCACACAGATACTCACATGCCTCCCAATGACACTACGTGGCGAGCACGCCTCTGTCAATTCACACACCTGCACGCACGCCTCCATGTCTGCTTGCACGGCGGACTGCTCGCATGCGTCCCGTCAACTCACGCCTGCTCGCACGACACACGGGTGGCGCGGCGGCATGTATATTATTTTTCTATCTGGATGATTAATGTTGCCGCTTTATTGCTTTACGGGAGCATGGCATGTATCCATTGTTGGTCTAATGCTCACGGTTCGAATAAATAATCCGTTTGGTATATTGGTTCCCAATTATTAATAATTTCCCGTCTGTCATTAGATAAAGATTACATCAAAACTGGTCTCAAATTTGACAAAATAAATTACAATGCCACCTTGTATTGGTGTCCATACGACAACACGATAAGTTTCATGAACTTCAAATAATATTTGGATGTACTAGAATTTAAAAATCAAGAGTATCAATATTTGAAATTTGTTAACCGGGGAGTAAACATGGACCTACTGAGACACATGTGTTTTTGCAATCCATTTAGGTGCACTATCACGTGTGCATGTAGCTCAAAATTGATTTTTGCATATTATACCAGTAGAAAATCAATCAACCAATGTACTAAAATGTCTTAATGATCTCTGTTCTTTTTTTTGAAATTAAAATGTCCCTCCTTTGGTAACATGTATGTTCACCACGGGATAATTAATTTAGCATGCATCGTAGTTGCGGTGGATTCACGGTGTGTGTGTGTGTGTGGGTGTGTGCGTCTGGGGGTGGCTCGTGGCTCGCAGTACACTACGAGTTGTGAGCCACCATGTGGGTTGGCCATTTTGTTAGGAAGGCCGGTGCCACTTCAGAGTCGTGAAATTGTTATTTAAAATATTACACAACCCTGTCGTACATAAATGTTTTGGCCACATACAGTCGATGGTTGTCTTACACGACACTCGATACTCGTGTGTGACGCTTTCTGTGGGCCCGCGAGGTCATCGCCCTTACTTTGACGAGGTGGGAGGGGAATAGCATATATACTATACGTACGCGTCCGTGAACAAGTACACCTCACTCAGTGTCGGGACTTTTTGGTTACCGAGGCACATGCCACATCAAAATTGTGAAATTAGTTATTCAAACATCACACAACACTTTTTTGGGCCACATGCACATCATAGCTAAGACACTCATGTGTGACGCTTCCATCTGTGGGCCCACGAGGCCATCGTTGATGCATGCATGCATCATTTTGACCTACATCGGGAGAGGTTAATTAATTTCACCATCAATGAGGATTCTTTTGGGCTGTACGTATATTACGGCAGGAGAATATAGTATGCGATGAAGAGGGGGGAAGGGGACCATCATATGTAGTACGCTTGATATGAACCTCCCTTTGTGTGGGTGCATGGTTTACGGTTTCTGAGGCATGTGGCACATCAAAGTTGTGCATTTTGAGTATTCAACATATATATGTTTGGCCCACATACAAAGCGGTGGTGGTTGTCCTCTCGCACCCACTTAAGCTGTTATCAGCAATATCGATGCTTTCCATCTGTGGGCCCGCTTGGTCCATCACTACTTTTTGCCTCACAACAAGAGAGGTTAATTTGACTTATTAGGGGATAATTATTTTTGTTCTGGGATGGCATGCATGATACAGTTTGAGCACACACACATGCATGTGTACGCATGAATCCCTCCCATCGAGTCGAAGTGGCTAGTACACTGACACATCATGAACCGATCTCGCTCTCTGTGAGGAGCTAGTGTACTATATTTGACACACGCACCACATCAATGTTGTGTATTCACACATGTATGCACGCATCACATCCATACACACGCACGTGTGGTTGCCTTCGAACGATACACTCCCTCACGTTGTTATCGGCAATAAGCCTATACATTTGTGGGCCCACGTGGACGTCCATGATCACCTTGACCAACAACAAGATAGGTTAACATGGAGGATTCTTCATTTGTTTCGTGTTATGGTAGTATAGGTCATGGTGAGATTCAGACATAATTAAGTTTGAGCGCATATACTATGCACGGATGCATGCATGCATGAATGTCTGTCGTTGGTTTGAAGTGTGGTGTAACATACATATGCATCATCAACCTAACCCTCACTCAGTGTGGGGATTTCTAGTTTGAATTCATGGTGCCACATCGAAGTTGTTCCATTGTTACTCAAAAACACACCTCTCCATACCTACGTTTGGGACACACGCATGTCGTGGTTGTCTTTGGGGACTAGCTACTTGCCTGATTATTCGCGAACTAGCCCATCTCCTGGGTCACATGAGATATATGCCTCTCTGGCTTGCCGACTGAAAGTGTGTGTGTGTGTGGGGGGGGGTTGGGGGTTGCTACT
>LR738709.1:201482458-201516939 GCA_902687465.1 Secale cereale
GCAGACACGAGGGAGGGGGGTTGCTAGCTACTTCGCACTTTTCTAGGGTGAACCTCGGTTGGGGGGCATGCAATCATAGCTTAGGATTCCATTTGTGCCGACACGAGGGATGGGCGGCTGCTAGCTACTTCGCACTTTGCTAGATGAATGAACCTCGGTTGGGGAGCATGCATTAATAGCTTAGGATCCCCTGCGTGCCGACACGAGGGAGGAGGGGGCTGATAGCTACTTCGCACTTTGCTAGGTCAACCTCGGTTGGGTGGAGGGGGCATGCATTCATAGCTTAGGATTCCCTTTGTGCCGACACAAGGGGGGGTGGGGGTGGGGGCAAGCAATACCGTGCGCTTTGCGAGAGAGGTGCCACATCGAAGTTGCATTGGGTATTTGAAAATCAAACCATCCTTTTAATACATAAAGTTGGTCCACATGCAAGTGTGTTTGTGTTCTGACCCTCTCCGGCGCCATTTTTCGCAAAACTTATGAACATTAGACAAGTCGTATGACGCAATAGACACGGTTCACGCAAACTAATCGTGTGCCTCGCCGGTGCACCTGTCACACACACATTTGCACAGTACATTTGGCTCCACGAGGCTCCCACTCTCAAAAATATCTACCCGCTTCGAGTGTTTTTATGTTTGATAACACACCGTTGTTATCTCCGGACCGTGTGCAATGTTTCTTGTTCACAATCCCGCCTGCATACCTAGAAAATATCTACACGCCTCGATGGTTTTTCTGTTTCATAACACACGGTTGTTATCTCAGGACCGTGTGCGATGTTTCTTGTTCCCAATTCCGCCTGCACCACTAGAAAATATCTGCCCGCCTCGAGGGTTTATCTATTTCATAACACACGGTTGTTATCTCCGGACCGTGTGCGATGCACTATCATCAAAATTTGAAATAGCCCGGCATTTCACTCCCACGTTTGACCCCCGCGTAGTAAAATTTTCAGTACCCGCTTCATTTCCTCAAACACCCCACGCCCCCTCCACACACACACACACAAACCAAAACCTCTTCGAGCGTGCGCGCGCACACACACACATCCTCCCTTGCTCGAAACCCTAGAAAGGTCCCTGTCGTCGCCGCCGCCGCAAGGTCTTCATTCTCAACATCTGCTGGTTTGCCCGTGCAGCTTACCTACCGATCTCCATAGTGAGGCCGCCTTGAGTTTCTCAGATGACACCTGTGAAATGCCCCTTTCCCACAGACCCCCATCCCCATCGTCATCCCCCACTCCAGAGCGTCGCAGCCTAAGCCCGGCTACGCTTCGCGTGGAGCTCAAGGAGCGACTGGCCCAAAAGAGGTGTATAGCGGTCTCTTCGCCCGACGTCAGCGAGGAAGCTGACGACCATTAGTAGCGGTAGGCATTCAAGCAGTGGACTAGAGTATGCGGGCATGTCTCGCCGCCGGCTACGACATCGAGGTCATCGACATCGACGGCCTGAGGCGGGTTGTTTCATAGTTTAAGTGGCCCACCCCCAAACCCGCAGGTTCAACCGTCGTCGATCTCATCCATGGACCCGCCACTGATCTTCTCTGGCTCACTGTCAACAATTTGCAATTCTACATCGCCGTCGAGCCCCTTTTGTCATTTCTGAAGGACACATTCCGCGACACTGACTTGGGATCCAAAGCTTCCCGGTCAGACCTCATCGACGACGACCACGAGGCGGGCACCCTCTCCGGCTCTTCCAAGGCGAAAGAGCCCATCTGCTCTTCCAAGGGGAAAGCGCCCGTCTGCGACATCAGGAAGGGCACCCTACATCCGTGCTCTTCCACGGGGAAGGAGCCCATCTACGACAACATGGAGCGCATCCAGGGTCCGTGTTGTTCCCACGGGAACGAGCCCATCTGTGACAAGTGAGGAAACCCATGATTTGTTTTGCCATGCCTCTTCACACGGGGAAACCCATGATATGTTTTGTCGAGTCCTTTTTGTAGTGTAGTGAGAATATGTCCAGTTTTAAATGCTATATCTGTTTGTTTGCAGTTCGCCTTGTTTATTTCAGTTTTTTACAATGTGATGCTCTATATGTGAAATTATTTACTGTGCAGTACATTTCATCAATCCAGTTTTAAACATACCGATAGGAATGCATATATTTTCTTGTTGTTAAGCCTGTTATAGCTAGCATATGCCTCTGTTAATGTTTTTTGATTGTTTGGTTGTTTGTAGTTAGCATATTTTCAGTTTCAAATGCTATCTTTGGTTTTTCTTTGTATGCCTTGTTTATTCCAGTTATTCACAACGTGATGCTCTATTTGTGCAAGTATGAACTGTGCAGTTCAATTTCATCAGTACCATTTTCAAGAATACCACTATGAATGACTATATTTTGTTGCTGTATCTTGTAATTAACACGCCTTTCCATTTTTATGTAACCATAAAAAGTGTACTTAGACCGGCACAATACCCGTTTGAATGACTATGTTTGCTTGTTGTTAAATGTTAGGCCTGTTGCAGTTAGCACACCTTTCCACTTGTTCGGATTTACTAGCATGCTTAAACCTGCACACAGAAGCTATCTTTTGGAGATTATTTTTCTGCCATGTATAATTTTGGTTGATGTTTAGCCGGTAGTGCTTAACATGCTTCTCGAGGTACCTACACAGGATAATTTTGGGAAAGACTGTTGTTTTCAATCGAGGTTAGTTTCATCCCATGGCTTATATCTGCTCATTGTTCAAGATATCGGTAGCTGGTACCATATTGGCCGGCGGCTGAGAAGGGACTAATCGGTGAATTGGACATTTAACTGAATATATCTGCAACGCATTTTACATTAGGTTAACTGGGGCCATATGTAATATATTCTGAGGCTACAGAGCAACATGCACTGTACTTAATGTCTAAATATGCAATCCTAGGCTACATAGCTACAAGGAAGAGTGTTACATTAATGTTCTAATGATGTCTAGATATACGTACAAGAGCAGCAGCAACAACAACAACAATACAGCCCTCGTGTTTAGATATACTTTAGTGCTATTTGAGCCCGAACTAGCTCAAACTAACTGTAACCCATGGATACAGTAGCAATTAATCAGCCGATAATTTGTAAGAATGAAGTAGACACCTTCCGGCCCATAATATAAGATATTAATTCATCTAATATGTGAGTATATTGGATGTTATAAGATACTCCCTCCATTCCTAAATATTTGTCTTTTTAGAGATTTCAAATGGACTACCACATACAAATGTATATAGACATATTATAAAAGAGTGTTGTACTACATCATTGTGCAATTGTTGTTTAGCTTCTAATATTAACTTGGTGCTTTTAGGTACATATGTCATTGTTAAAGATCCGCGTTTCAACCCTTTCTACGTATTGGGCAATAAGATATCAATGAACCAGCATCAAGTGAGGATGCTGATAAAGATTGTTAGTAAAATGGGTCCAAAGATGGCAATTAAATGATTTGTTTACACTTTATCCAAGACAACAGCGAGCAGGATGGTAAGTAAGAACTCTGCAGCCTTCTTTTTACTGCCCATGATGAGTTGTGTTAGATGACCATGTGTGAATCTTTTTCCTTTGTAGTGGCTACCAAATCAGTTTACTCAAGATTACCACTCAAACTACATGATTGGTGGGCATGCAAAGGTTAAAGAATTTCTAACAGAACACGATGATAACCTAGATGTTTTCCTGAAGACCGTGAAGGATGGGCGGTCGACCATCACAAGGGGTTGGACAAGAGTCGTGCGTGCCTTCTACATGGACGAGGGCACAATATGGGCGTTCTGCTTCATCTTGTTTAGCAACCAGAATAAATTTGGCATCTTTCTTTACTGTCTTTAATAGTACAAAGATACAACTGTGGTTCATCATTCTTTATTTGGTTCTAATGTAATTCTTTAACATATGTACCTATGAATCAAATAATGCATTGTTTGTATGAACCTGATGGATATGAATAAAGTTGTAGCATACATTCGAATTCAAATCCAAATCCGCTACAATTTGGCAAAGCAGCAATTAAATTACGGTGAATTTACGCTCTCCTGGTTGTTACGTCACACACAGTTGGTAAAGCACAAACATTTGCGATATGCACTATAATCCGAGACGGTTCATAGAGAGGAAACATGTGCAAGCATGAACACAGTCGCTGTTTGCAAAGCGTGTGCGATGTCACACAATATCACAAACAGTACGGGCAAACTAAACGTTTGTGTGAGTTGCCTTATCGTACATGATTCGCAACCGTGAACTGTTTCTGATGAAGTATGCATCATAAACGTTGCACCAAAGAATAGCATGTGCGATAGTTGTCGTGTACGACGTTGTTACGACGGTCCGACGTTTCGTAATCATGTCTGACACTTGTACGACGATTAATGAATCTTCTTAATGGTGAACCATTTGTGATGGGCCACGCATCATACATGTTCTATAATAGGGTACCATTTGTGATGGGCCCCGCATCATAAACATAGCACCACAGATACCGACTTCGATGGAAATGCGAGCAGAAACGAGTAGGAGTATTGTAGGGGCCCTATCCCCGACGGTTTTTGGGTCGTGTGGGAAGGACCTCCCCTATCACCCATACTCACGTGGCGACAGTTCCAAATGCCATCGCAGAAAGGTGTTTAAAACCGTTTGTATAGCACCAACGCGTACCAGTGGGCGTAGATAGTGAAGGTACCATCGGTGCCATCATCCCTTCCCGACATCTTCTTTGTTGCAGGTGGGGCAAATTTGGATTTATTGCCTATAGAGCTCTCTAGTAAGTCATCAATGGGCGTGTAGCACTCTGAAGAAGAGCACTTCCAGGAATTCTTGCCAGATGTCTTCCCGGACTTCTTGCTCTTCTTTCCTTTCGCAGGAGCTGCTATCTCAACATCTTCCGCTGCGACTGCATCTCTATAGAGCTTATCGACACAGATAACTGCTTCTTTCGATTCTAACTTGATGGAAATGACTCCCATGGGTCCTGGCATCTTCATCATGTTATAGGCAGAATGAGACGCTACTATAAACTTAGCCAGTGCCGGACGACCAAGAATTCCATTGAACAGCAAGGGGGTCTTGACAACTTCATGTACAATATTTTCTGTTCGGTGGTTTAGTTCCCTGCCAAATGTCACCGGGCAGGTTATCTTCCCCTTAGTCCGGCTTCTTCTCTGGTTAATCCCCTAGAACGTGCCAGTCTTCTCAAGGTCGTCGTTGGGAATCTGTAGTCTCTCGATTACCTCCGGGGAGATCAAGTTCAAGCAATCCCCACCGTCAACTAGCACTTTTGTGACCTGGAGGTTGCGTATTGTTAGTCAAACCAAAAATGGCAAGCACCCGACCGCAGTGGTGCGATCAGGGTGATCCGCGTTGTCAAAATTGATAGGCGTGTTCGACCTCTTGAGGGGCTTCTGAGCATCTATCGCTGGCTCCGCCGGATTGACTTATCATGCCCACTGCTTGAGTTGGCATGAGAGGAATGCCATGATGCACCTCCATCAATGCACATGGCCTCTGTTGCCTTTTGGAATTCTTGCTCGCTGGACCCATCATCGTCATCATCTCCACTCTCGTCATCCTCCTCTTTCTTCTCTCTGCCCCTGGCTTGTTTCTCTTTCTGTTGATATGGCTTGATGTGACGCCCTCCTCGACCTCCACAGCCCTTCTTTCAGGATCGACTAGCACCATCTTGGCCCGTCTTCTTGTCTCATTTCTCATACTTAGCTTTCTGTTTCGCAACTAGTTATTCAACTTGTCAACATTCCTGGAGGTCGTGACCTTTGGTGCGGTGAAACTTACAGTACGACCCATCAGATTTGTCGGCTTTCTCTACCTCCGCAGCCACCTGACAATCAGCGCACACAATAGTTTTCTTGCCGGAGATGACCATCTTGGATTTCTTGTCGGGATTGGAATTGTCGTACCCTTCTACAACCATAACTATCTTGCCCTTGCGCTTTCTGTTGCACTTCCATCCTTTCTTCTTCCGAGAGGCGACGTTGTCAGCATCAGAATAGACTTCAATGCCCGCATCTTTGTTGGTGAGTCTCCTCACCTTCTCAGCACGTGCACACTAATCTGCTAATGTGTACAACTTGTTGACAGTCTTCGGTAGTCACATGTTCATCTTCTCCCGCATCTTGCAAGTGCGCACATTCGTGTGGAATGCGGCAATCACAGCTGGAGGGTGTACATCTGGAATGATATGGTGCACACGGCTGAATCTCTGGATAAATTTGACCAGATCTTCCCCTTCAATTTGGGGGATCACTGGGAAGTCGCTGGGCTGCCCAGGGCCCTCCTTGGCCCTGTTGAAGGTACCAATGAGCTCGTTGCAAAGATCTCACCATGAGGATATGGAGTTCTCTGGCAAGTTCATCATCCAAGACCCCCTATTGGGCTTGAGTACCAATGGGAAGAAGTTGGCGAGGACATATGTATCTCTTCCCCTGGCAGCATGCACATCAATCGTATAGACGCTCAAATACTCTGCCAGGTATACTTTGCCATTGTATTTCTCTGGCACTTCTAGTTTGAACGCCCGAACAGATGGCTAACGGGCTTGCCACATCTCACGTGTGAAAGCGGGCCACCCAACCTCGTAAGGTAGGTACCTGCCAACAACGGGCGCAGGCTCGTCAATTATTGGGTTGTTGCGCTCGTCAGATTAACGATGCGCTTCTAAGCATCGTCAAATGGTGGTGCGAGTATCTTCTGCTCGTCTATCTTACAACACTTACCGCTGGTTCTGCCGCATCCATGGGTCCGAAGAAGCCAGTGATGCTTCATCAGGTTATACATCTCATTGGGAACACTGATGCCGCTGATGTTGTTGCAGATGTTGTTACCGTGGGGGTGACTACACAATAGGCGCACCTCCGGCAACATGGCCATCGGTCTGAGCTGTTGGTTATGCCGGGATGGCTCCGCCAGCTTCGAGCTGTATGCTTCCGCTAACCCAATCAGACTCTGGATGGTGGCTCTCGATTCATCCATGTTGTCTGGAATGGGAGGGAAGTCTAATAGTAGTTGAGCCTACGCCATTGTCTCCATTGTCAATGAAGGCATGTCGGAGCGGGAACAACGTGACGTCGCTTGATTCCTAGCAGAGCGAGTGATACGTCTCCAACGTATCTATAATTTTTTATTATTCCATGCTACTATTTATGTTGTTTTGGATGTTAAATGGGCTTTGTTATACACTTTTATATTATTTTTGGGACTATCCTATTATCCCAAAGGCCCAGCCCAGATTGTTGTTTTTTTGCCTATTTCAGGGTTTTACAGAAAAGGAATATCAAACGGAGTCCAAACGGAATGAAACTTTCGGCAGAGATATTTTTGGAGCGATATCTTCACGGGAGACTTGAGAACCACGGAGTAGGGCACACTTGGCGTCCACGAGGGTGGGGACGCCCCCCCTAACGGGCGCGCCCCCTGCCTCTTGGGCCCCACGTTTATCACCCGGTTCCCTCCTTCCTCCTATATATACCTATGTACCCCGAAAACATCAGACACGGAGAGAAAACACTAGTTCCACCGCCGCAACCTTCTGTTCCCTTGAGATCCCATCTTGGGGCCTGTTCCGCAGCTCCGCCGGAGGGGGGATCTACCACGGAGTGCTTCTACATCAACACCATCGCCTCACCATGAGTTGTGAGTAGTTTACAACAGACCTTCGGGTCCATAGTTAGTACCTAGATGGCTTCTTCTCTCTATTTGGATCTCAATACCAAGTTCTCCTCGGTCTTCGAGGAGATCTATTTGATGTAATCTCTTTTTGCGGTGTGTTTGTCGACATCCGATGAATTGTGGGTTTATGATCAGGATTATCTATGAGAAATATTTGGTTCTTCTCTGAATTATTTTATGTATGATTATAATATCCTTGCAAGTCTCTTCGAATTATTGGTTTGGTTTGGCTTACTAGATCTATAGTTCTTGCAATGGGAGAAGTGCTTGGCTTCGGGTTCAATCTTGCGATGTCCTTTCCTCGTGACAGTAGGCGTAGCAAGGCATGTATTGTATTGTTTCCATCGAGGATAAAAAGATGGGGTTTATATCATATTGGTTGAGTTTATCCGTCTACATCATGTCATCTTGCTTAAGGCATTACTCTGTTCTTATGAACTTAATACTCTAGATGCATGCTAGATAGCGGTCGATGTGTGGAGTAATAGTAGGAGATGCAGAATCGTTTCGGTATACTTGTCACGGACGTGATGCTTATATAAAATGATCATGCCTAGATATTCTCATAATTATTCACTTTTCTATCAATTGCTCGACAATAATTCGTTTACCACCGTAATTCTGCTATCATGAGAGAAGCCACTTGTGAAACCTAGGGCCCCCGGGTCTATTCTCAACATAGCATTCTACAATCTACTTTACTTTATTGTTTTTACTTTATGTTCTTATATCCAAAAATGCCAAAAAATATCAAACTATCATATCTATCAGATCTCACTTTCGTAAGTGACCGTAAAGGGATTGACAACCCCTTATCACGTTGGCTGTGAAGTTCTTATTTGTTTGTGCAGGTGTGAGGGACTCGCGCGTGGTGTCCTACTGGATTCAGACCTTGGTTCTCATAACTAAGGGAAATACTTACACTACTGTGCTTCATCACCCTTTCCTCTTTGAGGGAATACAACGCAAGCTCGAGAAGTAGAAAGAAGAATTTCTGGCACCGTTGCCGGGAAGGCTTACACAAAAAGTCATATACCAAGTACCTATCACAAACCCTTATCCTTCGCATTACATTTATTTGCCTCTCGTTTTCCTCTCCCTCAATTCACCCTTGCCGTTTTATTTCCCCTTCTTCTTCCGTGTGTTTACCTTTCGCTTGCCTCTTGTTTGCTTGTGTTGCCATGTGCCCTATTTTAGCTTGCATCTTTGCTTGCTCAATTATGGATCGTCATCCAATTGCTAATCTTTTTAAAAGATCCAATTATGTTGAACCTATTGCTAGTCAGTTGAGTGCACTAGATTATCTTTATGGGGTTTTGCTTGAAATGCATGAATCTGAAAATTGTGATGAATTGTTAAAAGAAAAAGTGATTCACGATAGCTCCTTAAATAAAAGGCATGATTGCAATGATGTTATTATAAACTTTGTTACTGTCAATGATATGCAAAACCCTAAGCTTGGGGATGCTATTATTGCTATTCCCACTACTTGTTGCAATGATCATGATTGGGGTGATTCTTCTTATGATCTTGGAAATTTATTTAAGCCCCATGATGAATATGAGATTGATAATAATGTTTGCAATAATATTGAAAGAGGGTTTCAAAGAGTGGCAACTTTACGTCCCACATATTTGGAGAATGTTCAATCTTATTTTTTTTTTTATAAAACTAGGTTTGGAGAGGTCATGACTTTAGTTAATGTTCATCCGACTATTTTGGAAGAGTGTCAACTTCGCATGCATGTGGATCGTGTTGAGAATATGTTATGTGATAGCTATATTGTTTAATTTTCTTATGATCCTACATGCAATTATTAAACAAGATCAATCTCAACATGAACAGAGGTAATTTAGTAACATGAAGATTTTTACAACCATATTTTCCTCTCTCTTGTTTCTTCTTCCTTGCATATGTTAGATCTTGCTTGTCTTGCTAATTTGTTTCCCTATAAAATGCCTATGCATATGAAGTATGTTAGACTTAGATGTGATTTTCACATGCTTTAGGATGCTCTCTTTGTGCTTCAATTCTTATCTTTCATGTGAGCAACATTGAATTCTCAAGCCTATCATAATGGCTACAAAGAAAGAGCTTGTTGGGAGGCAACCCAATTTTATTTTCTTTGTTTTTTCTTCTGTTTAGGAATAAATATTGCATCTAGATTCTGTTTAGATGTGCCAAGTGGATCCTTTGGGAAGACTTGTGCGAAATTTATATGATCTTGCTCTGAAAAACAAAATCGTTAGCGCTCACTAGAGTAGTCACCAGATTTTACTGGAGTGTGCTATTTAGTTGATTCTTTTTGCAGATGATTAATATACAAATTCCTCATGTTTACCAATTTATTTAAATTTTTGTGGAGTTACAGAAGTATTCGAAAGTTACAGATTACTACAGACTGTTCTGTTTTTGACAGATTCTGTTTTTCGTGTGTTGTTTGCTTATTTTGATGAATCTATGAGTAGTATTGGGGAGTATGAATCATAGAGAAGTTAGAATACAGTAGGTTTAATACCAATATACAAAAGAATGCGTTCATTATAGTTCCTTTGAGTGGTGGTTTGTTTTCTTATACTAACGGAGCTCACGAGATTTTTGTCTAAGTTTTGTGTTGTGAAGTTTTCAAGTTTTGAGTATTGCTTTGATGGACTACAGAACAAAGAGTGGAAAGAGCCTAAGATTGGGGATGCCCAAGGCACCCCAAGGTAAAATTCAAGGAAACCCAAAAGCCTAAGCTTGGGGATGCCCGAGGAAGGCATCCCCTCTTTCGTCTTCATCTATCGGTAGCTATACTCGGGACTATATTTTTATTCACCACATGATATGTTTTTTACTTGGAGCGTCATGTATAACTTGAATCTTTTCTTGTTAGTTTGCCACAATTATCCTTGCTGGACACACTTTTTTGATAGAGATAAATATGGCCTAGGAATTGTTAGAACACTCTATGTGCTTCACTTATATCTTTTGAGCTAAATAGTTTGCTCTAGTGCTTCACTTATATCTTTTAGAGCACGGTGGTCATTTTATTTTGTAGAAATTGTTGATCTCTCATGCTTCATTTATATCCTTTTGAGAGTCTATTAGAACAGAACGGTAATGTGCTTTGGCTATAAAACTAGCATTAACATGATAGGCATCCAAGATGAATGTAGTAAAAACTTTCATACAAAGTGCATTGAATATGATGAGAAGTTGGATGCTTGATGATAGTTTTGAGATATGAGGATAAATATACTGGAGTCATGCTAGTGGAGTTATTATGAAATTCAGAAATAATTGTCATAAAGTTTGTGATTCCCGTAGCATGCACGTATGGTGAACCGCTATGTGACGAAGTTAGAGCATGAGGTATTTGTAGAGTGTCATCCTTTGGGTGGAGGTCGGGGGCGTGTGATGGTTAACTCCTACCAATCTCCCCCCTAGGAGCATGCCTTGATTGCTTTGTTTTGATGACTCGTAAATTTTTGCAATAAGTATATGAGTTCTTTATGACTAATGTTGAGTCCATGGATTATACGCACATTCACCCTTCCACCATTGCTAGCCTATCTTGTACCGCGCAACTTTCGCCAGTACCATACACCCACTATATACCTTCCTCAAAATAGCCACCATATACCTTCCTCAAAACAGCGACCATATCTACCTGTCATGGCATTTCCATAGCTATTCCGAGATATATTGCCATGCAACTTTCCACAGTTCCATTCATATAACACGCTTCATATTGTCATATTGCCATGCATGATCATGTAGTTGACATTGTATTTCTGGCAAAGCCACCATGCATAATTTTTCATATATGTCACTCTTGATTCATTGCACATCTCGGTACATCGCCGGAGGCATTCATATAGAGTCATACTTGTTCTAGTACCGAGTTGTAATTCATGTAGATGCAGGTACATAGAGGGCTCTCCCCCAACAAGGCTCGGAGAGAGGGTTGCTACATAGGTACGTGCTCGTGGGGTTTCAATGGGTTCCAACGCTCATCAAGTTTGCCATAGCCCACCTCTTATAGCTGAAGGGGTCACGAAAGTGGAAAAACAATCTTTATCTAGATATTAGACAGCAAAGAGTGCTATCATAGCTAACTCTTCCAGCTAAGACAATGTGCATTAAATGCACTGGTATGTGACATGAGGAGGAGGGATCCTGGCAAGGCTACCAAACCGCTTGCCGAACCGCCTCGTTGTAATCTTGACACGCCACCCTGATGGGTGGCAATAAAGGTAAAACTTGCCCTGGCGTACTGCCACGTTTCTGGCAAGCTCCACATAACTACCTGCGGGCTCGACACCTCACTAATTAGTGACTAGCTATTTGGTAAGGTGGAGCGCATGGCAGTTGGAGAGGAGGAGGCTTATTAGCCGTAGGGCTTGCTAGGCTCTGGCCTTGCCGGTTTCACGTCCCCGACAAGGGAGCTGCTTCTAGTGCTTCATCCCTTATGTTGTCTTGGTCTTCTTAAAGCGCTCCTTGATCTCACGAAGAGTGACTTCTCTAAGCTTCAATCTTTTAAATGAGAATCTTGATTTGGCGGGGGAGTTGCTACTCGTTTGTGCATAAGTCATGGTATTAGACACCTTTGATTAATACATTGGTACTGCCTGGATAGGCTTTTTCCTTATGGGTCCCAAATGTAAGAATCCAAATTTGTCACTGCCATGCAGTTTTTCTTGTTTAGAACTATAGCCCATTTGGTGTGCTAGCTGGAAATAAGTTTTTTGGGTACTCTTGGGTGCTAAGAACATTCGGGTTCTATAATGAACAATGATCTCAAGGATCCCGCGAGAGTGATGTTCTTTCCCAACATTGTGATTGCTTACAATATGTATGTCTTAATTAAAGAAATTTTATGCCATTGGCCAAGTATGAAAGAAAATATTGGTCAAAGCCGAGTTGAAAAGAGCAACAATATCGAACTCCAGCTTACAAATGGTACAAAAGCACGAGGATTAATAGTTCATCGGGTTTAGAAAAAAACAGATTGAACAGTGAAATAACATCCAAAGTTTTGGGGTAGTAACAATCGAATGGGTCAGTCGGATCCATAAAATCAAGATCTTGGGACAAAAGTTATACTAGTCCATGATGACGATAAGTTGTACATAGAAGCCGAGCATGTTCAGAAGCACTTATGTCCACCTGAAACTTCTTTTTATGATGTTCAACATGTCCACCCGTGAGTAAGTTTTTGTCAAAAATACTAAGTCCTCATGGACAATAGTGCCCTCGCATTCAACATGAAGAATGTGACAAAGCTAGTGTTTGCATGGTTGGATGCATATTCTTCCAATGTTATTGTCGTCAAACGAATATCATGACATCTAAGAAAATCATTGTGCTTCTACAGCCATCAATTGGTTATACATTTTCTCCAATTGTTAATACCTAAATAGACATGAAGATTGAAAACACTCAATGTCTAAAATAGAGTATGTCGAAGGAGCGACAGCTGAACGGTCAATTCTAGTACTTTATATATATTATATTCAATGTGCATGAATCGTCATCTTTATATACAGATTCTCCAGGCATGGAAAGCATCGTAGCAAGACAATAATCATGTTCAGATCAAGACTCTACATGCTGATATATAAGGTCTTGACAGAATCTAGCACCATTGATAGGCCATCCATGGACAAGCTCTTCATTCAGCATAGAACATAATATTAGCACCGAAAGGGTAGTACAAGATGATATTGAACTTAAGCGCACAAATGAAAAATGCAGATTACAAAAGTGAACATGGATCATATACAATACCTAAATAAGTGTGGAGCCAAACACCATCTTGAACCATTTAAACGGATCGTGAATTGCACACAAGGTAGCCAGTTTAGGAGCAGAGACAACAGTTATTTGCGAAGGTGCGTAACAAGAATCAAGGAGCAACCTTTCAAGTGAAGGGGCATCTTTGGTGATGAGTTCCTGTCCTTCAAATAGAATTCCAATGCTTACCAAGGTGAGGCAACTTTATTTGAGACAAGGGATATGGATTCATGTTCCAGAAACAAGCACCAAGCGCTCTAGGGTGGGGCGGCTCGACTGGATGTTCCTGTGCGGTGAGGCCTTCAACAGATGAACCAACATAAGTGCAAGTTTTTTTGGTAGTGGGAGTCGAAGCATTTGTACCAGATTGTCTGCTTGATGGCATCGGGTCAAGGTGGCGGTATGGAAAGAGGAGAAAACCATGAGATGCACATTGGTGGTGAGGGCACGGATGCAGCGATTGGTGGTAACCTATTTATGTAGTAATGGTAGAACTCAAGCTGCTAGAGTATTTTGTATTGACGGGATGTCAGCCAGACACCCATAGAGCAGGGTATGTCCAACAAGTAGCATGTAGTAATGCAGATGGGTTGAATAGAGCCCTGGTGGGAGGAGATTATAGCTCCGAGGAGTTCTGAATAATCATTGATGGATAGATAGATCGCAATAGTTGAGATTAAGAGGCATGGCGCGTCGCTGAGTGCGTGACCGAGATGCGTGGACTTGTGTGCGGTAGCCATACTTGGTGGGAGAACAGAGATGATCTCCCCAAGGATAGTGGCTGGTAGATCACTAATGCGGTCCGCCCGAGACTCTACGGGTTCCTCAGATCTAGGGGGTCGTGGCCGCTTTTGCCTGTGCTACCAGGTGCAAGATTTACACTCGATGGTGTCACTAGCCGGAGCCTCATCTATGTACATACCAATATAGAAAAAAATGGTAGAAATATACATTAAAACATTCAAAATCTATTCTTAAGCTCTGGAAGAAAAAAAGGCACAAAAATATAGGTAGGGCATTCGGAATCAATTCTCAAGATCTAACTACTAATTATTAGCATGCATGATAACCCTAGTAAGATTATTAGCGAAAATCATTTGTACAGAACAAACTATTAATCACTAACCCTATGCGGATACCATTCATACAATTGATCCACTATGTGCATCTAATGGATCTTACTCTGATTTCGTGGACTGAAAGAACATAACCATATGATTTGTATTCCAAACAAATGCGGGGGGAGGGGCAGGAGTAACCATAGTAAATACATGATATGTTTGCCTCACAAATCGGTATAGATGACTAACTAGCTTTCTATCAAAGTCGGAGTCGTTGGCGGAGTTTCTATGGACCTCCAACTCTGGCTGCGGAGGCACGACGGTGCCGATGAAGTCAAACTCATGATGCTGCCGACGTGAGACATCGTTGGCGGCGAGGACAACCTTTGTGCCTAGCTTCACGTATTGCGCAGTTGCTTCACCAGCTGTGGCGTTGCCACCCTTTGATGGTGCGCTTCACGACATCCTCATACACTCTAGATGGCAGTGCCACTGTGGACGGGGGATGCGGCCACCTATTGTGACTAGAGGCTCAGGCGCGCCATTAATGTGGAGCGCTGGAAGAAAGGTGGGCGGTGGTCAAAGGCTAGCTTGCCTCCCGGTGAGCCTATGCAGCGTACTTCTAGCATGCCTACCATCATTTCACACAGCTACTCGCATGCTTTTCGGTGACACTGCGCAGTGAAAACGCCTCCCACCAATTCACACAGCTACATGTATGCCTCCTGGTCTACCAATGCGGCGGGCTTCCCGCATGCATCCTGTCAACTCACACCTGCTAACATGGCACATAGGGCGCTTGGTGGCACGTATATTGTTTTACTTTTTTGATGATTAATATTGTTTAACTGATGCATGGCACGTATACATTGTTGTTCTAACACCCACGGTTCGAATAAAAAACCCTTTTGTGATATTGTTTATCAATTATTCACAATATCCCGTTTTTAAGAAGATTATATCAAAACTTGTCTCAAATTTTACAAAAAATGCAATATCACGATCTACTGGTGTCCATATGACACAATGATAAGTTCCATGAATTTCAACGAAGTTTAGGATTTACTGAATTTTAAAAATCAAGATTCTCAATGTTTTGAAATTTCTTCCATGGGGAAACAAGCACCCGGGGAGACACATATGATTTTGCAATCCATTTTGGTGCACATCTAGCTCAAATTCGATTTTTGCACATTAAATCCCTAGGAAATCAATCAATGTATAAAAATGGTCGAATGATCTATGTTTTTTTTCCAAATTTTAACACGACACTCCTTTGGTCACATGTTCACTGCAGAAAAAGTTTGACATGCCTCAAAGTGGTGGTGGTGGTGTGCGATGTGTTGGGTGGGGGCTGGGTGGATGTTCCGACAGTACACTACTATTTGTGATCTTTTGATCATTTTGTTAGACATATATGCCACATCAAAGTCATGAATTGGTTATTTAAAATATTACACAACCCTTTCCTACATACATGTTCGGGCCACATGCATGCACTGGTGGTCCTCAGACATTCCCTCATGCGGTTATGAGTGATGTGCCCAATCGTTCACCTGCGAAGGTTATTAGTTCCCACCGACAACGAGAGGCATTTGACCAAATGTTGTCTTGTCTTGTGTTACGGTGTGGATCATGGTGAGATTCCATATCAAAGTTTGGACACGTGCATACACATGAGTCCCTCCCACCGGCTCGATGTGAGGGGGCTAATCATTGTGAACCTATGTCTACTGTGTTTCCAGTTTGCGAGGCATGTGCCACATCAAAGTTCTACGTTGGGTATTCAAACACAACACCTCTTTGGGGAACATCCACATAGTGGTTGTCCTATGACACTCACTCATGTGTGATGCTCTATGCGGGCCCACGAGGTCGTCGTCGATTAGTTGAACCTACAGCGAGAGAGAGGTTAATTTGACAAACAAGGATGGTTCTTTTTGGGTTTGTATTACGTATATGCACGGTAGGAGTATGTGGTACATGTCAAAGACGGGGCAACATATATACTATGCGTCATGAACCTCGCTCCATGTGTGGACTTTTCGGTTCCCGAGGCACGTGCAACAGCAAAGTTGTGCATTGGTATTCAAACATCACACAACATCATGCAGGTCGTGGTTGCCCTATTGGAACTCACTCGCGTGCGGTGCTTCCATATGTGGGTACGCGAGGTTTCCTCCGTATTTTTACCCAACAAGAGAGGTTAATTTGACCATCAAGGATGATTATTTTTGGTTTGTGCTACGGTAGGAGTATATACCACGCGTTGAAGGGGGAGGCACATACCACGCATCATGAACCTTGCTCTTTGTGGTGACTTTTCACTTTCCAAAGTATACGTGCCACATCAAAGTTGTGCATTGCATATTCAAACATCAGACAACCACTTCTTTGGGCCACATGTAGACGGTGGTTGTCCTATACGGGAAGATCACTCGTGTGCGACGTATGCTTCGCTCCCGTGGCCCGGCGAGGTCGTCGTCCATCAGTTTGACCCAACGAGAGAGAGGTTAGTTTGAGGGACAAGTGATACGTCCATTTTGCATCATGTTTTCTTACTGTTATTTATGATGTTTTATGCATAATAATGCTCTTTGGAGTAATTCGAATGCCTTTTCTCTCAAAATTTGCAAGATATGCACCAAGAGGGAGAATTCCGTCAACTGGAAATCTGGACGTGAAAAAGCTATGTTAGGCCACCTATTCTACACAACACCAAACAAGCTGAATCTTCATGGAGAATTTTTATGCAATATTTGAGGATTATTGGAGCAAATATGTACCAGAGGGGGTCCACTAGGTGTGCACAACCCACCTGGGCGCGCTAGGGAGCCCAGGCGCACCCTGGTGAGTTGTGCTCACCCAGGCCCACCTCCGGTTCCCATCTTCTGGTATATAAGTCATTCTAAACTATAAAAAATAAGGAGAGGACTTTTGGGATAGAGCGCCCCAGTCTCGAGGTGTAACTTGGGCATGCACACTTCCGGCAGAGCGATTCCGCCGAGGGAACTTCCCTCTCGGAGTGGGAAATCATCGTCATAATCATCACCAACAACTCTCCCATCTTGGGGAGAGCTATCTCCATCAACATCTTCAACAACACCATCTCATCTCGAACACTAGTTCATCTCTTGTGTTCAATCTTGTTACCAGAACTATAGATTGGTGCTTGTGGGTGACTAGTAGTGTTGATTACATCTTGCAGTTGATTACTATATGGTATATTTGGTGGAAGCTTATATGTTCAGATCCATTATGATATTTAATAGCCCTGTAATCTTGAGCATGATTATCATTTATGATTAGTTACTTTTGTTCCTGAGGTCACGGGAGAAATCTTGTTGCAAGTAATCATGTGAACTTGATGTGTGTTCGATATTTTGATAGTATGTATGTTGTGATTCTCTTAGTGGTGTCATGTGCACGTCAACTACATGAAACTTCACAATATTTGGGCCTAAGGGAATTCATTGTGGATTAGTAATTAGATGATGGGTTGCGAGAGTGATAGAAGCTTAAACCCCAGTTTATGCACTATTCCGTAAGGGATCGATTGGATCCAAAAGTTCAATGATATGGTTAGAATTTATTATTAATACTTTTCCCGTAGTTGCAGATGCTTGCCGGAGGGTTTATCATATGTAGGAGGTTTGTTCAAGTAAGAACATCACCTAAGCACCCATCCACCCACATATCAATTTATCAAAGTAGCGAACACAAATCGAACTAACCTAGTGAAAGTGACTAGATGAAATTCCTGTGTACCCTCAAGAACGCTTTGCTTATTATAAGAGACCATTTTGGTCTGCCCTTTGACTCAAAAGGATTGGGCTACCTTGATTCACCTTTGTTACTATTATCATTACTTGCTCATTACAAAAATATCTTGCTATCAAACTACTATGTTACTTACAATTTCAGCACTTGCAGACATTACCTTGTTGAAAACCACTTGTCATTTCCTTCTGCTCCTTGTTCAGTACGACACTCTTACCTATCGAAAATAGGTACAATTGATACCATATACTTGTGTGTCATCGAGGCTATTTTCTAGCGCCGTTTTCGGGGAGTGAAACGACTTTGGTAAGTGGTAATTGGTAAGGAAACATTCATATAGTGTGCGGAAATTTCTTGTCACTTGTTACTATTGAGAACAATCCTTTGAGGGGTTTCTTCGGGGTATCGTCACCTCGACCGGAACCACTATTAGCAACCCCTCAACCTAATGCACCTACTGAAAATATTGAATATGAAATTCCTTCGGGTATGATAGAACAACTGCTAGCTAATCCTTACGTAGGAGATGGAACCGAACATCCTGATATTCACTTGATATATGTGGAACAAATTTGTGGATTGTGTAAGCTTGCAGGTTTACCCAGAGATGAAGTTATGAAGAAGGTTTTTCTTTTATCTTTGAAGGTATAAAGCATTAGCATGGTATAGGCTATACGATGATATTGGAGCTTGGAACTGGAATCGATTGAAATTGGAGTTTCACCAAAAAAATATCCTATGCATCTAGTTCATCGTGATGAGAATTACATTTATAATTTTTGGCCTCGTGAAGGAGAAAGTATCGCTCTAGCTTGCGGGAGGACTAAGTCAATTCATGCCCCAATCATGAGTTTTCAAGAGAAATTATTATCCAGAATTTTTATGCCCAGCATTCTCGTAATGATCAATCCATGCTTGACACTTCTTGTGTTGGTTCTTTTATGAAGAAGACTATTGAATTCCAGTGGGATCCTTTCGAAACAATTAAACGCAACTCTTGAAGGTAAAGAGCTAGGTAGTAATCTTAAGTTTGATTGTGTTAAATCTTTTATGAATACTGACGCTTTTCAAAAGTTTAGCACTAAATATGGACTTGACTCTGAAATAGTAGCCCCCTTTTTTGAATCATTTGCTACTCATGTTGATCTCCCTATAGAGAAGTGGTTTAAATATCACCCACCTATTAAAGAAGAATCTAAAGAACCTGTACTAGCTAAGGAGGAAACTATACTTTATAATGTTGATCCAGTTGTTCCTGCTGCTTATATTGAACAACCACCTTTCCCTGCTAGGATAAAGGAACAGGCTAAAGATTCAACTATGGTTAACAAAAGTTATATTAGAACACCTAAACTAGATTAACAAATTAAAGTACAACCTAATATAGCTATGTTTAAGGATCTCTTGGAAGAAAATGTAGACGGGCATGTTATTTACTTCTGTGAAGAAGCTACAAGAATAGCCAACCTTATAAAAAGGATAAACACATACCTGTTGTTGGCATGCCCGTTGTCTCAGCTAAAATAGGGGATCACTTTTATCATGGTTTATGTGACATATGTGCTAGTGTGAGCGCTATTCCCTACAGCTTATACGAAGAAATTATGAATGACATAGCACCTACCGAGATAGAAGACATATATGTTACTATAAAACTTGCTAATAGAGATACTATATCACCAATTGGGATTGTTAGAGATGTATAAGTCTTGTGTAGGAAAATAAAATACCCTAATGATTTTCTTGTTGTTGATTCTCCACAAGATGACTTCTGTCCCATTATCTTTGTTAGATCTTTCTTGAACATCGTTAATGCTAGAATAGATAGTAAGAAACAAACTTTCGGTGTTAGTTATGGTGATGAGTCTAATGAATTTAATTTCTCCAAGTTTAGTAGAAAGCATCATGAAAAAGAATTGCCTTGTAAGGATGAAATAATTGGTCTTGCTTCTATTGTTGTGCCTCCTACAGATCTTCTAGAACATTTTTTGTTAGACCATGAAAATGATTTACATATATTCATGAAAGAAACGAAATAGATGACATATTCTTTGAACAACGTCCTCTTCTTAAACACAATTTGCATGCTGAAACTCTAGGAGGTCCTCCTCCACCTAACGGTGATCATGTGTTTGAATTAAAACAATTGCTAGACACTTTGAAATATGCTTATCTTCATGAAAATAAGATATATCCTGTTATTATTAGTTCTAATCTTTCTGAACATGATGAAGAAAGATTATTGAAAGTTCTAAGGAAGCACCGAGCTACGATTAGATATACTCTTGATGAATTAAAGGGCATTAGTCCCACTCTATGTTAGCACAAGATCAATATGGAACCTGATGCTAAACCCATTGTTAATCAACAACGTTGGTTATATCCGTAGATGAAAGAAGTGGTAAGAACTGAATTATAAAAACTTCTGGAAACATGTATAATCTATCCTATAGCTGATAGTAGATGGGTAAGTCATGTTCATTTTGTTCTTAAGAAGGGAAGTATTATTGTTGTTCCTAATGATAAGAATGAACTTATTCCACAAAGAATTGTTACAGGCTATAGAATGGTAACAGATTTTAGAAAATTAAATAAAGCAACTAGAAAAGATCATTATCGTCTACCTATTATTGATCAAATGCTAGAGAGATTATCTAAGAACACACACTTTTGCTTCCTTGATGGATACTCTAGTTTTTCCCAAATACATGTTTCTCAACCTAATCAAGAAAAGACCACTTTTACTTGTCCCTTTGGAACTTATGCTTATAGACGTATGCCTTTTTGTTTACGCAATGCACCTGCTACCTTTCAAAGATGTATGACTGCTATATTCTCTGACTTTTGTGAAAAGACTGTAGTGGTTTTCATGGATGACTTCTCTGTTTATGGGGAAGTCTTTTGATGATTCTTTAAGAAATACTGATCCAGTTCGGAAGAGATGTTAACAAACAGGCCTTGTCTTGAATTGGGAGAAGTGCCACTTTATGGTTAATTAAGGTATTGTCTTGGGTCATAAGATTTCAAAAAGGGTATTCATGTGGACAAAGCTAAAGATGGAAATTGAGAAAATGCCATCTCCGAAGGATATCAAAGGTTATCGTAGTTTCCGGTTTGGTGCACGGAGGGTAACTCAGGTGGTAAATCTAGCAGGGAGCCGTCTACTATTTGTCTTGCAGTGGCCTTAAAGAAAGGCCGATAAATCTTGGTGTGAGCGTTCCTTCGAGAGGAGTGGTTTGCCGATACGCCCGGTCATGGACGCATGAGCTTATTTCTTGACGACGGTGGTCGGTGTAGTTCTTCCTTCCTAACAGGGCAGTCTTCAAATATCTTCTTTCCAGCTGTCTGTCTCTTCTTTTGTCTTTGGGCAGACAAGTAGGCCATCAAACAATGATGTTACCCAACTTGTCCATTTACTCCATGAGGTCTATGGGGGTACGCAAGGTAGGCTGGGGTATTGGTGGTGGTCTCCGTTGAGTATTTGCAAGGTCTTCCTGACTTAGAGCGAAGGCCCGTGGTCGGGATCTGACCAGGTTGTGGCTTGGTGGGGCTTAAGGGTTTCAAGGATTCTAGTGAGTGAGTGAACGTTTATCATCCTATCCTTAAGCACGGTTTCTGAGATGCCAATAGCTCTATCTAGTACTCCGAACAAGAAGGCATCTTCTCGTATAGACCAGCCTCAATCACCACTCATGCCATACATATCCTCATGACTCTCAAGTGGCGGTCTAACAAAATTATACTTGCCTACGATCCCCAAATCCATATGTATGTCTACCCCTAAAATCCATGGGTAGATCATACATGCTGTTAAGCTTAAACTAAACTCCACAATCCAAGCACTCAATCTATTCTTGCAAGGCTCACGATAATGCATCTCTATTCTAAGGAAACACGTCATATGCCACTCCAAGATTTTGTTTCCTTCCTATAGATCAACTCCAATAGCCCGGTAATTTCCATCAATCACCACATAACCCAACAATTCTACGAATCCGACGTCTACGGTGTTCCACAAGATCTCGAGTCCCTATAATACCTAATTACTTGGAAGGACTATGCATTACGATAGTATGTCCACCAAATTCCCACCATCCGGGCCAAGTAAACTCCAAGGTCATGTTCATACAGATCCCTAAGTCAACTCCGACAAATAATCCAATGTCCGAGGTTATTGTCCACCGAGAAGCATGGTATCATGATCAGGATCATCAGTCTAAATCCAATTTACTCCGAACCATGAAGACATGTCTAGCATTTATACCAACCAGAATCACCTACATAAATCCAAATCTCATGTCCAACGGGTACTCCTATATGCTTCCCCAAAGTCATGATCCCACCAATATGAAAACCTTACAATCCATCAAGGTCTCAGATGATTCCTCGAAGTCAAATATATAAAGCCACCAAGTCTTCTGTCTTATATCCCCAAATCGGTCTATCTATGGTATCGTCAGTTTTGTGCTATATTAGGATGAGAATGTGCTCGTTCATTGCGTCCACTAGCTCCTTTACGAACCTAGTGTTGTGCAAGATTATAAAGGCTTAACTGGTTCTCTTGCAATTCTATGGGTTAAGCACATGGTTAAGGATTCGTGCTGGAGTGTCTCGTGAAGTCTCAAAGGGTCTAGGAATGGGTTACTAGTCTGGAGGGTTTAAACATAATTCTACGGGGTTGTACTTGGTCACGGAGGTTGTAGCAGAAGTCTTCAGTGCCAGTTGGTTGCTGAGGTAGAATCCCTGGTGCATCTTGCCGTGCGGGTCTTCAGTTGAGGAGAGGGAAGAGAGGGAAAAAGTACCATAGAGGAGGGAAATGCCTAAAGGGGGTTCTATAGTGAAAGAACAAACAACCAAGTGTCGTAAAGGCCACACACATTTGTTAAGATAAGATAGGTGATATAGTGGCGTACATGCTGCCCAAGGCAAAAGTGCGACTTATATCGAAAACACAAACAGATAAGGACAAGCAACACATGACATGGTTTCATATGAACTGCTACATAGACTCGACTTCGCATAAGGGGTACACGACTCATCCTACCCTAGGGGTTCTCGGATTGACAGTCGTGAGGAGGAAGGCCTTCAGTCTTCAGCTTGTGGGTCTTCCGGTGGTTTGACAGATGGCTGCTTGTTGGGGCACATCCTTCTGGTATGCCCGAGTTCACCACACTCGTAACATGTGATGGAAGCAAAGAGGTTGTTATCCCGTCTTGGGTCATGTTTTTGGTGGCCTGACGTTGGTCCCCCATGACGTGGATATGGTAGTCTAGCCCTATGCCTTCTTCGCGGGGTCCGATGGCAAGCTCCTTGAAGCTCTTCGATCTGTTGCTTCTGATTAGCGATGTAGACTTGTAGGGTAGTAATTTGTTGTTCCCATTCGATCACCTTCTTCTTCTCGAGGCAGTGGAGATGTAGAAGTGAAGGGAAATCCTCGCGGGACTTGAGGAATTCTTCCGTGAGGTTGCACAGAAGATAATTGATTGTGTGGGCGAAGCAGATCTGGAGCTTGAGAGTCGGGTCTTCATCTCCTGTGGGAATCATGGCTTGCGAGGTGGTTCCTGCTCCACTTCTGCTGGGCAGGTAACACGTAGCCCGACCTTCCTTCATTTCTAGGAGGAGGTCTTGAAGGCGGAGAAGGGCTTCGTAGGCCACATGCTGTATGGCTAGGTCCTGAGTTGACATAGGTGGTCCAATAAAGAACCAGCCTTGAGGTGAGGTCTTGGCAGGTACAATCACTTTGGCATAGAATTTCGTCTTGAATTCACCATTGTCCAGTTCGTGCAGGGTGTACATCGGCTCTGAAGGACAGTGGCATTGTTGGAGGCAGTCCCTTAGGAGTGGTGGAAATCCGATCATGAGGAGTCTCGTGGGGGCGACGGCCATCTACAAGGAGGTTAGAGGAGAGTCAATATGACAAGAGAGGCTATGACAAGCGCAAAAGGTTGTCACTGCTGATTAGTTCAGAAGAGGAGAGAAGTCAAATAAGTCTTGCAAGTGATTTGGAGGTCTCGGGGTCTAGTCCTTGTCCTAACTAACGTCCATGCTAACTAAGGCTTCCTACAGTCAGGATGGCTCTGATACCAGCTCTGTGGGGACCCCGACTCATAAGTCAAGATCAACGAATGCACGTGTATAGTGATCCCAGAGATCAATGCTCACTGAACACACAGAAGCTGAATAACAAGAGTCTTACATCCATACATACCGTATTACACAAATAGGACCATTAAGGTCAAGTCTTGAGTATATCATCGCAGCGGAAATCTTCAATAACAACTTGGACCCATGCCATCTGCCTTAACCCTACAGGCATTCTGACTGGGAAGCGTCCTAGCTCGCATGTTCGTCACCAAGAAATCTTCATCATATCCTGTTCTCTCATGCCTGGCCAATAAAATAACCAGTGGCAAGCCAATGAGTACGTTGAATGTACTCGCAAGCAACCCAAGTGTGATGACAGAATAATTATGCAAAGCTCTACTGCTAAATTGGCAGTTTTGCGGAAAGCTAGTTTTTCATATGCAAGTATGATCAACACATAACATGGGCATGCATGTGTCTGCAACAAGTATCAGGAGGTCACAGACATCATTATCGAGAAAGAGTTGCAATCAACTCATTCTCAAGCTCATTGTGACTTCCTCAAGAATCACATCATCAATATCACTGAACCATGTTGTTTCCTCACACACACACACCAGGTTTCGCAAACATTGGACGTAGCCCAAGAGCGGTTACCCAACTGTCCTTGACCGTGGACGCGGCTAGTCAAATAGTTATACACGCTGCAGAGGTTGCACACTTTACCCACTAGATCCGGGGACCTTCCGTGACATCCACGACCCGCAGTACCTCAAGTACCCGGGCTAAGCACCCGATCACTATCTTTCCCTAGGCGACACTAATATGGAGTCCACTCGATTGGTAGCAACCCCCGTGCCCCACATTTCACATCTTAAGATTTTGGAGCCTCGCTCCCATATTCATCACATACCACAAGCACGGGGTACCAACGGTGTGTCCGGTGCCCTGTAAAGACAGTCATGGCCGCCTATCCAAGCGCGACCCCGTCCCAAGAGTGACATCATGTCACCCCCGTCACTAGTAATGCGGGCACCATGCTAGTATTGGCCTAGGTAATCAATAATGCCCTTTCCCATATAAGGGTAGAGTGGTTGCGCATGTAAGGTTGGAATAACGGTCACAACTTAAACCAATCCGTTTTCAAAACAACACACACACTTTCCTCGGTACACCACTTCATCATCAAGTGGTTACCCATCTCACCATCTCCCTCGGGCATAAATGGCACCCGACGGGGTTTTCGAAAAGTCTTTTGAAAGTATTCTGCCTCCGTCACCATGCATATACCCGTCCCATTTGCGTTGCCACTATTATAGCAACCTAACTACTCCTACCCACATAACCCTCATCGGAAGGTAGGGTCATGCTTGATGCAAGTTTCAATAGTAAGTAACAAAGGTAGCAACCAAAGTGGTCTCCACCTCAACATGATTCCGATGCATTGATAATAAGGTGCTATGAGACATGCATAAAAAGGTTTCTCGAACATGGTCAAAAGGCTGCTTGCCTTGTCCTTCCGAGTCTTCAAACCTTCTGGTCCAACTCCGAGTACTCCGTTTATTTCGTCAACTAACGATGGAAACAATCATAATAAGCAACACAACAAAGCAAAAATAAAAGTGCTTTTGTGACGCCCGGGTAATCAAGCTATAGTAATACTTCGCTAATGATGCCACGTCACCTCGATTACTGTGGATAAACTCGTGTTAGTTCGAAACCAAGTTCAAATTTAAAATTTAAGATAGAGACAAACAATAAAAGTTTTTAAATATTAAAACTAAAATGTCCAGAGTGAACCATATATTGCATAAGTGATTATGGTGGAGAAACCACACCTTTCTAAAATTATTAAATAATATGAGATGAATAAAACAGCAGCAAAAACAATTATTTAAATACCTTTTGTAATTAATAAAATGTCAACTAATTTATTGAGGAATGGACTTTTTGAGTATGGACGAAGTTGAATTACTAATTTATATAATACGTATATATTTTTACTAAAACTAAAATAATAGAATACAAAACTATAATAGAAAAGTAAAATAGATAAAAAAAAGAAAAGCAAAACAAAAGAAAGGACCCCCCCTTGCTGGACCGCGGCCCAGATGGCCATCGGGCCAACCAGGCCGGCCCACCCCGCCCCTGGCCTATATGGCCTACCCCTCCATCCCCCGAACCCTAACCGTCCCCCCCACTCTCCCCTCGCTTCCTCCCCACTCCCCGATCCCCTTCTGGATCGGGGCCACGACCTCGGCGCGCTGCCTACCCTGACATTCCGCAACGCCCAAGTGCTCGCCGGACCCTAACTGGCGCCGCCCGTCGCCTCCCCTACGCCCAGGACTGCCCCGGGGAGCTCGCCTTCGTCGTCATCGTCTTCGAACACGGGATCAAGCCCGGGACCCCTGCCTCGTCGGATCGTCCTCGTCTCCCCTCTCTGCCTCACCGGTCAGCGCCGTCGATCCGTCGCCATCGCTCCACGAGCTTCGATGTGAGCACCTCACAAATCCCCCATGTATATGTCGTCATTCCTGCCCCGGCCGCCGTAGCCATTGCCGGAGGTCCGCGCGCCGTAGCCGCTCTCGCCACTACCCATTGGCCGCCCCGACTACCCCGTCTACGCGTGCCGCGGCCGCCCTCCCCCCTGCTCCGCTCGAACCTCGCTCGCGTCACCCCGCCTCGCCAACTGCGCCGCCGCCGTCACCTCGCAGCAGCCGGCGCCCCTCCCCCTTGCCCGCTCTGCGCCCTGGCCGGGCCGGCTCCGCCCGGCCGTGCCCGCGGTGGGCCGGCGCCTCCCCGCCGGTGCCCTCTCCGGCGCCCGGCGCCCTGCTGCCTGGCCGCGCCGACGCCCCGGTCCAGCGCTGCCGGCCTCGCCCCGTGCCCGGGCGGGCTTCGGCCTGGGTGCGCCCCGCCCCAGCGCCCAGCGCCCGTTAGCCCGCATGGCCCCTGGGCCACTTACAAGTGGGGCCTAGCCCCTTAATTAAAAAAAAGGAGTTTAAAAAAATATATATGTTAAAAAAATAATATTAATTAAATAATTAATTAACTTAATTAAATAATCTTAATTAACCTAATTACTGTTAGATTAATTAATCTGTTTAAATTAGTCTTAGTGTATGACAATAGGCCCCACGTGTCAGTTTGACTCTGTCAACAGACAGTTGACCGCTGACATCATGCTGACGTCATGATGACGTCAGCAGGCACTATTCTGGATAATGTTAGATTTAAATAAATAATTAATTCTAGAAAATGTTATAAACTTTAGAAAATCATATAAAATAATCCGTAACTCGGATGAAAATAATATATATATGAAAGTTGCTCAGAACGACGAGACGAATCCGAATACGCAGACCGTTCGTCAACCACACGTCCCTAGCATACCGAACATGCAACTTTCCCCTCCGTTTCATCTGCCCGAAAATGCCTAACACCGGTACTTTCCCGGATGTTATTCCTCTTCGCCTGTATCACCGAGCACCGTGTTAGGTCACACATAGCACCGCGTATTTCCATGTTATGCTTTGTGATGCTATTGTTTGCTCCGTTATTTATTTGTTTCCCCCTTCGTTGCTTATTTTCGGTAGACTCCGATACTGTGATAGACCCTGAGACCGTTGATGCTTCGGTGTTCGACTACGGCTACGATTCCAAAGATTCCTTTCATCTGTAGAGCTTCCAGGAAAGCCCCCCCTTTGATCACCAGATATCACCTATTCTTCTCTCTACTGCTTGCATTAGAGTAGTGTAGCATGTTACTGCTTTCGATACTCCTATTCTGCTGCATAGCCTGTCATTGTTGCTACCACTGTTGATACCTTACCTGCAATCCTAAATGCTTAGTATAGGATGCTAGTATTCCATCAGTGGCCCTACACCCTTGTCCGTCTGCCCTGCTATTCTATCGGGCCATGATCACTTGGGGGTGATCACGGGTATATACTATATACATACTTTACATGATACCTGATGTGACTAAAGTCGGGTCGGCTCTTTGAGTACCCGCAAGTGATTCCGATGTGGGAGCTGAAAGGACAGGTGGCTCCATCCAGGCAGTGGTGGGCCTGAGTTCCCGACGGCCCCCGAGTGGATCTTTGTGGCGGAGCGACAGGGGCAGGTTGAGACACCCAGTGGAGAGGTGGCCTGGCCCTGGTCGTTGTCCGCGGTTATTTCATAATAACACGCGTAACGAGTTTGGATATTTGATCTGAGTCTGTCCATTTTGTCTATACGCACTAACCAGCTGCGTGGGAACAGTTATGGGCACTCGACGTCGTGGTATCAGCCGAAGCCTTCTTGACGTCAGCGACTTAGCAGCGCGCGCCGGGTTGGACCGCGTAACGCAACTTCCTTAGTAATGGAGGTTGCTAGGTCTGCTCACCGGCCGCGTACGCAACATGCAGGTGTGCGTTGGGCGATGGGCCCGGACCCCTGCGCGCCTAGGACTTAGACCGGCGTGCTGACCTCTCTGTTGTGCTTAGGTAGGGCTGCGACGTGTTGATCTTCCGAGGCCGGGCATGACCCTGGAAAGTGTGTACGGCCAAATGGGATCAAGCGTGCTGGGTTATGTGGTGCACCCCTGCAGGGAAGTTAATCTATTCGAATAGCCGTGTCCCTCGGTAAAAGGACGACCCGGAGTTGTAATCCGACTTCATGACAACTAGAACCGGATACTTAATAAAACACACCCTTACTAGTGCCAGATACAACTCGGTGGTTGCTCCCTCACAGGGTGATGTGCGGGAGGATCGCCGAGTAGGGTTATGCTATTTGATGTTACTTGGTGAACTTACCATCTACTCCCTTCTACTGCTGCAAGACGGAGGCTACGAGAAGCGAGGATACTTGTTACTTTCCAGCTACCCTCATCTTCTGCTGCAAGATGGAGGTTACGAGAAGCGTAGTCTTCGATTGGATTAGCTATCCCCCTCTTATTCTGCTTTCTGCAGTTCAGTCCACATACATTACCCCCTTTACATATATACCTTTGCATATGTAGTGTAGATTCTTGCTTGCGAGTACTTTGGATGAGTACTCACGGTTGCTTTCTCCCCCTTTTTCCCCTTTTGTCCCTTCTTCTCAATGACGCAACCAGATGGTGGAGCCCAGGAGCTAGATGATCCCGAGGATGTTTCTACATGGAGTTTGGCTTCGAGAATTAGTTAGGAGGTCCCAGGCAGGAGGCCTTGCCTTTTCGATCGTTGCTACTTTTGTGCTAGCCATCTTATGGCAACTTGTTTAACTTATGTCTGTACTCAGATATTGTTGCTTCCGCTGACTCTTGTGTTTTCGAGCTTTTGTATTCGAGCCATCGAGGCCCCTGGCTTGTAATATAAAGCTTGTATTATTTTAAATTTGTGTCTAGAGTTGTGTTGTGATATCTTCCAGTGAGTCCCTGATCTTGGTCGTACACATTTGCGTGCATGATTAGTGTACGGACAAATCGGGGGCGTCACAAGTTGGTATCAGAGCTGACTGCCTGTAGGAATCCCCCTTTCCAACTCCTTGGCCGAAGTTGAGTCTAGTCTTTGAAAAACAAAATTGCTAACTTGTTGTGTGGCTTACGGGCCCACATCACCATTGGGTGGTATTAGGATCTTTTACTCCTCGTCTATACTCTGGGACTCTTATCTCTCTTCTATTCGGGATAAATGAATTTTGCTAAACCGAACATTAGGATCTCGTTATCACTTTCACCCGGAGAGTGCCTTATGATCGATGTTCGTCTGCTGCACCAGAAGACCCTGAAGATACTCCCCGTTGTTAACCCGAGAACTTGTGCTAATCGCCTTTGCAATTCACTGCCACCGATATATCCCTATGGATATCTGCATGCACTTGTCATTCTCATGATCATTCCTCGTCGCTCTTGTTATTACAAGATGCCTCGAAATATTCTCCATTGTTCCGTGAATCCTTTGAGTTACTATCTTGCAGTTTTATTTCGCATGAAAACCCTTACGGTTATTTCCTCGCATTTATCGAGGATCCGTTCTTCTCAATTGTTCATGTGTCTCACAATATTCTTCGGAATACTTTTCGATTTTTCGAAAATCCTCTGCAGGCTGTTACTCTTGAAATTCTTGCCTGCTTGCATTATGGTTAATTCCATATGACTAGTAGTCTTCGTCAATATCGCTTGACTTAGCTATTTTTGAACCTATTGATTCAATGTGTGCGTATGCACGAAGTCATCAGGTTATCCTTTTTAAAATTATCTTTTCGGCTCAGACGTCATTCCGGACATGTGTTGGTTCTCGGAAATTCAAACCTTTATTGATTGTCCAGCTATGTGTTTTCAACTTATCCATCCTTGATCAGAGCGTCTGCTTCTGATCCTTCATCTTGGAAACCATAATTTCTTTCTATTTAAGCATCAGACTAATCAGGTGATTCTTGAATCTGATGCCTCTGCATTCCTTCTTCCTCTAAGTGAGTACCGATACTCACATCAGCTCCGTTGTGGATCGCCCGATCCTTTGTTGAAATATTATCCGACAATGTCCTTCGTATACAAAAACCTCAAGAAGTTATGTCCTTGAGGCATAATACTTTCGGTAAATTGTATTTTCTTCTTTGACAACCATGCTCTCCTTTTGAGCTGGTGTTATTTACTTTTGAAGCTTGTGGTATATGTTACTAAGATGCCCGATGGGTTGAACCTATGCCTTCCCCTAATCCATGGGAACCCGAAAGTATTCACAAGTCATACCCTTCCGGTGTTCTACCGGATAAAATTCCAACACTACAGTTTTATTAAAGCGAGAGGTGAATGAAATGATATGCATTAAGGAAGTGGGAGTCGACCTTGAACTTTGTGTTCATGCCCATGAAAATGATGTAGACCGTCTCGAAAGCTTCTTGCAAAATGATTATCCAACTGTATGATTCTTTCGGTATTCTTGAATTGATTCCTTACAGTTATGGTTCTGACCATGCTGTCCTGATCTGATATATCTGATGAGAATCCATTCCAGGCCTCGTCAATTTTTGACAAGGTTAAAGCATCTACTGTCATAGGTCAATGACCTAGTTCAACTTCTACCATGTTCTACCTTCGAGTTTTACCCTCTGATATCTCGAGGATGTCATGCCTTTGCACTACACCTTTTGAACTTTTGATGAAGTAATACCTTTGCTTGTCGTAAACACTCTATGGGTTCTAGGTTGCCGTCAACTGAGGACACCGTTTAGTAAATCAAATCCGCTCTAAAAATTCAACACCCCTAGTAGATGTTACTGGGAAATTTTTAAACTCAATCTGGTTTATTCCTAGACTATCGGGTACATCCCTTGTCTAGCTATCTTTGACTGTGCTACCTCGTCCTTCTTTGGTGCACGAATTCTTCAAAGATTGAGCACAACTTACGTCGAGCTTTCAACATCTGGTTGCTTGTTCAGTAAGGCAACTTTGATTCCGAGCTTGCATCTTTTATATTGATCCATTAACTTGCCACTTCGTCATTCCCTTGCTTGTTGCCGTTGTTGTTTGATTGCATCCTCTTGAAACCTCCCGACAAATGTGTCGGATCACTTTCAACACTTTGACTTCTTCCGAGATGTCAACTGTGTTCATGATGAGGAATACTCTCCTTGCCCTTGATGATTTTTAGTATCACCAGCAACACCCTTGACTTCCTCTCATCGCGGACTTGTCCACATTATGAATATAACTTGCTCTCCAGCTAGTGTTGTGTTCTGCATTGAAGTATTACTGTCTTTATGTCGAAAATGTTGTGGGGATTGCTCCACCTCTTAGAAATTCTCGGTATGATGATACTTCTCACCATCACCATTCTTCCTTGGTGCCCGTGTTGTTTTTAACCGGGATACCAATAGGCTAATGATGCTACTTGAGTTCTGTACTTCTAGCAACCCTATTGCTTTGAAGTTAACAATCGACAGTTCGTTCTTAGACTATTGGTTATTGAATCATCACTCTAACATTGATCTTGCTGCCTAAGGTCATATTTCGGGCACACCTTTCAACTAATGTTTAATGGTGTATGTTTTCCTCGAGCATACGACATTATATCATTTGAATTGACAAGTGTCATCCTCTTGTTCACATTAATGTGGAAATCCCTCTGTTTGGGACTCTCGATGAATTGTCGCTGAGCCCATCAGCCACCGCCTCATCCTCTCCTTGGTTTAATGATGAACTATTGTTTCGGGAACCCGCTCCCATAGTTCATTCCTGAGAATCTTGCAATGTCATTTCGTTGATTAATATTGCACCATTTCTTGTCGAACATCCTGAGTCCGAGGTATCATGACACCAATCGGATCTGAATCTCGGTCAGATATGATGGTTGGGACAACTTTCCAGTAGTTATAATGTTGGTCCTTTGATGACTCGGTAATATGATGTCATGCCTAGCACCCATGGCTGGGGGACCTATCATTTTAATCTCTTTTGCAAGGTTAACCGTTCTTCCAGGAGGAAATTGTAAGACTTATTCTATAAGTTGTTCCTGATGATTCCTTTGTGTATCCAAGTCCGACCTTTGCTACAAGACCATGCCAATGCTATCTCGAAGCATGTCTGTGGTGCTCCGATTTTCAACAAGAGCATTTGAAGCCCAATGCTAAATGTTTCTTGGTCAGTTATCCAAACACCGTTGTATGGGTAACATCTTGATTAATCGTTGCCTCTTTATCTGAATGGTTTGGGTACTTGCTCTTCTACCCTGTATGCCATGTTCTGCTTGTCCATGAGAAGGATATACTCCTATTAATTGTGTGTAATCACAATTTCCTTTCCATTTGTTTGTTTAACCTTTCTGTGATCTTCATATCATCTAAGCAGTAATAATTTTCTGCTTATGTAAACACCTTGGTCTACAACTCTGACAGTAAGACCCTGTTCCTATTATTGATAACATTCCGGTAACCACCGATGGAAGAAAACTTTGCCTACCGGTCCGCCTCGTTTCAACGAGCAAGAAAATGGTTCTCTTCGTTCCCCGTCCTTGGTTCCGACATTGTTGCCAACATAGCTGACAAGCTATCCACTCACTTGCCTCCCTGTCGAGGCTGTGCAAGATGTCACCACCCTTCCTACTTTCAACCCACATGGTGGGCCGATAACCCACAGGTCCACTGGATCGAAACCTGACTCTCCTGTACATCCCTGATTCTAATGTATTCGTTGCACTTGGCTTCGTATGTGATTCACGAGCTAAATTCAATACCATTATTCATCCTGGAATCAAACACCATGTTATTATCGTTGTTGAAGCCCTCATTCTAGCTTCTGCCTAGGCATCGAATGACTGCCTACCCGTTTGAAACTTTGGTACCACCGCTTATTGTTCTCAATGCATTCACTAAAATACTACGCGTAGGGTACTTCGTGTATCACTTTCTGAATTCACTGTCAGATGCACATACTTCGGGAGATACGTTCCTCCAAAGTTTTCCCCCTGGTCGCGTTCGTAGGACGATGGAGATCCCGGAGAAAGGATGACGTCTTGATCACGATGACTTGAAGCTGAGAAATGAAGACATCAATGAAAGGGATCAACCTCTTCGAAAGGACAGTCAAGACCAAGAAGACTCGTTTGGTTTCGCTACCAGCACTCCTCCCCTTACTCCACCGCTTAAATCTCGGGACGAGATTTCTTGTAGTGGAGGAGAATTGTGACGCCCGGGTAATCAAGCTATAGTAAAACTTCGCTAATGATTCCACGTCACCTCGATTACTGTGGATAAAATTGTGTTAGTTCGAAACCAAGTTCAAATTTAAATTTAAGATAGAGACAAACAATAATAGTTTTTAAATATTAAAACTAAAATGTTCGGAGTGAACCATATATTGCATAAGTGATTATGGTGGAGAAACCACACCTTTCTAAAATTATTAAATAATATGAGATGAATAAAACAGCAGCAAAAACAATTATTTAAATACCTTTTGTAATTAATAAAATGTCAACTAATTTATTGAGGAATGGACTTTTTGAGTATGGACGAAGTTGAATTACTAATTTATATAATAAGTATATATTTTTACTAAAACTAAAATAATAGAATACAAAACTATAACAGAAAAGTAAAATAGATAAAAAAAAGAAAAGCAAAACAAAAGAAAGGACCCCCCCCC
>LR738709.1:201518062-201582296 GCA_902687465.1 Secale cereale
CGCTTCCTCCCCACTCCCCGATCCCCTTCTGGATCGGGGCCACGAGCTCGGCGCGCAACCTACCCTGACATTCCGCAATGCCCAAGTGCTCGCCGGACCCCAACTGGCACCGCTCGTCGCCTCCCCTATGCCCAGGACTGCCCCGGGGAGCTCGCCTTCGTCGTCATCGTCTTCGAACACGGGATCAAGCCCGGGACCCCTACCTCGTCGGATCGTCCTCGTCTCCCCTCTCTTCCTCACCGGTCAGCGCCGTCGATCCGTCGCCATCGCTCCACGAGCTTCGATGTGAGCACCTCACAAATCCCCCATGTATATGTCGTCATTCCTGCCCCGGCCGCCGTAGCCATTGCCGGAGGTCCGCGCGCCGTAGCCGCTCTCGCCACTACCCATTGGCCGCTCCGACTACCCCGTCTACGCGTGCCGCGGCCGCCCTCCCCCCTGCTCCGCTCGAACCTCGCTCGCGTCACCCCGCCTCGCCAACTGCGCCGCCGCCGTCACCTCGCAGCAGCCGGCGCCCCTCCCCCTTGCCCGCTCTGCGCCCTGGCCGGGCCGGCTCCGCCCGGCTGTGCCCGCGGTGGGCCGGCGCCTCCCCGCCGGTGCCCTCTCCGGCGCCCGGCGCCTTGCTGCCTGGCCGCGCCGACGCCCCGGTCCAGCGCTGTCGGCCTCGCCCCGTGCCCGCATGGCCCCTGGGCCACTTACAAGTGGGGCCTAGCCCCTTAATTAAAAAAAAGGAGTTTAAAAAAATATATATGTTAAAAAATAATATTAATTAAATAATTAATTAACTTAATTAAATAATCTTAATTAACCTAATTACTGTTAGATTAATTAATCTGTTTAAATTAGTCTTAGTGTATGACAATAGGCCCCACGTGTTAGTTTGACTCTGTCAACAGACAGTTGACCGCTGACATCATGCTGACGTCATGATGACGTCAGCAGGCACTATTCTGGATAATGTTAGATTTAAATAAATAATTAATTCTAGAAAATGTTATAAACTTTAGAAAATCATATAAAATAATCCGTAACTCAGATGAAAATAATTTATATATGAAAGTTGCTCAGAACGACGAGACGAATCCGAATACGCAGACCGTTCGTCAACCACACATCCCTAGAATACCGAACATGCAACTTTCCCCTCTGTTTCATCTGCCCGAAAATGCCTAACACCGGGAATACTTTCCCGGATGTTATTCCTCTTCGCCTGTATCACCGAGCACCGCGTTAGGTCACACGTAGCACCGCGTATTTCCATGTTATGCTTTGTGATGCTATTGTTTGCTCTGTTATTTATTTGTTTCCCCCTTCGTTGCTTATTTTCGGTAGACTCCGATACTGTGATAGACCCTGAGACCGTTGATGCTTCGGTGTTTGACTACGGCTACGATTCCGAAGATTCCTTTCATCTGCAGAGCTTCCAGGCAAGCCCCCCCTTTGATCACCAGATATAACCTATTCTTCTCTCTACTGCTTGCATTAGAGTAGTGTAGCATGTTACTGCTTTCGATACTCCTATTCTGCTGCATAGCCTGTCATTGTTGCTACCACTGTTGATACCTTACCTGCAATCCTAAATGCTTAGTATAGGATGCTAGTATTCCATCAGTGGCCCTACACCCTTGTCCGTCTGCCCTGCTATTCTATCGGGCCGTGATCACTTGGGGGTGCTCACGGGTATATACTATATACCTACTTTACATGATACCTGATGTGACTAAAGTCGGGTCGGCTCTTTGAGTACCCGCAAGTGATTCCGATGTGGGGGCTGAAAGGACAGGTGGCTCCATCCAGGCAGTGGTGGGCCTGAGTTCCCGACGGCCCCCGAGTGGATCTTTGTGGCAGAGCGACAGGGGCAGGTTGAGACACCCAGTGGAGAGGTGGCCTGGCCCTGGTCGTTGTCCGCGGTTATTTCATAATAACACGCTTAACGAGTTTGGATATTTGATCTGAGTCTGGCCATTTGGTCTATACGCACTAACCAGCTGCGTGGGAACAGTTATGGGCACTCGACGTCGTGGTATCAGCCAAAGCCTTCTTGACGTCAGCGACTTAGCGGCGCGCGCTGGGTTGGACCGCGTAACGCAACTTCCTTAGTAATGGAGGTTGCTAGGTCTGCTCACCGGCCGCGTACGCAACGTGCAGGTGTGCGTTGTGCGATGGGCCCGGACCCCTGCGCGCCTAGGACTTAGACCGGCGTGCTGACCTCTCTGCTGTGCTTAGGTAGGGCTGCGACGTGTTGATCTTCCGAGGCCGGGCATGACCCTGGAAAGTGTGTCCGGCCAAATGGGATCAAACGTGCTGGGTTATGTGGTGCACCCCTGCAGGGAAGTTAATCTATTCGAATAGCCGTGTCCCTCGGTAAAAGGACGACCCGGAGTTGTACTCCGACCTCATGACAACTAGAACCGGGTACTTAATAAAACACACCCTTACTAGTGCCAGATACAACTCGGTGGTTGCTCTCTCACAGGGTGATGTGCGGGAGGATCGCCGAGTAAGGTTATGCTATTCGATGTTACTTGGTGAACTTACCATCTACTCCCTTCTACTGCTGCAAGACGGAGGCTACGAGAAGCGAGGATACTTGTTACTTTCCAGCTACCCTCATCTTCTGCTGCAAGATGGAGGTTACGAGAAGCGTAGTCTTCGATTGGATTAGCTATCCCCCTCTTATTCTGCTTTATGCAGTTCAGTCCACATACATTACCCCCTTTACATATATACCTTTGCATATGTAGTGTAGATCCTTGCTTGCGAGTACTTTGGATGAGTACTCACGGTTGCTTTCTCCCCCCTTTTCCCCTTTTGCCCCTTCTTCTCGATGACGCAACCAGATGGTGGAGCCCAGGAGCCAGATGATCCCGAGGATGTTTCTACATGGAGTTCGGCTTTGAGGAGTAGTTAGGAGGTCCCAGGCAGGAGGCCTTGCCTTTTCGATCGTTGCTACTTTTGTGCTAGCCATCTTATGGCAACTTGTTTAACTTATGTCTGTACTTAGATATTGTTGCTTTCGCTGACTCTTGTGTTTTCGAGCTTTTGTATTCGAGCCCTCGAGGCCCCTGGCTTGTAATATAAAGCTTGTATTATTTTAAATTTGTGTCTACAGTTGTGTTGTGATATCTTCCAGTGAGTCCCTGATCTTGGTCGTACACATTTGCGTGCATGATTAGTGTACGGACAAATCGGGGGCGTCACAGCTCTAAAAATAGGAGTTGGACTTTTCTAGGATACCTCCGGTCATATTAGAAATGACCAAGGTGTTTTCATAGGTATTGGATCAATGGATAGTTTGGATCATTACAATATGATGGAACCAAGGGGTTTATGGATTTGAAAGAAGTATACAGAAATATATTTTTGAATGATGGGCAAGGGCACCCATTACTCAAGTCATGATTTGAGAAGCATCTAGGAGTTAGTTTCACTGGATTTGGAATTCAAATGAATTTCCTAGGATTTTGCAAAGTTGATAAATATGAAGAAATGGCCCATTATTTGGTGGGGCACGGAAAGTATTAATAAACATGTTCCAAAACTAAGTTTGGATATGCCAAGCACCTAGGAATTTGAACCACTGCATTTGGATCAAATTTGAGCCCTCTGTGATTTTCTAAAGTTCATCACAAAAAATGGAATAATGGCATTTGATAAATATTTGTGAAGGAAAAGTTTCTGGAAAAATGTGCATGTTGCACCACGTGATAGAGCATGATTTATGGAGCCATAATAAATTTGAATCATTCAATTTGGAGTCCAAATTAATTGTTTATGGATTTATGAAGTTAACAGAAAAAGAAAAAGGGAAAAGGGGAGGGGTTTTATACCTATACTGCGTTTTGGGCGTAGTATAGCACCGCAGCGCTCTGGGCCGGCCCAACTTCACAGCAACGCGCAGGGAACCTGGCCACGTCGAAGGCGGCTTCCCGGAAATGTGTTTTCGTGCGGGGGAGGCAGGCTATGCCGTAGCCATCTCCACTTAAACCGGTGGGGCCTGCCTCCGGGGTCGCTGACCTGCGGGGCCCTCCTGCAGGACCGTCTCCCTCCTCCCGCTCGCGACAGGAGCGGGGCGGAGGAGCTCGGCCGCCGATCGCGCCAGCGACCCAGGGGGTCTCCGCCCGTTCTGCGCACCGGAGTGTTCAGGGCGGCGAGACGCACCCGCCCATGTGCCTCACGCCCGTGGGGGAGCTCGGGAAGCGGAGAAGCGCCTGGCGCGGCGACGATGGGCGACGGCGAAGAGGGTTATGGCGCTACGGCCTCGGGGGGAATGGGTCGGAGCACGAGGAGGCTCAAGGGAGTGCGTGAGAGGCTCTGGTGGTGGCTAGGTGGAGAGGGAGAGGCCGGGGTGCCCGAATTCGAGGAGGGCCCCGAGGCGGCAATGGCGACAGAGGAGGAGGAAGAAGGCTCGGGAGGGAGCGTGGTTTCATCACGGAGGCTCACTGGAGGGTGAGGGAGCGGATGGAGTACGGAGAGGGCTCGGGGAGGCCTTATATAGGCCAGCCCGAGGTTCACCGCGGGGCTGTGCGCCAGCGGGGCCGTGGCCTTTGCTGGAGGCCAATCTGGCTCCCCGGGGCATGTCTGAGGCGCTCGTGGACGAGGTCCAGGCCAAGGGGAAAGCAGAGGAGGAGCGGGGGGCTCCAGAGTCTTCGCGCGTGTAAGCTCGCTCACTGGAGCTCAGGGTCGGCCGGTGCGCGTGCGAGAGGGGCAGCAGGAGGGAGAAGGAGGAGGGGGCCGACCATCCAGCGTGTTCCAGACGCCGAGGCGGCCTCGGGGGACACGAGGGGAAGGCCCGAGGCTGTCGGATGCTCCTGATTGGAGGCGGCTACAGTGCGGGAGCGCACTGTAGCGCGCTCCAGAGCGCCCGTATGGCTGGCACGGCCGTGTCCTCGCTGCTCTAGTCGTGTCCATCATGCCCAACATTGTCTAGGGGGCCAGGGGGGAGTAAAGAAATGTGTGATGGTCTTGGATGCCCTGGGGAGCCACTGGAATGAGGAGGGAGGTAAGGAAGAAGGAGGCTGCTGCTGTCTAGGAGAGTAAAAATGGTGTTTTCACCCCTCAATCATTGAGCTGAGGACAAGGGGAAGTTACTGGGGGTAGAAGATGATCAGGAGAAGCTGTGGTAAGAATTTGAGGTAAAGGAAAATAGTAAAAGGGGTCAAAACAATGGTTTTGGTAATTTGGCAGAAGGTGTTTGATCATGTTTTGGGCAAGCAAAATAGCTCCACTTGACATGAGACTAAACAGTATCAAATGTCAAATATAATTAGGGCCTTCCACCAAATTTGAGCTCATTTGGGAAAAGTTGCCAATGTAACTTTGGTGAACCCTAGAAATCAACAGAAATGGTTTCACCATGTTTGAGTTAAACTAATCATCTCCCCTTGATGCACCACTTGGTGTAGTATCATCATTTGGGGTTATGATCATGCTCACAAAGTTTAAAGCCCCAGGTAAAAAGTTGGTAATGTAAAGTTGTTCAAATTTGAATTTGAACAGAAATTGTTTTGGGGCACTTAGATCAAGTTATGCTTCTCCAAAACTTGTGCCATTTGGCATAGATGCATAATTACATCATTTTAGCATGTGCACCAAGTTTGAGAGCATTTGGACAAGTTTGGTCTCAAACTTTAAAATGGACAGAAATGGTTTTGAGGGGATTATATGATGTTTCCTTGATCTTCAAGGCATGAGGCTTTGCAAGATCATCAAGTATGTCATATATGACATGATATAATTTCCCTGGAATTTTTGGAGAATATTTCCTTTGTAAATATTTCAAAAGCTTGAAATATCCAGAAAGGGTTTTGGAAGGATCTGTCCAATATTTTGAACATGACCATGTGTTGAAACTCTTATATATGGACAATATATGTCCTATGAGTCTCCCCGAATTTTGGCAAATATTGTTGAAATACTTAAATAATTTTTCCCTATTAAAGGCCATTTCTGGCCTTAAGAAAAAGCTTTTAAATAAAATATAAAAATAACTTTTAAAATTATAATTTTGTGGTTTCTGGGAGTCCTATACCTAATAGGATTCAAATATACTTTTTGAAAGATTTTTCACACCCTAAATAAGGTACTTGCAGTGCAAACCTCAATTCAAGGGTTTTTGGAAAACTAATTTTAGAAAATACTATTTGGCCAAAATATTTTTATAAGAAAATTCTATACTGTTCTATACACATGGCATGATCATTGGGAGAAGGTTTTGGATCAAGGAGATGAAGTATAAGAGTTGGAGGATTTATTTGATTTTTAGAGCACTAGCAAACAGCAGACAGAAAATCAATCAAGCAAAGTCAAAATCACTCAAAAGTTTTTGTAAATCCACATTTTTAACATGATAATTAGCTTAAGCAATGTGACATGAAAATCAGGGTGTGACACCCAGTCCCGCCGAAGGAGATCATGAATGGTGTCTTGTGCCACACGAGGGCTGACATGGTGATAAAAATGTTTTCAGTAATTTCTCATTTAAACAATTTAAAATCTTCGAATAAGCTTAGTTATTGTACTAATAAATGTTGTCTCGTTTGATTGCAGACCTTCTATAGGTGTGAGGAGGGACACTAGAAGGCATGTGCACGGGTTATCGATGCCGAGTGCAGGCACATACTACAAAACTTACAGCATGAGGCTCGGGTGCAGGTTGTTCGAGAGTACTTCGCCTCGATTAGTGTTCGGAAGACCAAGAAGTGTCACGGAAAGTTTCTAAAGAAGGAGCAGTGAATGACGGTAATTGCCTACATTCTTACGGCCGTGTTCTTACTTTCGTTGATTTGATTCGTAGGCGTCATGCTCAAGTTCCTCTTTTCTAAATTAGGTGCCCCCGAGATGGTGTGGGATAAGATGGATTGTTGGGAGGCGTTGGTGAACGAGTTGTGCTCAGACACCTGGCTTTCCGTCAACAAGGGTGCCAAGGACAAGTGTGCCCAAATGCAAGGTGTGCCACACCATGAAGGTAGCGCCATCTTATATCAATACAGGCTAAACTGGTTATGTGGTTCGCTTCATGATTCATGCAATTCATTATCTCATGCTAGCCTCAGCCCGGTAATTACTAATACTATGTTCCTCCCTTTTAGGCGGGATACAATATGGCACCGGTGCCAGAGGTGTTCGACTTATATGCCATGGCCCATACTGTGCCATACCAGAAGGCCAAGGCATTCTCTATGTGCGACCTCGATCATCAAGTGAACTTCACCAACATCTCCTTCCATAACAAGATCGTGAAGTACATAGATCATGGGAAGGCGAGGAAAGGGGACGTGTTTAACCAGAGCGGGCCGTTTGATCCGGAACTGGTGATGATATCTGGTGGCGGGAGGCCCCATGGCTCGATAGCCATCGGAGATGGACTTAACCCTTGTCCTCGCACTCTCCCAAAGATCAAGGTGCGCCAAGCGAGCTCAGATCCTGAGATAATGCCTCGTCCACGGCCAATCGAGCTCACCTTCTAGGTTAGTTATGTAGACTCAAATTTCTTTCAAGCATTACATTGTGCATGCAGCCATCAATTATTACAATGCTAACGAAAAGTGTTGTTGCATGTTGGTCTTGAGGCTGAGAGGGCCAGAACAAAGGCGCTTCTCGCGGAGAGGGGGTTGGAGTTGGAGGAGAAGATGGCAAGGTTGATGGAAGAGAAGAGGGCACAGAATGATATGCAGAACCGGGCCATGTACAAGCTCCTCATGGCGAATTTCATCTGCATATTAGCCAAATCATGGAGATAATGTTTGTTTTATTACTAACTAGTATGACTGACCCGTAAAACTAAATGTGCAGTCTGTGTGCAAGAAGACCGGCCAGACCACTCCACAGATACCAGAGATTGCCCCGGGGACCACGGTGAGTTTAATTTGAATGGTCATTAGTTACTAGTATTAACAATTTAGTGTTGTCATGCTTACGAGACATTACGAATGATATTTGGTGCCTCTAGACAAGCATCACATGATCCTTCTCCAGGTGGTGGTCCATGCATGAGCCACGGCGATGCTTCACCTCCGTGATGACGGTAAGTTTTCTCTAGTGTTTGCTTACCAAATGCATAAAGTCCTAGACTTAGCTTTATTTCCTCCAAAATGCTTACCATAATGTCCTAGACTTAGCTTATCTTCCTCCAAAATGACATAATTAGCTTACTTAGCTCCAAAATGATCTATACTTAGCTTTGTTTCCTCCGAAAGTACCTAAGTTAGCTCTAATATGCTAAGTTATCTCTTATATGCTTAGTTACCTAGGTTGCTTAATAATTACGTATACTTAGCTTACTTATGTAAAAAAATGGCATAATTAGCTTACTTAGGTTTCAGATGGCATAACAACCTCCGTAGCCTTATATATGTCATATAGCTAGCTTATTTTTCTCGAAAATGACATAATAAGCTTAATTAGCTCCAAAATGATCAATTTTACGTAAGTTAGCTCTAAATGGATAAATTAGCTTTAAAATTCTCAGTTACCTAGGTTAGCTCAATAAAGATCTATCCTTAGCTGCTTTATATCAAAAATGGTATAATATGCTTAGTTCACTCAGAAATGGCAAAATTAGCGAGGTCAGCACCATTTTAGCTAAGTATGCTTACTTCTTCTTCTCCTTAATTTTCATCTTCTTCTTCTAGTCTTCTTCTTCTAACTTTCTTGTTTCCCATTTTGCAGATTTCATTCACTTCATGGAAGCTTCCATGGATGGAGTGCTTGTTTCCCCTTTCTGCTTATCGTTTGTATCGATGAACAATGTGGAACTTCTTATATGGATGCATGGAACAATATGTTGGATGAACATTGTGATACTATTGTAATATCTATGGATGAAACTGTGTGGCTTACGTATGCATGTTGTCGTGGATGGAATTATGTGTTGGATATGTCATATGTCTGTTGTGCCTATGAAAAAAATATAAATCAAATATTTTGCTGTGAAATTGCTTGGATATAAGAAAAAACAGAAAAAGAGGCAATGCAGCCTCTTTGCCGTCAGCTATCGATGGCAAAGGCCTCTTTGCCATCGGTGGTGGATGGCTAAGAGGCCATGTGCCAGCAACCTGTTCAGTCCAGGAGCTGACCGTTTGGTTACTTTGCCGTCCGCCAGCTGGCGGCAAAGGGGAGGGCATGTTTCCCATCCCCTGGCAGGCGGCAAAGGTTGCCATTAGCCACCTAATGTGGCTAACATCTATTACTTACCGTCCACGTTCTTTGCCGCCTTCCACGAACGGCAAAGAATCTTTGTCATCCGCTATGATGAAGCAGATGGCAAAGAACCTCTCTACTGTCACTCTCTTTGCCAGGCACGTTTGCCGTCGGTGGCGAACGGCAAAGAGCTTTGCCATCCGCTTTTGGTTCCTTTGTTGTACACCATGGCAGATGGCAAATAATCTGATTCCTGTAGTGAATGGCCTTCTTATCAAGCAAAATTGTCTCATAGAAATCTTGTTGTTTTCTTGTGTGAAAGCGATAACCACAAGCAGTCCTCCTTCTGGCAGAGTAGGGATCAACTTTCCTCCACTCTCACAATCCACTATCCTTCCTGAGCATCATGGTTTTTGCAATAGGATGAAAATTATGATGATTTCGCATCTTGGGCTTGAGCTTCCTGAGCACTAGAGGCTCATCATAATCCTCAACTTCAGGCACTGGGCCTTGTTTTTCTCTGCTGCTAGAATGTTTCTTGTAGACCTTTTAGGTGCTAGAGCTTTGGGCTTGGAGGGAGTAATTACCTTCATGGCATTAGACATAACTTTATGTTCCTTAGCTGGAGGTGCTTCAGCATGTTCTTCCTCCTCCTCCTCCTGGTCATCTTCCCTCATGGAAGGTTTCGCAATGACTGTAGCAGTAGTATTTCTAGGCCTCTTCTTTTTCTTGCTGGCATCTACTTCTTCATCACTTAGCTCCTCAAGTGTGAAGGTCATGTTTTGCTTTGGAGTTGAGGCTTTGATTACCTTCGATAGTAGCACTTTTCCGATAGCAGTCCTTTCCTTGGCACTTGGCCAAGTACAAGCAGAAGTACCATATTCTTTCTCAGCACAACGCTTTTCTTGGAAGTAGCCTTGTCTGCAACAAAGCCTTCATCTTAATCATCTGAGTTTTTCTTCTTCTTTGTTCTCGTGGCAGCCTCAGGCAGGAAGCTGGGAGGGCTCATGCTGACTTTATCGTAGCTCTAATTGGGACTAGACCCCTCACCGAGGTCAACATTCTGCTCTGACTGATTTTGACTATCAGTGGCTCTCGACATCTTGCAAACAGATCCTGTGAATATATAGGTATGGGGGCAGAACAGAGGAGTATCACTAAAAGAAGATAGTTTTAAACAAAATTGAGTTCAAACTTTAGTTCTAGGTTTTCATATAATGTATTTCGGAGCTACCAAGTTGGTCACTTCATTGACGCCGAAGCATTCAACAGAAATAGAACACAACATTTTGGTCTGACCAAGATGTGTATCAATCTCACCATGTTGCTAGAATTTCACTGAAACTTTGCTTTTGGTATCACCGATTAGTACATTTCGGTAGAACCAAGTTGTACTTTTGCAATGGCCAGGGAAAAATCGGTGGGAATGAGAAATCATATTCGGTGTATCCGAGATACATTCGGCAGAAAACTAAACATATTTTTTTCCTTGAGACTATTCTAACAAACTAGTCTCGTGGATAAAAGTATTGCAATCATGGAAAAAATATGGCATTATCCTTGTGCATTGAATTAGAGAAAAGACATATGAGGAGATCGAATCTCACCCTAACCCGGTGGAGGTCCTCTGCAGTGACAACGGTAGAGCAGATTCTCGTTGACGGCAGTGGAACCCTGCAGCGAAGGTAGACAATAGATGACACGGATGATCCGAAGACCAAGGGGGCGGCAACAACAGGGTGCGGATTCATATTATTTGAAGTAATTTTGAACGTACGGTCGCATGCACTATATATACCCGTATGTTGTCGGTGGCACTGAGTGGAACAAATTAGTGTGACCGAGATGCCTAACTGTGTGCTTACAGTAAATCGGTGGGACTGAGTTGGTCTATTCGGCAGTATCGAGTTTGAAATACTAGATCAGTCTTTATAATTTCGGTTCGACTGAGTTTGATGTATTGGTCTAACCGAAATGCATGAAGTAGGTTCTGGAGATCAGCCCTTGACGAATCGGTGGCTCCAAGTGCTCCTCACCTAGATAGTCCGAATAGTACTTGTTGAATTTTTCGTGATACAACATGAATAGAATTTGAGACAAGAAAAGCATAGATAGCTAGAGGGGGTTCTTAGGCATTCTTGTAGATCCACTTGGCCAGTAAAACCAAAACAACCAAAACAACAAGTGGATGTCCTCGAATGTGAAAGTAGTAAATATGTAACCAACATGCTCACAGAATAAAGATAGAAATTGAAATATTTGTCAAATATGCACCAACAATTCTAGCATTTATCAAACAATTGGCGATGACTAGGTCATCTATATATGAGTATATTTACTTAGGAGTCAAATGAGAACATTTGATCCTAGGTCATACTCATTGTTTAAGCACAAGTAGGGTTACCACTTTTACATAAGGCATTAATGTGTTCGCATCATTAGAGTTGCTTTAGCTCTATTTCAATAGTAAAGCTTTCCCTACATTTGATCATAGGTCATACTCATTGTTTAAGCACAAGTAGGGTTACCACTTTTGCCCCCAAAAGACGGATGAAGTAACCTTGGGTTTTTGTCGATGATGACTTCATGTAGACAAGGAAGATGTGGATGCTCAATGTTGATGTAGATCATTTAGAGCAATCCTTTGGAGTGTTGTAGTTTCAATACCTACATTGGTTAATCCCACAAGGGACATACAAGTATAGTTCAATAGACATAGAGTGAATTTCACGTATGATGATGTCCATGAGAGCATTAGGTTACCTTGTCCCTTGTCTTACCAACAAGAGGGTTTGTGACTCCATGAACTAGTGTAATATATGAAAGTTGATTACACTAGTCCTTGCCAAAATGAGTATGAGTGAAATATGTTGGTAGAGTCACCCACAAGAACACTCTAGTTCTTATTCCTTGGGATTCACATCAACATGATGGGAATCCTTGGAGTTGTAGTTGAACTTGATGTAACAGAGCTTGAGTAGTCTTGGGCACCCACTTGACCATGGCCTTAGGAGTTTCTTCAAATGAGTCAATATCTTGTTGAAGCTTGTCCTTGCCTTTTAGCTTGTGGTCTTGTGGTGGAAGATCATCTTGAGCTTGTGTTCCCTCAAAAGAAGTGGGATCATACATCTCTTGTTGAGGAACAAACTTCATCTTGGGCTATTGACACCTAAAAAAAAGAGACATCCGTGACATTTTGGGCCGAACGATTTTTTTTTCCTATCATGCTTATGACACTTCTATGACGATAATTGTGACAAAACCCGGTATCATCATAGATGTGGTGGGCTCCTACTTCTATAACAAAAAACCATGACAAAAATGCGCTTTTCATCCTGGGCGGGCCGGAGACGTAGCTGCATGACATTCTTTGGGCCGTCCATGATGGAAAAAACCATGGTAGAAGTGCGGGCGAGGAAAATATCAGGGGGTTCCCGGTTACGGTGGGTGGTCGGGGCCGAGCGATGCACGTAGGGATTGCGCATTTCTCTCGTACACGTGCGCGCGTGGCTGTGAGGCATTGGGCTCTAACTAAACCCGAGCAAGGCGTTTGCCTACTGAACCCGAGCGATTGCACTGTAGGCTACACGTTACTGAACCCGAGCGATCATTCGATCTGGTTGTTAACTAAAATTGATCAAGCGATTCCTTCGCTACTGCTGCTAACTGAAGCCGATCAAATCGCCTGCCTCTTGATGAACTATGAGCGTTGTTGGGGGTTGGATGAACAGTTTCGGGTGGGGGTCAGATGAACAGGACCCCGTGGTAATAGCTAGAGGCCATTGCCGCTCGATGAACAGGACCCCGATCAAGCCGGTTGGGGGTGGATGAACATGACCCCATGGAGGGCTGACTGAACAGTAGCAGGTGGAGGGCTGGATTGAAAGTAGTCGGTGAAGGGGTGGTTGAACAGTAGCCGGTGGAGTGCTGTGGAGGCTGGTTGAACAGGAACCCGTCGATGAACAGTAGCTGATGGAGATAGGAGGGAGGCGCCGTGCATGAACAGTCGCAGGTGGAGGCTGGAGAAGGTTGACGGTGGATGAACAGTAACCTGTGGAGGCTGGAGCGAGGCAGTAGATGGTGGATAAACAGTAGACCGTGGAGTCCCGTTTTGCGGTACTCCACACCCCTCCCAATGAACAGGACCCCCGCTTCGACCGTAGGAGGTCGAAGAGAAGTCCATTTCCTCCGTTTTGCGGTACGCCACACCCGTCCCTATCAACAGGACCCTGTTTTGACCGTAGGAGCTCAAAGAGAAGTATGTTTCCTCCGTTATGCGGTATGCCAGACCCCTCCTAGTGAACAGGATCCTGTTTCGACTGTAGGTAGTTGATGGCTTCTCGCCCCTCGTTGGTTACCCCAAGTGGAAGGTTTGAGATGTAGCGTAGCAGCAAATTTCCCTTGGCAAAGATACCAAGGATCGAATCCCGTGAGACTCCGAGGGTCGACAAGAAGGTGTCAACGGCGCCAGAAACTTACCGGTTGACAGGACCTGCACAAAGATACAAATAACTTTGCTCCCAACGAGTACAGAGAGGTTGTCAATCCCTCCGGCCTTGTTGTTTACAAAGGATCAAACAGAAGAGATAATAATGATAGCTATGACTGCAACTAGGAAATAAAGACAGGAAGTAAATAGCGGGTGTGATCAGTAGTGGTAATATGGACCGGGGTCCCATGATGTTCACTAGTGATGTCTCTCTCCCAAAATACGATAAAATAGCAAAGCGAGGTAAACAAATTACAGCTGGGCAATTGACAGGATTATGTGCGCAAACTAATGCTAACTATGCTGCAAAGAAAGGTAGAGGCTCAAAAGCATGGGCGGTACGCCAAGGCAAGTAGACCGAAATCCATCTGCATCTACTACTAATCATCCACCTTGAGATATCTATCCAGAACATCTCGGTGGCATTAAGTTGCGAATCCCACCCAAAGTGTAAACTCAAAGCAACAGACAACTGCATTAAAAGAACTTTGCGTAAAGTAAACAATCCTTGCACCCGCAAGTACATGCACCGTTGTTTTCCCCCTTGTGGCCACAGCACATCCCCTAGACTCATGTTTCTGTCACTCAAGCTAGTCATCAGGGGGCATGAACCCACAATCAAGCATAACGCTCCCTCTTGGAGTTACTACCTACTACTTGGCCAAAGCAGTAAACAGCAATGGAGAACATGCAAGAATTACTCAAGAACATAAATATAAAAGAGGTGAATCAAATATATTACTCACACACAATCTGAACATAATCTCATAATCCATCTATCGGGGGAAACTGTCCACCACGAACACCTATGGGACCGGAGCCCCTTGCCGTTGCGGTGAGGGAGCGGAGGGAGCACAAAGAGCAGATCGTGGTGAGCACGCGGGCAGTTTACCCAGGTTCGGGCCGCGATGGACGCGTAAAACCCTACTCCTGCTTAGATTGTATTGAGTTGGGGAGCTCGGGAGCTTGAAGAGCTAGCTACACCGAGCGAGTGAGCGATCTAGGTTCCGAACCCTTTCTACGTTGTGCATGGGCCTCCTTTTATAGCTCAAGGGGTCACCGACAGGTGTCAACGTAGGAGGAAGGGTAAAAATGTAATAGTGGTGGTAGTTGTAACAGTGCGGGAATAGTGGAGCTACAGTGGATGAACAGTGGTCACCACCTACTTTGACAGTGGGGGACAAGAGCATTTAATGCCCGTCGCCGTCGACCCCAAAAGCGCCCGCCCTTGCGTCTCCGTTTGCCACGGCGATGGTCTCGTCACCGTGGAGTGCCACCGTGTCCCCTAGGCTGCACAGCCATCCGCCACGCGTCCCTGGAGTAGCCCCAGGGCGACGCGTGGTTCGATGAGCTAGAGCGCGGGCACATAGCGTAACTTCCCCCGGCAAGCACCTTGCCGGGGCCTTGACCTTGCCGGGCCCGGGAGCTTGTCGGGCTCTGGAGCTTGTCGCTCCCCGGGTCCTGCCGGGGCGCGCGTCGCGCCGAGGCATGTCTTCTGAAATGTAATCTTCTGGCCTTCCTGGCAAGCTCCTCTTGCCAGGGTCTTGTGCTAGTGAGGTAATCTTGAGCCTCGGACGGCCTTCCCGGCAAGCTCCACTTGCCGGAGTCTTGATCTTCTGTCTTGTATACTTTGTTTTTGAATGGTTTTATATGGAGCAGGAAAGTCTCCGGCAAGCACGTGGTAGGCCCTGCCGCGGGAAGCTGCTACTGCCCGTGCACAAGTTGGGGTACTGAGGTACCCCTACCTTAGTACACCAACAGGAGCCCCCGGGCCTGGGCCACACACGGTGCCGAGCGCTGTTGGGCCAGGCCCAAAACAGTGCACGGGCACGCGCGGCCCACCGCGCGCCGAATCCACTTCCGCATCCGCCGCGTCCCTCCGCAACGGCACGCGTCGACTGCGGCGTCGTGGGATGGGACGTGGCCACGTTCTTTTAATGGAAAGAGCGAAACGTCCCCCACTTCCCCATAAAAACAGAGGAAGCAGGAGCGGTTCCCCTCCTACGCTTTCATTGCTTCTTCTTCCATCTCCAGAAATTCCCCTTTGCGCTCCGCCTCCACACCTCCTCCGCCGTCTTCCGCATCCGCGGCGCCGCCGGACTCTTCGTCCCCCTTCCCTCGCCGCCTCCACCATGGCCCCGAAGACCGAGAAGGCGAAGGCGGAGAAGGCCAAGAAGGAGAAATCCGAGCAGGCGGCGAGGCTTGCTCTTTTGCGGAAGAGGAATGTCGTCTTCGCGCCGCGGCTCAGCGCGCGGGAACTCTGGAACAAGTACTACTTGTTCTGGGCCAAGAAGACCAAGGCGCATCCCCGCACCCGAGTCTATCCGGCCGCCGCCAAGGACTCGTACCCCGGCGGGTATTTCTTCTTTGCTGCTTTCTTCCACTGCGGCCTCTGTCCCCCTTTTTTTGAATTCTTCTGTGATATCATGAATACCTACAACCTCCACCTTCTAGACTTCACCCCCAACGCCGTCCTCACGATGGCGGTTTTCGCACATCTATGCGAAAACTATATTGGGATCCATCCAAATGTAGCGCTGTTTAGGCATTTCTTTACGCCTAGAGTAGAGGCCGGTGCTCCCCTCTCCGGAGGAATCTCTTGGGTCTTCCGCCTGAACAAGAAAGAGTCCTACTTGCCGGGGGAGCTCCGCGGCAAGTGGGAGGAGTGGCGCGCAGACTAGTGCTGGGTAGTTGAGGACGAGCCGCAGCCTTTTACCGCGCCGCGCACAACAGCCATCGTGCACGGCAGGGACTGGAGTGAGGTGGACTCGGACGACGTTAAGCTCAACGTCGCCCTCATCAGAATTCTTCGTTTTCGAGTAGCAAAGTTGTCCGTCGGAGAGGTAGGCACAGATTTCCTCCGCCGTCGCATTGCCCCTCTTCAGGAGAGAAAGAGGCCAGCATGGGAGTACGGCAACGCGGCGGACATAATGAGGCTGCGCCCAGGGCTAAATTACAACTTCACGGCGCTGGAGCTGAAGGGGATGGTCCGGGAACTTTTTAAGCACGACCCGGCCCACCCAGAGTGGTTCAGAGCTCCCCGGGGAGTGGTGCCCCTCTGCAACAGCACGGCCCGAGATCCTCTTCGCGCCATGATGCCCGCATGCGACTCGCATGGCGTGGACCGCACATGGATACCGCCTAAGCCAGCAGACATAATGAGCTTCTTCGACAACCTGGTGGAGGTGCCTAAGAACAAGGATGAGATCAAGGGGCTCACCCGGGACACCACCGACCAGGAGATTGCTTATATAGCTTCTCGGGTAGAGGAGGCCGCTGCAGCCGCAGCGGCAGGAGAGTTTGGCTTCACAGTCGAGGAGGCAGAGGCTGCGGATGCGTCCTGCCAAGCAAAGGAGGCGGAGATCCGCACGCTGCTGCAGCTTCCTCCCGACGAGCTCGCCGGGGTCCCTTCTTTGAGGCACTCCGGGATCCCTGGAATCGTGACCGAGGCCGCGGCGAGAGGCGGCGCTGCCGGAAGAAACAGAGGCGCCGCAGGGAGCGGAGGCGCCGGAGGGGGCGGAGGCGCCGGAAGGAGAACGGCCGCAGGGCAGGGCGCTGGGCCCAGCGAGCCAGCCGAGGAGGAGGAGGAGGAGGAGGACATCGGGGCCGACGAGGACTCCGACGGGTCTCTAGGGCTCTATGCCGACGACGTCTCCTCGTCATCGGAGACCTCCCCACCTCGGGAAAGTCCCAGGCGATCTCCGCTGAAACGTCTCCGCAAGGCGACGACGGGGACGAGGGCGCAGGCGCCCCGACAACAACCAACTCGCCGGGCGGCGCGAGCTACCCGGGGGAGCCAAGCTGCGACGGTGGCGCCCGGCGCACCAACCACGGCGGGGGCGACCCGCACACAAGCCACGGCGGAGGCGCCCCGCACGTCAGCGCCGAGCGGAGGAGGGTCTTCACAGAGCGGAGCAGCTGCTCCGCCTGCTCCCCGGGCCTCGGCGTCCACAGGGGCCGGGTCCTCGCAGCCCCCAGCCCCGGGGACCGCCAAGCGCCCGAGGGAGTCTTCGCCTCCTGCTCCTCGCGCGGACGCGCCTCAAGTGGCGTTCGACTTCTCCGCCTTGAGCGACGACGACGACGAGGAACAGGAGTAAGAACTTGAAGTTTTTGCATCTTCTTTAGCTTCGTCTTGATTCTTTTGTCGATGATTCTGATCTGGCTTCTTGTTTTGATCTCAGGACCCTGGCCCAGCGAGTGGCGAAAAAGGCCAAGGTTCCCGTGGTCGAGGTCGCGGACGACTCGTCCGTCGCGGCGACAGGAGACGCCCCAGCGACGAGCTTGCCGGACCCGAGCGCTGCTCCGAGGAGCAGCCCCCAGCGCAGCCCCCAGCGTAAGTCTGGGCTTGATCTTTCCACTTGTCGGGCGCGCTTTGTGAACTTGTTTATACTAACATCTTGTTGTGCTTGTTCTGTTTTGATTGTCTTGTGTAGAGGCGGAGCCGCAGCCACAAGAGCGCCCGGAGATCACTCCCGAGGAGCTGTAGGTCCCGCCGTCCCCACCAAGGACGAACTCTCCGGCAAGGGAGAGCGCTCCGCCAAGGGCGGGTACTCCGCCAAGGGCGAGTACCCCGCCAAGGGCGAGCAGCCCGGCGAGGGCGGCCACCCCGCCAATGCAGAGCTCCCCGGCGAGGGAGCCCGCCGTCGACGAAGTCCGCCGAGGTAAGTTTCGTAATCTTGTCTTCTTGGATTCGTCTTTTTTGGATATTTGCTTGAACTTCTTCTTCTTTTTCTTCTTCTTCTAGATCCTCCTCCCCCAGAACAGATGGAGACGGAAACCTTTGTCGTGGAGGAGGGCGCGCAGGGCGACGACGGCAACGCCCCTGTCATTGAGGACACGGCGGAAGCCGCCGAGCCAGCTGCGGAGGAGACTGCTCCGACTGCGGACGCAGCGGCCGGGGAGGAGGACGGCGGCCATACTGCCAACCCGGAGGCGGCAGGAGCGTCGAGCGCTGCGTCGGCCGCCGACCCCTCCACCGAGAAGGAGTCGTCCGCTTACTATCTTGAGGCCCCCAACGGCGTCTACATCCAGGTGCCGTGGGGATCTTCGTCGCGAGCCCCCGCGGAGGGAGAGGCCTTTGATGGGGAGGTCCTCGCCTCCGCGGGTCTGAAGGTTGTCGAGGCGCCCGGCGGGAGTGATGAGCCCGAGGAGGAGAAGCTGCTCCACCGGCTCCTGGCCCTTTACCGGGCCAGGCAGGCGAAGCTCGCGTCTCGGGAGGCCCTCACCGCCAAGGCCGCTGCTGACATGGAGAAGCGCGCGGCGGAGCTCCGCGCCGCCAACCAGGCTGCCGTCCGCGACGTGGCGGAGGAGCGCGAGAGGCTTGCCGGGGAGTACCAGGAGTGGCTCCTGGAGAAGGCCGAGGCCGAGGAGCAGCAGCGACTCGCCGGAGAAGAGCTGTCCCGGCGAGAAGGAGAGCTCACCCAACGGAAGGTCAACCTCGACTCTCACGAGGAAGACCTTACCGCCCGGGAGCAGCCCCTTGGGGGAGAGCTGAAGGAGGCGAAGGCCGCCGCGGACGCCGCGGAGACCGCCAAGAAGGAGCTCGAGGCCAAGGTTGCACAGTAGGAGGAGTACTTAAAGGCGAGCTCGGAGAGGGTCACCGCGCTCAACATAGAGCGCGAGAAGGACGCGCACACCAATTCTGAACTCCAGGTGCGCCTCTCCAAGCAAGGCGACGAGCTGAAGGCCGCCAAGCATTCCATTGCAGATCTGGAGCTGAAGGTTTCCACGCTGAAGGACTCGCTCGACGCCGTCCGGGACCGGGAAACCAAGCTGAAGGAAGAGCTCCGCAAGGAGCGAGGCTTGGTGTAGAGCGCCACCACAGCGGCCAACAACTTCCGCCAAACCATCGAGGTATGGACCGAAGACTTGGTGGCCTCTGCAGCCAGCATCGACAAGGAGCTGATGGCGCTGAGGGTTGAGCATCTCATCTACTCTCCGGATCCAAACCTCCCCCACAGCGCCAAGCTCAGCCTCTTCTTCAGAGGGATCGCGCCGGCTCTTGCAGAGCTTCAGAAGAAGCTCCCCGCGTAACTGGCTGAGGAGTCACGCCAGCTCTGCGCGGGAACCTTGGAGCGCGTTCTGACGAAGATAGTATACCGCAATCCCGGTATAAACCTCGCCAACGTTCTCCGCAGCTTGCCGGCCGACGCGGATATGGAGGCACTAAAGGCGCAGGTCGCCCACATTATCGCCAAAGTGAACAAGATCTCCAGGATCGAGGGCGACCGCGTAGACTAGGCCTCCTCTTCTTTATCTCTTTTGTTGCTGCATAGTGTGCCATGAACTTATTAGTCATTGCGACAAGTTATCCCTTGTAAGATATTTATCTTATTTTTGATCAATCAGTGCAATGTTATCTCCCTTGTCTTGGTCCTTTACTTTGTATGCTTTTCACCCTACGCTTCCAGGGAGCTTGCCGGCAAGGGCCCTTTGCCGCGAGCGCTGAGTGCTGGACTCTGAGCAGCCTGCTGGCCAAGGTCTTACCGGCAAGCAACCTTGCCGCAGCTAGTCGCAACGCACTTAGCTTGTTGAGTGAACTCGAAAACGAAACAAGGGCGCGACACTTGTCGCAGCTCACTTAAGTCGTTGAGTGTACTCGAAAACAAGATAAGGGTGCGGCTAGCCACGGGTAGGTTCCTCCGCGCACAGTTTTCCATACAAAGTGTGGTTGTTCAAGGAAGACAACTAAAAATTTAAAAATTTGAACTGCTCAAATTCTGGTAACTTGGTAACTTAGCTTTCATATATCGCTTGCTTCCCGGTAAGGCTTCTTTTTCTTGAACAGCGCTTGGTTCTGCTTCCATCTCCTCCCCCCCCCCCGGCAAACTTGTGCGCGAGGAACATTCCTTCTGCTTAAGAGGGAAAGAAGAGGGAAACAAGTATATGGCCTTTCGGCTTACTAATGCTTACCGGATACGTATGTTGCACAAGAGATGCCAAATAATGCATGCAAATAGCGATGAAAAGCATGGAAAAGGCAAATAGCGCAAAACACGAAAGCTTTACTGATGCACGGGGTCTGCGCCCGGCTTTGTACAAAGGGTTACATGCAACAGCGGCAAAGCTTGTGCAAAAGGTGGTTGCCGGAGCGGATCACGGCAACCGCGCCTTATGGGTGAAACTTGCGAAGATGCTCTATGTTCCAGGAGTTGCTCACCGGTAAGCCTTCTTCGGTCTCAAGGCGGACAGCTCCGGGCCTTGTGACTTGTCTCACCTGATAAGGGCCTTCCCACTTCGGCGTCAACTTGTTCGAATTCTTGGCGGACTGAACACGCCGAAGAACAAGGTCGCCTTCCTCGAGACTCCTGGCTTTAAACTTGCAGCTATGGTAGCGACGCAAGGCTTGCTGGTATCGAGCAGCTCGTACAGCAGCCTGGAGACGTTCCTCCTCGAGGAGCAATGCATCATCTTGTCGCAGTTGCTCTTGCTCGAGCTCATCATAAGCGAGCACTCGAGGAGATCCGTATATGAGTTCCGTGGGGAGAACTGCCTCTGCTCCATAGACTAAAGCAAAGGGTGTCTGTCCGGTGGCTCGATTTGGTGTCGTTCTGATTGACCAAAGAGCCGCCGGTAGCTCCTCTATCCAGTTTCTTCCGCACTTGCGCAGCCTGTGAAAGGTCCTTGTCTTGAGTCCACGCAGCACTTCAGCATTTGCCCTCTCCGCTTGACCATTGCTCCTCGAGTGAGCAACAGAAGCGAAACAGACCTTGGCGCCAAGGTCTTGGACGTACTGCATGAAGGTGCGACTAGTAAATTGTGTACCGTTGTCGGTGATGATCCTATTAGGGATCCCGAAACGGCAAACAATCGACCTGAAGAACCTGACTGCTGACTGTGCTGTCACCTTTCTCATTGGTTCCACTTCTGGCCACTTTGTGAACTTGTCGATTGCAACGTACAAGTACTCAAAGCCCCCGACAGCTCGGGGGAAGGGGCCGAGGATATCGAGCCCCCAGACCGAGAAGGGCCAGGACAAAGGGATCGTCTAGAGAGCTTGAGCTGGCAGATGAATTTGTTTGGCATGGAACTGGCACGCTTCACACTTGGTTACTAGTGCAGTTGCATCTTGGAGGGCTTCTTGCCAAAAGAACCCTTGTCGGAAAGCTTTCCCGACAAGCGCCCTTGCGCCAATGTGGTGGCTGCATATGCCTCCATGTATTTCTGCCAACAGCTTCTGTCCATCTTCTCTGGAAATGCACTTCAACCTGACACCATTGAGTCTTCTTCTGTACAGCTCGTTATCCACGAACTGGTACATACTCGACTGCCTGGTTATCTTCTCTATCTCTGCTGGGTCGTCGGGAAGTTCTCCAGTTTGCAGAAACCGGATGATCTGCTGCGCCCATGCCGGAGCTTGAGGCTCGACGGCAAGGACTAAAGGCATGAGGGCCGCTGCGGGAACCTCAGCTTCCACGGCAAGAACCTCTGGTTCTGCCGGAGCTGATGGTCCCCCGGCAAGCTCGCCGGGGCGAGGCTTGTCGGGAACGCTTGCTTCAACTGTACAGATCCGAGGATCTGCAGGAGCAATTTGTCCCTCAGCGTTCTGACCGTTGATCTTGGGGACCTTGGCGGCGGTTTCAGGAAGATCCGCCGGCAAGTAGTCGCCGGAGACCAACTTTCTCTTCTTGGACTGCCCAATTGATGGTGTAACGGATGGTTGAGTCAGCTTGAGCAAAAAGGTCCCTGGTTCCACAGGTAACTTCATCGCAGCACACTTCGAAAGGCCATCTGCAATTTCATTCTGAGCTCTCGGGACGTGCTCCATTTGCAGACCCTCAAAGTGCACTTCAAGCTTCCTCACTTCATCTACATAAGCTTCCATCAAAGGGCTCTGGTAACTCTTGTTAACTTGTCGGACCACCAACTGAGAATCTCCCCGCACAATCAGCTTCCTGATCCCAAGTTCGGCCGCAATCCTGAGGCCGGCAAGCAAACATTCATATTCAGCAGTATTGTTTGTCGCTTGCTCCCTGGGGAAGTGCATCTGGATAACATACTTGAGGTGTTCTCCAGTGGGCGCGATGAGTACCACGCCAGCACCGGCGCCTTGCAGCGAGAAGGCACCATCAAAGTACATTACCCATTCACTTGTCGCTTCTTGTACAGGTGCACTTGTCTCTTGGACTTCTTCATCGGGCGTCGGGGTCCATTCATCTATGAATTCTGCCAAAGCTCGGCTCTGTATGGTTGAGGTACTTTCAAACTTGAGTCCAAAGCTTGATAATTCCAGTGCCCACTCAACGATCCTGCCTGTTGCTTCTGGATTGTGCAATATCCTCTTCAGCGGAAAGCGAGTGACCACTGTTATCTCATGTGCCTGGAAGTAATGGCGCAGCTTTCTCGAGGCCATGAGGAGGCCGAAAAGCAACTTTTGCACCCCGGAGTATCTTGATCTAGCCCCCTGCAAGAGGGAACTCACAAAATACACCGGGCGCTGCACCATCTTTTTCCGCACTTCTTCTTGTTCCTGCACAGAGTTGTCCTTGTCGGGGCCAGAGCTTGTCGGAGCAGCCCCCTGCTTGTCGCTGGATTCGCCTGCCGGTGGTGCAGACTCCTCGTCGGCCTCCCTCTCCGCTACTAACGCAGCACTAACCACCTGGTTGGTTGCCGCTAGGTACAGCAGCAACTTCTCCTGTGGTCTAGGTGCGACAAGTATTGGAGTAGAGGATAGGTACCGTTTCAAGTCCTGCAGCGCTGCCTCCGCTTCCGGAGTCCACTTCATGGGACCTGCCTTCTTCAAGATTTTGAAGAAAGGTAGGGCGCGTTCTGCAGACTTCGAAATGAACCTACTGAGGGCAGCCACACAACCTGCAAGTCTCCTGACATCCTTGACGCGCTTCGGGGCTTCGATCTGCTCGATGGCTTTAATCTTGTCGGGGTTGGCTTCAATCCCCCTCTGTGACACAAAGAACCCGAGAAGCTTGCCGGAGGGGACTCCAAAGATGCACTTCTCGGGGTTCAACTTAAGCTGGATCTTGCGCAGATTCTGAAATGTCTCTTCCAAATCTTGGATCAGGGTATCCTTGCTTTTGCTCTTCACCACGATGTCATCCATGTAAGCCTCTACATTTCTGTGGATCTGTGGCTCAAAAGCAGTGTATACTACCCTTGCAAACGTTGAGCCTGCATTCTTCAATCCAAATGGCATGCGTATGAAGCAATACGTGCCACACGGAGTGATAAATGCAGTCTTCTCTTCATCTTCCTTGGCCATGAAAATCTGGTGGTAGCCTGAATATGCATCAAGAAAAGAGAGCAGCTCACATCCGGCAGTGGAGTCAACGATCTGGTCAATGCGCGGCAAGGGAAATGGATCCTTGGGACATGCTTTATTCACATCGGTGAAGTCTATACACAGTCTCCACTTCCCATTGGCCTTACGCACGACGACTGGGTTTGCCAACAACGTTGGATGGATCACGCCTCTAACTAGGCCCGCTGCTTCTAGTTTCTTGATTTCCTCAGCAATGAATTCTTGGCGCTCCACGGCTTGCTTTCTGACCTTTTGCTTGACGGGCCGCGCATGAGGACAAACAGCAAGTTTGTGCTCAATCACCTTCCTGGGAACACCGGGGATGTCAGATGGTTGCCAGGCAAACACATCGACATTCGCCCGCAGGAAGGCAACGAGCGCGCTTTCCTATTTGCTGTCAAGTGTGGCACTGATGGTGAAGGTACCACCAGTGCCGTCCTCCTTGGCGGGCACCTTTTTGGTTGCCGGAGGAGCGGCCATTCCCTTCTTGCACTTGCCGGTGGAGCTCGATGGAACGTCCTCGACGGCAGCGCAGCATTCCGAAGAGGTGCGGTTGCCAGAGTGGGCCCCAGAGCACTTGCCGGACTTGGTCTTCGTCTTCTTCCCCCCGGGAGCTTCAGTGGCAAGTGTATCCTTCTCTGCCGCGGCTGCTGCATCCCGGTAGATCTTGTCGGCGCAGATAAGTGCGTCTTTCTTGTCGCCATGGACAGTGATGACGCTTATCGGCCCCGGCATCTTGAGTACATTGTAGGCGTAGTGGGAAGCTGCCATGAACTTGGCGAGGGCGGGACGGCCTAGTATCCCATTATATGGCAATGGGATATCGGCGACGTCAAATGTGATGCGCTCAGTTCTGAAGTTGAGCACCCCGCCAAAGGTCACTGGCAGAGTTATCTTCCCCTTGGGCTTGCTCCTTCCCGGGTTGATTCCTTGGAAAGAACCGGTCTCTTCGAGCTCGCCATCTGGGATTTGGAGTTTCTTGATCACAGCAGAGGAGATCAAGTTCAGCCCGGCCCCGCCGTCAACCAACATTTTCGTGACCTTGAGGTTGCGGATGGTGGGTGAGACCAGCATTGGCAAACACCCGACCGCAGTGGTGCGGTCAGGGTGATCCTCAAGATCAAAAATGATGGGAGTGCTGGACCATTTGAGGAGCCTGCGCGACTCCACGGGCGGCTCTGCTGCATTCACCTCCTGCACCCACTGCTTGAGTTGGCGGTGGGAGGTGTGCAAAGAGGCGCCACCGTCGACGCACAGGACCTCCGTGGCCTTCTGGAACTCCTGCTCGCTGTTATCTTCATCCTCCATGTCATCGTCGTCGTCTTCTTCATCCTTGTCGCGGCCCGGGGGAGGTCGGTCTCCTTGCCGCTGCTTGGCCTTGCCGCGGCGCCCTCCCCGGCCATTGAGTGGCCGCTTCTTGCTTGGTTCTCCTCCGCCACCTTGGGCCTTCTCCTTGTCGCGCCGCTCGTACTCAGCTTTCTGCTGCTCGACGAGGTACTCGACGCGTTTGCAGTTGGAGAGGTCGTGGCCCTTGGTGCGGTGGATCTTACAGTATTGCTTGTCGGAGCCGTCCTGCTTGTCGGCTGCCGCTACAGGGGCAGGCTCCTTGCCGGAGCCGCCAGCCTGTGCTTGCTTGGCGGGAGCCTCCTTGCCGGACTTCTCGACGGCAAGCACTTCCTCCTTGTTCTTTCTTATGCTGTTCCGCCGCCGGCTCTTCTTTGCCGGGGCGGCGTCGTCGCTGTCGCTTCCCCCTGCGCCAGCATCTTTCCCGGGGAGTCTCCTCCCCTCTTCTGCGCTCGCGCACTTATCAGCTAGAGCGTAAAGCTCGCTGACATCCCGTATCTTGGTCATGGCCATCTCCTCACGCATGCGGCGGTTACGTACGTTCTGGTGGAACGCACTGATAACCGCAGCAGGGTGGACGTCGGGGATGTTGTGCTGCATGCGGCTGAAGCGCTGGATGTACTTGCGCAGAGGTTCTCCTTCCTTCTGGGCCAGAATATGGAGATCACTCTCCTGGCCGTGGGGTTTGTGGCCGCCCGTTAAGGCGCCAACAAACTGGTGGCAAAGATCTGCCCAAGAAGAAATGGAGCCTTCCGGCAAGTGCATAAGCAAAGAACGAACGTTCGGCTTAAGCACGAGCGGGAAGTAGTTTGCCAATATCTTCTCGTCGCGCCCCCCGGCAGCCTGCACTGCGATTGTGTAAATGTTGAGGAATTCCGAGGGGTGCATCTTGCCGTCGTACTTCTCCGGTACATCGGGCTTGAAGTTCTTCATGCTGGGCCACTGGACGCGCCGCAGCTCACGGGTAAACGTGGGGCAACCTGCCGCGTACGGCAAGTTGCCCGGTTCACCGGGCGCGCGCATGTCGACAGCGTTCCCAGCTCGTTGATCTGATTGTCGCCGAGCTTCTCGGTGGCGCTCGATCGTCGTTCGAGCGTCTTCTTGTCGCCGGTCGTCAAGGACTTGGCGCTGGTCCCGGCGAGCCCGCGGATCCGACGACGCCGTGGAGCCGTCGTCGGCGTTGATCCGGCGGGGCGGCGTCTTCTGCTTCCGCGGTGGGGAGTGCACGGTGGTTGCACCCCCGGCGGTCTTGTCGCCGTCGGCCTTCGTCTTCTCGACTTGCCGTGGCCGCGAGGTCGCCGGCTGCTGCGGCGTATCGTTGTTGGCGAAGGCGATCAGGCTCTGGATGGTTGCCCTCCAGTCTTCGGCCTTGTCCGCCGCTGGAGGGAAGTCGAGGAGTAGTTGCGCTCTTGCGAGCGCTTCTGCTGGAGTGGAGGGGAGAGGGGGCAAGCGGTGCGAGGAGCGGGATATGCTCGGATTCCTAACAGGGTTAGAAGGAGCAGGGTCCCGCCCCGGCGACCGTGCCTTGCTCGTGCCAGGACGATGGCCCGGAGCGTCCCGCGAGCCTCCGGTTTGTCCTTGGCCCAGCAAGCGGATGCCACCTCCTGTGGCATGGCGCTGCTGGGTTGTTGTTTGCTGAGATGGACGTGGCGCGTCCACGGAGACCGAGGCTCGGTCGTCCGTCTTGTCCTTGGATTTGGTGGCGCCGCGAGTTTCCTCGCCGGCGACCACCCTTCCGACGGCGTCTCCCCCGCCCACCGTTGGTTCCGGTGGCGGCGGATGAGACGCAGACGGGCCTGCGACCTCCGAGGCTTTCTTCTTCGGGGCCATGTCGCTGTTGTTGATGAGGTTGCTGATGAAACTGGAGAGGTTGATGAAGAATGCGCCCGCGTGAACGCCGGATCAGGTTCGCACAACCTCGACGCCCCCCTACCTGGCGCGCCAAAGATGTCGGGGGAAACTGTCCACCACGAACACCTATGGGACCGAAGCCCCTTGTCGTTGCGGTGAGGGAGCGGAGGGAGCACAAAGAGCAGATCGTGGTGAGCACGCGGGCAGTTTACCCAGGTTCGGGCCGCGATGGACGCGTAAAACCCTACTCCTGCTTAGATTGTATTGAGTTGGGGAGCTCGGGAGCTTGAAGAGCTAGTACACCGAGCGAGTGAGCGATCTAGGTTCCGAACCCTTTCTACGTTGTGCATGGACCTCCTTTTATAGCTCAAGGGGTCACCGACAGGTGTCAACGTAGGAGGAAGGGTAAAAATGTAATAGTGGTGGTAGTTGTAACAGTGCGGGAATAGTGGAGCTACAGTGGATGAACAATGGTCACCACCTACTTTGACAGTGGGGGACAAGAGCATTTAATGCCCGTCGCCGTCGACCCCAAAAGCGCCCGCCCTTGCGTCTCCGTTTCCCACGGCGATGGTCTCGTCACCGTGGAGTGCCACCGTGTCCCCTAGGCTGCACAGCCATCCGCCACGCGTCCCTGGAGTAGCCCCAGGGCGACGCGTGGTTCGATGAGCTGGAGCGCGGGCACACAGCGTAACTTCCCCCGGCAAGCACCTTGCCGGGGCCTTGACCTTGCCGGGCCCGGGTGCTTGTCGGGCTCTGGAGCTTGTCGCTCCCCGGGTCCTGCCGGGGCGCGCGTCGCGCCGAGGCATGTCTTCTGAAATGTAATCTTCTGGCCTTCCTGGCAAGCTCCTCTTGCCAGGGTCTTGTGCTGGTGAGGTAATGTTGAGCCTGGGACGGCCTTCCCGGCAAGCTCCACTTGCCGGAGTCTTGATCTTCTGTGTTGTATACTTTGTTTTTGAATGGTTTTATATGGAGCAGGAAAGTCTCCGGCAAGCACGTGGTAGGCCCTGCCGCAGGAAGCTGCTACTGCCCGTGCACAAGTTGGGGTACTGAGGTACCCCTACCTTAGTACACCGACACCATCGGATCCCAGCAAACTCAGGAGAGCAACATCATAAAATTACATATGTGCCTCGATCATGTAGGGCAGCTCACGAGGTCTAAACCATGAAGAACAAAGAGGGGAGGAGAACATCACATAGCTACTGATCATGGACCCACGGTCCAAGGTGGACTACTCACGACTCATCCGGGAAGCGTCCATGGTGGTGGAGAAGCTCCCGGTGGTGGTTCTCCCCTCCGGCAGGGTGCCGGGAAGAGTTCTCCTGATGCTCCCGATCTTGGAAGCACGGCGGCGGCGGAACAGAGGCGAGATCACGAAAAAGGGTTCCGTCCTCGAGGGTTTCGGGACGCGAGGAATATATATGCGAAGGGGGTTCACCAGAGGCGGAGCCGGGGCCCCAGGCGCCCCCCTGGCGCGGCCAGGGGTGGGGCCGCGCCGGGTGGCCGCCTAGGACACCCCTGGCTCCCCTCTGGCCCCGCTTTGGTTTTTCTCGAAGCTTCCTGTACGCTGATTTTTTCATAATTTTTCCCGGAATTTTTGGAGCACTTTTGATATGGGGGAAACCTGAAATATAAAAACAGCAGAAAACAGGAACTGGCACTGTGGTGCACTGAGTTAATAGGTTAGTCCAAATATGATCAAAAGTGTATGGAAGTGCATAAATATCATAGCAATATCACACAAAAGAAGCATGGAGCAAGCAGAAATTATAGATACGTTTTGGACGTATCAACATCCCCAAGCTTAATTCTTGCTCGTCCTCGAGTAGGTAAATGATAACAAGCATAATTTCTGTGGTGACATGCTATCAACCATATAAGAACTTTTTAAGTAAAGCATTCAAGGCATGTAATTCAATTCAAGTCATAACAAGCAAGAGTCTGTATTAGCATTGTAACAAGTAACATAAGAACATAAAGGTGCAAGAGCTCTCGCTGTCCGTGACTCGAATGTCTCCAAATGGTGTTTGCGTGCAAGAAAGGGGATAGGGATATACGAGAGAGTAAAACATAGTTTTTGTATTGTTGAGAACTTAATCTACTAAAGTTTCACACTTGGTCTTCTTTGGAGCCTTATCTTGACTCATCCCCAGACCGTCAGCCAGGTACAAGTCAAAATGATCCACTCCCTTTCGATATTTTGAGCACTCATGCAATGGATGAGCGTAAGCAAGAAAGTCGACACTTAGGATGGCAAAGAGAGAAAAATGGTGAAGGGGGAAGACAAAAAAGGTGTGAAAGGCTCACATCAATGAGGACAATCATAGTCGAGAGAAAGCCAAATGATAGATATGATGTGAGGAGTAGGGATTGTCATGCAACGGATGCACATATGAGCTAAGGTAAGCTCTCCAATGTAACTAGTGGGGGTGCATCCAACTTGCTTGCTCAAGAAGACCTAGAGCTCTTTTGTGGAGGCTCATCATTGGAATATACAAGCCAAGTTCTATAGTGTGAAGATCCCCACATAGCTATATGCATGAATGATAATCTCTATGGAGTACAAGGTATAAGATGGAGTACGAGTGTGGATCTCTCAACAGGAATAGTAGTGTGCCCCCTTCTCTCTTTTTATTTCTTTTTCTATTTTTTCTATTTTTTTTTATTTTTTTGTGTGGCCTCAATGGCTCTTTCTTTTTAACTCTCATTGGTCCTCTTTGGGATCTTTTGATTTTGTCCTCTTTGGGATCTTTTCCTCACTTTAGGGGCAACACTCTATGTATTACAAGAAGTATAGAAGATCTTTCACACTTTACAAAAGTACTCAACATAAAGAAAATGAAACTATCATGATGTATGCAAATGTATGCCTCTGCCAGTGTAGCAAGATATGCAATGATACTAGCGCGTCATGTAGCAATGATTAGGGCAAGGCCCAACTAGCATGCGGCTCATCGATCAAGCAAAAAGCATGTATGACATGAAGATCAAGTCATGAGAAGATGGATGTTGCATGGCAATGTATCTTGGAAAGGCTATGGAAATTCCTTGATAGGTAGGTATGGTGGCTGTTTTGAGGAAGGATATAATGAGGCTTATGATGACAGAGCGTATCGTGCCAAGGATTTGGATGCACCGGCGAAGTATGCGCCAACTCTCGAGGTGAGAAAGGGCAATGCACGGTACCGAAGAGGCTAGAAAAATATGGCTAGGTGGAAGTGTCAACTTTCGAATACTCACATTAGACCGAAGAACTCATGCACTTATTATCGGTAACTCTCAATCTAATTAGGAGGTTCACAAAGAGACAAGTACCCCGAAGAGGAGTGTATGGGGGTTTGGTTATCCTTGCGCATCCTCGGCTCATGGTACATGAGTGTACTCTAATATTCGATCCCTCCAAACATTAGTGATCCATTTAGTAGCTAAAGTTCTCAATTATTTGTAGGTTTTCGAAAATAAACACGGATTGCCCAAAATACGACATCTATCACTAATAGGCTAAAGCTCTTGACACCAAAAGTTCAGACATTACTCATGGCAATACCTCAAAACTATTGCAAGTTACTACTAAAATTAAATAGCAACCTCAATTACCTACTTTAAGTTAAGACACACAACTCAGTGCAACAGGCAAACTCTCTTAACAAGATAAACATGAAAACTCAAGAGAGTTCAGCAACCAACTAAACAAAAGCTCTTTAAAAAGAAAAGCACGAAAACTAAGAGCTAAACATGACAGCAGCTATGGAAAGACAAAGAACACACACAACAAAGATAAGCATGAAAATCCTATGTTGTGTTCTAGGTTGAAGTGGAGCGTGTTTCTCTCCCACACAAAGAAAGCTGGGTTCTAACTTGTTATGAACAGCAAGCAAAGCTAAAGAAAACTAAAAAGGAAACTAAGCGCAAGACGCTCCAAGCATAGCACATAACACATGAAGTGATAATTATAGTGGAACGAAAGACGAACTGATAATTGTTGATGGAGAAGGGGATGCATGGGGGCATCCCCAAGCTTAGACGCTTGAGTCTTCTTGAATATTTCTTGGGGGTGCATGGGGGCATCCCCAAGCTTGAGCGTTTGACCCTCCTGAATCTTCTTTTATCATCTTCCCTCGCACACTTGAAAAATCCCTTCATACATAACTCATCATAATCTGATTAGCGAGGTTAGTACCCACAATAAAATAATTTTTCCCTACTGTAAATAAAGATAATCTTGAAGAGCTACTGTTTCTCAAGATTGCCAAAAGGTTTTTGCAAAGAAAAAGCAAGCTCAAGGTTTGCAAAACAAAGAAAAGGCAAAACAGGACAGAATCTGTGAAAAACAGACCAGCAGGTAGTAAATAATTTTTTCGGGGCACTTCTGCAACTCAAATCAAAAAACTCAGAACAGACGCCCGAAAGCCAATTGTATAGAGCACGCTGTCAAAACAATTCGGATCAAAAAGATGATCTGGTGATTTTATTCGAATTTTTCTGTCCAAGGACAGAATCTGTTTTCTGGATAGCACGTCACAACTTTTGAACTTTCTTGCAATCGGAGGCTAAACTTGGCACAAAGCTGAAAAGAAAAGATACAATGATGATGCTACTGTAGTAACAAACATCAAGACACAACAAAAGCAAAATAAAACCTAATTCGTTGTGGGCTGCCACCCAAAAGCGCTTTCTTTTATGCCTTTAAGCTAGGCATGATGCAAAAAGAGAGGATCAAGTTTTATCAAGAATAAGAGAATAGCTAGCTTGTATAACGGACTCAAAAGGCAACTTAATCTTCTTTCTAGGGAAGTGTTCCATCCCTTTCTTGAGAGGGAATTGGAATTTTATATTCCCCTCTTTCATGTCAATGATAGCACCAATGGTGCGAAGGAAAGGATGTCCCAAAATAATTGGACAAGAAGGTTCACATTCAATATCCATAATAGTAAAATCAACGGGAACATAATTGTCATTGACAATGATAAGAACATAGTCGATCTTCCCCAAAGGTTTCTTTACGGAAGAATCAACAAGACAAACACCAAAATAACAAGGATCAAAAGATTTCAATTTAAAAATATCATATATTCTTTTGGGCATAACGGAGGTACTAGCTCCAACATCACATAAAGCATAGCAAGAGAAGTTATTCAACTTAATTTTAATCATAGGATCCCAACCATCTTCTAGCTTTCTAGGTATGGAGTCTTCTACCCTAAGCTTCTCCTCCCTAGCTTTGATGAGAGCATTAGTGATATGCTCCGTGAAGGCAAGATTAAGTGTGCTAGTGTGGGGATCTCTAGACATCTTGTGAAGAAAACCAATAACTTCACAAAGGGTGCAATTATTAAAATCAAGTTCACTATTATCAAGTAAAGTGGTAGTGGTGTCCTTTAGGCTCACTTGTTTGGTAGCTTCTATGGTTATAGGAGTTTCTTCTTCTACGGTTCAGGTAATAGCATCACCATTAATAGGTCCAACGGGACTAGGAGTGCATTGGGTGCTAAGAGTTTGGATATCCTCAACAACTTGGATAGTAGCAACAGTGTGGTGGGTAGGACGGCTCTTAACCCTATTTTCTTCCTCCTTTTCTCTAGCCCATCTCTCTTTAAGTTTAGCCATCATCCTAATGTTTTCATTAATTTGCACTTGAATAGCATTCATAGGAGTAGTCTTCCTCTCCTCGAGAGGAGAAGTTCTAATTTTAAGCAACTCTACCTCATGGGCTAAATTGTCTACCTTCGAAGAGAGATTATCTAGTTTGTCTAGTTTTTCTTCTACACTCTTATTGAAGGCCTTTTGGGTAGTGATGAAGTCTTTAAGCATAATCTCTAGTTCAGAAGTGGAGTTATTGGTGCTAGGATAAGCATTGTTGTTCCCATAGGAATTAGAGGGGAACGGTCTAGGGTTGCTACCAAAATTACTCCTATAAGCATTGTTATTGAAATTGTTTCTAGAGAGAAAGTTCACATCTACTTGATCTTGAGCAATCAAAGAATTTAAAGGAACATCATGAGGATCAATAGAAGATTGCTTGGAAAGTAGAGACATGATCAAGTCAATTTTTTAATTTAGGGAGGAAATCTCCTCAACAGAGTTTACCTTCCTACCTGTTGGAGCGCATTCGGTGTGCCATTGGGAATAATTGGTCATCATCTCATCGAGAAGCCTCGTGGCAGCACCAAGTGTAGTTGACATAAAGGTTCCTCCCGCCGCCGAATCTAACAAGTTCCGCGAGGTAAGTTCAAGCATGGATAAAAAGTTTGGATAACCATCCAAGTAGTCAAACCATGAGTAGGGCAGTTCTTGACAAGAGATTTCATGCGTTCCTAAGCTTGGGCAACGTGTTCATTATCCAATTGTTTAAAATTCATTATGTTACTCCTTAATTGGATAATTTTAGCAGGGGGATAGTACTTCCCAATAAAGGAATCCTTGCACTTGTCCCAAGAATCTATACTATTCCTAGGCAAGGATTGAAACCAGATTTTAGCTCCTCCTCTCAAGGAGAAAGGAAAAAGCTTAAGCTTAACAATATCACCATCTACTCCTTTGTACTTTTGCATATCACAGAGCTCAACAAAACTATTTAAGTGCAAAGCAGCATCATCTCCAGCACTGGAGAATTGATCTTTCATAACTAGGTTCAGTAAAGCAGGTTTAATCTCATAAGAAGGTGCTGAAGTGGCAGGTGTAGCAATAGCCGTGCAGATAAAGTCACTGTTGTTATGACTAGTGAAGTCACACAACTTGGTGTTCTCGGTGGAACCCATTGCAGCAGCAAGCAAGATAACTATTTTTGTGATTTTTGGTAAGGGACACTAAAGCAAAAACTGAAAGGTAAACTAACAAGACTAAAAAGCAAAGATAAAAGATAGCGTCCAACTCCCCTATCTTTAAGAGTGGAGTCCCCCCAACGGCGCCAGAAACTTTGCTTGATGGCTTCTCGCCCCTCGTTGGTTACCCCAAGTGGAAGGTTTGAGATGTAGTGTAGCAGCAAATTTCCCTTGGCAAAGATACCAAGGATCGAATCCCGTGAGACTCCGAGGGTCGACAAGAAGGTGTCAACGGCGCCAGAAACTTAGCGGTTAACAGGACCTGCACACAGATTCAAATAACTTTGCTCCCAACGAGTACAGAGAGGTTGTCAATCCCTCCGGGCCTTGTTGTTTACAAAGGATCAAACACAAGAGATAATAATGATAGCTAAGACTGCAACTAGGTAATAAAGACAGGAAGTAAATAGCGGGTGTGATCAGTGATGGTAATATGGACCGGGGTCCCATGATGTTCACTAGTGATGTCTCTCTCCCAAAAGACGATAAAACAGCAAAGCGAGGTAAACAAATTACAGTTGGGCAATTGACAGGATTATGTGCGCAAACCAATGCTAACTTTGCTGCAAAGAAAGGTAGAGGCTCAAAAGCATGGGCGGTACGCCAAGGCAAGTAGACGGAAATCCATCTGCATCTACTACTAATCATCCACCTTGAGATATCTATCCTGAACATCTCGCTGACATTAAGTTGCGAATCCCACCCAAAGTGTAAACTCAAAGCAATAGACAACTGCATTAAAAGAACTTTGCGTAAAGTAAACAATCCTTGCACCCAAAAGTACAAGCACCGTTGTTTTCCCCCTTGTGGCAACAACACATCCCCTAGACTCATGTTTCTGTCACTCAAGCTAGTCATCAGGGGGCATGAACCCACAATCAAGCATAACGCTCCCTCTTGGAGTTACTACCTACTACTTGGCCAAAGCAATAAACAGCAACGGAGAACATGCAAGAATTACTCAATAACATAAATATAAAAGAGGTGAATCAAATATATTACTCACACACAATCTGAACATAATCTCATAATCCATCGGATCCCAGAAAACTCAGCAGAGCAACAGCATAAAGATTACATATGTGCCTCGATCATGTAGGGCAGCTCACGAAGTCTAAACCATGAAGAACAAAGAGGGGAGGAGAACATCAATAGCTACTGATCATGGACCCATGGTCCAAGGTGGACTACTCACGACTCATCCGGGAAGCGTCCATGGTGGTGGAGAAGCTCCCGGTGGTGGTTCTTCCCTCCGGCAGGGTGCCGGGAAGAGTTCTCCTGATGCTCCAGATCTTGGAAGCGCGGCGGCGGCGGAACAGAGGCGAGATCGCGAAAAAGGGTTCCGTCCTCGAGGGTTTCGGGACGCGAGGAATATATATGCGAAGGGGGGTCACCAGAGGCGGAGCCGGGGCCCCAGGCGCCCCCCTGGCGCGGCCAGGGGTGGGGTCGCGCCGGGTGGCCGCCTAGGCCACCCCTGGCTCCCCTCTGGCCCCGCTTTGGTTTTTCTCGAAGCTTCCTGTACGTTGATTTTTCCCGGAATTTTTGGAGCACTTTTGATATGGGGGAAACCTGAAATAGAAAAACAGCAGAAAATAGGAACTGGCACTGTGGTCCACTGAGTTAATACGTTAGTCCAAATATGATCAAAAGTGTATAGAAGTGCATAAATATCATAGCAATATCACACAAAAGAAGCATGGAGCAATCAGAAATTATAGATACGTTTTGGACGTATCAGTAGTCAAACAGATGGTCATTCCCTCTATTCAGCGGTACGCTAGGGCTCGTTTTGGCTATTCCGTCCAAACCAGTTGGCTCCCGATGAACATGACGCATTTCGTTGCCTCCCGATGAACACCACGTAGATTCTCCATTCCAACCCAGCTGGTTAGCTGTCGATGAACATGACGCCGTTCCGTCTCTCCGCTCCCTCTCCATGTACACGATCCCTGGTTGTATGTATGCATGAATTGGCGTTTGAGACCCTGCCTGGTTGTACGTACGTGGCCGTATTTACTTTCTTGCACTCTAGTTGTACGTACGTGTACACGATATTGATGGGACTGCGTGACATGCTATGTCCGCGCCTCTACTATGACACGTTCCCTTCCTTACTCGGCCACCGTTCATTGCTATAGCCTGCAGACAGACTGATCGACCAGTATGTACGTACACGTTCACAACCAGACAGACAACCCTGCGTATGGTTCGACGGGTGGGTCCCAGATGTCAAGGAGGTAACGAGGCACTTCCTTGTGTGCGAAGATATAGATGGCCGGTCCTAGCAGTCAGGGGGAGAATCATTTTTTTGCCCGTAATATGGACGCACTTCCTTGCATGCGAAGATATTGCTGGTGGGTCCAAGTAGTCAGGGGGGATATTTTTTCGCGAAATACAGACCATTCCGATGAGTCACTACTGTCAAGTGGAGGAATCATTATTTTGCGTGTAATGAGGAGGGACTTTCTTGTGTGCGGGCGTGGACCCAGTTGTCGGCCTCTCCATGTACAATCCTCTTCAGATGAATGTCGTTCGTTGACAATGTTGAGGACGCTGTGACCAGAGCACGAGGGCGGTCGACGACAGCGAGGCCTAGGAAGGGAATGACCCGGAGCCGGGGAAGACTCGGTAGTGGTTGCCCACATGGTGGGGAGTACAAGGGTTTACTTGTTCAGCTACCGTAGCCGGAAAATAACAGGAGGTGTGGGTGAGTAGAGGAATGGCCTTGCCAGCGATGGAGTAGGGTGGGGCGGTGCGGCCTATGCGGCAGCACATCCAGCCATGGGAGGCGGGAGCAGGAAGTCCCACCGACACTGGTTTGGGTGGCCGGAGCAAGAAGATCAGATATTGAAGAAGCACCATAGTCGTTAGATGGACATCCAACGACCACTGCTAATAGAATCGTGTGTTGACTATAAGTTGACAAAGCCTTGTGTACGCATCAACCTAGTAGACCTGAAAGTTAGCCTCCAAATCTGTCCCAAATAGCTTACAACCCGAAATTTCTTGCTAGATACAAATTTGTATAAAACTAAACATACCTCAATTTAAATCCAATGAAATTTTACCCGCACAAAACCAATGAAATTTGAAATATCAAAATCTGAAAGAAAAAATTATTTTGGAACTAATTGCATGTTTGTTGTATTTTTTCATTTTACAGCCCATTAATTATTACTTACATCCCATTTCTTATTACTTATAGCCCATTTTCTGGGCAAGCCCGAATGCATCCCTCCTCGTCTTGAAAGATTTCTGGCCCAGCAGGGCAAAGTAAAGCAAGTAGGCCTACGTTGGTTATTCTACAAAAAACTAAATAGCTCTGCTAGCCATTTTCATAAACGAAAAAAACTGGGCTGGTCAGGTGGTAAATATATGAAATAAAAGCTTGTGCTAGACGGGCCACAGCTCCCGCACAACCCAGTTGACACCATTCTACGTCCCGAAAAAAAATACTATGCGCGCTGCTGGGTCCCGTGTGTCCGCCCCTCCTTGTGCAGTTATCTCGCTTATTGACTACGTTGACAGTGGCTTACGACCCAGATGTCAGGAAACCATCAGGAGGAAACCTGTTTTTCTTGTAATAAAGGAGGAACTTGCTTGCCTACTATCATGATCCTGGTGGGTCCTTACTATCGACCTCATCATGTAGAGTAATCTCCTTATTCCTCTCGGTTCCTAGGGCGGCATGAGTGGAACAAATCACCAAGGAAGAGGCTTAGCCTTCCACCCATTACCAATATATAGATGATTTAGTTTAAGAATTTATATAGTGTGATATCCCAACATAACTTCAACATGAAGCAAGAATCTTCAAATCTTCTCCTGCAACTAGCAAAGCTATAAGAGGGGCTGAGCGAAGCCTACGTAGCCAAACAAAGGTTTTGCTAGGTTGGGTGGTTAGACAGATTCATGGTTACAATAGGAGGCTGACAAACAAACATGGGCATCGAGGTAATAAGCTAAAGAGCAAGACATCTAGCAATAGGCAAATCTAGTAATGATAAATGGGTCAGGTCATCTTGCATGTCGAGTCGTCGATGGGATCGTAAGACGGCTCCTCGTACTCAACATAGGTAATAACCTCGTTCTCGTTCTCGGTCTCTGCTTCCGGCTCTACTCAACACAAGAACACACGAGGCACGAAATCAAACAAGGTGCAATGCGCAATCTACATGATGCACGTATGATGCACTTAGGATGCACCGCAGATGCACTTAAGATGCATTACATGTCAACGTAGGAAGCACACCAGAACAACACAAGAACAAGACAATATGCTCAAGCAAGTAGGATGCAAGACAAGTCTATAAAGGATGCAAAACATGGCAAGGTAGGAAGCACAGAGAAACAACATCAGAACAACAAGTTTAAATGAGGCCGGAAACTACTCAAGACAAATCCGGTAAGTCCTCATATGCATAGTTTGAAATTAGTCCAGATCTGAACAAACCTTAAGTTAAAGTTGTTAAACAGCAAGTTAACATGCACCATGATGATCTACACGAAATTCTAGTCAAGTTTCACATCAAGCAAACATACTCCAAACATGCAAACAAGATGATATTATGATTCTACATGCAAAATCACACAAGTTTCATGTAGGGCACGCTCAAAACGGAGCAACGGTTCAACACATACACTCAAAACAAGAAACAATGCAAAGCTGAAACTAACAGCCACATAGCAACTTTGGAGCAAGAAATATATACTCTACAACACTCAAACATGGTGGCAAGAAGCATGGACATGAAGTAAACATATCCTATAGCAAACAACTCCATTGGAGCATCTCCATAGGAGGCATCGTCAATAGCAACAAGCTACAACATTTTGATCATGACGTTAAAAACCTGACAGTAATATTTTATAGAAACTTGGGAGCAAGAATTAAATAAGCTACAGCAAGTCATATGAGCAAGTGAGGCATCGATGGATAGACAACAACATATACAACATGGAATGATCAATGGTCACCCCAAAACTAACATGGATTTGCCTAGGGCATCAAGCAAACATAGCATCAGGATATGACAGATTCCAGACTTAGTGAAATTTCACTAAAGTGTTAAAACAGTAATATTAGCATGGCATGTTTGCGAGCATGTTTAATTCACTTCAAGGCATATCATGGCAAATGATTTGCACCACAGCAAACATCACGTGATGGAGAATCTAAAACATATGGGCATGTGACATGGGGACAAACACATCAATAGCAACGAGCTCTTCAAATCAGCATCTCATAACATGTTACAAAACTTAACAGCCACATGCACTTTTGCAACAGAGATTAATATGGAAATATGAACCCTAACATGCATTCTATAGCAACCAACATGTAGAGCATCTCATGACGAACATTTTGACATCTCATTTGCTTCATTTGGATAAACATGCTCCAAGTTATCACATCTCAAACCTGGCATGAAAATAACAAGTAGCAGCAGTTTATATCAAGTAGCCCTCTTGTCATGAAGATTAAGACATCTAGATGATCTCAAACAAGCATGACACATTGGAACGAAATGTAGAGCATTTCAGCACGGTCATTTTGACATATCATATGCACAAATCGGACATACACACAAAAAGTTATCGCCGTCACAAAATTCCATCAGAGAACAAAATTCAAAACGGACTTAGCAAAAAAACAGGGGTTCAACCTGCGGATCGGGTCCACGGCGGATCGGGTCGCGGGTCGCGCAGCGGGTTACCGGCGCGGGACCTGTTAGGGTTTCCCGATCGTATCGGCGACGGCGGCGGCGGCCCTTGCTCCAGCGAGGAGGAGGAGATCGATGGGCGGGGCCGGCGGCGAACTCCTAGGCGCCCGGCGGCCGGAGCAGAGGCGGAGGAGCGGCGAGGGTCGGGGCCCGAAGCGGCGACCGGATTGGCCCGATGCGGCGGGGGAAGGAGGAGATCGGTGGGGCGGCACGGTGCTTGGGCGACGGGGCGAGGTCCTCCGGCGAGCTGGTGGCGGCGGTGACCAGGCCGGCGGTGGTGGTGCGGGCACTGGCGGCGGGGAAGGTGAGGCGCAGGCGGCGGTTGGCAATGCGGGCCGCGGGGGCCGGCCTCGGGCCCGGCGGACCCGCGCGGTGGGAGCGGCGGCGGGGAACCGGCGACGGACACGTGGCACGTTCCGATTGGCTGGGGGCGGCGGACGGACGCATCCGGCTCGGTCCGGACGTGTTCGACGGTGGAGGGAGAGGTGGAGCTAGGTTTTTGGACGAAAAATGGACATGGGGGACGTTTTTATAGGCACAAGGAGTTAGGATAGTCCAAATGGGGAGCGGTTTTCGGCCACGCGATCACAATTCGACGACCGAGATGATGGGAAGGGTTGTGCTGGGTTAGTGGGCTGTTGTGGAGGGGGTCTTGGGCCTCAAAGAAGAGGTTCTTTTATCCCACTAGGTTAACCGTTGGAGTACCAAACGAACTCCAAACGCGACGAAACTTGACAGGCGGCCTACACGTACCAAAACAACATCACATGACAAGTCTCATGCCATTCCGGAAACGTTACACGGCCACACACGACAGAAGGACTCGGGGATGCCACGGGCACGTGTGTAAGCGTCGGAACTCAAAACGGACAACGGAAAGAGATGAGTGGGACCGGATGTAAGTGATAACACAAATGCAATGCAATGCACATGACAACATGACATGGATGAAATGCACACATGCACACGACAAAACGAGAAACCCGAAATGAAAGAAGAGCCCGGAAAGGAATTGATGAAGCCAAAGTTTATATATTGCCATATTGGGAAAGTGTTACATCTGGGGCATTACAAATTACCTCATCAAGTTCCACTTTCCTCCCACTCACTTCTTTCGAGAGAAACTCCTTCTCTAGAAAGGATCCATTCTTAGCAACGAATATCTTGCCTTCGGATCTGTGATAGAAGGTGTACCCAACAGTCTCCTTTGGGTATCCTATGAAGACACATTTCTCCGACTTGGGTTCGAGCTTATCAGGTTGAAGCTTTTTCACATAAGCATCGTAGCCCCAAACTTTAAGAAACGACAACATTGGTTTCTTGCCAAACCATAGATCATAAGGCATCGTCTCAACGGATTTAGATGGTGCCCTTATTAAACGTGAATGCAACTGTCTCTAATGCATAACCCAAAATGATAGTGGTAAATCCGTAAGAGACATCATAGATCGCACCATATCTAATAAAGTACGGTTACGATGTTCGGACACACCATTACGCTGTGGTGTTCCAGGTGGCGTGAGTTGTGAAACTATTCCACGTTGTTTTAAATGAAGGCCAAACTCGTAGCATCAAATATTCTCCTTCATGATCAGATCATGGAAACTTATATTTTCTTGTTCCGATGATTCTCTATGTCGCTCTGAAATTTCTTTAAACATTTCAAATGTTTAAGACTTGTGTTTCATCAAGTAGATATACCCATATCTGCTCAAATCATCTGTGAAGGTTAGAAAATAATGATACCCGCCGCGAGCCTCAACACTCATTGGTCTGCATACATCAGTATGTATGATTTCCAACAAATCAATTGCTTGCTCCATTGTTCCGGAGAATGGAGTTTTAGTAATCTTGGCCATGAGGCATGGTTCGCAAGCACTAAGTGATTCCAAAAGTCCATCACTATGGAGTTTCTTCATGCACTTTACACCATTAGGACCTAAACGGCAGTGCCACAAATAAGGTGCACTATCATTATTAACCTTGCATCTTTTGGCTTCAATATTATGAATGTGTGTATAACTACGATCGAGATTCAATAAACTATTTTCATTGGGTGTATGACCATCGAAGGTTTTATTCATGTAAACAGAATAACAATTATTCTATGACTTTAAATGAATAACCGTATTGCAACAAATATGATCAAATCATATTCATGCTCAACGCAAATGCCAAATAACATTTATTTAGGTTTTACACTAATCCCAAAAGTATAGGGAGTGTGCGATGATGATCATATCAATCTTGGAACCACTTCGAACACACATCGTAACTTCACCTTTAACTAGTCTCTGTTCATTCTGCAATTCTCGTTTCGAGTTACTAATTTTAGCAACTTAACCGGTATCAAATACCCAAGGGTTGCTATGAACACTAGTAAAGTACACATCAATAATCTGTATATCAAATATACCTTTGTCCACTTTTCCATCCTTCTTATCCGCCAACTATCTAGGGCAGTTCTACTTCCAGTGACCATTTCCTTTGCAGTAGAAGCACTTAGTTTCAGGCTTGAGTTTAGCTTTGGGTTTCTTCATGGGAGTGACAACTTGCTTGTCATTCTTCTTGAAGTTCCCCTTCTATCCCTTTTCCCTTTACTTGAAACAAATGGTCTTGTCAACCATCAACACTTGATGCTCTTTCTTGATTTCTACCTTCACCGATTTCAGCATCGCGAAGAGCTCGGGAATTACTTTCGTCATCCTTGCATATTATAGTTCATCACGAAGTTCTAATAACTTGGTGATAGTGACTAGAGAAATTTGTCAATTACTATCTTATTTGGAAGATTAACTCCCGCTTGATTCAAGCAATTGTAGTACCCAGACAATCTGAGCACATGCTCACTGGTTGAGCTATTCTCCTCCATCTTGTAGGCAAAGTACTGTCGGAGGTCTCATACCTCTCGACACGGGCATGAGTATGAAATACTAATTTCAACTCCTAGAACATCTTATATGCTCCGTGGCGTTCAAAACGTTTTTGAAGTCCCGGTTCTAAGCCGTAAAGCATGGCGGACTTAAACTATCAAGTAGCCATCATACCGAGCTTTTGTCAAAACGTTCATAACGTCTGCATCTGCTCCTGCAATAGGTATGTCACCTAGCGGTGCATCAAGGACACAATTCTTGTGTGCAGCAATGAGGATAATCCTCACATCACGGACCTAGTCCGCATCATTGCTACTAACACCTTTCAAATTAGTTTTCTCTAGGAACATATAAAAAATAAACGGGGAGCAACATCGTGAGGTATTGATCTACAACATAGATATGCTAATACTACCAGGACTAAGTTCATGATAAATTAAAGTTCAATTAATCATATTACTAAAGAACTCCCACTTAGATAGACATCCCTGTAGTCATCTAAATGATCACGTGATCCAAATCAACTAAACCATGTCCGATCATCACGTGAGATGGAATAGTTTTCAATGGTGAACATCTTATGTTCATCATATCTACTATATGATTCAAGCTCGACCTTTCGGTCTGCAGTGTTCCGAGGCCATGTCTGTACATGCTAGGCTCGTCAAGTTTAACCCGAGTATTCTGCGTGTGCAAAACTGGATTGTACCCGTTGAATGTGAATGTAGAGCTTATCACACCCGATCATCACAACGAACTTTCGCAACGGTGCATACTCATGGAGAAAACTTATACCTTGAAATTTAGTGAGAGATCAACTTATAATGCTACCGTCATAATAAGAAAAATAAGAAGCATAATAATATAAACATCACATGCAAACAAAATATGTGACATGATATGGCCATCATCATCTTGTGCTTTTAATCTCCATCTCCAAGGCACTGTTATGATCACCATCGTCACCGGCGCGACACCTTGATCTCCATCGTAGCATCGTTGTCGCCTCGCCAACTATTTCTTCCACGACTATCACTACCGCTTAGTGATATAGTAAAGCAATTACATGGCGATTATATTTCATACAATAAAGCGACAACCATATGGCTCCTGCCAGTTGCCAATAATTTTACAAAACATGACCATCTCATACAGTAACATATAACTCATCATGTCTAGACCATATCACATCACAACATGCCCTGCAAAAATAGGTTAGACGTCCTCTACTTTGATGTTGCAAGTTTTACGTGGCTGCTACGGGCTTAGCAAGAACCGTTCTTACCTACGCATACAAAACCACAATGATTTTTCGTCAAGTATGTGTTGTTTTAACCTTCACAAGGACCGTGCGTAGCCACACTCGATTCAACTAAAGTGATAGAGACAGACACCCGCCAGTCACCTTTCAGCAACGAGTGCTCATAATGGTGAAAACAGTCTCGCGTAAGCGTACTCGTAATATTGGTCCGGGCCGCTTCATCTCACAATACCGCCGAACCAAAGTATTACATGCTGGTAAGCAGTATGACTATTATCGCCCACAACTCATTTGTGTTCTACTCGTGCATATCATCTACGCATAGACCTGGCTCATGATGCCACTGTTGGGTTACGTAGTATTTCAAAAAAATTCCTACGATCACGCAAGATCTATCTACTAGATGCATAGCAACGAGAGGGGAGAGTATGTCTACGTACCCTTGTAGACCGAAAGCGGAAGCGTTTATCAACGCGGTTGATGTAGTCGTACACCTTCACGATCCATCCCGATCTAGTACCGAACGTACGGCATCTCCGTGTTCAACACACGTTCAGCTCGATGATGTCCTCACCTTCTAGATCCAGCTAGATGGGCGAAGTAGTAGATGAGTTCCGGCAGCTCGACAGCATGGTGACGGTTGTTGATGAAGAACAATCTCTGCAGGGCTTCGCCAAGCACTATAGAAACTAGACGGAGGATAAACTAGAGGGTCGGGGTTGCCGGCACATGGCTTGGTGTATCTTGATGTGTCTTGGGTGCTAGCCCTACCCCTCTATTTATATGTTGAGCCTTGGGGTCGAAACTTGGAGTAAAAGCCTTCACAAAGTCGGTTTCACCCGAAAGGCAAAAGTCCTTCTCGGACTCCAGTGCCAGAAGCCAGGGATCCCGGTGTCTGGACCCAGACGCCAGGGACCCTGGCATCTGGCCCCTGGACTCCGCAAAACTTCCTTTTGTGCTTTCCAAAAACCTTGTGTGGTTTCCCTTTTGGCCCAAATAAAGTGTTCTCGTACCCAAACATTTCAAGAAACATCCAGAACCCCTTCCGATGAATTCCAGAACCCTTCCGGAGGTTAAACACTATTATCCCATATATTAATCTTTATCTCCAGACCATTTCGGAGTTCCTCGTCATGTCCATGAACACATCTGGGACTCCGAATAACATTCGGTCACCAACATACACAACTCATGAAATACTACATCGTCAACGAACGTTTAAGCGTGCGGACCCTACGGGTTCGAGAACTATGTAGACATGACCGAGAGATCTCTCTGGTAAATAACCAATAGCGGAACTTGGATGCCCATATTGGCACCTACATATTCTACAAAGATCTTTATCGATCGAACCGCATAACAACATACGTTGTTCCCTTTGTCATCGGTATGTTACTTGCCCAAGATTTGATTGCCGGTATCATCATACCTAGTTCAATCACATCACCGGCAAGTCTATATACTCGTTCCATAATACATCATCTCGTGACTAACTCATTAGTCATTTGCTTGCGAGGCTTATTGTGATGTGTATTACCGAGAGGGCCCAGAGATACCTCTCCGACACTTAGAGTGACAAATCCTATTCTTTACCTATGCCAACACCACGGACACCTTCGGAGACACCTGTAGAGCATCTTTATAATCACCCAGTTACGTTGTGACATTTGATAGCACACAAGGTGTTCCTCCGGTATTTGGGAGTTGCATAATCTCATAGTCATGGGAACATGTATAAGTCATGAAGAATGCAATAGCAGTAAAACTAAACAATTATAGTGCTAAGCTAACGGATGGGTCTAGTCCATCACATCATTCTCCTAATGATGTGATCCCGTTGATCAAATGACAAGTCAAGTCTATGGTTAGGAAACATAACCATCTTTGATCAATGAGCTAGTCTAGTAGAGGCATACTAGGGCCACTCTGTTTTGTCTATGTATTCACACATGTACGAAGTTTCCGGTTAATACAATTCTAGCATGAATAATAAACATTTATCATGATATAAGAAAATAAATAATAACTTTATTATTGCCTCTAGGGCATATTTCCTTCAGGCAGTACAATTGAGAAATATGAATGAAAAAATAAGGCTCGGACTGATGGGGGTCTTCCGGCGAAAACGACATCCCAGTTGATTTCTCTAGCTTGGCAGTGTGATATTGTCTTGCATGTTGCATATGGTGTCTCACTTGTATTGCTTGTAATTTGATTATATTACTTTTGCTTAGTTTACACAAATAGTTGTGAATATGCCATGCCATCCTATCTTTTTACATATTCCATCCTCGTATCATGTGTTTGCCTTACATCAAGGTAGTGATTGTCAGTATAATGCATGAAAGAGTTATGAAGAGTGAATTTTATTACCTTTTCTTGTCGGTATTACTTGAAAATGCAAAATCAATAAAGAAGAAGGAAATTAGCAAGGATGTGGATATTACACATCATAGTTCTGATTATCTCATGTCATCCTATTTTTTGTACATATTACATCCTCCAATCATGTGGTTGTCTAACATCGAAGTTCAGTTCGTCTGTATCATGCATCAATTTGTTCTGCAGAACTAAATTTTTATTCCTTTTTCTTGTCGGCTTGACTTAATATGTCACAAAGAAATAGGAAGGAACACATAAAGACTGGGGATGGTGTTAGTACTAAGGTCACATTCTAGCGAAAAATTATGCACATTCTGCTGGTACTGATGGTGCAATAGAAGGTCAAATTCTAGCGAAAAATTGTACAAAAGCGGTATCCCGTGCTACATGAGCTGCAAAAAAAGGCAAATAGAAACTAATAGCTGGCACCAAACAAGCAGAGACATCACTAATTATTGCAACACCTTCCATAGTACCACCAGGTCCACGAGTTACTCGTTCGGTAATTGTGCTAGCGACATGTTCCCAAGCTCCCTTGCCACCTTACACTAATTCTGAAGCAATCTTGACACAAGAAGAGTTGGCAAGATCAGATTAACCTTGTGAGCATCAATAGCAAGAAGGTAGTTGCTGGAGTCAAGTTAGAGTTGCATGCTTGTTTATATGTAGTCTCACAGTTTGATGTACACTAACACTTCCTATGTTTGTTGTTGGACTAGCACCTAGGCACAACAGGAAATAAACATCAGGGATAATGCTCGATAGGTTAACTAAATCAAGAGGAGGAAGAATGGAGATTCGTTTTGAGGCAGGTTTAAAAAGGCCACGTGATGCTACAGAGTCAGCCAAGTTAGTATTAGAGGCAGCGGTTGCCGTTAGGTGTCATGCACGTATCCTCCCAACATGGATTCAGTAAAGGAATGACAAAGACGAAACCAGTTCAACACCTTCCTCAACCATTTATTTGTAAGTATGGTTATGTATGGAAACTAGTAATATCGTCTTGCTCTATCCCATACTTTCTAGGTTGCTGATAATCAGACTCCCTTAATTTTCAACAGATGAGGTTCAAGTTGGATAGCCAAGATGAGGCGACCATACAAGCTTGCACCCATGTTGTCAAGTCTGCTCTGCGACAGTATTGGTATAACTTGAGGAAACTCGCTTTGAAGGCAAGGCTAACAGTGAACTTGCCCAAACATCTCCAGTGGAAAATGTATCGGATGAAGACTGGAGAGGCCTCGTTAAACACTATTTTGATCCAAAGTATCAAGTACATTATATGTATGTGATCATATCACATGTTGAACTCCTATTTACTCATGTGCCTCACAAATCTATCTTCTTGTAGGTGAACTGTTCAAAGAACAAGGCCAACCGTACGAAAGTGAAATTCTAACAGACAACAGGATCTCGTAGCTATATTGCACACTGCGAGGCTCTTGTAATTAGATGCCATTTCACTCTTTTCGATGTGCCATATTATCAGATCTATATTGACTTCTTACAAATGCAGAGGAAAGCCCGCAAGGACCAAAAAGTACCTGAACTAAAGGCTGTGGAAATTTTCAAGGACTGTCACACCAGCAAGATGAAGGGCATGACTACACCAGTCAAGGACACTGTTGTAAGTCCTTAATCCTCATGCCTTTTAACTACTACTTACTCTGACTCGTGCATTGAACTGCATGGTTTGCAACCAATGTCTATTACTCTTTTCAATTTTATACACAATTGTCTTAGCTTATCATTGCACCTTATAAGGTTTAAAAGATAGGAGTGATGTTCCTTTGATCTTGATCTATAATCTACTTCCGTGATGGACTTACCCACACAACGTTACAATTTCCTGTTTGTCTATTCACAGTTGTTTTGTTATATTAATGATGTCATACTATGCCTACCGTATTATAAACTTTCTCTCTTTATCCTCAGATGTCAATACAATGTGAAGAAATAGAAAACACGTTAGCCATGGTACATGGTCATAGGTTTGGAACCTAGTTTTATTATGTACTTTGCAGTAAAATACAACTAATAGTTTACACGGGTTCACCAGAATAAGTTCTGTATATAGACCAAAGCTATTTTGTTTGGTTTTGAATCATCCTTAATATCCTCTGTTCTGGTACTACTAATGTAAAAAATCAACCTTTCAGCAAGTTATGGAAAAATGGTGGAACTGCCACCTTCTGAAGGTGATGAGGCAACTATAACCGCAATGTCACCTCTTGCTACAGTGGGTCAGTACTTGTCACCTAATAGTGCCAAAAGCACGTTCCTACGGAATACTGGGTTGGTTGTTAAGGCAATCTCGTTCAAAATACCTCATGATCTAGATATGCAAGCTCAAAACAATGTTATATCTATGCTCCAAACACAAGTCCATTGTTTGATTTCATCAAGATATGCATGGCTTTCAAACCAGACTATCAGACATTTGATATGTTGTTCAGGAGCCTAGGAGAAATAAAGGAGGAGGATATGGTGCTGGGACAGTACAACATGAAAACATAACAGTCGGGTCAAATCAACTGAGCTTCTGAACTTCTGGTGGTGCATTTATCTGCCAGACTGTTAACTTTTCTACCAACCTTCCTTTTGTTTTATGGTTGTAATTTGTTTTGTCGCGATACAAAATTTGTTCTTAACGTGCAGCCACCGGCTGAAGAAAACAGCAAGTCATTTTTGTATAGTGTAGGGTGTTCCCTATATTTGCACTGGTGGCAAACTTTGATGCCTAGTAAATGTAATCTGTGCAATCGCCATAATAGCCTAGCATCAGTTTCGGCCTTATTTAATTCCTTTTCTTCATTTTTCCTAGTCTGCTAGTGCCCGCAATAACCATGGGACATATACGGACCGTGGTAACCTTGAGCCTGCTATAGGCCCTAGGATCCATGGGCCTCCTACGGGCCGTTGGATAAATGGGCCTCCAACGGGCCATAGAATCCATAGGCAACAGGCTGTAATGGGTCCACATGGGCCGTAAACGAGCATAATTGGTATGGGGCCAGCACCGTAATGGGTCGTTAACATGCCGGAAGACAGCAACGACTTAATTCTGTCATAGGCATAACGGGTTGTTAATGGGCCAGAATATAGGATGGGCTGGAAAAGGCGCAATGGGTTCACATGCCACAAACGGGCCGATTCTAACCACGGGCCGAATTTGGCCCACTAGGGGAACAGGCCAGTAACGGGCCGGAAGTAATCGAGGGCCGGAAAGGAGCCCAAGAACTTATGGGCCATCAGTAGGCCGAAAGCTAACACGGGATGGAAAAGGACATGTGAATCATGGGTGTAAGATCCCAATTTTCAATTTGGATTTTAACATAGACAATTCATACGCATTCATCTTTTGAGCATTTTGAATTTGATTTTATTTGGAAATTGATCCAAGAGACTTTAAGCAACTCAAGGACCCAAGTGAGAGAGTTGGAAGTTTCCAAAAGAGGATCCACAATTTCATTATTTTTCAAGTGGGGTTGCATCAAATAATATTTTACCGATTTTCATTTTCAATATTTTTTGAAATAATGGGAGAAGATAATATGGCTTCTTCAAAACAGAATAAAAATGTTGGAAAATTGAATTTTGAGTAAAATTATGTTTATTGGATTTTTATTTGCAACAGTGTTTATTTTTTGTTATTTTATTTGCACTCAAAAGTTTATTTTTATTTTAGGCATTTAGGCCGAGAAAAAATGTTCACCTGGTCATAAAGAAGGCCCTAAGTATGTCTGAATTTTTCTGCGATTTTTGAAAATATATTTATAGCATTTTTCTATTTTTTTGTATTTTTGGAAAAATAACTAAAAAAATGTTTTCGGCCCGACGGAACCGGGCCGAAGCCAGCCCAGCCGGCCGCCGCCTTCCCCGCCATACTGGAGCCGGATGCCGGAGTTCGCCGCACTCACGGAGCCGTCCTGCCCCTCGCCCAAGGAAGGACCCCCCGTGGCTCTTTAAAGGCGCCCGACCGCCGCCTCCTCCCCTCGTCCGCCACCATCGCAGCAGCACACCGCCGCCAAGCCCACACGCGCTGCATCTGCTCCACGTTGCCTCGCCGCTCGTCCGCCGCAAGCAGCCACCCGAGCCCGCCGTCGCCGACCGCCACCCGCCCGATCCCGCCGCCGCCGACCGCCGACCCGCCGGACACTTCCGCCCGCCTGAGCGCCGACCCGACGGAGCACCGACCCACCACTGATCCGATCTGATCTGCCGATTTTCTCGAACCGGTACGAACCGCCTGTTTTTTTGTTTTTCTTTTCGGTTTTTTAGATACCCTAGATCAGTTTTTTTATAAACCCGATTTTGTTTTTTTAGGTTTAGTTATTTAGCGAACGTTCACAGTATAGACATATATAACGAACGTTCATTAGATTGTTTATTCTTTTTTTTTTTGTTAATTTTTTCAGGTAGGGATCTATCCACGATTAAAGTTTTTACTAATTAGTCCCTAATTTAAAATGATCGCTACTTTTTACTCGTTTGTCCGAATTACATGAAACCAACGCCAAAATCTTCGTTTTGATCTCATATACCCAGTAATCCAACTCAAATTTATATTTGAAAGTTTAAAATTTGATTTCAAATAGATTTGAATTTGAAATTCTTTTGATCGTAACTTGAGTTTCGTTACTCCGTTTGAGTTGATTCTTTTTGCAAATCGAAATCTTGACCTAAACTTTCTAATAAAACCAAATTCATCTAGTTTTGGTACTATTAGAAATTATTTTCTATTGTAAGAGTTATTCACTTGTTTTCGAAGTTTTTCGAGATCTTTTCTTCGATTCTGTTGCATGATTGCTTATGTATGCTATTGTTTGATTGCAATAGAATTTCTGTGTGCGAAGCTCGCTACTACGAGTCTATAGGTTTCAATGATCATCAGCAAGTCTAAGTACACTTTGAACATACGTTGCAATACCCAGTTTGAATCGCATTAGACACCCTCAAAGATTTGCACGAGTAGGACTTGGATACATGTGGAATTGCTTTGTAGTGCATGAGGTAGGAACCTATGACTCGGGATCAACCCCGGGAATATACGCTTTGTTACTTATTGCTTAGCCATGCTCGTAGACGTGGATTGGTATGTGATATTCATGAAAGTTTCGAGAGTAATAACAACTAAAGGAAAGACTAAGGTGGCAACTTTAATACACATCTGGGTGGATTGGTTGCAGGGCACCTGGAGAATCCAGTGTTGTCCTAGGAGATCCCGGAGTAAATGCATGATCATCCTATGGAATGCCACCCAGGATCGAAGGGATCATATATCATTAATGCCTAGAAACTTCTGTGTGCAGCCACAAGCCATTATGGGCTCTGGCATAGTTGAGTATGTTGTGTGAGCTCTTTCAGTGGTGGACTAGCAGGTGTAGGGGAAAGTAGGTGTACCGGTCTACCTAGATTAAATAGTAAATGCTTCTAATAGACTGTGTCTCGATCTTCCGATCATGGATGCGATCGAGTCTTGTGGGGAAAAGTGGCTAAACTCTGCAGAGTGTACAAACTATTCGTGAATAGTCGTGTCCTTGGTAATGGACAACTTGAGTATCCTGGTACTTGACTTATGGATTGATCTCATTACTCTATTAATTAAAATGTTGGGTTACTAATGACATTGGTTTATTTTGGGATTGAGATGGAGGAACCTTCTCAATATCGATTAATTCAACTTAGTAGTAAATAAAATTAATTCCTTTGTTGTAGGGAAAATTAGCTTTGTGCAAAATAAACTCACAATCTCCACCAGCCAAATATGCATGTAGTAGTAGTTATTTGTTCATCCTTATTGCTACAGTGTGACTTTGCCAGCATATTCAATGTGCTGACCTACACAGCTGCAACGACTCAAGCTGCAGAGTTTTCCGACGAAGATTAAGGTGCGATAGGTCGTTGTCATGCACTCAGTGTTTGCCGTGGAGTTGGATGGACTCAACTTAACTTCGATGCTTCCGCAGTTTATTATTTTAGATGGCCTTCAGCCATATTTTTGTAATAATACTCTTTATGAGGATCTCGATGTAATAAGTGTGTGATTGAAAATCTGTTGTAAATCCTCAAGTATTGTGTGTGTCGGCATACCGATCCAGGGATGACACTTAAGCACAGAGACTTTGATTCATTGGGATCGTGGTCGCTACCAGATGGTATCATAGCCCACGTTGACTGTAGGACGCGACCACTAGGATAAGCCACATGATGCTCTTCTCTACTCATTTGTAATCCTACTCTATTTCTATTCTATAGATGTCAGATCTCGGGAACCAGTTTACTCAGACTGATGACAACACCCCTTTCAAAATACACTTGGAGGAAGTCACAAGGTACCTGCACATCGGAATACCAAGTTTCACTAGAACCTTCACTGCAACATTACCAAAAGAGGAGTGTCGAAGGATCAAAGTTATTGTTCCTGGGAGGACTATTGCACTAGTCATGGAACCTCTCGAGATTGCCTTTGATGCACCAACTTGGAGCTTAGGAAAGAGTATGGCAGCACACATTACCTTTGGACGTATTTGTGAAGTCTACAGCAAGGACCTTGAAGACACCATCTATTAGATTTGTGGACGCCGAGATGAGCAATGGGAGATGATCCGCACTAGGAATAAAAAGTCCATTGCAGCATACATACAGGAGATGGAACAACAAATTCGTTGCTATGAGAATCAAATGTGCATGCTCATGCTGAAGACCAAGATGGTGATGACACGGAACATCGAGCTAGCAGAAGAACTCAAGACAACACACGATGGATATGAAGAGGAAATTGGTGTACTACTGGAGCAGAATGAAGAACTGAAGAAGAAGATTGGAGCACCTGTGGTGAAGCCATAACCAGAGATGGGCATTCATTCGGAAAACTACATCCTAATAGACGACACCGACAGTGATGAAAGTGATTATGAAGACGAAGCTGGAGCAGATATTATGGAGTCTTCTTCCGATTAAAGCTATTAGATGACCACGCTGTAACCATTAGTGTTATACGAAGTAGTTAGAATCGCTCGCAAGCTTTGTATTAGTAGCTTAGGATCTTTTATCTGACCTTGTTTCGAATTGAGTGATATGATATGAATATGTTTGTCTCATGTGCATATGGGTAGTGGAATCTCTCTATACCTCATTTATTATATTTCTCTTCCCTCTAACCCATCAGATGCCTCCGAGACGTGAGCCCGGATTCCAGTTCCCACCCGAGCTCACTCAGTTGATCCAGCAGCAGAACACTTTGATGCAACTACTTGTTCGAAACTAAGGCAACAACAACAACAACAACAACAACAACAACAACAACAACAACAACAACAACAACAACAACAACAACAACAACAACAACAACAACAAAAAGAACAACAACCCTCCTCCAGTTGACTACCTGACCCATATCCTAAGGTTGAATCCGTCGGCGTTCTCTAGTAGCACTGAGCTGATTATTGCAGATGACTGGCTCCGCAAGATTGGAAGGGAGCTAGAAACTGCAAGATGCACAGATGCACATAGAGTGCGCTTTCCCGCACATCATTTTGAGGGACCAACAACCTCTTGGTGGCAGAACTATACCGCCACTTATCCCATTGCTACAGTTACTTGGGATCAGTTTCAGCAAGCCTTCTGCACTGCACATGTTTCAGTTGGAGCCATGAGCCTGAAGAAGCGTGAGTTTTGCAACTTGCGCCAAGGGAACCGTACTATGGGCACTACATGGATGACTTCAGGCAGTTAGCTCGCTATGCGCCAGATGACGTGGCCACTAATGCCGCCAAGCATGAGAAGTTTCTTTAGGGACTCAATGATGAATTGAGTGTGCAGCTGATGGTAGCAACTTTTAACAACTACCAGGAGCTGGTAGACAGGGCCATCATGATTGAAGGAAAACAACAGTAGATTGATAGCCGCAAGAGGAATTATGGACAGGGGAAGTATAACTCTGGACCTCAGTAGAAGCCCCGCAATTCCCCGTACTCAGGAGGACATAACCATCCCACCAATGGAGGACATAACCATGTAGGCCATTTGCATAATGGTGGAAATTCACACAACCACCGTGGCCCCAGGAATTGCAATGGGAATGGTGGAAACAACAGTCAGAACCGTTCCACGCCATCAACACCCGCCAAGAAGGATCTAAGTCACATTACTTGTTTCAAGTGTGGAAGACCGGAAACTATGCCACCGAGTGTCCTGAATCAAAGAATGGAAATGGCAATGTAAGCTTAGGAAAGAAGCCCAACCCATTCACAAGTGGACAAGTGAATCACGTCTATGTGGAGGAGATTGACGAGCAGCCCGACGCGGTGGTTGGCAAGTTTTTGGTTAATGCATTTACATCCCTTGTTCTTTTTGACACTGGTGCATCTCATTTATACATATCAAGGGAAAAGTATAATTTGTCGACCGTAGCCCATAAGTCACCTATGTTAGTGAGTTCCCCTGGAGCAGTGTACATGGCTAGTCGAGGATGTTATCAATTGCCACTGACCATTGGGAGATATGTTTTTCCCACCGACCTCATCGTTTTGGAATCCCAGGGTTTGGATGTGATAATAGGTATGGATTGGCTATCCAAGTTTGAGGCAAACGTTGATTGCGCCAGTAAATCTATTCTCCTCACCACCCCGGAAGGAAAGAGGATTAAGTATGTGTCGAGGCACACACCCTGGAGGACACAAGTGAATGCACTCTCGAGAGTTGTTTAGGAGGAAGTACCAATTGTAAAGGATTACCCCAATGTTTTCCGGGAGGAGTTACCAGGCATGCCATCGGATCGAGACATCGACTTCTTGATTGAAGTGTTACCAGGCATTGGACCAATATCCAAGGGACCATACCAGATGCCCGCAAATGATTTGGAAAATATTAGGAAGAAAATCAAGGAGTTAATGAAGAAAGGTTATATTCGACCAACCTCTTCACCTTGGGGAGCCCAAGTGCTTCTAGTTGTGAAGAAAGATGGTTCACTAAGGATGCTGGTAGACTATCGTGCACGAAGTGAGGTGACGATCAAGAATAAATACCCTCCGTCGATGATCAATAATTTGTTTGACCAGTTGCAAGGAGCCAAAGTTTTCTCTAAGATCAATTTACGATCTGGATATCATCAGTTGAAGATTCGAGAATAGGACATACCTAAGACAACTTTTACCATCGGTACGGGCTTTATGAGCATATGGTTATGTCATTTGTTTTGACTAAAGCCCCTGCCTACTTTATCAGTATGATGAACATGGTGTTCATGGAGTTCTTGGATATGTTTGTGGTGGTATTCATTGATGACATATTGGTTTACTCCAAGAATGAAGAGGAGCACAAGGAACATTTTGCGTTTGGTTCTTCAGAAGCTGAGGGAATACTAGTTGCGTGCCAAGTTCAGCAAATGTGAGGTTTGGTTGAAGGAAGTCGGATTCTTCGGACATGTTATATCAGGAGATGGTATAGCAGTAGACCCCACCAAGCTAGATGCCATCACCGAGTGGAAAGCACCCACCTCAGTTGGATAGATCCGATGTTTTCTTGGACTCGCAGGATATTATCGAAGGTTCATTGAGAACTTCTCCAAGATTGTGAAGCCTATGATAGAGTTGTTGAAGAAGGAAAGTAAGTATATTTCGACCGAACAATGTGAGGCCAGTTTTCAGGAGTTGAAGAAACGCTTGGTTAAAGACCCATTGTTGATTCTCCCGAATATAAGCAAGGATTTTTAGGTATATTGCGATGCTTCACATCAAGGACATGGAGGCGTTCTCATGCAAGAAGGAAGGGTTGTTTCATATGCCTCACGTCAGCTTCGACCCCATGAGTTGAATTATGCCACACATTACTTGGAGTTAGCAGTCATAGTGCACACACTTAAGACCTGGAGGCACTTTCTTATTGGAAACCGTTGTGATGTTTACACGGATCATAAGAGTTTGAAGTACATCTTCATGCAGAAGGAGTTAAATCTCAGGCAAAGGAGATGGCTGGAGCTCATAAAGGATTACGACATGAGATGGCTTTATCACCCAGGGAAAGCCAATGTCGTGGAAGATGCTTTGAGTCGCAAGAGTTATGATAATACTATCATGACCGGAGGTTTACCCCAGGAGTTAGCACATGATCTCAGAGACTTATAGTTGGAGATAGTCCCTAGAGGCTATGTTGCCACATCGGAGATTCAGCCCACCTTGTTGGGAAAGATTCGAGAAGCCCAGAAGATGGGCAAAGGTATTGTAGAAATAAACGACAGAATGAGCCAAAGAAAGGCAGAAGGATTCCATAAGGATGAATACGAAACACTGTGGTTCGAACAGCGTATATACGTGCCCAACACTACAAAAAAATACCCTTCCGTGATGATACGTGTTTATCACAGTAGGTCACGTTTTCTGCCATGCATGTACATCCATGACAAATTTATGACAGAATGAAGATAGTCATACCTGTGCTGTCGTAGAAGTGTTCCATGACATTACCAAAAGGATCATCACGGGAGTGTCCACTTACATGATGATAAATTGCGCGTCACAGAAGTGCTTTCGTCAAGGGTGACCGACAGGTGGCATCCACCATAACGGAACGCCGTTAGGCTATCGGGTCCGTTTTTGGATCTGATAACCCGTTAACAGCCCCGACCAATGGGGATTTTCCACGTGTAAAATCATCATTGGCTGGAGGAACACGTGTCGGCTCACCGTTGGGACAGTTGTCATCCACTCATTGGACCAAAAGCGCCTATGATACGTCGACATGTGGCATGGCCCAATAGAGGCCCATTCCTATGAAAAGGCCGGCCCGTTTGACTTGGTCAAAAGGTGGCGGGCCGGCCCACGGCAAGCGTGTTAATGGTCTGTTCTCATATAGCCCATTTACTGCCCGCTAACCCAGGGCCCGTTTACGGCCTCTCCGAAATAGGCCCAGTAGCGCCATCTGGGCTGTCCAATATAATTCCAGCGTGTTTTAACTTCCGTCCCATGTATGGCCCATGACGTCTTTTAGCCCATATGAGGCCCTTAGTACCCCCCGGCCCATTAACGGCCCGTGGTAAAACTGGCCCGTAATGAATAGTGTATCACTTTATACCCATTAACAGCCCATTATTCTGTTGGGCCGTTTCCAGCCCATGTTGTATTTCGGCCTTCTCAGGGCCCATTTATTCTTGGGCTCATTTCCAGCATTCGTTTAATTTCGGCCAGTTACTGTCATTTTCTGCTTGTGGGCCAATTACATGCCGTGGTTACAGTCGGCCCGTTTGTGGTTCGTTAATATGTTGGGCCGTTTTCATAGCATCAGCAAATACGGCCCATTTATTCTTGGGCTCATTTCCAGCATTCGTTTACTTTCGGCCCGTTACTGTCATTTTTTGCTTGTGGGCCAAATATAACCCATGGTTAAAGTGGTCCCATTTGTGGCCCATTAATACGTTGGGCTGTTTTCGTAGCGTCATCAAATACGGCCTATTAACGACGGCCCGTTATGGTCGGCCCATGAACGGACGATTTCAACTCAAGCCCATTTACGGCCATAATGTGGTCTGTTATTGGCCCATGTTTGGCCAACCGATCATACGGCCCGTAGAAGGCCCATTGATCATACGGCCCGTAGGAGGCCCATGTTAACTACAGTAAATATGTAGCCCATTGTTAATGTGGCCTAGTTTTAAAAAATAGGTTATTGTGGCTACTATAAAAACACAGAAAAAGAACTGCAGTGACTACAAGCAAACAACTAAACAAGACAATAAGGAAATAAATAAGCAAGCAATTAACGCTAGCCTATTACCGCTATTACACATATTACATCCACTAGGCATCGAAGTTCGCCACCAGTGCAAATATAGGGAACAAAGCAGCATATTACATACACTGGCCATCTAAATTGGCCACCAGTGCAAATAAACGCGGCAGCAAAACATGAGCATGACTTAAACAACTTCCGAAGAGCTCAAGAAACGTGGTATCCACCATGCTGGCAATAAGCTTAGCAAGCTTATTAGCTTAGTCCTGTTTGGCGCTAAAATCCTCCAACGCTTGTTGTTGCACCAGTAAGTATGCATCTGAATGCTCCAGGGACTTCCGCAGAACTTCTTCTTCATGTCGCAGCACGACTGATCAATGTCTTTCAGCTTGTAGTTGAGACTCAAGAAATTGAACTGATTCAGACACTGAGTTTGAATAGCTTGTGCAAGCGATAGTGGCCATTAACTCCAACACTAAACCAAGACATGACTTTGGGGTTGTTTCACTTTCTTCGAGATAGTCTTCCTTAGCTGTTTTATCAGCTTTGTTGGACACCAAGAAGGATGTGTCACTATCCTCAACCTTATCAGCATTACTTCCTTTACCATTGCTTAATAAGGCACTCTTCCCCAATATTCTGTCAGCATTCTAAAAGAAGAAACAAGCGGACACATAAAAGGTTAGCATGTACTAGTATATAAAACTCATTTGGGTGAGCCAGTTCATTAGTATGGTGGACATGATTAAACTACCAAGTCTTCTATTGCCAAGTACTAGTACATAATAAAAGCAGCAAACAAACATATATCTATGTCTTATGGTCACTGCATTGTCTTGCCAAATCAAAATAGAGACACGGTTCAAATCATATCAGTTCAAGACAAAGTAGCAGTGAAAGTATACAAAGCGTGGGAAACTACACGACACAACAAGATTTTAGATGGGTACCACGGGTCTACATGTACGACAACACTATTTTCTTTGTTGTGATGCTCGTAATGTGCATGATATGAGAAGTCAACTATATACACAATTGAAATTGAAATCAACATAGCTATTGATAAGAGAAAGCCTGTTAAAGAAACATGCGTGAACATACCTGCTGTGCCATTGGAGTTTCGATTGGATCCTTTAATTTAAAAATAAGTTTGTACGAGTAAATACAGTGATACAAGAGCGAAGCAGTATGCACGATATCAATTATAGTTAAAAAAAGACATGCTTAAGCGAGCGCTTAAGCGCGCCTAGTCTCTAGGCGTTGGCGAAACTCATTGCGCATAACTATGCTTAATCTGTGCATAACTGCGCATAAGCATGCGCTTTGGTCAGTAAAGCGCAAGGCGGTGGCAAAACACACAATTAACACCTAGCGCTTTTTGGAACTATGATACCAATGGAATATTAAACTAGAATAGCTGTTCTTCAGGTTTAGGAACTTGTTCTACATGAACAGAGTACAGTAAGACGCAAGAATATAGTACTTAAAATAGAAAATGAGCTCATAGACCTTACCACATTCTTCGTTCGGGACCAGTACAGAACAAGGCGTTCCCAGTCATCGTCCAGTAAATGTGTCTGAGGAGAACGTAAGGGAATTTGATGTGTTTCTTTGCGGGTGAAGTACGTTTTCTTCAGGTAATTCCGATACTGCCACCAAGCATTCTTGAAGATAGTAGAGGTATTAGCATAGGTTACCTCATCCTGAGTTTCCAAATCGGTCCTTCTCTATAGAGAAAAATGGGAAAATTTGCTGTATTATAACCATCATGGAGGTAGGATGTATGGGACACATCAAAGTAATTGCCATGAATAACATTACTTACACATAACTCCTGGACAAACACCTGCAACTGGCATTTTCCTTCATCTTCAGTAGAATATTTCCAAGATGGAAAGATACGCACATACGATTTAACAACATCAAATGCGATAGAAGCTAAAGTACGACTAGCTGGTTGTGCTTCCACCACAGGAATAGGCGTACTAACTGGTGGAGTTGGGGTTCGCCGTGGTAGTACTGGACCTTTGGGCACTGGAGCTGCCTTACTAACTGGTCTTGTTTGGGAGCTCTGTGGTGGAGATGGTGCTGTGTCAACGGGAACTGGGTTACTATCTGGTGGGGTTGGGGTTAGATTAGGTGAAGCTGGTTCTCTGTCCACTGTAGTAGGGGTACAATTTGCGAGAGTTTGGGTTATGTGTGGTAGGGCTGGTTCTCGTGCATGTACAACCGGGGTGCTATCTCCACCTAGAGGTAGCACTATTTTATTTGAAGACCATGTTTTTAGTCCGCTAGAGGCTCGCATCACCCGCTCCAATTCAAATGGATGATAAACAGGAAACATAGTTGAATGTACAGACATTGTATGAGAGACAGATGCAATAAATAAGGTGGAAAAAAAGGACATGAAATAGTTGACATGCATATTGTTTAACACGGATAGCATGACATAATTTCACATATATGATGTCTATATAAATTGGATAGCATAGCATAACATAATTCAAAGATATGATGAATAACTAAAACGTCGTGCCAAGTTAGAGCATACACCTCGGTGGGGGAATAGGACTGGTCATCTGTCTGTGAATCCATCTCCGAGGTGCTATCGGGACCCAACAAGAGATATGTTTCTACAAGTAGCACTGTCTGCTCTGAAGGCCTTGTTTTCACTCTAGATTTTTCAATCTCCCACCCAAATGGCTGATTCACAGGAAGGGTAGTTTAATGTACAAACATTGTCGACAAATGGAAATGTAATGAAGAAAAGGATGGGCAAGATATCATTCAAATATATGATGCCTGGTTAAACAGGATGGCATTGCACATTTCACATATATGGCTGGCTAATAGACATGAGACTGCATAATTCCCATATATGATATAGAAACTAAACAGGTGGCGACAGAACATCTCTAAACTAAGCAGATGACATGTATGATGTCAAAAGTAGGCACTGCAAGGCAACATATGCATAATATGACTAACATCATCATGACAAGGTAGAACAAACACCTTGGGGGTAAATAGGAGTGGTCAGCGGCGTCTGAATCCGCCTCAGAACATATATCTTCCTCTGGATTACAATCTGGAGAGGGGTGGGGAGGGTTCGCCATTGAGCCCACCATGGAGCGATGTCTCCATGACATTGTATTGCCGCGCAAAACTCTTCTCTTTATCTCTACATGTTCGGCATGACTGTGCACAATATTTGGCATGCATACGAAAAAAATATGGTCAGATTATGTAAGGAGAGCATGCAGAAATTTAGAGTGATGTTAACAACCAGTGGATGGATCCAAAAATAATGATAGCAGGCTGATGATTGCTTTAATTTAAGGAAAAGACAGATGATGAATGCTTTACTATTTGTTTCCCACCCAAGATGAACAACATAGGCATACCCTAGGTGAACCAGATATTAGACAGAGATACTATTCATTGCTTCCTCGATATGTGCCCCACAACTAATTTTAAACTCAAGGTTGAACATTAATTTTAAGCAATGCATAACATAAGCAGAATCAAAGGAGTGCGACCTCTCTTGTGGACCAGTGTACTCCTCAGGTTCATTTGCTGAGTCGATGATGGTGATGCCACTTCGGTGGGTGCCGGTGGCAGGGAAGGAGATCTGAGGCGGCGAAAGACGGCTAGGAGTCGTGATGTCTGGTTTGGTGGATGTTTCTGTCGATGGAGCACCTCAGGTGAGGTGGACGACATCGCGGCAGGAGCAGGACAAACCACACAAAGTTCCCTTCGACACCTACATGTAACTGAAGTAATTCTATAAGGGCTCATTTGTCTTGCATGATTCTAAAAACGCAGGGATAGGAAAAATACCGGAATAGGATATGAATGCACATGGTAAAGAGAGCATTCATAAACACATGATTTCTGTCAACTTGGGCGTTTGATTTATAGGAATTGGAAGAGCAAAGGAATGTAAAGAAACATGTCCAAAATAAAGTGAAACCATATGAAAGCGTGTACAGTTAGAATGTTATTCTGCCACTAATGCACTTGGTCTTGTTTTCATGCATAGGATTTTGAAAAGTAGGTCCAGGTGGATGTTTTGCTTAATTGAAATCAACAAAATGCATGAATAATTGAATAGTATAGTGCCATTGGAAAATTCCCTATTACTATGTTTTTCCGTCGAACCAAAATAGCCGTAATGGATCGACATGAATGTATAGTAATAAGTGTACAACCTTGCTACTTCTCAGGCTTGCATTGTATTCCCTCGAATAGGAAAGGGAGATGCAACACAATAGCGTAAGTATTTCCCTCAGTTTTTGAGAACCAAAGTATCAATCTAGTAGGAGACCACGGGCGAGTCCCTCGCACCTCCACAAACAAATAAGAACTTCGCAGCCAACGCGATAAGGGGTTGTCAATCCCTTTACGGTCACTTACGAAATTGAGATCTGATAGAGATGATAGTTTGATAGTTTTGGTATTTTTTTTAATTATAACATAAAGTAAAAGCGGAAAAGTAAAGTAGATGTAAATTGATATGTTGTGATTGGACCCGGGGGCCATAGTGTTCTCTACTGGCTTCTCTCATGATAGCGATATTCTACGGCGGGTAAACAAATTACTGCCGAGCAATTGATAGAAAAGCGAATAATTATGAGACTATCTAGGCATGATCATTATATATAGGCATCATGTCCAAGACAAGTTGACCGAAACGATTCTGCATCTATTACTATTACTCCACACATCGACCTCTATCCAGCATGCATCTAGTGTAATGAGTTCATAAGAACAGAGTAATGTCTTAAGCAAGATGACATGATGTAGAGGGATAAACTCAAGCAATATGATATAAACCCCATATTTTTATCCTCGATGGCAACAATACAATACGTGCCTTGCTGCACCTACTTTCACTGGGAAAGGACACCGCGAGATTCAACCCAAAGGCAAGCACTTCTCCCATTGCATGAACTATAGATCTAGTACGCCAAACCAAACCAATAATTCGAAGAGACTTGCAAGGATATTATAATCATACGTACAGAGTTCAGAGAAGAACCAAATATTTCTCATAGATAATCTTGATCATAAACCCACAATTCATCGGATCTCGACAAAGATACCGCAAAAAGAGATTACATTGAATAGATCTCCTCGAAGACCGAGGGGAACTTTGTATTGAGATCCAAAGAGAGAGAAGAAACCATCTAGATACTTGCTATGGATCCGAAGGTCTGTGGTAAACTACTCACAACTCATGGTGAGGCGATGATGATGATGTAGAAGCACTCTGTGGTAGACCCCCCCTCCGGAGGAGCTCCGGAACAGGCCCCAAGATTGGATCTCATGGGAACAGAAGGTTACGGCGGTGGAACTAGGGTTTTCTCTGTTGCTCTGATGGTTTCGGGGTACGTAGCCTTATATAGGAGGAAGGAGGGCACCGGGGGCCTTATGTGGGACCCACGAGACAGGGGGGCGCGCCCCCCACCCTCGTGGGCACCACGTGGCTACTACTCCGTGGTTCTCAAGTCTCCCGTCCGTGATTTTCTCCAAAAATATCTCTCTCGAAGGTTTCATTCCGTTTGGACTCCGTTTGATATTCCTTTTCTGTAAAACCCTTAAACAGGCAAAAGACTGCAATCTGGACTGGGCCTTTGGGTTAGTAGGTTAGTCCCAAAAATAATACAAAAGTGTATGCCAAAGCCCATTAAACATCCAAAACATCATAAATAATAGCATGGAACAATCAAAGATTATAGATACGCTGGAGACGTATCAAACCTCTTTGCCGTAGCTGTGTCGACCTCAGCATCATTGTGTTGGTCGCTGAAGCAGTTGAGGCAGAGGTGGCTGTCGAAGGTGTGGAGGATTATCTGAGGAATCTGTAGATGGCGTCCAGGGCACTGCTCTATTGTGATGGATCATTCTATCGTTGGAGCAGCCCCGGTGAGCCGTAAGACGTCAAGGCTGAAGCAGTACAAGACAAACATCGTCAATCTAAGGTGGGATTCTAATAGCATCTCCAATAGATGATGTAAAATAAATGTAAAATTTACATCACCAAAAACCACCTGACTATAATAGATGAGGTAAAAATTGTTGACTCTGAACTTAACTGTCGAAACTGAAATTTACTATGGAATCTGAATGTTACTGTCGACAATGAACACAATGGTAGCACAGAGGCACTTGACATGTAGTTTCGGGAGGGCGTGCAGTTCATCTTCAACATGCACCCCCTTAGCTGCCAGCTACCACCGGCCCCAGCACCGGCTCGCTGCCCCGAAACAACTCCCCACCGCCGGCCCGCCGCCGCCCCGGCCTGCCCTATAGGCCCCCCGCCCCCACCCTGAACCCTAAGATAGATAGTGGGGTACCTCTC
>LR738709.1:201585396-201721849 GCA_902687465.1 Secale cereale
ATACTCTCACGAACCCACACACTATATTTCTCTACGTTTGTATCTCTCTCACACAACCCCACGTAGGTGGTGTACGAATACAAGAAGAGAATAGGTGCACCGTGCACGTACTTACGCTTCGTGCCCAGCCACACCTATGCGGGTACACTGTGGAGCTCATTTCTGTATGAAATGGCAGCCCACATGCTAATTTGAACGCGTGTAGCGGTTGTTTACCTACGAAGGTCGTGTACCACGCGTGCACGAAACAGAGTTCAATTTGATGCATTGGTGCGTTATTTTTAAATAAAGTTATATCGCTCAATGGCACGTACACAGAATATAAAACGATTTTTATGGAGAAAAAGGTAGTCCGCTCCACTATATACAAATGAGCCTCCCTGCCGGGTTTGTCTCTCTTCAGAGTATCTCACACAAGGCTGCGGTGGCCTCCCTCTCTCTCTCTCTCACCGTTAGTCACTGATCCGGCTGCATCCCGTCCGCCGACGGAAAGGGAGGACGTGCATCGTTTTTCCGTTCGACGGCGCCGAGGCAGCACGTCCCGATCTGCGGTACACGCTGTTCTCTATGACCAAGCTCCGACGTGGTAGGGCCTACCCCACCTGCTCGCTGCCGCAGTATGGGCAAATTCCGCCCGCCTTCGCTCACCTTGTTACGTCCCGACGACCTCCAGGTATCCCCTCCGGCCTTGCTCCACTGCCCGTCTTCCCACGTCACTGCATGTGGATCTTCCATAGTTCTTTTCCCAAAATGTAGCTCGTCCGGCGTACTTTCTGTATTGCAATCTCGTCCTCACACCGTTTTAGACAAAGACAACCTTGTTGTTATCTTCCCTTAGGACAAGGAGTCGCATGTGTCATCAACCGTTATTGGCCAGTAATTGTTTCCTTTCTACCTCTTTTTTGCAAACAGGGCTATCCATTTCACCTCGTTGCTATTGCGACCTTTGTGTGAACTGCACAAATCAATTTTTTCTTAAGAGTGTTTCGTGCAGTTCTACCAAAATGTCACACGGGCAACGGTCTCCACATTTTAGTGCGACTGCACAAAGGGAGATTGGTTTTTCTCTATCCTCCTCATCCAACTCCGAGCCTAATCTTCTCCAACTAGTTAGTCTTAAGAGAGACTGCAACGGTGATCGGCTTCTACTTGTGTGTTTATTATTTCATCAACGGTCCTCTATTATCGTAATCACACTTAACATCTTTGGAACAAGGACGCTGAGCTCTATTTTAGTGGAACTGCACAAAATGATCGGAATGTTGCATGCTCCAGACAGCTACTTTTTATCCCAACATGCCTTGTTGATTTAGACAGAGCTGGGGGACGTTGCTGCCAATCAAAGCATGGATCAATTTTAATTTAAGACCTTCTCACAACTTTGTCTTCAGTTGTGATGTAAATATTAGCACTGATTAGCATGGGAGTTAGTTTTTTATTGATTCAGAAAGAGCATCGATGACAAGACACATGAAACAAAAGCTGAAAGCTCACACCATTGTACAATTTCATGTTGCTGGAAAATTATTTGTATAGTACGTCAATTATGTAAACAAATGCTAGAAGATTGATAGCATTGCCAGAAGCCTCATCCGCATCCGGATCCATGTGCCATGCACAAAATTATACTCCTTCGTTCCTAAATATTTGTCTTTCTAAAAATTTCAAATGGGCATATTTTAGAGTGTGATTCACTCATTTTGCTTTGTATGTGTACTCCCTCCGTTCCTAAATATTTGTCTTTCTAGAGATTTGAACAGGTGACTACATACGGAGAAAAATGAGTGAATCTACCCTCTAAAATATGTCTATATACATCCGTATGTAGTAGTCCATTTGAATCTCTAAAAAAGACAAATATTTGAGTAGTCACTCGTTGAAATCTCTAGAAAGACAAATACTCCGGAGTATATTTAAGAACAGAGGGGGTAGTGCACAGCCGCATGGAAGACTCAGACCGGTCGTTGCGCTGCATTAATAGTGAGTAATGAGCAGTCAAATCATAAGCCCCACCTTTCCCACTGTAAGTTTCTCGGAAGAAGCAACCATCAATACGCTCTTCTTTGAATCCGCTCATACTACTCCACCCGTCACTGTTTATAGAGCGCGCTTGAGAAAAACAGAAAATCTATGGGACCAAGGCAACTAGCGATCGGCCTGAAAAATAGCATTAGTAGTTATAGCACGATGTCTATTACTAGAGGAAATAATGCGTACACACATGCATGTAGTGCCTCCGTAGTACTACATCGAGATAAAATTGCGGTTACCATGCCCTAATTAATTGAGAATTAAACCAAACGCGTCTAATGTCTCTATGAATCATAATGAAGCACGCACTGTAAACTGTGACGGAGGGAGGAGTAGTATGAAGGTGCAAAACCAAGTACGCGTACGACCAGTCGGTCAACGCACCTCCTCTTGGCATATCACTGACATGTGGGACCAGAGTGTGAGCAAACCGATCTCAATTGATGGCAAGATATATTCCATGTGAGAGACGAGGAGCGAGAACACAGACGGGCCTGCACGGAGGCCAAGATATATTCAACCATGGTTGATCGATATCATCATTACATGTTGGGTTGCCGTTTTCCGCCCTTCTCCATAATTAATGTGTACTTTATCAGAGATGAAAGAAAAATAAGAGTACATAGGCTCCATCATGCGGTTCTAGTAGTAGTACTACTCGTACTACTAAACCTTGCGCTTGGCTCTTCACCTCTTCGTGAAGTCGAACAATGATGGTACTCCGCATGTTTGGTACTACAGTGTATGCCTCTCGTAATCTGACACCAACTGAACTGATGCATGTCCACCGCCTGGGCGAGGGTACGTTGCATTTAGTCAAAAGGCGTAAGCGAGCTTCACCTTGTCCTGCAAGCTTCTCCTTGTTCAGCGAGTTGACGGGACACACCAACAAGTAGTGCTAGTCCATACTCCCTCCTTTCTGGTTAATATGGCTTAATCTTTTTTTGAGGGTAAATGAGAGAGCTTTATTCATATATAAGCATTCTTAGGATGATCAGCCAAGACACTAGTCACTAGGAAGCGAGGTACCCCGCAAAAAAAGAAGTAGGAAGCGACGTGTTTCATCAAGCCAGCACTCGGCCATATTCAAAGTGCGGCAAGCACGGTTCGCACAAAGATGCGCCGCAAGGTTCGCTGACCTGTTTACATGCTGAATAAAAAAAGAGAGGAAATATTACCAAGCGCTCCTATTTGTAACAGGATATGAGCCAGAATTAAGAGAGAATTGTGGCGAGTGTCCCATGCAGTCACTTTCCATTATCACATGCGAGAACCCTCGAAGAGAACCAAATGTGTTGAAGATTGCTTTATCACATTTTAAAAATATAATAAGAGCAAAGACGCTCCTCCATCCAGTTCCTAGTGTACCTCTATAGACTACTATAGTAGTAGTACTAGTACTAGTAATAGTAAACTTTGCACTTGGATATTCGCCTCTTCGGGAAGTGCAACAATAATAGTACTAGTAGTATAGTGTATGCTTCTGGCAATCTGACACCGAATTAACTATTGCACGTCCACCGCCTGAGCGAAGGACAGCTTGCATTAGTCAAAAGTTTCTCCTTGTCCTGCGAGCCACAGCATGCAAGCTTCTCCCGTCCTGCAAGCTTCTCCTCATTCGGCAAGTTGACGGGACACAACAAAGTAATGCTAGTCCATACTGCCTCCTCTCCGGTTAATATGGCTTAATTTCAAACGAGATAAATACACTATCTGTCACTCTATATTTGTAAAAATACGGTCAGTGGACTTCGTAATACGCTCATTGCGCTCAATATATACATTTTCCGGTGTTTATACGGTCACTAGCTCACCTTGGCTGAGTATGTGTGTGCATGCATATGTAGGTTGAGCACTTGAGCGTGACCGTGTGTGTTCCGTCATGTGCTCGGACATGCATGCATTAGGGTATCGGGCGCGTTTTTGCGTCCATGTGTACGTATGACTGTTGCATACACGTAGGGGGGTACGTTTAGGGGCCACTAAAGGAGCTGTCAAATCACAAAGTCAGTTAGTCGGAAGAAGCAACCATCATTTCACTCTTCAGTGACACGTACGCAATATAAAATGGTTGATATGGAGAGAAAAAGAAAACCACTATATATACACTAGCAGGAGCCTAAGCTACAAGCCTGCTTGCTTGGGCTGCTTTCTTCACAAGCATAGAACGACAGTGGCCACACCGCTGGTCACATATCCGGCCTGATTCGGCAACTCGGGGAAGGGAACAATGGTCTGCGTAGACGCGGTCGACATCGGCGAGGGAGAAAATTCACAGTCGATGCATCCCAATCGGGGGTCACCACAGTATGGGCCGATGTCGCAGCCCAATGTCCCTTCTAGCTACAGCCCGACGTTCGTTTCGAAAATATTAGTGCATGTTAACAAAAACTATACTAGTATCGCTATTCCGTTTCAAAAAAAGCATATAATCTGTTACTTCTTACCCAAAGGATCTTTATATCCAACAGACACAAAATATCCATTCGACTGTTCAAAATTACTTTCACTGCTGATCTGATGTCGAGGTAATTGCTGCATCGCCACCAAAACCCACCATCTCTTAAGCTAAAATAGACCGAGCTAACCCTATCTTAGCATATTACTAAGATAAACAGAAGGCACTATAGAATCATTTAAGACCCGCGCTTGTCTATCTGAATGTGGAGGGACAACAGCTTAGCCCCGCCTAGCAGCTTGGGCGGAACTGTGAAGAAGGTCAGCTCCTGCATGGCAACGTCACCGGGATCCCTGCTGCTTGTGACCTCCATTTCCATCTTGACGGCGTCGATCCTGCCTTTGGGCTCCCCCGGCGGGCCATTCGCCCACAGCTTGGCCACGTAGTGCGGTAGTGGGGACGCCCCCGCTCTGATGCAGATGACCGACACGGCGATAGGCGCGCCGATGTCGAGCACGCCGCCGACCAAGAAAAATGCGTGGCCATCCTCCGCCACGAATAGCAAGAGCCGTGGCTCCGACAGTGGCACTTGCAGCTGGAGTGCCTTGCCGTCCTGGATCATGTGCATGGGCATGGGATGCACGGTACTGATGTGGCGGGAGAGCACCAGCAGCGAGCCTTCGTAGCCGCAGACGGACACGAGGCATTTGCAGGGCGCGAGCGTACACACACTCTGGTGATCGGTGAGCTTGTGGTAAGTGACGTAGAGCCCACAGCCTTCATGCGGGCACTCCACCCTCACCGAGGAGAGGACGACGTCCACCACCGTTTTACACACATCGAAGCCACCGCCACGCTCGCACATCTGGCACTGCCCCTGGTTCCCGAGGTGCTCGACGCGATAGTCCGCGCAAGCTAGGTGCCCTCCCTTGCACTGCACAAATAAATCGAACAACACATAAATAAGGAAACCTACACCTTGCTCGATCAGCCGAACGGACGAGGTGTATTCGAACCTCATACACTGGAGGCTTCAAGGGGCGGAGGCACAAGGGGAAATGGAGCAAGGTGAGGTCCATCGAGACCATAGAGAGCTCCATCGTCGGAACCTGTTCCGTTTGCATGATCTCGCCCTCCACGTGCACAACCATCTCTCGCTTTATTAGGGCCGGGGCATTACAATGCTTTACCATCACATATTCATACTACTTCAAGGTGCATTAAATCAACATATATAAGTATCAAAAGGAAAGTCATGGCATGTATGCATGCGTTGTAATTAATGCATCGATAAACGAAAATTATTGAAATATATCGAGTACAGTGCTTTGATGTGTCACATCAACTCGTACAAGACCGAGAAGTTTGATTACTACAATGCCCTCTCACCTTAACCGCACCTGCCTTTTGCTGCATGACACGTGGGCCACCGACCTGTTGGGCCCACCTGTCATGGACATAAAGGCAGGAGCAGTAAGTCAATGAAGCTGCATCCCTCCCTCGCCCATGAGCGTGGTGGCTGGCAGGACTCAGAGAAGCTTTCATTCGCTACACGCTCTCCCTCCCATACGCGGTGGACATGTAGCAGTTCAATCGGTGTCAGATGGCCAGAAGCATCCTATAGTACTCCTCCACTGCAGTAGTACTCCCGAAGAGGCGAAGAGCCAAACGCAGCCCGGACGCTCGTGTGGCAGTTTCATGTGTAGTGTAGTCTAGGATAGCGTGTACCGTGCTTGTAAGCTTAAAATCGTTGGGGTCGGCTACTCGGCTCCATGCTATATTTTTTTCTAATAATCTTCTAGCCCTACCTGTCATCCTGGTGATTCTAGTTTGCACGCTCATCTAGTCAAGACAGGAATATATATTTTAATTTGTGGTGGGGTAAATGTTAGAGGTTGCAGCAAATAGAGTATTGTACACTGCGGGTCTTTCAGCAAAGTTTAGAGGCAACCATGTGGGGCCAGTGATATGTTGTGTCGCGTCCACTCGTACAACGAGGAGAAGCTCGATTTTACTACTACACGCCTTCTCCCTCACCCATGCGTGTGGTGGCTCCCAGACGAGGACGGGCTTTTGCTTATCCCTCCGCTCGCGGTGGACGGACATGCAGCAGTGGATTCGATACTGTAGAAGCAGTAGTGCAACCCGAACGTGGCAGTTGTGAAACTTGGAGCACGCTTATAGCGAGGCTCTTGCATGAGACAAAATTGCTATGTGAGCCCACTATTTTCGTACTACTTGCTAGTATAGCCCTGTAAACTAGAAAGGAGTATTTGCCTTTCTAGAGATTTCAACAAGTGACTAGACTACACCGAGGCGGAGTACATATGTAGCAAAATGAGTGAATCTACACAATAAATAAATACGTAGTTCTCTCGTTTTCCTCTCGGCCTTGGTCGCGGTGCACAATATTGAGTATACTAGTATCATCTTGAAATGAATGAAGTCACCATAGGCACCTCGTCGTCCACGGGAACGTCTCCTGACAAGCGACAGACGCGAGCAACAGTCGCCTCCATAGGTGCTTGAATGCCAAGGAGGGAGAGGGTAGCGGTTCCCGAGACATTGAACGGTCAATGATGCATCCTCAAATTAGTCTACATGCAGAGGGAATTAATTGGAGAAGAAGAATCGAGCCAACACGATGTGAATCCAACAGAGTTTGGATTCTCATATAAACACGCCCCACCACTCCACTCATTTAGTCTCTGCGCAACACTTCTCAGTCCAATCCAAGACCAAGTGACTAGAAGCCAGAAGCACCTATGGAGGCGATGGACGCGAGCGGCAGTCGGTTGTGCCAAATCATCCAAGGCGCCGACCTGTGGCCCCGCATCGCACAGCGTTTCCAGACGGTGCTGGCGACCGCCGGCGTCATATCCCTCGCCGATGCCGGCTTCGCCTCTCGCATGGACGACATGATGGTCAACTCCATCCGCAAGTTCACCTCCGTCAAGAAGCGCACGGACAACCTTGTCGTACTGCTCCAGGCCGCGCGCCCAGGCTCCTCATTGCCTGCCAGCCTCATCGGCCTCCATGGTGACGAACTCTTTCAAGCCCTGGTGGCCATGCAGTTGCCGGAGCTCGCGATGAAGAATGTGCACCTTGAGGCCGCGCTTGTCGGGCAGCGCCTCGGCATGCAAGAAACCGTCGACCTGCACATCCACATCTACGAGGAAATAGTCTACATCGGCCACTACAAGGCCAGCGAGGACAGAAAGACGATGGCCTTCTTCCAGCGGCTGGAATCTTTGGATGCCATTGTTCAGAAGCACGTCGACCTGGCCACGAAAGCCACTGCTAGTTAGCCACCGTTCGGTGTGCCGGCACCCTGAGTTGAGGAGGTGGACGTCGTCGATGGATGCATCTCTTCTTCTTGCCTCCTGTAACCAGCACTGTATCGCCTTGTGGCCTTAATGTTTTATTAGTATAGGAGTATATGGCATTTTTATTCCAGTAATAACGTTTTCACTGTGAGGTGGGGCCGCAGTTGAGCAAACCGACCATCGGCAAATCCCCACCCCGCCAACCGGGCGTCGGCTGAGTTTAGAATTAGAAGAGAGAAACGAGGGAGAAGAGCTAGCTGTAGCACAGACGTTGTTGTCAGATGGGACTCGCGTTGATAGAATAGGAGTACTGAGCAATCATACCTCTTTTTTTAGGGAAAAAGCAGTCGTATGTCCAGTACTACCACTAGTTGGGTGCGTGCGACCTATACATGTCATCACTTTAGGTATTTTTTCGAACCGCAGCTACGCTTCACCGTACATATTTTTTCATTCATTTATCCTCCTATATGTACTCCTAGGCTATTTCCACGTGCTCCCTTTCGCCGACATGTGGGACGTAGATCATCTGGGTCGTAGTGCATGCACGACTCGGAGCATATGCCGAGGTACTTTACATTTCAGACCTCACAAATTACATGCAAACCCCCCGCAGAATAATAAATAAATGAATGAATTATTACATGAAACTGGATTATTTTCGTAGAAACCGGAGCACGTTCATTAAATTTTGGACATAACACATTTATAAAAAACTACAGGACCTAAACCAGTCTAAGGGCCTCTTTGATTCGCAGGATACTGAAAACACATAAATGGGGAAAGTATGATGGCAATGAATCGAGACGAGGAGAACTCTACTAACTCATTTAGAGGTTAGAGTTAGATTCTAACCCTGAACTAACTCTAAACCAAAGAGGTGCATTGATGGCAGGGTTAGATTGACAATAAGGGGTTGTTTGGTTCTAGGCCTAGGAGTGCCACACTTTACCATACAATTGTTGCCAAACTTGCCTAAGGGAATCTTACCAAACACACACCTAAATTGGTAAAACTTGCCTAACCTTAGGTGTGGCAACCTTTGGCAAAATGAAGCCTCAAACCAAACAGCCCCTAAATGTTCTTTCTCAATCATTGTGCAACACTGCTCACTCCAATCCAAGACCATGTGACCAGAAGCCAGAAGCACCTATGGACGCGATGGTTGCGAGCCGCAATTGACTGTGCCAAATCATCCAAGGCGCCGGCCTGCGGCCCCGCACCGCGCAGCATTTCTAGACGGTGCTGGTGACCGCCGGTGTCGTAGCCCTCTCTGACGCTGGCTTCGGCTCTCGCATGGATGACATGATGGTCAACTCCATCCGCAAGTTCTCCGCCGTCAAGAAACGTATAGCGAAAGCTCCTACTAGTCCTGCCAGCCACCACGCTCATGCGCGAGGGAGGGATGCAACTTCATTGACTTACTTCTCCTGCCTTTGCATCTATGGCAGGTGGGCCCAAGAGGTGGTTGGCCCACCTGTCATGTAGCCAAAGGCAAGTGCAGTTAAGGCACCATAGCTCAGTCTGCGAGGGAGAGGGCGTTGTAGTAATCAAACTTCTCGGTCTTGTACGAGTTGCCGCGACACATCAAAGCACTGCACTCGATGTAAGTCTTTTTACACATTTCAAATGGACTACTACATACGGATGTATGTAGACATCTTTTGCTTCGTATATAGTCACTTGTTGCAATCTCTAAAAAGATTTATATTTGGAAACGGTGGGAGTACAACGCATGCATGCATGCCGTGACTTCCCTTTTGATACTTGCAATTGTTGATTTGACGCACCTTGCCAAATTTTGACTATATATAACTAACCAAATTTTCATGCATGTCACAAAAAATTACGGGGCTGTTTGGAATGTGACTATGTTTGTCTTATGTTGCCACATTATTTTTCCCACACTTGCCACACTTGCCTAACTTTAGTTGCTCAAATTGTTAGACACACTTTGGCTTGCCTAAGGGACTTGTACCAGACTTGAATGATACAAAGTGCGACCTGGCACACCATCACACCACTTGGAACAAGCGGGTAGCTATCTCAAAAAACAATCAACAACTAAAAAAAGGCGACCTGCATGTAGTACACAATTTTAAACAATTGTTTTGATGGAGTGAAAAAGGAAAACTACCCCACTACGTATATATAGGCCGGAGCCTCCGCGCTTGCTTGCTAGGGTTGCTCTATTCACGCACTCTCATCCTCTCGAGGTCTAAACAAGATAGCGGTGGTAACACTGTCTTTCTCCCTTCAAAAAACATTGTCTTTCTAACCTGACCGCTGGTTACAGATCCGGACGTATCCCCCTCCGCCGGTGAAGGGGAGGAGGGGTAGCGTTTAGGCCGTCGTCGACAGCGAGGGACGAGACCCACTGCCGGCCGCACCGTTATCTCTGGCCGAGCGCCGGCGCAGGAGGTCATCCGATCCCTTCGTCGTTGCCCTAGTGTGGGCGGATCCGGCCTCCCGCCGCCAACCTATCCACATCCGGACAACCTTCAGGTATATCTTCCTTCAAAACCGCCTTAGCTCTACTTCCCCAGCTTGCTACGTCGCTGCATGTGCATCATTTTCTACCTCTCAGCCCCTCTCGATCGGATGGTCCAACTTCACCTATTTTCCTCTTCTATTGTTAGAGGTAAAGCTACTTCATGGAGTCAACTCTTGTACTTGGTTCAAACAAGAAATGAAGTGGGGGTGGGGCAATTTAGTATGTAGTACATCGGACTTGGTACAAACAGGAAGGAAAGGGAGTGAAAGTAGTACAGACTGGTCATCCAACCGGTCTCTTGGTCGAAAAGGGAAATATAGGGATAACGTTGAACACAGTGGTATGACCAAGACTAGATATGCTATCCACACATAGGAGTAGATGGCTAGAGTGAACAAAAATGGCACCAACCCAGATATGTTTCTTGGATGTTTGTTTCTTGGGGCAAGAAACTATGAGTCACCACTTTATGCCCCTATTTAGGTACATGGTGCGGCAAATTTTCGTGTTTTGACCCTTTTAGGATAGAAATTCAGGATCTGACCCCGGTTTGAATAAATTTCGGGATTTGACCCTTTTTCTTACCGCCACCGGCTCTGGCGGTAGGGTTAGACAGGCTACCGCCACGGCCCCTGGCGGGTAGGGTGCTTATACACGTCAGCACTTGGTCAAACGAGTTGCTACCATCTTGATATATGTATTTTATTTATTTGATCCATAGTTTAGGTCTGCAACAGTGGTGCAACCATCACCCATTCATCTCCAACACGACCCTTCTGCCTTGCCACTTCCGTACATGTACGAGTCCTTCCCGAGCTTCTATATCCGGTGGGAGCTTTTTTAGACGAGTTCCTACAGGAGACGAGGGCAGTGCGGTGGCACAAGAGGCCAGAACGGATCACCGACGATGTGAAGTGTTGGTCGCAGAGTGTGAAAGAGTTCAAGAGAGTGACTGTAGAGATGGAGGGAGATCCAACTATCTCCCGTGAACACCGGGAAGGGACCATTGAAGTTGCCAAGCAGCACTCCAACTGGGAGCTGCACAATTTGGGACGGAGGATCTACTTCGAGAGCAATGCAAAGGAGAGAGCGAGGATGCCGCCCCGGAGTGCATCGGCGTTCGATATCATCAGCTGGGGAAGGGCGTAGGTGAAAAATCCAGCGGGAAAGGCAAGGTGGGAGTGCTTGAACGGTCCATTGCCGACCAACGTTCCGCCTCCGCCTGAACCGGTGGATCCGCTGCCGTATCTGTCTCCACAGCCAGGCATAACATACGAGGCGGGGAGGTTTACCCACCCTATAAAGATGTCTATTGCATATGCATCTATGTTTTAGTAGGGGTTGTCAAACTATGTGGACAAGTTTGTTATTTACTATTTCCTACTTATGACTCTATGTGTAAACTGTTTGATATTTGCTATGTGGAACCTTTATTAATATATAAGCTCATATTTCGCTATTTGTGTAACTATGTGAAACTTGTGACAAAACAAACAATCAATAAAATTTGTAAAAACCTAAACCAACAGGACCCGCCATATAAACTTGTCTTAAGAACTTGTTGTACTGTTTGTTGGCTTTCTTTGTGAGCTCATATTTTGCTTTCTTTGTGAAACTATGTGATAAAACTTTACAAAATAAACAATCACTAAAACAATAAGTGAGCTCGTATTTTCATGTCTATATCATTGTTGTGATATGGTTTTTGAGAAGAAGCAAAAATTAGACTTGGAAACCAAGAGATACTTTACGAGGCAAAACCCCAGCCACATGCCATGGACCCTGGCAGTAGCCTGTGTAACCCTACCGCCAGAACCCGTGACGGTATCGAAAGTGTCAGATCTCGAATTTTTTTCGAAGTGGGGTCAGATCCTGAATGTATATCGCAAAAGGGTCAAAACACGAAAATTTGCCACATGGTGCTGGACTGTTGGTGCACCCACTGTCCCATGCCCTTATACCAAATATTTACCTGTTCTTAATCTAATGCCCCTGGTAAAAATGAAGCCATGCCACTGTTATAAGCCATGACAAGTTTAGCCAAATGTTTTTGCATGTAATTGTTTGAGACTCTGATTGTTTCCTCTGTAGCTTTTTGTGTAAACAGGGGTATCCATTTCACCTGGTTGTTGTTGTGACCTTTTGGTGCACTGCACAAAACTCTTCTTAAAAGAAGTAACTTTTCTGTTGTTTAACTAGAATGTCAGAATGGAATAGTTGGTTCATTTCGGTAGAACTGCACAAAGGCAGATCTGTGTTCCAATCTTCATCATCCATATTGGCACCATAACCTTCCTTTAGGTAAGAATGATATTTAATGCATGTGTTCGTCTCTATTTTGCGACTGCCATGAGAAAATAATGCTATTTTTTACTAGTACACTTGTACTCCCTCACTGAGAAAACCAATTCTGAAATAGAAGGCCAATCATGTACTTGGTTTCACCAACAGGTGAGGAGAATGAGAAACAGAGCATGAAGAGAAAGAAGAAGAAGAATAAACAGTGCCAAGGCAATCTTGCTGAAGCCACAGGCCTCAGTCGAGGACATTCAAGGGCTCCGGCAACGACTACCTTACATGTGAGACGATCCTCCAGGGAGCCCTTCCACTTCTGCTGTCTCACTTAAGTAATTAGGAGTACTTAAGTACCACTAATTTATTGCTGCCTAATTTTCCTGTCGGAGTTAAACAAATCTTTAGTAGCACCTTATGCTGAATCATGTATGTGTGCACGTTTGACTATGGAGGTGAATCATGTGATGGAGCAGGGAGGGAATGCTAACTTTACCCATTAAGATAATGAGGGTGCTTCTATTTGTTAGTGTATGTTTCATGTACTAGTCCCACTATTACAGTAATCTCACTCTCTCAATATATGTGCCAATAGGATGCTCGATTTTGGTGGAACTGCACAAAAACTTAGGGTGCTTCATTGCCTCGACAGCTTCCTTCCTTTCCTATTAGTCGCTAATCTCGGCTTGCATTCTTCCTTTGTTGTCAGTCGCTTGGCTTATCATTACATCGGGTGATTTCAGTAGAACTGCACACAAAAAATCAGACGGACAGGTACTTATGATGATGCTATGTACTCCAAAGTTCACTCAGACAAGCATTGATGTTGACAAGAAGAAGTGCCTATATTCATTCGAGTATCAACCGGCGTCAACCAATTGTCAAACTCCAACTATTAGGAGAGTGAACGCCAAAAATATTGCTTGGCGCATAGCCCAGGAAAACGTAGTCCAGTCTTTGGTCCCAACTTGTGCCTTTTGGTTATCGGCACATATGGTAGCGAACTGTATGGCATGGACTCTAAAGATTCCACACAAGTTGGTTGATGCATATATTCATCTGGCACTTAATCAGTCTACACGCCAGGGATGCTCCATTTCAGTTGAACTGCACAAAAAAATTGGGTGGTTCATTTTGTCAACCACATCCTTTCTCGTCTGCAATGTACAATTTTGGCGAGATACAGGACCAAGATGAGCTAGTAAACTAGTTGGATGAAAGTAGTGGCCAAGTTGCTTAAACCTCCCTCGGTACGAGGCCACTATTTGAGGATAAACCTAGAAGCAAAGTTCAGATTGTCTGTGCTGCCTCTTATGAACTCGAAAGATTACTCGTACAAGCATTAATTTTAGCAAGAAGTACCTCCGACTAAACACTATTTACCTGTCTGCATTGTAGAATTTTGGCGACCTACATGACCAACATGAGCGAGTAAACTAGTTGGATGAAAGTAGTGGCCAAGTTGCTCAAACCTTCATCGGCACGAGGCCACTATTGCAGGATAAACCTACAAGCAAAGTTCAGATTGTCTGTGTTGCCTCTTATGTACTTGAAAGGTTACTCGTACTAGCATTAATTTTAGCAAGAAGTACCTCCAACTGAACACCTTTTACCAGTCTGTACCCTAGGTAATTAAAGTTTGTCCATGGATCATATTGGCTGTGATCTCAATCATTTGGATGCATAAACATACTAAACATGTGTATATCTGAATCTTTTTGTGAATTATCTATGAATATTTTTGAGTAATCTATCAATCATTTGGATCCATAGACATGTTGAACTTGTGTATATATTAATCTTTTGAGTTGTTGATAGTGAATGTTGGCTATGAATATGAACGTGTCCTGTGAACCAGAGTTTGATACGAATGTTTACCTTTTCTGTTGTGCTTGTCTGTGAACTTTTTGGTATGCCTACTGTGGGGTATGTGACGTGTGGGTGTCAATGGCACACCTTCTTCCTGAGAAGAATTGCACCTGCTTTGTTAGGGTAGCAACGGTGCATCAGCTCTTTTTAATCTTTTTGCTTTGTCTTGCCCCATCCCCCGCTCAACCCCTACCGTAATGTTTTTGGCCTCAAAACAAACATAGTACTGCATTGTTTTGGGGGCTTGATGAAAAATCGAGTGCTGGTTTCTTTAGGTTGGCCCGCCCAGCAAATGGGCTGCTGGTTCACCACAGACTGGGAGGCTAAAAATACAAGCTGTATGGTGCAAAGGCAAGTAAAAACGCCATTGAGAGCCATCCACTGAAAAAAAAAATTTGCTCCTGATGTGCTTCTTCAGTCGTGCCGCCGGCTCCCTCTATAATCCAGTTCACTCGGGGATCTGGTATCATTTTTTTCCAGAGGGCGAACAAGTATCAGCTAGGCCTAGGTTTTGTATTTTAACATGCGTAGCCCACGACATACGGTGATAATGGTTTCAACTTATTTTTTGAGGTCCATACAGACCTATGGGCTTTTTCTTAAAGATCGGCAGCCCAATGTATTTTTTAACCACATTATATATATTTATATTATTACTATTATCATATATTTTATAAGAGACTTATATATACATTATAAAAACATCCCACGTGTTATTAACTTATAAAAGTAAATGTTTAGCAGAAGTTGGCAAGGAAAATCTTGGTTGTTTTTGACTCACCGGCAAGGAAAATCCTAGTGATTGCATACAAATGCTTGCGAAGATTTTAAGGACCAATGTAATAATAACGCGCTCATTTTTATTTTGAGCAATAACTCGCTAATTTGTTAATTAATTATGTATATAAAAAATGTACCTCTCTGGTTTATTTTTGTTATTAATTGCTCCTTCTAACATAACATTATATATAACGAGCCCAGCTAATTCATGTATTTGAAGGAAGTGCAAATGGGCTGCGATTTCTTAGATAATATAAATGGGCCGCATTGACACGAAATTATTTGTTCACCCAGCCCAGCACTTTTACTAGCAACCATTTTCATAAGAGCATCAACTTTTTCATTCATAGAACCAATCTCAACCGCATTAATCTTTTTGCTTGTCGGCACCCTTTCTAATTGCCATTGCAAATAATTCACCATAATATTATCAAGCAATTCGGTGGCTTCATGTAACGCCCAGGATGTAACAATTAAATTTATGGCAATATATTCTTCGTTGACTTAATCAATTCCATTCTGGGCTCTTCCTTCATTTCGGGTTTCTTCGTTTTTGCCTTGTGCGTGTGTTGCATGTCACCATGTCATTTTCATTATGTGCATTGCATTGGCAGAGTCTCACTTGCATCCGTGTGTAGTTGCATCGTCTTCGTTTGTCGCCGTTGTCCAGTTCGAGTTCCGACACTCACACACGTGCCCGTCGCACCTCTCAAGCCTTTGTTTCGTGAATGGGTTGAAAACATCTTCGGAATGGGCCGAGACTTGTCGAGTGGTCTCGGTATATCACCGGTAGACTGCCTGTCAAGTTTCGTCTCGTTTGGAGGTCGTTTGATACTCCAACGGTTAACCACATCGGCTAAAAACCACCTATCTCTTTTTGCCCAGCACCCCTCCACAACATCCCACTAGCCCAGCACAACCACCTCCATCCTCTCAGTCGTTGGATCGTGATCGTGTGGGCGAAAACCGCACCCCATTTGGACTCTCCTAACTCCCAGAATCTATAAATAACACCTCTCCCCCGAGATTTTCGGGCAAACCCTAGCAGTTCGTCCCTCCCTCGCCGCTGGACAAGCCCATCCACCGGCCCGGACAAATCCGGTCGCGCCACATGGCCACTCCGCCGCCTCCCGCACGAAGCCCGCCAGGGGTCTGAGGCCTCCAGCCATCCGCGCCCGCGCCGGATCACCGCCGCCCCGCCAGACTTCTCCTACCCCGCCGCCGGCGCCCAACCGCGCCCATAGCCACCGCCTCCGAACGCCGCCGCATCCTCCACCTCTGGCCGGCTTCCGCCTACGCATCACTGCAAGCCCCGCACGCCGCCGCGCCCCGCCTGCATCGGGTCGCCGCCTGCCGCCTGCTCACTGGCCGCGAGCTGCTCCGGCGCCGGCTGCCTCGAGCCGCGTGTCACCACCGCCGGCCTCGGCTTCCCCGCCGCCACCGCCGCCTCCTCATCCATCGGCGCCGTCCCATCGCTCCGGCCATCTCCGGCCACCACCACCGCCACCTCTTCACCGACTTCTTCACCTCCGACGAACAACTCCGGCGAGGTCTGGATCCAGATCTGGAGGTGGACCAGATCCACCCGCGGACCGATCCATACTTCCCCGCCGTCTGGGATCTCTCCATCCCGCACGCCTACATCCCAAGTTGACTTTCTCGGAGGGGTAAATTTCCACTAAGTCACAAATCCGTGTAAATTTTATGCCCTCTTTGTCTTGTGGTAACTGTGTGCTCGGTGCTCCGTTTTGCGCATATGATATATCAAAATGTTTGTTTCGAAGTGCTATACATGTTAGCATCAGTTTCATGCATGTTAGGGTTCATCCAGATGTTTTAATATTTGTTGCAAGAGTGCTTCGTGATGTTACTATTTCAGCCCTAGTTGTCTGTTAACAATTTGTTGGCATGTTCGTGAGGTCACAACTTGGTGCATGTTGGTCCAAATGGAGTGTATGATATGTCCCGAAGTTTGTCTTGTGAAGCTCTTCATGATGGATGCATTTGCATGCATGTTAGGTTACATTATGCCATGTTTAACCCTGTTGCAAAAGTGCATGTGGCTAATAAGGTTTTGAAGTTGTTATGAGATGATGTTTTGTCTTCTTTGTGTATATTAATCCATGGGTCAAATGAGCTAGGTGTCAACATGGGTTTTGCTCATTGGAATGTGCTCTACATGATAGATTTATTTTCATGCCATGATATGTCTTGAGATGAGTGGATCAAGCTTGTTAACATGCCATCGTGATGTTAAATTTCTGCTAAGGCTGAATCTGTTAATTTTTATGCCATGTTTCCATGATGCCACCGTCTTTGTTGTGCATGGTTAGAGTTACCTAGTGGGTGTTCCTTGATGTATATGATATGCTCTAGCTATACATGCTCTTGTTTGCCATGATGAGTTGTTGTAGCTTGTTGTTTTCATGCTCTCAAGTTGCTATAAAATGATTCTGCCAGCATGTTATCAGCAAGTTCAATTTTGTCATGTGAATAGCTAGGGTTCTATGCATCCTATGAGCATGTTATTGCCATGAGTAGCTTCATAAACATGTCTTCTTGCTGTTGGTTATATTCACATGCCATGCTATGCTTCGAATTGAGTTGCACAAGCTTGCAAACATGTCTACTTGTCGTTGTTGCTGCAATGCCTTGTAATTTTCACCAAGTCTGAGGAATCTTTAAACTTATAGAATCTTGCCATGCTTGTTTAATTCCGTTCCAGCAAATTTTTGGGTCTGCTCAAAGTTCATGCTTGTTTAGAATCATGTCTATTTCACATCCATGCCTTTTGCCTTCATGTTTGGTTGTTGTAGCATAATTATTTCTTGCTCCAAAGTTGCCATGTTGCTGCTAACTGCAGTTTTGCATTGCATCTTGTTTTTCTTGTCATTTGCAAACCGTGCATCCGTTTCCCATGATCTTTATATCGATTTTGACTGAAATCTTCCATTCTATCCAGTGGCTTGCTTGGTTTCCAAAGATGAAGTCATTTCCATCATCTTCTCCTTTAGTCTCGAGAGCATCCTCATGCATACGCACATCATACTTGCATCCCATGTCATGTCTTGCATCATGATGATTGTGCATTGCACCATGATTGATCTTGTACCGTGTCACACCCTACATTTTGCAACATATCATTTGCATTAATAAAGCATGAAAATTTGGACCAACAAATTTTTATGGCATCATTTGGCTTTTATTTGTAATTAAATTTTTCTCTCTCTCATTTCAAGTGCTCTTTGAAAGTCAACATAGCCTCACCTTCTATACTTCATCTCCTTACCCCAAGCTTCTGCCCAATGATAATACCAAGTGTACATAACAATATAGTATATTCTTATAAAAATATTTTGGCCAAATAGTATTTTCCAAAATTAGTTTTCCAAAAACCCCTAAATTGAGACTTGCACTGCAAGTACTTGATTTAGGGTGGTAAAAATATTTCAAAGAGTATATTTGAAACCTATTAGATATAGGATTCCCATAAACCACAAAAATATAATTTCAAAAGTTATTTCCAATTTTATTTAAAAGCTTTTTCTTAAGGCCAGAAATGGCCTTTAATAGGGAAAAATTATTTAAGTATTTCAAAAATATTTTCCAAAATTTAGAGAGACTCTTAGGACATATATTGTCCATATATGAGAGTTTCAACACATGGTCATGTTCAAAATATTGGGCAAATCCCTCAGAAACCCTTTCTGGGGATTTCAAGCTTTTGAAATATTTACAAAGGAAATATTCTCTAAAAATTCCAGGGAAATTCTATCATGTCAGATATGACATATTTGATGATCTTGGCAAGCCCCATGCCTTGGGAAGCACGAAAACATCATCAAAGCCCCTCAAAACCATTCTTTCCATTTTTTAAGTTTGAGCAACTTTACATTGCCAAACTTGTCCAAATGCTCTCAAACTTGGTCCACATGCTAAAATGGTCTATTTATGCATCTAGACCAAATGGAACAAGTTTTGGAGAAGGGTAACTTGATCAGAGTGCCCCAAAATTAATTATGTTCAGATTCAAATTTGAACAACTTTTGTGGACATACTCCCCAAATGATGACACTACACCAAGTGGTGCATCAAGGAGGGATGATTTTCTAAACTTAATCTTGGAAAATCCATTTCTGTTGATTTCTAGGGTTTACCAAAGTTACATTAGGAAGTTTCTTCAAATGAGCACAAACTTGGTGGAACACCCTATTTCTATATACCATTTGATCCTGTTAAGTCTCATGTCAATTGGAAATCATTTACTTGCCCAAAACATCATCAAACACCTTTTGTTGTTTTACTAAAATCCTTGCTTTGACCCCTTACAATATTCTCCCTTACCTCAGGTTCTTACCACATCACCCCCAAGTCCCCTAGCACCTCCAGTAACTCTTCCCTGGCCTCAGCTCAATGATTGAAGGGTGAAACATCCCTGTTTACCCTTCTGGACAACATCATTCTTCTTCTTTCTCACCTCCCTCCTCATTCCAATGGCCCTCCATGGCATCCAACGCCCCTCCCACATTCTTTACTCCCCCCTAGAGCTCCCAGACAAAGTGGCCTCGCGCAGCAAGCGAAAGACATGCCCTAGCATGCAATTGGCGTGCTCCAGAGCACACTACAGTGCACACCCGCACTGTAGCCACCCCCAATCAGCGGCGCCTGGCCACCTCGGGCCTCCCCAACGCACCCGATGATGCTCCTCGATGTCCGCGACACGCCACAGACTTGTCCCCCTCCTGCTTCTCCCTCCTCTAGCCCCTGCTCGCACGCGCGCCGGCCACCCGAGAGCTCCAGTGAGAAATCTCACACGCGCGGTGCCCTTGGCCCCCCTGCTCTCTCTCTTCTCTCCCCTAGCTCTGGACCGAATCCAGGAACACCCCAGAGACGGCGCCAGCTCCTCCCGAGCCCTGGGGCAATGAGCAGGAGCTCGCCGGCGCACGGGTCCACGGCACCCCGTCGTTCGCCTATAAAAGGGACACCCCGCGCCTTCCTCTCCTCACCACTCGCTCTCTCACTCCCCTAATCACCCCTACACCACTCACCCCTCTCGAGACGAGCCCGAGCTCGAGATCGAGCTCGAGCTCCGCCGCCTCGGTTCGCCGTCGACCTCAGGGTACAAGCCGTCTCCGCCGCTCCTCTTCCTCGATCTGGAACCGCCGCGGCTCACTGATCATTTCCTCTCTTTCCGCCGCTTCTTTTGCAGCCGGAAACAGCTGGAACCATCGACGCCCGAAGCTCCTCCGCCGCGTGACCTCGTCGCTGGCGAACCAGGCCACCCCGGCGACCGCAACCACATCCACCCGAACAGCGACTCGACACTGAGTCCAGCCGTACCCTCGCCCGACCTCGCCGTGCCCTGCATCGATGCCGATGAGCTCGCCGGCCCTCTGTCGCAGGGTTAGGGATGACAGGCGGGCCCCACCTGTCAGCCTCTCCTCTCCATCATCCCTCTCTCTCTCGCTGACGCCGGTGAGCTCGGTGCTCCGCCTGGACCTCGTCGCAGGCACCAGTACGCTGGGCCGCCTCTCTGGCTGGGCCTGCTGCGCTGCGGCTGTTTTGGCCCAGTAGGCACAGAGCCTTTTCCCTTTTTCTTTTCAGTCAAAACTTGCAAAAATTCCTCTGGACTAAATATTAATCCAAATGAAACAATTTCAGTTCCTAAAATCTTGTAATAGTCCAACCTATTTAATGATATAACTTTCACACATATTCATGAACCTTTTCTGTACTGTTCAAAATTAAATTTAAATTTGCACATTAAAACCTCTGTTCAAAAATCCATCTACCCCATTCTGTCACTCCAAATCCAAAACTAAGAATTTTGCCTTCTTAGTTTTCCTTCTAGTATTTTATAAAAAATAAGTTTACATTTTTCTGAGCACTTTGATTTTTCTGTTTTTATTATTGTCTTATTTTCCGTTATTTTATTGCGACGACTAGATACTGTGTTTGAAGAAGTTGTTGAAGAAGAAGAAGGAGAAGGACTTGAAGGCTTTGAAGACCAAGCCAACCAAGGCAAGCAGCCCTTTGACCATGTTTATGAAACCCCCTTTTTCCATGCATGTCATATAGTACTTATTGTCAATGCATCGGAATCATGTTGAGACGATGACCACTTGTGTGGGTCACCTTGTTTCTTTCATACTGAAACTTGCATCAAGCATGACCCTACCTTCCCATGAGGGTTATGCGGGTGGGAATAGATAGGTTGCTATGGTAGTGGCTATGCATGTGGAACGGGAATATGCATAATGGTGGAAGCATAGTTCCTTCGAAAGACTCTTTCAAAAACCCCATCGAGTGTCACTTATGCCCGAGGGAGATGATGAGTTGGGTAACCACTTGATGATGAAGTGGTGTACCGAGACAAGTGTGTATTTGATGTTTTTCAAATGGATTGGTTTAAGTTGCGACCGTTATTCCAACTTTACATGCGCAACCACTCTACCCTTATATGGGAAAGGGCATTATTGATTACCTAGGCCGATACTAGCATGGTGCCCGCATTACTAGTGACGGGAGTGACATGAGTTCACTCTCAGGAAGGGGTCGTGCTTGGATAGGCGGCCATGACTGTTTTCATGGGGCACCGAACACACCGTTGGTACCCCGTGCCCGTGGTATGTGATATGGGAGCGAGGCTCCACGATTTTAAGATGTGAAATGTGGGGCACGGGGGTTGCTACCAATCGAGTGAACTCCATGTTAGTGTCTCCTAGTGAAAGATCGTGATCGGGTGCTTACTCCGGGTACTTGAGGTACCGCGGGTCGTGAATCACACGGAAGTTCCCCGGATCTAGTGGGTAAAGTGTGCAACCTCTGCAGAGTGTAAAACTATTAGAATAGCCGTGTCCACGGTCAAGGACAGTTGGGTAACCGCACTTGGGCTACGTCCAATGTTTGCGTAAGCTTGTGTGTGTGTGTGGAAGCTCCGTTTGATTTAAGTCAAAAAGACTTGACAAGATGGAAGAGATCATAACTTGGCTATGTTGATATATGTAACCTATTTTCCTATGATGCATGCTTCAGGTAGTTCATGAAATTGCACTCAGAAATTTGCTTTCTACAAACATATCCTATTTAGTACTATTTCATACCTGGTCATACTTGTTCCAAATACATGGGTTGCTTGTGAGTACATTCAAAGTATTCATTGGCTTGCCACTGGTTATTTAATTGGCCAGGCATGGAAGAGCAAGAATTCGAAGAAGAATTCTATGGAGACGAACATGCGAACTAGGACTCCTGCCTAGTCAGAATGCGTGTAGGGTTAAGGCAGGTGGCATGGGTTCTACTTATTTACGAAGACTTCCGCTACTAGAGTTTATTTGCTATTCAGCCCATGTGGCTTTATATATGTAAGACTTGGCCATAATGGTCATAATTTGTGTAAGATGGTATGTATGGATGTAAGACTCTTGTTATTCAGCTTCTGTGTGTTCAGTGAGCATTGATCTCTAGGATCAATGTACACGTGCATTCGGTGATCTCGACTCTTAAGTCGGGGTCCCCACAGAGCTGGTATCAGAGCCATCCTGACTGTAGGAAGCCTTAGTTAGCATGGGCGTTAGTTAGGATGAGACCCTTTTCATAAACCATCTGAACCTCTCTTCTTTTCTAAACCTTACCAAACCTGAGAAATCATCAGCTTATTAACCTATCCCATTCAACCTTTGTAGATGGCCGCTGTACCTAAAGAGCTCCTGACCACTGGGTTCCCCTTGCTTCTCGAGGATAGCCTCCAGGAGTGCCAGTTCCACCGAGCACCCATCCTCACCTACCATGAGCATTGTGTTAGCGACACTGAGGTGGAGTACCATGTGGAAGTAATCGTGAAGGCAAACGATCCTCCCACAAGCTGGTTCTTCGAGGGACCCCAGATGGCAACACTACCCCTCGCTGTCGAGGCAGCTACACTCAAGGCACTAACCCGCCTCCGAGAACTTCTTTCGGATATGGGAGCCAAGATGACAACCCGCTTCTTGCCTTACCGGAAGGAAGGTGAAGATGAAAGCAGCGTGCAAGCCCCTCTACTGAAGGAAGGACTTCCACTTCGATTCCAGACCTACTTCAGCCTTTGTGCTGACAGCTTGGCACAAGATTTGGCCTCGGAATCGATGAAGCTCCGAGAAGAACTCCACAAGACCAAGGCACTTCTTCGACGAGCACAAGAGAAGACGGATAGGATCAAGAAGGAAGGTGCGCCTCCCGGGCAACGCGCTATCACGTATCGAGGCGGAAGGCCCTCAGGAGATGTATCTTCCAAGGATGAAGAACCACCCCAGCGACGCCGTATGACGGCAAGGGAATATCGCAAGCTTTTCCCTGCACAACCGGCAAAACACCTTCGTGTCCAACTCCTCCACTCCCCCACACCCTCAAGTGATAGGGGTGCCCAGACAGAAGAAGACAAGGAGGAAGACCCAGAAGAGCCAGAATACGCGACCTAGCATTCCGCCGTTGAGGCATCATTCGCAACTCGGATATGCCAGCTTGTGACCTCTACGGTAGGATAGGTCGTGTGACCCCTATCCGAAGTCGAGTCCTTGTATGGTTCATATGAAGCCATCTAGTGTTTGCTTTTGTTGTGTTTGGATGTACGTCGTATCTTCCCTCCGGGAATGTGTAAACGACTATATCACCCATTTGGAATTTTAATGAATGTGTTTGGCCCTTTTGGCCCTTGCATGAAAATAATTAGTGTCACACCCACCCCCTTACTAGGCAACCATCTTTATTTGCTTTCCCTCTTCATTCCAAATCATGAGACCTTTACCGCTCCAACAGGATGCCTGTTGTAACTCGTACTGGTACCTCTACCCAGCAGCCCGAAGCCGGAGCATCCGCCCAAGCAGAGGCCAGCCAAGACCAAAACCACGACCAAGCTCCACCACCACCTCCCTCGATCATGGACATGGCTCAGCTTCTCCAAGCCTTCTGAGAGGAACGCCAAGCCAACATCGCAGCCCTCTAGATGATTGCTCAAGCTGTCACCAACAACCACCAGCCGGCAGGGAATGGCAATGGACGTTCCACGTTGGTAGAGTTCAAGAAGCATGCACCACCAACCTTCATCGAGACTGCTGAACCCCTGGATGCAGACGACTGGGTTCGCAACATTGAGGGCTTGTTGGAACTAGTCGGCTGCACCGAAGACCGGGAGATGGTGGCTTATGCTGCCCACTGCCTCGGGGGGACTGCTAGAGCTTGGTGGGATGGATTCAAGGTCATGCATGCTGGGCAAGACATCACTTGGAATAACTTCAAAGCAGAATTCCGCAAGGCCCATATTCCTTCCGGAATCATGGCTATCAAGAAGCGTGAGTTTCGAGCCCTAAAGCAAGGAAGTGGCCCTATCAAGGAGTACATGCAGAAGTTCAGTGTTCTATCAAGGTATGCCCCTGAGGATGTCAGCACGGATGCTGCAAAAAGGGAGCACTTCATGGAAGGCCTCAATCAGACTCTGCAGTACTTGCTTCTCGTGTGTGCCTGCCCATCCTTTCCTGACCTTGTGAATAAAGCACTCATGCTTGAAGACAAGAGGCGTGCTCTGGAAGACACTCGCAAGCGCAAGATGATCAGCAAGGGAAGTTCCAGCAACTACAAGCCTCGCCCGTGGCAGCCAGCCCCGGTCAGGCCTACCTACCAGCAGCCAAGAGCTCCAACACCTCGCACCAACTATCAGCCTCAGCAGTATGCCAACCCAAGGCCAGCATTCAACCCCAATAACAGTGGTGGCAACAAGATCAACAACCCAAACCAAGTCACTTGCTTTGGTTGTGGCCAGTCTGGACATATCTCTAAGGTGATCCCCAACAAGAAGCCCGATGCCCCGTGCCCCAATGCGCAGAACCCAGGACAAGGCCGCGGGATGCCACCAAGGAACCAAGATCCTCGCAACCCGCCCAACAATGGAAAGGGGCGTGTGAATCACGTCACTACTGAAGAAGCCCAGGAGGACCCGGACGTTGTGTTGGGTACGTTCCTTGTCAACTCAGCACCTGCAACTGTCTTGTTTGATTCTGGATCCACGCATTCATTTGTCACTCAAAGATTTTCATTAAAAGTGGCATGACCCCTACACCCCTGAATAATCCCATGGTGGTACAAACCCCCGGAGCAGATATGAGAGCCAAGATAGGTTGTAAGGGAGTCAGAATTATCATTAACGGTGTAGACTTCCTAGCAGACCTTATCATCTTAAGATCGCAAGGCTCGGATGTGATCTTAGGAATGGATTGGCTCAGCAAGCACCAAGGCTTGTTAGACTGTGCCAACCGGGCTGTCACTATGACCAATGACCAAGGAGTCGAAGTCAAGTTTGCCCCCAACTCCTCTTCTGCTTAAACCGCTCAAGTCAACTGTCTGTCTAAAGTTGGGCTGGATCAAGTGCTAGTAGTGTGCGAGTATCACGATGTCTTTCCGGATGAGCTACCGGGAATGTCCCCTGACCGTGACATTGAGTTCATCATCGATCTCATGCCCGGGGCAGGACCCATCTATAAGAAGCCTTATAGAATGGGAGAATAATTAGCCGAGTTAAAGAAGCAACTGGAAGAGCAGTTGAGGAAGGGATTTATCCACCCAAGTGCCTCCCCTTGGGGATCACCTGTTCTGTTTGTGGCAAAAAGGGACGGTACCATCCGCTTGTGCATTGACTACCTTTCCCTCAATGAAGTTACAATCAAGAACAAGTATCCACTTCCCAAGATTGAAGATCTGTTTCATCAACTAAGCGGAGCCAAGGTGTTCTCCAAGATCGACCTTAGATCTGGGTACTACAACCTGACGATCAGAGCCCAAGATATTCCGAAGACGGCATTTGTAACAAGATATGGCCTGTATGAGTGCACGGTCATGTCCTTTGGGTTAACCAATGCCCCAGCTTACTTCATGTATCTCATGAATAAAGTCTTCATGGAATATTTGGACAAGTTTGTTGTTGTCTTCATTGATGACATTCTTGTCTTCTCGAAGACGGAGGAAGAGCACGAGCAACATTTGCGGATGGTCCCTAGACAAGCTTCGAGAGCACCAACTATACGCCAAATTCAGCAAATGTGAGTTTTGGCTGCATAAAGTTGGATTCTTAGGTCATGTCTTGACCGAGGAAGAATTGTCAGTTGATCCCGCGAAGATCGAAGCTGTGACCCAATGGCTATCCCCAACGATCGTCAAGGAAGTCAGAAGCATCCTCGGACTTGCGGGCTATTACCGCAAATTCGTGGAAGGATTCTCTAGCATTGCCCGGCCAATGACTCAGCTCCTGAAGAAGGACAAGAAGTTTGAATGGACGCCAAAATGCGAAGAAAGCTTCCAAGAGCTCAAGAAGAGATTGACCACCGCCCCAGTTCTGGCAACACCTGATATTCACAAAGAGGTCGTGATATATTGTGATGCCTCTCGAACCGGATTGGGAAGTGTTCTGATGCAAGAAGGACAAGTCATAGCTTACCTCTCAAGGCAGCTACGACCTCATGAAGAGAACTATGCTACTCACGATCTTGAGTTAACGGTAGTAGTTCATGCCTTGAAGACATGGCGGCATTACCTCCTAGGGAAACGGTGTGAGATATACACGCACTACAAAAGTCTGAAGTATATTTTCACCCAGAAGGAATTGAACATCAGGCAACGAAGATGGTTGGAACTAATCAAGGATTATGACCTCACTGTTCAATATCACCCCGAGATGGCTAACGTGGTAGGCGATGCATTAAGCAGAAAGGCATGCTCCCTGAATGCCATAATTCAAAGAAGGCAACCAGCCATGTTTGTGGATTCCTAGACCATCTCTAAGTCAAACCAACCCTGATGGACGAAGTCAAGAAAGCACAAGGTGGGCACGTAAGCATTGAAGGCATCAATAAGAAGATGAAGCTAGGCAAAGCTCCAGGATTCTCCGAGGATGAGCACGAGAATATTTGGTACAAAGGCCGCATCTGCGTACCAAACAAGATAGAGCTGAAGAATATGATCTTGCAAGCAGCCCACGGCACTCCGTATTCCATCCACCCCGGAGGAACCAAGATGTATCAAGATTTGAAGGATAGATTTTGGTGGCACAAGATGAAAAGAGAGATTGCCACCTATGTTCCAAAGTGTGATGTGTGCGAAAGGGTCAAGGCTGAATATCAGCGACCCGCTGGATTGCTCCAACCACTCAAGGTTCCATAGTGGAAGTGGGATAAAGTCAGAATGGACTTCATCACTATATTACCAAGGTCGAATAAAGGACATGACTCCATCTGGGTCATAGTCGACCATTTGACCAAAGTAGCCCATTTCAATCCCGTCAAAACAACCTACAATGGGAACCAGCTGGCCAGCCTCTATATCGTCCAAATCGTGAGCCTCCATGGTGTTCCAAAGGAGATTGTGTCTGATCGAGGCACCCAGTTTACTTCAAGGTTCTGGAAAAGATTCCAAGAAGCCTTGGGAACCAAGTTCTCATTCAGCACCGCTTTTCACCCGCAAACCGGAGGACAGACGGAGCGAGTAAATCAAATACTCGAAGACATGCTCCGAGCCTGTGTCTTGGCATATGGAGCCAACTGGGAAGATTGCCTCCCTTTTGCCGAGTTCTCCTATAACAACAGTTATCAGCCGAGCCTTCAGATGGCACCATTTGAGGTGTTGTACGGACGCAAGTGTCGCACACCCCTCAACTGGTCAGAAACCGGTGAAGGGCTAGTATTTGGACCAGATGTTCTTCGCGAAGCAGAAGAGCAAGTCCAACTAATCAGAGAACGTTTGAAGGCCGCCAAATCAAGACAGAAGAGCTACGTCGATTCATGTTGCCGAGACATGAGTTTCCGTGTTGGAGACCATGTGTACCTGCGAGTAAGTCCTCTGAAGGGAACCAAGAGTTTCCACATTAAGGGGAAACTTGCACCAAGATTTATTGGCCCCTTCAAGATCACCAACCGACGAGGAGAAGTGGCCTACCAATTGGAACTACCACCTGAGCTATCCGATGTGCACAACGTATTCCACGTGTCAGAACTCCGGAAGTGTCTCCATGTTCCGGACAAGCATGATCTCAACAAGGATGTCGATCACCAAGCCATTGACCTTCAGCCTGATTTGACCTACCGCGAGAGGCCCATTTGCATTCTGGATGAAGCAGAGTGACGGACGTGAAGCCGCACCATCAAGTACTTCAAGGTCTAGTGGAGCAACCACGCGGAAGCATAAGCAACCTGGGAACATGAAGACTACCTTAGATCCGAGTTTCCCGATCTCTTTTAAAGCCTAGTTTAGGAATCTCGGGGACGAGATTCTTGTAAGGGGGGTAGGTCTGTCACACCCTGCATTTTGCAAAATGTCATTTGCATTAATAAAGCATGAAAATTTGGACCAATAATTTTTTTGGCATCATTTGGCTTTTATTTGGAATTAAGTTTTTCTCTCTCTGATTTCAAGTGCTCTTTGAAAGTCAACATAGCCTCACCTTCTATACTTCATCTCCTTACCCCAAACTTCTGCCCAATGATCATACCAAGTGTACATAACAGTATAGTATATTATTATAAAAATATTTTGGCCAAATAGTATTTTCGAAAATTAGTTTTCCAAAAACCCCTGAATTGAGACTTGCACTGCAAATACTTGATTTAGGGTGCTAAAAATATTTCAAAGAGTATATTTGAAACCTATTAGATATAGGATTCCCATAAACCACAAAAATATAATTTTAGAAGTTATTTTCCTATTTTATTTAGAAGCTTTTTCTTAAGGCCAGAAATGGTCTTTAATAGGGAAAAAATATTTAACTATTTCAAAAATATTTTCAAAAATTCAGAGAGACACTTAGGACATATATTGTCCATATATGAGAGTTTCAACACATGGTCATGTTCAAAATATTGGGCAAATCCCTCAGAATCCCTTTCTGGATATTTCAAGCATTTAAAATATTTACAAAGGAAATATTCTCTAAAAATTCCAGGGAAATTCTATCATGTCAGATATGACATATTTGATGATCTTGCCAAACCCCATGCCTTGGGAAGCAAGAAAACATCATCAAAACCCCTCAAAACCATTCTGTGCATTTTTGAAGTTTGAGCAACTTTACATTGCCAAACTTGTCCAAATGCTCTAAAACTTGGTGCACATGCTAAAATGATCTATTTATGCATCTACACAAAATTGCACAAGTTTTGGAGAAGGGTAACTTGATCAGAGTGCCCCAAAATCAATTCGGTTCATATTCAAATTTGAACAACTTTACATTACCAACTTTTTACTTGTGACCTCAACTTTTGTGGACATACTCACAACCCCAAATGATGACACTGCACCAAGTGGTGCATCAAGGAGGGATGATTTGCTTAACTTAATCTTGGATAATCCATTTCTGTTGATTTCTAGGGTTTACCAAAGTTACATTGGCAAGTTTTTTCTAATGAGCTCAAACTTAGTAGAACCCCCTATTTCTATATACCATTTGATCCTGTTAAGTATCATGTCAATTGGAAATCATTTACTTGCCCAAAACATCATCAAACACCTTCTGTTGTTTTACTAAAACCCTTGCTTTGACCCCTTACACTATTCTCCCTTACCTCATGTTCTTACCACAGCACCCCCAAGTCCCCAGGCACCTCCAGTAACTCTTCCCTGGCCTCAGCTCAATGATTGAAGGGTGAAACATCCCCATTTACCCTTCTGGACAGCACCATTCTTCTTCTTTCTCACCTCCCTCCTCATTCCAGTGGCCCTCCATGGCATCCAACGCCCCTCCCACATTCTTTACTCCCCCCTAGAGCTCCCAGACAAAGTGGCCGCGCCCAGCAACCCAAAGACATGCCCTGGCATGCAATTGGCGTGCTCCAGAGCGCGCTACATTGCACACCCGCACTGTAGCCACCACCAATCAGCGGCGCCTGGCCACCTCGGGCCTCTCCAACGCGCCCGACGATGCTCCTCGACGTCCACGACACGCCACAGCCTTGTCCCCCTCCTGCTTCTCCCTCCTCTCGCCCTGCTCACACGCGCGCCGGCCACTCGAGAACTCCAATGAGCAAGCTCACACGCGCGGTGCCCCTGGCCCCCCTGCTATCTCTCTTCTCTCCCCTAGCTCTGGACCGAATCCAGGAACACCCCAGACACGGCGCCAGCTCCTCCCGAGCCCTGTGGCAACGAGCCGGAGCTCGACGGCGCACGGGTCCACGACACCCCATCGTTCGCCCATAAAAGGGACACCCCGCGCCTTCCTCTCCACACCACTCGCTCTATCACTCCCCTAATCACCCCTTACACCACTCACCCCTCTCCATACGAGCCCGAGCTCGAGATCGAGCTCGAGCTACGCCGCCTCGGGTCGCCGTCGACCTCAGGGTACAAGCCCTCTCCACCGCTCCTCTTCCTCGATCAGGAACCGCCGCGGCTCATTGATCATTTCCCCTCTTTCCCCCGCTCCTTTTGCAGCCGGAAACGGCCGGAACCTTCGACGCCCGAAGCTCCTTCGTCGTGTGACCTCGTCGTCGGCGAACCAGGCCACCCCGGTGACCGCAACCACCTCCACCCGAATGGCTCATCGACGCTGAGTCCAGCCGTACCCTCGCCCGACCTCGTCGTGCCCTACATCGACGCTGGTGAGCTCGCCGGCCCTCTGTCGCAGGGTTAGGGATGACAGGCGGGCCCCACCTGTCAGCCTCTCCTCTCCGTCGCCCCTCTCTCTCTCTCGCTGACGCCTGGGCCCTGCCCGTCAGGTTTAAAACCTGCCACGCGCGCAGGAACCAGTGCACTGGGCGGCCTCTCTGGCTGGGCCTGCTGCGTTGCGGCTGTTTTGGCCCAGCAGGCACAGATCCTTTTCCCTTTTTCTTTTCTGTCAAAACTTGCATAAATTCCTCTGGACAAAATATTAATCCAAATGAAATAATTCCAGTTCCTAAAATCTTGTAATATTCCAACCTATTTAATGATCTAACTTTCACACATATTCATGAACCTTTTCTGTATTGTTCAAATTTAAATTTAAATTTGAACACTAAGACCTCTGTTCAAAAATCCATCTACCCCATTATGTCACTCCAAATCCAGAACTAAGAATTTTTGCCTTCTTAGTTTTCCATCTAGTATTTTATAAAAATAAGTTGACATTTTTCTGAGCACTTTGATTTTTCTGTTTTTATTATTGTCTTATTTTCCGTTATTTTATTGCGACGATTAAATACTGTGTTTGAAGAAGTTGCTGAAGAAGAAGAAGGAGAAGGACTTGAAGGCTTTGAAGACCAAGCCAACCAAGGCAAGCAGCCCTTTGAGCATGTCTATGAAACCCCCTTTTTCCATGCATGGCATATAGTACTTATTGTCAATGCACCGGAATCATGTTGAGACGATGATCACTTCTGTCGGTCACCTTGTTTCTTTCATATTGAAACTTGCATCAAGCATGACCCTACCTTCCTATGAGGGTTATGCGGGTGGGAATAGATAGGTTGCTATGGTAGTGGCAATGCAAGTGGAACGGGAATATGCATAATGGTGGAAGCATAGTACCTTCGAAAGACTCTTTCAAAAACCCCATCGGGTGTCACTTATGCCCAAGTGAGATGATGAGTTGGGTAACAACTTGATGACGAAGTGGTGTACCGAGACAAGTGTGTATGTGATGTTTTTCAAACAGATTGGTTTATGTTGCGATCGTTATTCCGATTTTACATGCGCAACCACTCTACCCTTATATGGGGAATGGCATTATTGATTACCTAGGCCGATACTAGCATGGTGCCCGCATTACTAGTGACGGGAGTGACATGAGGTCACTCTCGAGACGGGGTCATGCTTGGATAGGCGGCCATGACTGTTTTCACAGGGCACCGAACACACCGTTGGTACACCGTGCCCGTGGTATGTGATATGGGAGCGAGGCTCCACGATTTTAAGATGTGAAATGTGGGGCACGGGGGTTGCTACCAATCGAGTGGACTCCATGTTAGTGTCTCCTAGGGAAAGATAGTGATCGGGTGCTTACCCCGGGTACTTGAGGTACCACGGTTCGTGGATGACACGGAAGTTCCCCGGATCTAGTGGGTAAAGTGTGCAACCTCTGCAGAGTGTTAAACTATTAGAATAGTCGTGTCCACGATCAAGGACTGTTGGGTAACCGCACTTGGGCTACGTCCAATGTTTGCGATACCCTGTGTGTGTGTTTGTGTGTGGAAGCTCCGTTTGATTTAAGTCAAAAAGACTTGACAAGATGGAAGATATCATAACTTGGCTATGTTGATATCTGTAACCTATTTTCTTATGATGCATGCTTTAGGTAGTTCATGAGATTGCACTAACAAATTTTCTTTCTGGAAACATATCTTATGTAGTACTATTTCATACCTTGTCATACTTGATCCTAAAACATGGGTTGCTTGCGAGTACATTCAAAGTACTCATTGGCTTGCCACTAGTTATTTAATTGTCCAGGCATGGAAGAGCAGGAATTTGAAGAAGAATTCTATGGAGATGAACATGCGAACTAGGATGCTTTCCCAGTCAGATGGCATGGGTTCTACTTATCTACAAAGACTTCCGCTATTCGAGTTTATTTACTATTCAGCCCATTGGGCTTTATCTATGTAAGACTTGGCCATAATGATCATAATTTGTGTAAGACGGTATGTATGGATGTAAGACTCTTGTTATTCAGCTTCTGTGTGTTCAGTGCGCATTGATCTCTGGGATCACTGTACACGTGCATTCGGTGATCTTGACTCTTAAGTCGAGGTCCCCACATACCGTTGTTGTGTTCATGTGTTGGGTAGAGCCGGGAGCCGATACCGAGTTCGAGGATCTTGTCGAGACTGAGTTTGAGGAGCCGTCTTACCATCCCACCGACGACTTACCAGTCAAGATGACCATTCCCCGTTAACTCCTCTATCTTTGCCTATGATAGTTGTCTCGCTCTTTAGATATGCCTCGATGCCTATTCCTGTTTGTCAGCCTCCTATTGTTGCCATGAAACACTCTAACCGCCTTCCTAGCAAACCGTTGATTGGCTAAGTACGCTTTTGCTCAGCCCCTCTTATAGTATTGTTAGTTGCAGGTGAAGTTTGAAGATTGCTCCATGTTCGGACTTGTTTATGGGGATAACAAAATATATATCTTAATCAAATTAATTCACATATATATTGGCAATGGGTAGAAGGCTTGGTCTTTTGCTTGGTGTTTTGTTCCACTCATGCCACCTTAGGACCCGATAAACCGGTGTTATGTTCCTTGATTTTGCGTTCCTAACACGGTTGGGGTTTATGGCCCCCCCCCCTTGATGATTCGCTCTGCTTAAAGCTTTTCCAGCAAGGCCCAACATTGGTACTACATTTTCCTAACAACTAAAAACTTGCATAGGGAGTTACAAAACCGAGTTCTTAATCACCCCCCAGGCCAGTTCTCCTCATGAGTGTTGGTCCAACTTGGCGGACTGCAGGGCCACCTTGGGGAAACCCGAGGGCTAGTATTTTCCTATAGGATGTCCCATCCGGTCGTGGCCTGAGACGAGATACGCGCGGCTACTATCAGAGTGGCGGCACGCCGGGAGGTTTTACCTTTGTCGAAATATCTTGAGCACGGGACTCCGAGAATACTCGGGTCTTCCCACTTTGGAGTTGCGACTTTGCAGATCGTGAGCTTGTGATGGGCTAAGTTGGGAGACCCCTGCAGGGTTTGAACTTTCGAAAGCCGTGCCCGCGGTTATGTGGCACATGGGAATTTGTTAATATCCGGTTGTAGATAACTTTACACCATAACCTTAAGAATACACTACCTGTGCGAGTAGTCGGGATGGTCTCTTTCCGATGGGCTTTGGGAAGTGAACATGATGGGGTTATGTATGAACGTGAGTAGCTAAGATCACTTCTTGATCAACTTGGCGACTGTTGACACATATTCTCATCTTGCTCTGAATTCGTAAGCTAGTTGCTTAGTGATTGCTGCAAACACTTTATTACCCTTCCACACCTAAGGCTTTGCTAGCTTTGATACCCGGGAATGGGATTGGTGAGTCCTTGTGGCTCACATATTACTACACACACCAGATGCAGGTACAGTCGAGTACGATGCAGGAGATGGATCAGAACTTCACTGGGAGTTCGATGAAGAGCGTGGTCGTTAATATGTATCGTATCCCGACGATCAGTAGTAGTTCCTACTAGGGGCGATCCTGTGTTCTGGTATCTTCTCTCGTTTGGATTTCGTCCGTAGTCAGACCCTGTGTTATTTGGATGAATGTATGCTATTGTATTCATTGTGTGACGTGGCGAGTGTAAGCGAACTATTTTTTTCCTCTTTCATTCTTGAACTTTTACATGAGATGTGCAAAGATACCACGCTTGCGATCATTCCAGAATGCGCTTATGTCTCCAAGTTTTGCCTCGGCACGTAGGAGATATAGTCGCATCCTGGGCATTACACTTCACCCAGAGTAATTTCCATAAAAGCGCCACCAGCGGTGGAGTCCAAAAGATTTCAAGAAACAAAATTCAATCCCGCATAAAAAAATTGTATGATCATCTAAAGATTTAACCCATGAGTTGGGCAAATCTTTAGCATCATTTTCATCCTTTCCCAAGATTGTGCAGCATGCTCGTGTTCAAGTTGCTTGAAATTCATGATCTAGGTTCTAAGGGATATAATTTTTGCGGGCGAAAAATATTTAGTAATAAAAGCGTCTTTGCATTTGTTCGAAGAATTGATACTATTGCGAGGCAAATAAGAAAACCAAATTTTCGCATGATCTCGCAAAGAAAATGAAATAATTTCAATTTCACAACATCATTGTCCACATCTCTTTTCTTTTGCATATCGCATAGTTCCATGAAGGTATTGAGATGGGAAGCGACATCCTCATTAGGAGTTCCGAAAAATTGATCTTTCATGACAATATTCAATAAAGTAGTATTAATATCACAAGTTTCCGCACTAGTGGCGGGGGGAGCAAGATGAGTGCCAATAAAATCATTGTTGTTGGTATTGGAAAAATCACACAACTTAGTGTTCTCTTGCGCCATTTTTGAGCAATTGTAAAGAAGAACACAAGTGGCGATAGATCCGACCGGAAAAACCGCAAACGGAAAAGATGGCGAATAAAAACGGCAATTTTTTGTGAAGTCGGGGAGATGAAAACGGGAGGCAAATGGAAAATAATGTAATTGCGGGGAGATGAGATTTGTGATTGGGAACCTGGTATATGTTGAAGGTGCTCCCCGGCAACGGCGCTATAAATTCCTTTTGATGTCGCTTAAAGCTACATCGGTATTTCCCCAAACAGGAAGGGGTGATGCAGCACAGCGGCGGTAGGTATTTCCATCAGATATGGAACCAAGGTTATCGAACCAGTAGGAGAACCAAGACACCCAACATAAATAGCACCTGCACACAAATAACAACTTCTCACAACCCGGCGTGTTAAAGGGGTTGTCAATCCCTTTCGCGGTACGACGCCTCAAGATAGGCAAAACGGACGCCAAATAAAATAAATAACAATAAATTGCACCAAGGTATTTTTGTATTTTTCGTTTAATATATCTGAAAAATAAATGCAAGGAAAAAGTACATTGCAAAGGCAAATATATGAGAAAGAAGACCCATGGGCCGTAGGTTTCACTAGTGGCTTCTCTCGAGAAAAATAGCAAACGGTGGGTTAACAAATTACTATTGGGAAATTGATAGAACTTAAAAATAATCATGATGATATCCAGGCAATGATCATTATATAGGCATCACGTCTAAGATTAGTAGACCGACTCCTGCCTGCATCTACTACTATTACTCCACACATCCACCGCCATCCAACATGCATCTAGTGTATTAAGTTCATGGAAAAACGGAGTAATGCAATAAGAACGATGACGCGATGTAGACAAGATCCATTTATCTATTACCTAGATATGGATCTCGTTGTTTTATCCTTAGTAGCAATGATACGTAAATTTCGGTTCCCTTTCTGTCAATGGGATCAAGCACCGGAAGATCAAACCCTCTACAAAGCACCTCTTCCCATTACAAGATAAATAGATCAAGTTGGCCAAACAAAACCCAAATATCAGAGAAGAAATACGAGGCTATAAGCAATCATGCATAAAAGAGATCAAAGAAACTCAAATACTTTCATGGATATGAACAGATAGATCTGATCATAAACTCGAAGTTCATCGGATCCGAACAAACACACCGCAAAAAGAGTTACATCATATGGATCTCCAAAAGACCATTGTATTGATAATCAAAAGAGAGAGAGAGGAAGCCATCTAGCTACTGACTAAGGACCCATTGGTCTATGAAGAACTACTCACGCATCATCGGAGAGGCACCAATCGAGGTGGTGAACCGCATCCGAGATGGTGTCTAGATTGGGTTTGGTGGTTCTGGACTCTGCGACAGCTGGATGAATATTTCATCAACTCCCCTAGGGTTTCTAGAGCAAATAGGCGGTCCGGGGGGCACCTGAGGTGGGTGCAACCCACCAGGGCGCGCCTGGCCTCCTGGCACGCCTTGGTGGGTTGTTCCCCCCTCTGGGCACCACCTAGTCGCAGCCAGGGCCCATTACATTCCTTTTGGTCCATAAAAATTCTCCGTGGAGTTTCAGGATATTTGGGCTTCATCTGATATTGATTTCCTATTATGTAAAAAGCACGCAGAAAACAACAACTGGTACTTGGCACTATGTTAATAGGTTAGTACCAAAAAATGATATAAAATGACTATAAAATGATTGTAAAACATCCAAGAATGATAGTATAACAGCATGGAACAACAAAATATTATAGATACATTGAAGATGTATCACACATGACTATTATGTTTTGACCATGCGCGATGTCTGTTACTCCTGCTCTGCTTCAGTCCCATGATCCAAATTTTCTGTAGCCCACTCATTTACTCCTGCCTAGTAAAATTTTTAGTAGACGCGGTATTTCCTCAAAACACCAACTTGGCGCCCTCCATACACACCCCCCAAAACCTCATCTCAGACACACACACACTACCGCTCCCTCGCTCGCAACCATTGGTAGGTCGCCGCCGCTGCCTACATAGTCAACCTCTGCCTATCTGTCAGGGAGCTCGAGGAGCGAATTGCCCTTGTACTAGACTACAATTTGCAAGATTTGAATGGAACTAACTCAGACTAACGTTGTTTTCAGCAGAATTACCATGGTGTTATTTTTCTGTAGAAATTAAAGTTCTCGGATTGACCTGGAAACTTACGGAGATTTTTTTTGGAATATATAAAAAATACTGGAAGAAAAAGATACCAGACGGGGGCAACCATGAGGTCACAAGCCCTGGGGCGTGCCTACCCCCGAGGGCACGCCTCCCAGGATTGTCCCCCCCTGGACCTCCGGCAACCCTAACTCCAAGTCCATATATTCATATTCACGAAGAAAAAAAATGAGAGAGAAGGATTCATCATGTTTTACCGTACGGAGCTGCCGTCACCTCATGTTCTTCATCAGGAGGGATGATCTGGAGTCCGTTCGGGGCTCCGGATAGCGGAATCCGTCACTGTCGTCATCATCAACCTACCTCCATCACCAATTCTTGATGCTCATCGCCGTGCGTGAGTAACTCCATCGTAGGCTTGCTGGATGGTAATGGGTTGGATGAGATTTATCATGTGACCGAGTTAGTTTTGTTAGGGCTTGATGCCTAGTATCCACTATGTTCTCAAATTGATGTTGCTATGAATTTGCTATGCTTAATGCTTGTCATTAGGGCCCGAGTGTCATGATATCAGATTGGAACCCATTATTTTTCACGAGTATATATGTGTTATTCATCCAATGTTATAAGTTGTAGACACGTATTACATGTTATGATCCGCATACACCAATGTGACAATAATTGGGATTCTCTCCGGTGTTTTCCGTAGTTTGAGGACTTCATGTATTCACTAAGTGCTAATGCTTTGTTCCTGTTCACTATTAAAAGGATGCCTTAATATCCCTTAGTATCCATTAGGACCCCGCTGCCACGGGTGGGTAAGACAAAAGATGTCATGAAAGTTTTTTCCATAAACACGTATGACTATATACGGAATACATGCCTACATTAAATTGATTAATTGGAGCTAGTTTGTCATTGAACTACGTTATAGCTTCTACATGATGAATATCATCTGACACATATCAACACCGATCCATTGCCTACGAGTTTGTCACATATTGATCTTTGCTAAGTTACTGTCCTTGCTACTGCTGTTACAATCACTACAAAACTGCTACTATTACTTTTGGCACTATTACCGTTACTATCATACCACTTTGCTACTAAATACTTTGCTTTATATACTAAGTCTTTTAGGTGTGGTTTAATTGAAAACTCAGCTGCTAATACTCGTGAAAATTCATTAGCTCCCCTTGTGTCCAATCTATAAATTTGGGTTGAATACTCTACCCTTGAAAACTGTTGCGAACCCCTATACATGTGGGCTATCAAGACCTTTTTCTGGCGGCGTTGCAGTGGATCATAGCTATATTTGCTGAGTCACTTTGGATTTATATTTGTAGATCACACTGAGGAATCATAAGGATGATAGAACCAATATCATTCCCTCTAGGACAAGGGAAGGTATGGAAATGCCATCTAGCTCAGGACATGATTCACCTTCTGTTTTGAGTAAGCTTGCGACACCACCACCTGCTATTAATCTTGATATGTCGCAAGTAATATATTATGCTACTTCTACTATGAATGATACTTATGATGATCCTATTGCTTTGCATGATGACGTGCCACTAGGTGAATTTCTCGATGAACAACTTCCTAGATTTCAAAATGTTGAGCATGTTAAAACTAATAAAATTGATGAAACTGATGAATTCTTTGCAACGGAAAATTAATAAACACATGTTAGACCTAGCTCCCCTGGATATGGAGGGAGTGGTAGCTAGAGACTTTCTTGCTTGTAAGGATAGAGACGATCTAAAAATATTGTTATGCAAGTGGAAGGAAAACTCTTTAAATGCTAGTATGAAATATAATCCTGAGTTTTCTACTTCACCTATCCATGTTACTGATAAGGATTATGTGTTCTCTATCGATAACGAGTTAGTTACTTTGGTTGAATCTGATCCTTTTCATTGTTGTGAAACTGAAACTGTTGTGGCACATCTTACTAAACTGAATGATATAATCACCCTGTTTACTCATGAGGAAAAAATTTGCTACAATTATATCCTCAAGTTATTTCCCTTCTTGTTAAAGGGTGATGCTAAGATATGGTTTAATTCTCTTGCTCCCGGTTGTGTGTGTAGCCCCTAAGATTTGATTTATTACTTCTCTGAAAAATATTTTCCTGCTCATAAGAGACAAGCTACATTACAGGAAATACTAAACTTTGTGCAAAGTGAAGAAGAAAGTCTTCGACAAGCTTGGGGGAAGCTTCTCCAGTTACTTAATGCTTTTCCTGATCATCTTCTCAAGAAAAATGAAATACTTGATATCTTTTATAATGGACTAACCGATGGTTCTAGGGACCACCTACATAGTTGTGTTGGTTGTATTTTCAGGGAATGAACTGTTGGAGAAGCTGAAGAACTATTGAATAATTTATTGAGAAATGATAATTAGTGGACTCTTCCTGAACCTCCTAAGCCAACTCCCAAGAAGATATATTATATTTCTAAGTCTTGAAACTATGCAAGAGGCAAAGAAAACAAAGAAATAAAAAGGTATTAAAGCTGAAGATGTTAATAGTTTACCATCTATTGAAAAAATACATGGTCTAAATACCCCGACACATGTAGTAAAGGTAAATTCTCTTTATAGATCTGGTGGAGTTGATATTCCTCATAATAAACTTGCTTGTCAATGCATGGATGAATTTCATAACTTTATTCTTCAATGCATATGTTAGTAGACAACTGGAATGAAATGCTTATATAGTTGAACACTTGAGTGACTATATGTCTAGAGTTAAAGATGATCTTATGATTGTTTGTAAACACGCTTCCATGATAAATGCTTTAGTAGATCAAGTTCTCAAAGCACAAAATGATTTGATTAATGACATAAAAAATAAGAAAAATGATCATGTTGTTAGAGTTATGACTAGAGGTGGCAATTTGACTAAGGAACCTTTGTATCCTGAAGGTGATCCTAAAATAATTGAAAAAGACTCTCAAAGAATTAATATTGATGCACCTAGTTCATCTAAAAGGAAAAACGATAGGACTTTGCAAGCCTCTAGTGAACCTACTGTAGACACACCTACAAACCCAAATGATATTTCTATTTCTGATGCTGAAACACATTCTGGTATTGGACATGAACCTAGTGACAATGATAATGATGAGGTTCATAATGACGCTCAACCTAGTAAAGATAATGATGTGGAAATAGAACCTGCTATTGATCTTGATAACCCACAACCCGAAAGTAAAAGATATGCGAAAAGAGACTTCATTGCTAGGAAACATGGTAAAGAAAGAGAACCATGGGTTCAGAAACCCATGGCTTTCTCTCCTAATGCTTAAAAGAATAAAAATGATGAAGAATTTGAGCGCTTTTGTGAAATCCTTAGACCTGTCTTTTTGCGCCATCGTTTGACTGATATTCTGAAATTGTCTCCTTATGCTAAATATTTGAAAGATATTGTTACAAATAAAAGAAGATACAGCAAGCTGAAATTTCTACCATGCTTGCAAATTATACATTTAAGGATGGCATACCAAAGAAACTAGGAGACCCGGGAATACCAACTATACCATGATCCATTAAAAAAAACTATGTTAAAACTGTTTTATGTGATCTAGAAGCAGGTGTTAGTGTTATGCCTTCCTCTTTATATCGAAGACTTGATTTGAATAAGTTGACACCAACTGAAATCTCTTTGCAAATGGCCGATAAATCAACCACTATACCAATCGGTATTTGCGAGGATATGCATGCCGTAGTTCCAAATGTTACTATCTTATTGGACTTTGTTATTCTTGATACACCCGAGGATGACAGTATGTCGATCATCCTTGGTAGACGCTTTTTAAATACTGCAGGGGATGTTATTGATTGCAAGAAAGGCAATGTCACTTTTCATGTTAATGGTAATGAGCATATAGTACACTTTTCGAGGAAACTACCTCAAGTGGATAGCATCGATTCTATAGGAAATTTTTCAACAATTGCTATTGGAGGTTTTAAATTCCCAATTCCTGCTGTCAAAAAGAAATATGATATTCTTATTGTTGGGGACATGCATATCCCCGTTGAGTTAACCTAGTGCTATACGAAGATTCTTCGGTTTCATGTCATTCGGAAGAAGTTTGTTAGTAACACTAGATCAACCTTATTGACGGATTCCTTTTGATGGGCATCAGATGGATGAATTTAGTAAACACAACTTTCTGAACCCACTTTTTACTTTCTGTTATTTAGAATAAATAAAGTAGAAATATTATTATTTTTCTATTTTCTGAATTATCCATGCAATAAAAAATGACCAGAAAATAAAAGTTCTCCAAATGCCCTGAAAATTTAGTATGATTTTTTTAGAATATTTAAGATTTTTTTCCATTGAACACACCTCAGAGGGGTGCAGCAGTGGGCCAAAAGCCCACAGGGTGTGCCCACCCCCTAGGTGCGCCTAGGTGGCTTGTGGGTACCATGTGGGACCCCTCACTTATTCCAGCCATCTGTCCACTCCTTGCTCTAGAAAAAATCACATCACTGCTCAAACCCGTGTTCTAGCTCATCTTGCTGCATTTTCGATCTCCTTGCTCATTGCTCCATTTCCAAATCTGTTTTCGGAGCTTGTTCACCGGTATGTTACTCCTCCAATGATCATATTAGTTCTTGTTCTAGTGCTTTATATATTGCAAATTTTTACTACTCTAGTCACCATATTCTTCAGCTTGCATGTCAAATTTATATAGTCCAAAGTAGTTTTGTTGCATGATTTAGCCTCTAGACACTTGTAGGAGTAGTTGCTATCACTTTAGTTGAGTTTTGTTCACTTTCATGTTGACTCACTAAATAATTCAGAAATTTCCAAAGGAAAAGAAAACCATGAGGAGCTGTTTAAGAGGCTCATCGAGCCGTAGCAATGAGGAAGCATTGGAGGATACTCTAATGGAGAAGCACAAGTACAACCTTCCCCGTGCAGTGGAGGTTCGCTCGTGTCAATGGCCAAGTGATATATTCTTGAGGGAGGCAGGAATATGAAGAATTATATTATCTGGCGGACAATGTCGGCGTCATCCCCCTTCTCCAAGATAAGTGTAACCAGTAGCTCCTACTCACTAATACCTTCGTGCAAAATTTCCACTTGTATCCTAGGAAGAATCAACCCATTGTCGAATTCCACTTATATGATGAGGCCAAGGAAATGATACTTTATGATGTTTGCAATGTTTGCAAAATACCTTATGATGGTCGTGTCAGTGAGCCACGTCCTAGAGACATGGAAGAACTTATCTCTCAAACTACTATGGGGGAAGAGAGAGAAGTGTCTGAAGTTAGAGTTGCTAGTTAACATTTTTCCTGTGTTACGTTATAATGCATTGTTTGCTGGGAGAAGCCTGACTGGTCGTGGGGAGAGTGGAACTCTCAGTTTGCCTGATCTAGCCATTTTGCGCCATGCTTTGTATCGAGATAGAACTTTTAGTTTGGGCGCTATGGTTGCTCGATGGTTAAACATAAACCGTTCGAATGGTAGTATCTTTGGTTGTGTTTACGCCACTCGTATAGCTAAATATTTTGAGATACCTATTAGGCACAATGAGGAGGAGGAGATGTTGTTAACCACTAAATACTTAGACTATGCTAGCACATGATTTTATTGCCAAAGGCGATGATAATCGGCTCCTCTACCACTTAGAATTCTGTCAGGGTACTTGTCAGATTATTACTTTGATTACACCTTCTCTGTTCCATATTCGTTCACGCATGTACATTATTATGCCCGAGGACATTTATGCATACTAGGAGGGGAAGCGATCCCCAGTCCTTGAGCTTGCACCGTCACCTGATCCATATCAGGAGCCTATTTACTAATGGGAGCGATAAGATCTATCTACCCGGTGGGCCCCTCAGGATCCTCCTCAGTACCCAGGAGAGGGCTACTAAAAGCCGTGGCCATAGACCAACTTACGCCTAAAACCTAAGCTTGGGGGAGTATGTATTCCTCACCGACATTACATTCTTGTTCACACACTCACTCCAGTTGTCGGTGTTCATACTTTTTCATTATATCATCCATGTTAGTTTATTTTTCTTACTTTCTTCTTGTGTTTTCAAAAAACTTAAAAAATACAAAAAATATATCCCGTTTCTTTTTGTCTTTTCTTTCTTGTTTAGTTTTCTAGTAGTTGTAGTATTAAAAGGAAAACCCAAAAAGATTTCTCATTCTTCTTTCACTTGTTGGGAGCTTACCCGGGTAAATAGTTTTTCTGGATTTTTCTTTTCTTTAGAAAACAAAAACTCCAATAATATTTGAGTGTGTTTCTCTGAAATTCCTTTTCTTTCCTTCGGCTCGCGAGGAGAAGACCATGATGAAAATGTTGAGTGGCTCTCATATGCATTATTTACGATCTATTAATGAGCCCATATTACCTTGTCTTCTCCTATGAATAATTGTTTGCAGATTCCAGCTTAGTCCAATGCACGTGCACTCTTATTGTTATTCACATCATTCGGTCATGCAAGTGAAAGGCAATAATGACGAAATTTGATGAAATGATTGAGGTGACGAAAAGCTGGTATGCACTCGACCTATTTAGTTTTAGTAAATATGAGTATCTCGTCGGTCTTGATTTCTCCTATTATGAATGAAACATGTTTACAATGACAAATCGAGATTATAGTTACCCAAGCCATGCTTAATTAGCTAGGAGTTGAAAATGGTTTGTCTTTCGTGCCAACATGCATTTAAAATTGTTATGATGTGGTATGATAGGATGGTATCTGTCGGTGTACAAAAGTAGGGGTCCTTTTGTACCCCTTTACTTGTGCACGGGCAGTTGTATCCACGCCTACGACCATGCTTGGTGGAGCAGAAGAAGGAGGGGCACAAGACAGCCAAAGCAACAACCAAGCCAGAGACATGAAGGACAGAGGGGCGATGTGGGCTCCTCCCCCGGCAACGCCCTTGCCGGGGCGGCCTACATGACCCCGTCAAGAGCCTGGCCAGGGAATCTCGCCCAAACACCAGCAAAGGAACCACCCTTTGGGTCTGAGAGGTCTGACACCATCGAACACATCAAGACCAAGATTCAAGGGGCGCCTGCGCAGTGGCATGCACATCCTTGCGGGACCAAGGGTTCTATGGATGTAGACAAGGGACCAGAAGCTGAAGACCCCGGCAAGAGCCTTGTCAGGGACGACCAAAGACCCCTGGCAATATCCTTGCCCGGGACGGCCAGAAGACCCTGTCAAGACCCCTTGCTGGGGGCGTCTGCGCGGCCACAACCAGGCCCGCGCCTGCCAAGGTTTTGCCGCCCTGCGGCCACTCCTACGCGACGACCGACTCGCCAACAAGACAAACACCTGCATGGAAACATGCAGCCCGTAAGACAACTACAAGCACCTGCATGGTGGCTTGTAGATCTTCGTGAAGACCCCACCACCATAGAAGCCAGTAGCCAGCGTGGCGCCACATGCCTCGTCAGCCTGGACGCGTGTTGGTGCAAGGTGAGGCGGCAATGGGCGGGACAAGCTTCCTTGCCATCCCCGATAAAGGTAGGGGATACATAGGCGGCGCAATAAATGTATTTCTTCTCAGATGTCAGGAGATAACCTTGTACAGTGTAGTTACTTTACACATCCTGTGTGTCGCTGTGGCAACCCCTTTGTCATATAAAAGGAGGCCCGAGGCATACTGAGAGAGGATTCAGACTTTTTGGACAGGCACGCATGGTAGCCAGTTCAAGTGCTCAAGAACACAAAATATGCACAGACAAGTAGGACTAGGGTTATACGCATCATCTTGTGGCCTGAACCTGGGAAAAAATTCCCAGCGTTGATCGACTAGACCTGCACTTTGCACAGCTCTACGCCCCGCTAACCGTAGTAGGGACCCCTGAGATCCCATAGGTGTCGTTTCCCCAAACATCTTTTGCGCGCCAGGTACGGGGCACTAGGTTGTGACAATCTGGTTTTGGAGTGAACGCACCACCTCCTCTATCGCGATAGCCGCAAAGAAGAAGGCGGCGGGGGAGGTCAGCATCATCCCCATTGTTTTGGTGCCGTCGGCCAGGCGGGCGGTGTCGTCTGCAGCCGCAACCACCATCTACATGGCGACTAAAAAGCTAAGTCACGCAAAATTAGAGCAATTTCCTTTTTATAGGGTTGTTTTCCTCGAAATATCCCGCTCCTTGTATGGAGAACCTGCACGCAAAGGAGCCTTTCCGCTATTGGCAACGCCGTTGTTTTGTTTCGAGTCCGCTCAACAGTTCGAGCGGTTGCGCCGAGAACAGCAAGGCGCCTAAGGATCCATCCTCAAAGCGCCGCGGCATGGGTTTATGCGCCGGCAAGCCAACCTACTAAGTGTAGGGTGCGTCCATAAAAAGAAAGATCAAATAGGGAGATAACATGCACTGTTTCAAATACTGTGAAGTTATATTAGATCATCGGTTGCTGTGGTTCTAACTTAAGATAAATTTGTCTTGGGCATGAACTTGTAGCAGCTATAAGAAGCGGGGTGGCTAGTCCTGGTGTAGGCCTTCCACCCTCTTGACTCCGTCGACGCAACTCATGATGGGCTCGATACTCTCCTCGAGTGTCGTGAGGTCCGCATCCTCCGACAAGCTCTCAAGCGCATTGGCAAAGTTGACGTCGGGGTTCCAGAATGCCACATGGGTGAGCACCTTGGTCAGGGCGCCCCGGAAGAGCTTCCGAGCCTCGTTGGCCAGATAAGTTGCTCGATTGGAGTGGAGCTCCTCCATGGCCTCGAGGACGCAACCGAAGAACAAGATCAGCCTGGCGCTAGGGGTCACGCTAGCCTCCTGAGAGTACTTGAAGTCCACCATACCCATGATGGATAGCTGCCTGCTGAGCCTCTCCGCAATGTAGACGAGGCCGTCGGTCCAGAGTTGTACCCTGCCCACATAGCCATTGTGGGCAGTGGCGTCATCCTGCCGCATATGCTTCTCGCTCTCAAGGGCCTTGGTCAGGGTCTCCTGGCTGGTTTGACCTCCGAGAAGGTCTCTTCCGAGGTGTCCAGCTTCAGCTACAAATCGTTGATGGAGACGTTGGCGTCGGAGAGCTGTTTGGTCTTGTCGGAGATGGTGACATGCATATCCGCCAGTACGCGATTGCTTGTGTCCCTCTCCTCCGCCAGCTTCAAGGTCTCCTCCTTCAGCCCCTCTCGCTCCTGCTCCAGCTCCTACACCTTGCCGACCTGGGCCGGGGCTAGAGCGTCAAGAGCATCTTTGTGCTTCTACTCCAGTGCCTGAGTCGGCTGCGCGATGAGCTTCTCGATCTCCTCGTACTTGTCGCGCAGCGCAGCGACAAGTGCCTGTTAACGAGCCTCGATGTCTTCCTCTTGGGTGTCCAGGAGAGACTTGTACTACGCCCGGGCAACCTCGTCCTTGGCGACCTACTGCTTCGCCAGCTCCTGGGCCTTCTCGACATCAGCCAGCTGCTGGGCGATCTCTCGCTTGCGTTGATCTAGCTTGTCCTGGATGGCTCTCAGTTTGTCCCGATCCTCGTTGAACCAGACTTGCTTCTGAGCGACGCGATCCTCAAAATCACATTCCGCTTTGTCCATGGCCGCCATCCCGGAGTTCACCTTGTCCTAGCGGGCACGGTAGAGCGCCTAAAGCTTTTGAAAATTGGCCCTCATGGCCTGAAGGAGCTGCTCCTCTTGAGAACCGCCACCACCGTCGCTTGGTTCGTCGACAAACTGAAGCCCAGCAGTGGCGAGGACCTCGTCGCCAAAGATCTCGCCGACGGCTGGCGCTCCGGTGCTTACCGTCCCTGGGAGGAGGACAAACAGGTCGCCGCCCACCTTCAAATATTTACCCAGGCCGGGAGCTGCGGAGGAGGAAGGTTGGACGCTGGCCACCTCCTCCCCGACGGGCCCCTTGGCAGCCTCCTCGGCAACTGCCTTGTCGGGGTCCCCGGCAGGACCCTTGGCGGCATCCTCGGAAGAAGCCTTGTTGGCCTCCCCGGGAGGCACCTCGTCGGTCTCCGCCCCTCTGCGGCCTCCTCGGTGGAGGACGCGGCGGCCTCCCAGCCGCGATCTCGGTGGCATGGCTTCACCATCCTTGGCCACCTTCTCAATGACGGTGTCGACGTCCACTCGGTCCACCAAGGTAGAGCTTGGGAACCAGAAGAGAAGATGAGGTGAGGCCGAGACCAAGGATTCAGAACAGAGAAAAGAAAGAGCATCACATGGCGGAGATGACAGGGGACGGGACGCAGGCTACTTACCCATGCCAATCGGAGGAGAGGTGTTTCCTTCCCCGCCAACATCCGTTGATGGGGCAGAGCCATCGGTGCCCATGCTAGCCCCCTATTCCTCCGTGAATATGGGCTCGACATTTGATGCCCTTGCCGAAAACACCGTTCTGGGTGGCGTAGTTGTCGGTGACGGCGTGTCGGTGGCGGCCCTCAGTGGCTCCTCCTGTTGTTGCTCTCCTCTTGCAAACGCGGCGAGGTCAACATCAAGAGAACACGCCCCAACCCCGCGTGCGGGGAGTGGAGAATGGACTCACGCTGGGGGCTGGAGTGGGGGCTGCGCTGAGGGTTGTTCTCCGGGCTGATCACCACAAACGACGGCGTGTGCGGAGCGCTCGTCGGGGGCTCGTCACCCGTTGAGGCTTTGACCCTCTTTGCCTCCCTCTGGGCCAGCGTCTCCATGTCGCTGCAAAAATTAAAGCAAGTTTAGAAGGGCAGTGCGGGCACATGGTTAAGAGATGGTTGAGGACAAAATGCTTACTCATCCTCCTCCACCTCCTCTGGCCTCCTCTTCCTCTTTGGGCTAAAGGACCCGAGATCAAAATAGGCCTCCGGGGCGGCATCGATAAGTGGAGGAGAAGGGATGGCATCCGGGGATGCCTGGACGAAGAAGAAGCGCCAACTGCGGCCTTCTTCATAGCCCACGTCTGGCGTGCGGGCGACACTTGGGCCTGCTGCCGCTGCATGGTCTTGACGGGCCAGACTGGCTCGGCGGAGCCCGCCTGCTGCAAGACGCGCCTCTTCCCCGGAATCGGGGGGGGGGGGTCATCCGCATCGGTCCCGTCCTCGGCCGACTCCTCGACCGCTTCTTCAATTGAAGGAGCTCCAGCGCCAACGCTACTAGCCTCCCCGGCGGGCCCCGCCCACTCGGCGAACTCTTTCTCCTCCGTGGTCGCGCCGTCCTCGTCCTCCACGCTGTCGAAGTTGCCAGCCTCCTTGGCGAGAGCTGCCTCCTCCGCCCTGGCGGCGATGTAAGCGAGCTCCTCCGCGGTGGTGTCACGGATAAGCCGTGGCTCGTCGCGGGCGTACCTCTCCGACAAGTTGTCAAAGAATGCCTGTACCACTTCCCCCTTTGGTTGACCCAGGTCGGATTAAGGACGTGCGCGTCGAAGACCGGCATCATGGCGATGATGGCGCTCTAGAGAGAGTTCTTTCTTAGCAGGACCACCCCCGCTTGCAACCCGAACAGGTTGTCGGTCTTGGCCACCCCGGTAGCCTTGCCAGCCTTCTCAGCCTTGCCGGCCATGCCGGCCTTCTCGGCCTTGCCGGTCCTCTCGACCCGGCCGGCCTCGTCGACCCTGAGCTGGAAGAGCCTTTGGAAAAGGTGGGCATGCTGCAACACCGTGAAGTTGTGGTTCCTCATGATGTCGGCCACGTTCCTGAAATCCCAGGCCGTCCTCCCCTTGTTGTGAAGTGGGGCAATCCGGTGGTGGATAAAATCTTCCCCGATCATTTCAAGGGAGAGACCGGTCGCGGAAAGGCGATGGATCCTGGTGGTGGCGATCGGGAGCTTCTGGTAATTGGTGTCGAGATAGCTCTAGTCCTTGCTATAGGCCACCAGCTTCGAACGGACCCGGTAGAACTCCGGCGGGTCTATCTCCTCGATCCAGCACCACTGGCTTCACCACTCCTCCCACCTCTCCTTTGTGGTGCCCTCCGGGTACGCGTCCTTGATATGCTGCCTCGGAATACAAGCAATGCAGCCCGAGATGGCGCCCCCCGGCTAGACGCGAGGAGTGAAGTAGTGGCGGAAGAACGCTGTGCTGGGGAGCACACCGGCAAAGCCCTCGCAGAGATGGGCGAAGTAGGTCATGCACGCCATGGCGTTCGGTGTGAGGTCCTAAAGGTGGAAGACGTAGGTGTACATGACGTTGCTGAAGAAATCCGAGAAAGGGGGGCAGAGCCCATAGGAGAAGTAATCGACGAAGAAAAGGTACCGATTTGGACCGCCCTTGGCAAATTAGGAGGTAGGGACGACATGCGTGGAGGGATGCCTCGTTGTCTCTCTCCCCCACATGCACCTGAACTTGTCCCTGAGGGTAAGCGTGTCGACCATTGGTTCGAAGAGTGGGAACTGCGTCCGTAGCTCCACCAACGCGCTCTTCAGCGACTCTTTCCCCCGACTTCCTTTGCCGTCCCCTTGCCCTTGCCTATCTTGGGCACCATGATGGCTGAGAAAGGGCAGGGGATCAAGGTCAATGAAGGCGCGGTGGCGGCAAGCCAGGGCAAGAACTCCGGTTTGCGCTTGGAGAAGAAGAGGGGAACAGAGGTTCCGGATTGGAAAAGACACGGAGGGTAAATGAGCAGCACCCCTGCGGTTTCTTCTTTTATGGGAAGGTGTGGGTTGCCTCTTTGCTATTCACCATGACGTGACGCAAGCACACTGCAACCGCTCTTCGCACGAACCCCAGGTCACGTGCCCAATGCGAGTCATGGGGAAGCGCAACCGGCGAAGGAACCACCGCAGTTAAAACCCTGCCACGCGTGCACGCGCACCATTCTGGGCCTGGCTCAGCAACGCTTCGCGCTTATGTGTGGCCCAGTCCAGGGGGCTCCTATCGGTGTACAAAAGTTGGGTTCCTTTGGTACCCCTTTACTTGTGCACGGGTAGTTGTAGCCACGCCTACGGCCACGCTTGGTGCAGCAGAAGAAGGAGGGGCAAGAAACAGCCAAAGCAACACCCAAGCCAGAGACATGATGGATAGAGGGGCGAGGTGGGCTCCTCCCTAGGCAATGCCCTTGTCGGGGCAGCCTACGTGACCCCGGCAAGAGCCTTGCCGGGGCAGCTCACCCAAACACCAGCAAAGCCACCACCCTTTGGGTCAGAGAGCTCTGACACCATCTACAATGTCAAGACCAAGATTCAAGGGGTGCCTGCGCAGTGGCATGCTGATCCTTGCGGGACCAAGGGGCCTGCGGGCCTAGACAAGGGACCAGAAGACAAAGACCTCCGGCAAGAGCCTTGCTAGGGACGACTGATGACCCCCGGCAAGATCCTTGTCGGGGACGGCCACAAGACCCCGGCAAGACCCCTTGTTGGGGGCGTTTACGGGGCCACAACTAGGCCCGCGCCCGCCAAGGTTTTGGCGCCCCGCGGCCACTCCTACGCGACAACTGACTCGCCAACTAGACAAACACATGTGTGGCAACATGCAGCCCCTAAGCCAACCACAAGCGCCTGCATGGTAGCATGCAGATCTTCGTGAGGACCTTGACACCACAGCAGCGAGCAGCTAGCGTGGCACCGCATGCCTCATCAGCCTGGACGTGTGTCGGAGCAAGGTGAGGCGGCAATGGGCAGGACAAGCTTCCTTGCCATCTCCGATAAAGCTAGGTGACACATAGGCGGCGCATTAAATGTGTTTGTCCATAGATGTCAGGAGATAACCTTGTACACTGTAGTTACATTACACCTCCTATGTGTTGCTGTGGCAACCCCTTTGTCATAAAGAAGGAGGCCCGAGGCATACTGAGAGAGGATTCATAATTTTCGGACAGGCACTCATGGTAGCCAGTTCAAGAGATCAAGAACACCAAATATACACAAACAGGCAGGACTAGGGTTTTACGCATCATCTTGCGGCCCGAACCTGGGTAAAAATTCCCACGCGTTGATCGACTAGACCTGCTCTTTGCACAGCTCTACGCCCCACTAACTGTAGTTGGGACCCCCGGGATCCCATAGGTGTCATTTCCCCAACAGTATCCTCATTTGAATGATTTGAGTGACTTAATATGGCACATGTTCATGCATGTAGTTCAATCAAAATCAAAACATATCCTCCACGTTATTTATGTTAATGGTGTATCAGATCCTACTCATGCTTGCGTTCAAGGTTGATGAACATCAAGGCATGTTTATGACCGTTGTCGCTCTCTAGTTGGTCGCTCCTCAATCTATTTGCTAGCCTTCACTTGTACTAAGCGGGAATACTCCTTGTGCATCCACTTCCATAAAACCTATGTTGTTCCATATGAGTTCGTCGTATATACCTATATGTGGTATTTACCTGCTATTCCAAGTAAATTTGCTTGTGCCGAACTCTAAACCTTCAAATAAAAATATGTTTTGTAAGCCCGAATTGCTGATGTAGCGACTGGGGCTGTCAGTATCTTCCATGCTAGGTGGGATATTATCACGATGATTTCTTATCCGCTTTTCACTCACGAGAAAATGGCTGGTAATTGGGATGCCCGGTCCTGCAATCAAAATAAAAAAATATAATAATTAAAGAAAGCTACCCCAGGACTGTTGTTGGTATGGATGGGACCTGTGAATTCGGCTAGTCGTGGAGTGTGATTGATGGTGGAGTGTGATTGATGGTAGAGGAGGAGTAAAATCTTTACCATTTTGTTCGGGAACCGCATATAATACATTTAGCATGGAAGATATTGAGAACTCTTGGTTGTTGCGTTGACAATGAAAGCATATCTTTCCAAAGTATATTCATCCCAATTTTAAAAACTTCGAGCTCTAGCACCTCTGCAAATCCCTACTTCCCTCTATGAAGGGCCTATCTATTTACTTTTATTGTTGAGTCATCATCTTCTTATTAAATCACCAGCTAGAGAGCACCACTTTCATTTATATGCTTTGTTTTTAATTGATGTTGATTATGCGTGTGACTAAATCTCTTTTACCATGAAATACAATGTCCAGTCGGTCCGTGATCTTCAGAGGTGCTATACATTTATGTTTTGAGCTCTCAGAAAGGGCTAGAGAGATACCATTATATCATATTGTATCATGATTATTTTGACAAAGTGTTGTCATCTGGGATACATTATTATTTCTCGCTAGTTGATTATGCTACTGATATGAGTAAATGTGAGACCTAAATTTTATTTTGAGTATGGTTAGTTCATAATTTTTGCTAAAAAATTGAACCTTGGCTAGACAAATTTGCAACAACAAGATCAAAAGAGTTTGTAAAAGTTTTTCTTTGTCAGTTTTAGTTTGTCAACTGAATTGCATGAGGACAAGCAATGGGTTAAGCTTGGGGGAGTTGATACATCTCCATCGTATCTACTTTTCCAAACTCTTTTTTCTTTGTTTTGGAGTCTAATTTGCATAATTTGAATGGAACCCGGATTGACGTTGTTTTTAACAGAATTCCCATGGTGTCATCTTTTTGCAGAAATAAAAGTTCTCAAATTGACTTGAAATCTTATAGAGAATTTTTGTGGAATATATAAACAAAATTGGTGGAAAATATACCAGAGCGGGCGGCACCCAGAGTCCACAAGCCCTGCGGGTGCGCCAATCCCCCATGGCGCACCTCCCAGGTTTGTGCCCCCTTGGACCTCCAGCAAGCCTAACTTCAACTCCATATATTCCTATTAGTGGTGAAAAAATCAGAGAGAAGGTTTATCACGTTTTACGATATGGAGCCGCCGTCACCTCCTATTCATCATCGGGAGGGCTGATCTGGAGTCCGTTCGGGGCTTCGGAGAGTGGAATCTGTCGTCGTCGTCATCATCAACCTTCCCCCATCACCAATTTGAAGATGCTCACCGTCCTGCGTGAGTAATTCCATTGTAGGCTTGCTGGATGGTGATGGGCTGGATGAGCTTTGTCATGTAATGAAGTTAGTTTTGTTAGGGCTTGATGCCTAGTATCCACTGTGTTTTGAGATTGATGTTGCTACGACGTTGCTATGCTTAATGCTTGTCAATAGGGCCCGAGTGCCATGATTTCAAATTTGAACCTATTATGTTTTCATTAATATATGTGTGTTCTTGATCCTATCTTGCAATTTATAGTCACCTACTATGTGTTATGATCGGGCAACCCCGAAGCGACAATAATCGAGACCACTCCTGGTGATGACCGTAGTTTGAGGAGTTCATGTATTCATTATGTGTTAATGCTTTGGTCTGGTACTCTATTAAAAGGAGGCCTTAATATCCATTAGTTTCCACTAGGACCCCGCTGCTACGGAGGGTAGGACAAAAGATGTCATGCATGTTCTTTTCCATAAGCACGTATGACTATATTCGGAATACATGCCTATGTTACATTGATGAACTGGAGCTAGTTCTGTGTCACCCTAGGCTATAACTTTTACATGATGAATTGCATCTGACATAATTCCCCATCACCGGTCCAATGCCTACGAGCTTTTCACATATTGCTTGTTGCTTATTTACTTTTCCACTGCTACTATTACAAAAACTACAAAAACACTACCGTTACTTTCATTACTGTTACCACTATCTCCATATTACTTTGCTACTAAACTACCTTGCTACAGATACTAAGTTTCCTGGTGTAGTTGAATTGACAACTCAGCTGCTAATACTTAAGAGTATTCTTTGGCTCCCCTTGTGTCGAATCAATAAATTGGGTTGAATACTCTACCCTCAAAAACTGTTGCGATCCCCTACACTTGTGGGTTATCAAGACTATTTTATGGCGCCGTTGCCGGGGAGCATAGCTCTATTCTTTAAGTCACTTGGGATTTATGTCTATGGATCACTATGAAGAACTTGAAGGACTCAAAAACCAAGATCAATCCCTCAACTACGAGGGGAGGTAAGGAACTGCCATCTAGCTCTGCGCTTGATTCACCATCTGTTATGGGTAAATTTGCGACACCTACTCCTGCTATTGAACCTGATATGTCGGATGTTCTTAATGATGCAACTTTTGCTATGTATGATGAAACTACTTCTATGCCTGATAATATTGTGCCACTAGGTGAATTTCTAGATGAACAAATTGCTAAGGTTAGGGAGAACGCAAATATTGAAACGAATAATATTTATGAAATTGATGATGAAGCTTCTCCCCCTAGATATGAATTGTCTATTGTTCCTGAGGGTTATGTTATGGATGAAGAAACTGCTAGAGTCTTTCTTGCTTGCAAGGATAGATATGATCTTAATAAATTATTAGCTAAGCTAAAAGAAAAGTCCTTGAATGCTAGAATGAAATATGACCCTGCTTTTGCTACTTCACCTATCTTTTTTACCGATAAGAATTATGATTTCTCTGTTGATCCTGAGTTAATTACTTTGGTTGAATCTGATCCTTTACATGGATATGAGTCTGAAACTGTTGTGGCACATCTTACTAAGTTGAATGATATAGCCACCCAGTTTACCAATGATGAAATGATTCGTTATTACTATATCCTACGAGTTTGTGTGTGTGTGTGTGTGGCCGTAGTTTGAGGAGTTTATATATTCACTAAGTGTGAATGCTTTGTTGTGGTCCTATAATAAAAGGAGTCCTTAATATCCCTTAGTTTCCATTAGGACCCCGCTACCATGGGAGGGTAGAACAAGAGATGTCATGTAGGTTCTTTTCCATAAGCACGTATGACTATATATGGAATAAATGCCTACATTACATTGATAAATTGGAGCTAGTTCGTCGTTTCACTAGGTTATAGCTTCTACATGATGAATAGCATCTGACACATAGCCTACGAGTTTGTCATGTATTGATCTTTGCTAAGTTACTTTTGTTGCTACTGAAGTTGCAAGCACTACAAAACTGCTGCTGTTACTTTTGCCACTATTAAAGTTACTATGACACCACTTTACTACTAAATATTTTGCTGCAGATATTAAGTCTTTCAGGTGTTGTCCAATTGACAACTCAATTGCTAATACTCGTGATTATTCTTTGGCTCCCCTTGTGTGGAATCAATATATTTGGGTTGAATACTCTACCCTCGAAAACTATAGCGACCCTTATACTTGTGGTTGAAAGTGTGTTACATCGACTAGAGGGGGGGTGAATAGGCGATTTTTATGAATTCTTCACTGAGGAATTTGCTGTTGAGGAAATTCCTTAGTGAAGAACTACTTGCAGTGGAATAAGTACTCAGAAGTAAACATAGTAGAATACAAGTATGGTCATGATGAAGAAATGAAGACAAACACAGAGTACAGAAAGCGTAAACACGGGATAGCACAGGATGAAGACAAAACAGACTGAAGAAATTGAACTGAGGAAATTGAGAAAGTCTTCAGTCAAAGTCTTCAAACAGATATGAACAAGCACACAACACACATATGAGGAAATGAAAGAGTTGAGGAAATAGAACCAGTAAGCTTGGTGAAGATAATGATTTGTTAGACTAGTTCCAACTGATGTCTCAGTTTTACATCTAGTTAGGGCGGCTAGGTATTTAAACCTGAGGACACATAGTCCCGGACACCCAGTCAAGGACACCCAGACCAAGACACCAAGTCCTCACCATATTCCCCTTGAGCTAACGTCACACAGACCTCGCCCAATTACTCATGGTAAGTCTTCAGGTGACTTTTGAACCTTCACAGACTAGGTCACTCGACAATCCACAATTCCTCTTGGATGCTCTAGACCATGACGCCTAGCCGTCTGGAAGAAGCATAGTCTTGAAAGGTAACAAGCGTCAGATCCACGCAGGATCAATCTCTTCAGTGATGCTCAATCACTTTTGGGTTTGTAGGTGTTTTGGTTTGGTTTTGGGTTTTTCCTCACTTGATGATTTTCGCTCAAAGTCCTCGGAGGATGGGTTGCTCTTATGACAAGTGTCAGTTTCTCTCGGAGTAGCCAACCAGCTAGTGGTTGTAGGGGGCGGCTATTTATAGCCTAGGGAGCAGCTCGACATGATAGGACATAAATGCCCTTTAATGATATGACCGTTAGGTGGGTAAATATTTTTGCACAAATGGCACGTAGCACAACAACGGTCGGAAATTTGAGTATCAAATTCCTTAGGGCTATCATGTTCCTCACTGTGTAGGTAATCCGCACTGGCGAATTCCTAACTCCTCAGTCAGAACAAATTCCTCAGAGACCAGAAGAACTTCGCCTATGTCACTGAAGAATATGACTGAACTGTATGAGATTTCCAAAGGCTTCACTCGAAGGGATTGGTTGGTGTAGGATTTTGAGTTGAGCATAACATGGAAATTTTTCCTTATTATTTCCTCAACCCCCTTTAACAGTACAGTGTTTCCTATGACTCAAGAAAGAGAAAATGAAACTACGAAAACAAAAGTCTTCACGCTTCATGTTCCACAAATGAATACCAAGTCATCAAGGTCACACCAATTTCTTCACTTTCAAAGTCTTTAGAAATCCAAAGTCTTCAGTCGAAGAACTTCATTTTTAGGGGCCGAATTTCTCTAAAAATATCAAACTCCTCAAAGACTTATAGACCTGTGTACACTCACAAACACATTAGTCCCTTAACCTATAAGTCTTCAATACACCAAAATCATTAATGGGCACTAGATGCACTTACAGTGGTTTATCAGTGGGTCGCCGAGATTATGGATCGGGAGACCCACACCCGCCGCTGGCTCTGTAGCTTCCACATGGCCAATCTCGTGGCCATGGAGTACGACCGCTGGCAGGTCCGCTACCATGGCATGGCTGCTAGGCTCAATTTCCCCTTTGGCACACGTTCGGTCGACCTCATTCCACCGGAGCTGGGGTGGTGAGGACGGCTATGGACCGAGAGGACCACGAGGCGAGGGAGAGGCTCAAGGCCTAGGCCGCCGATGAGGCCTACATGAAAGGGCTTTTCTGGCAGCACCCGTAGCTCATGGAGGCGGAGCGAATGATCTTTGCCGCTGTGGAGAGCGCTGAAGTTATCATGCTCTCCTCTGATGAAGAGATCGAAGGCAGCAAGGGCAGCGGTTCGGAGGGCATCAAGGTTGGCAACGAGGACAAGGAGATCAATGTTGATGAGTTGAGGAGTGTCTTCCCCAACAACCCCGACGACAGCACCGGCTCAAACCTGGCTCACTACACACCGTACCTGACGAGGAAGGATTGGCTCGACCTCCACTTCGACCGAAAGTAATTTATATTAGTTTAAATTTATGTTTATGTTTGGTCATGCACAACTGTCTATGTTTATGTTTGAATGCATGATACTTTCATTTGAACCTGCTTTGAACTAGATCAAATAGAAGTTTACTCCGCTAAGTTTAGGGGATCAACTAGAACGGAGAAAAATTGCTAGACTATATATATAGTCCACTGAGGATTTTACTCATTTAACTTTTAAGGGATCAGCTAGAGATGGCCTTATGCCTTGTTTATTTGAGTTATTCACAATGTGATGCTCTATATGTGCAACTATTTACTTTGTAGTTCAATTTCATCAATAATAGTTTCAACAATATCACTATGAATGATGACATTTGGTGGATGTTAATGATGTTGTAGTTAACACGCCTTTTCTTTTTTTAATTATAACTAGTGTACTTTAGACCTACGCAATTCCAGTTTGAGTGACTATATTTTCTTGTTTTCAAATGTTATGCCTGTTGTAGTTAACACACCCTTACACTTCTTGTTGTGCTTAACTGGCATGCATAAACCTGCACGCGGAAGCTATCATTTGGAGATTATGTTGTATACCATAGATATATTTGGTTGATGTTTATCCTGTTGTGCTTAACATGCCTTTAGATGTACTCACACAGGACAATATTGGCAACAATTGTTGTTTTCCACCAAGGTTAGTTTCATCCCATTGCTTACATATACCCACTATTCAGGATATCGGTAGCTGGTACTATATAGCTTGGGCGATGATAAGGGATTAAACTTCGAATAGCACAACTCACTGAATATATCTGTAAACCATTTATCGGTAGGTTAACTAGGCTACATGAAAACATGCTTCATCCTGAATGACTAAATATGCAGTCCTCGTCTACATAGAAACAAGGAAGAGTGTTACCTTAATGTTCTGATGATGTCTAGATATACATGGAAGAGCAGCAGCAACAACAACAACAAAAAAACACAGCAGTAGTTAACTACAGTTAATCGGCTGATATTTCTAACAATGTAACAAACTCCATCTGCAATGGGGCATAAGATGTTAATTCACCCAATATGTGAGTATATTGGATGTAATAAGATCTTATATAATGGGACGGAGGGGGTGTTGTACTACATCATTGTGCAATTGTTGCTTAGCTTCTAATATTAACTGGGTGCTTTTAGGTACATATGTCATTGGTAAAGATCCGCACTTTGACCATTTCTGTGTATGTTGCAATGAGATATTCATGAAACAACATCAAGTGAGGAAACTGATAAATATTGTTCGTGAAATGGGTCAAAATATGTCAATTGAACTAATTTTTTACACTTTATCCTAGTCAATAATGAACTGCAGCATCGTAAGTAAGAACTTCATAGCCTTCTTTATACTGCCTATAACGAGTTATGTTAGATGACAATGTCTGAATATTTTTCCTTTGAAGTGGTTCCCGAAGCAATTACTCAAGATTACCTCTCAAACTACATGATTGGCGGCCGTCCATCACAAGGGGTTGGACTAGAGTCGTGCATGCCTTCTGCATGGTGGAGAGCACAATAGGGGCATTCCGCTTCACCTTGTTCAGCAAACAAAATGTCTTTCGCCTCTTTCTTTACCATCTTTAATAGTACAATGTCGGTGTATTTGGATCGACACCAATGGGATCACAAGAATCCCTACTACGGTTGTCGGGCGCGGGGTTGAGAGAAGAGCGGATCCAATAGTTAGCACACGGTTCCTTTACCCAGGTTCGGGCCGCAAAGATGCGTAAAACCCTACTCCTGCTTTGGTGGATTATATGTTTGTGTTCTTCAGCTAGCTATGGGGCATGAGGAGCTCCAAAAGGCCGAATCGTGAGGAGTTCTAAAAAGCCGAAACCTTCTACTGGTCGCCTCGGGCCTCCTTTTATAGGAAAAAGGGGTTGCCACAGTGGCACACAGGAGGTGGAAAGGGTACAGTGATGCGAGGTTATCCCTCGTATTACAGGACAAGGTGCATTTAATGCAACTTGCTTGGGTGTCCTTGCTTTATCGGGGACGGGGGAGACATCCGTCTTGTCCGTTGCCGCTCCTTCTTGTGTCGACACGCGCCCTGGCCAGCGGTGCCTGAGATGCCATGTAGGCAAGCAGGCAGCTGAGGTGGCGCAATGGTGGGTCTCCACGAAGATCTGTATGTCGCCACGCAGGTGCCTGCCCCGCTGGTTGGGTCGACAGCTGCATGGGGCGGTGCAAGCTTAGCTGGTGTGGGCCTGATGGTGGCCCTGCGGATGTCCTCGGCAAGGGCCTTGCCGGGGCCTCGGCAAGGGTCTTGCCGCAGCGCCTGCTGTCATCCCCGGCAAGGTGCTTCCCGGGGGTCTTGCGGTCCTCCTTGGCTGGGATCCCGCCAAGGGTCGTCGCCTTCTTAGTGCGTGTATCCGATCTTGAATGTCTTCACAAAGATCTGCATGCCACTACGGGGATATCTCCCGAATCCTTGCCACATGGGGGCAGTGGACTCAAGGGTGATCCACTCCGTAGGCGTGGGGCGAATTGCCGCGGCAAGGGTCTTGCCGGGTCTGCTAAAGCCACCCCCGGCAAGGATCTTGCCGGGGGAATCCGCTTCGTCCCTTTGCTCTTTGTGGTCTTGGATTTGGGCTTCAATTCCATCGAGCTTCGGTCTTACCCTAGCTCACCTCCCTTGCTGTGTTTGGTGTGGTGGTGCCCGTGGCTCAGACTTTTCGTGCACAGTCATAGGGGTACAAAAAGTGTACCCCTCTTTTTGTACACCGACAGGAGCCCCCGGGCCTGGGCCACATATAAGTGCGACGCATTGTTGGGCTAGGCCCAGAACGGTGCGCGGGCAGGCGGGATGGTTTTCACCGTGGTAAGATTTTCCGCGAGCTGCACCTCCCACGATCCGCGCGCATGGCGCAGGGTGGAGGGGCGTGCGTGACGTGGGCGGCAGGCGCGGGGCTGTTTCCGCAAGCATGCGTCACGTCGCAATGAAGAGGCGGATTCGCGCCTTCCCCATAATCGGGGTGAGGCGTGGAGACGTGGCCCATTTACTGAATGGGGCAGAGGCGCGGTCCTCAAGGCGTCCAGTCCCCACGATCACGGGGTGGGGATAGGTCGCCTCACCCGTCCCCTCGGTTCTGCACGTCTTCCACGTGCCTCCCATGCGCTTGGGGTGGCAAACGATGGACGCGGGAAACCGGGCCATCGCTGGTTGGGGCGGCGGGTCGGTCCCTGCTCCCTGCGCCTTATGTGCCTTGATTGGCCGAGCGGGGCGGTCGAGCCCCAGCCCCGCCCCTTTATAAAGAGAGGGAGGGGAGGGACGGCGCCCCGCACTCTTCCATATTCTTTCTCCTTCAGCTTCTGCTCCTCTCTTCCGTTCGCCATGGAGAGAGGAAATCCCGGCCCTTCAACGGTGGCGGCGAGGGTCGCCGCTCGACAATGCGTCCCTCCTTCTCCTTCACCCGCGGTGGCAGAGCCGGCCACGAGGGGAAGGGGGAGGGGGCGAGGCCGTGGGCGAGGTCGGGGCGCTCGGTGAAGAGGAGGACGGGGTGGCCCGCCGGCCTCGCTCCCGCCAGCAGCACCTCCTCTAGTGGAGGGCCATATTTGGGATGACCCTTCCGAGTTCTTCGTCAGGTTGCGGCAGTCGCCGCGCCGTCGCCTTCGTCTCCTGACCCCATTTGCGCGGGAGATGGAGCTGGATCTGCCGGAGTCGCTGCGGCTGCACATGAGGGGCTGTGTCGACTTCCCTGCTCCTCATGTGATGTATCTTCGTCAAGGATGGAAGAAGTTTGCTCGTATCCATAGCCTGACGGTTGGGCTCACCCTCCATTTCAAGTTGATGGAGGATGGCCATCTCTCCGTCAAGGTCTTCGGGCTCTTCGGGACTCGTGCAAGGTGCTGCGTGGAGAGCTCCTCCACTGACGAAGACTCCTCCTCGAATGAGGGTGACGAGGAGGACAGCAGCAGCGACGACGAGGGCGGTAGGCGGCGGGATGACAGGTCTGACTAGGTGTCGGGCGCCGCTTCTGGTGTCATCGGCGACCCCATCATCCGCGTCGCTGGCTCCTTGAACTCCTCGGGGTCGTCCCCTTGGCGGCTGGCGTAGGGAGGCTGCGGAAGAGGAAGAGGAAGAGGGCGGGCGGCAAGGTCATCATGTTGGAGTACGCGGGCACCGACGCCTTCGTCGCGTACTGACGTCCTGCCGCCTCGTCTTCGAGCTCTGCTTCCGGTGCCGCCATCACCATCCAGCCTTTGGGCGGCCACCAAGATGTTCTCTTGGTGTCTTCTGCCACTCGTAGCTCGCATAGGCGCTCCTTTTGCCCTTTTCGCCTCCTTGACCTACCTCCTAAGGAGAGGGACAAGAAAGGCATTAAGGGCACCTTATCTATTTTTAGTTTGTAAGCATTCAGGCATCTACTAAATTCAAAACTTGTAATCTCCTTGTTCATGTTTTTCATTCCCTACGGACTGTACCTGAATGGAATGTTTTTAATGAAAAAGGAATGTTTGCCGGGTCATTTGTTCGCAGGTAGAATCCACGACAAGGAATAAATCCGTGATATCCCTAGGATAAACATTTTCTTGCCCGGCAACAGGCCTTGCCATCTCCCTACTTCGCTCGACCTTTCTCACGCCTTTGGCGGAGGCAGGGATGGAGTGGGCTTAGACTCCTCGTTTCATCCTTTCGCTGCCGCGGCTACGACCAAACTTAGTCCTAGGAACGAGTCTTAGGGCCTAGAGTTATGGGAGCACAGTAGCTTAAGGAAAAGAACGAGGTTTCACATAGCATAGTCCATAATGGAATGCATGATAAGGGATGAAGACTTACCTGAAGCTGCAGCTTTGCTCTTGTAGCCCCCGGCAACACTGGCTTGCCGGGGCCTAGGTGCTAGTCTGTTCCTCTTTCTTCCCCCCAAGTGCCTTCGGCAAGGATATCTGTGCGTCCTGTGAACCAAAGGAGATGGAGGAAAGACGAAGAGATGCAATCTCGACCTCTAAGCTAGGGGTTAGCCGCCGCTAAGCACTATGAACCCTAACGAAAGACGAGACTCGACTCAGCATGCATGCTATAACTTAGGGCGCCAGCGCTTCATTTATTTATGCTCAGGGTCTGCGCCTGGCTTTGTACAAAGGTTTACATGCCTTGCCGGCAAGGCTTGTACAAAAGGGTGGCTTGCCGGGGGCCCGGCAAGCCGCGCCTTATGGGTAGAACTTGCGAAGATGCTCAATATTCCATGAATTGCTCACCGGAATAGCATTTTCGGTCTCCATGTGGACTGCGCCAGGCCTGGTGACTCGTACTACCCGATAAGGGCCTTCCCACTTTGGCGTCAACTTGTTTGTATTCTTGGCCGATTGAACGCGCCGAAGAACAAGGTCGCCTTCCTCAAAGCTTTGGGCATGGACCTTACGGCTATGGTAGCGGCGCAAGGCTTGCTGGTAGCGTGCTGCTCTCACAGCCGCCCGAGGACGATCTTCCTCAAGGAGCATTGCGTCGTCTTGCCGCAGTTGCTCTTACTCAAGCTCATCATAAGCGAGCACTCGAGGTGACCCGTATATGAGTTCAGTGGGGAGAACTGCTTCTGCCCCGTATACCAGGGCAAAGGGCATCTGGCCGGTGGCTTGATTTGGCGTCGTTCTGATCGACCAAAGAACCGCCGAAAACTCATCAATCCAGCGCCTTCCACTCTTGTGTAGCCTGTCAAAGGTCTTTGTCCTTAGGCCTTGTAGCACTTCAGCGTTTGCCCTCTGAGCATGACCATTGCTTCGGAGGTGAGCAACGGAAGCGAAACAGACTTTGTTGCCAAGGTCTTGGGTATATTGCATGAAGCTGCGGCTTGTGAACTGCGTGCCGTTGTCGATGATGACCCTGTTGGGTACGCCAAAACGGCACACTATTCCCTTGAAGAACTTGACGGCTGACAAAGTTGTGACCTTCCTCACTGCCTCCATCTCCGGCCACTTTGTGAACTTGTTGATTGCAACGTACAAGTACTCAAAGCCCCCGACAGCGCGGGGGAAAGGGCCCAGTATGTCGAGCCCCCAGACCGAGAAGAGCCATGAGAGAGGAATGGTTTGAAGGGCTTGAGCTGGTTGATGAAGTTTCTTTGAACGAAACTGGCACGCTTCACACCTGGTGACCAGCACCGTCGCATCCTGGAGGGCTGTGGGCCAGAAGAAGCCTTGCCGGAATGCCTTGCCGGCGAGGGCTCTTGACCCTATGTGGGATCCACATATGCCTCCATGTATCTCTACCAACAGCCCCAGTCCTTCCTCTCGAGGGATGCACTTTAATTTCACGCCGTTCGGTCTCTTTTTGTACAGGACGTCATCGATGAACTCGTACATAGCAGACCGACGGGCTACTTTTTCCGCTTCTTCCTGCTCCTCAGGAAGTTCCCCGGTCTGGAAAAATCGGACGGTATGCTGTGCCCACACTGGAGCATGGTGCTCGACAGAGAGGACTAAAGGCATTTCCTCCGCCATGGGAGCGGCTGTCTCGATGGCAAGAGCTTGACGCTCCACCGGAGCTAGCCGTCCGGTGGCGGGCTCAGTGTCTCCGGCAACATCTTTGCCGGCGGCTCCGGGGAGCTCGGCGGGAAAGTACTTGTCGGGTCCTGATTTCCTCCTCTTGTTTTTATCTATTGATGGATCAACGGATCGCTGAGAGAGCTGAAGCACAAAGGTACCTGGTTCCACAGGTAGCTTGAGGGTAGCGCGCTTTGACAGGTAATCGGCGATGTCGTTCTCCGTTCGGGGAACGTGCTCCGCCTGTATACCATCAAAGCGCTCTTCCAGCTTTCTCACTTCATCGACGTAGACCCTCATCAACGGGCTCTGGTAATCTTTGTTGACTTGCTTGACGACAAGCTGCGAATCGCCCCTGACAATGAGTTTCTTGATTCCGAGGTCTGCCGCGATCCTAAGACCAGCAAGCAGCCCCTCATACTCAACAGTATTGTTCGTTGATACCTCCCTTGGGAAGTGCATCTGGACCACGTACTTGAGGTGCTCTCCAGTGGGCGCGACCAGCAGTACGCCAGCCCCAGTGCCCTGTAAAGAGAAAGCTCCATCAAAGTACATGATCCAGTTGCAACTCGCCTCTTTGCCGAGGAGAGCAGTTTCCTGGACTTCTTCATCAGGCGTCGCGGTCCATTCTGCAATGAACTCCGCCAGTACTCGGCTTTGAATCGTCGAGGTACTTTCAAACATGAGGCCAAAGCTGGACAGCTCCAGTGCCCACTCTACAATTCTTCCCGTTGCATCTGGATTGTGCAATATCCGTTGTAGAGGGAGGCGAGTGACGACAGTGATCTCGTGCGCCTGGAAGTAGTGATGCAGCTTCCTCGAGGCCATAAGAAGGCCGAAGAGAAATTTCTGCACACCGGAGTACCTTGATCTAGCCCCCTGCAAGAGGGAGCTAACAAAGTAGACCGGGTGCTGCATCATTTTCTTCCTTGGCTACACTCCAACCGGCCGTGTCGTCTCTGCACCAGTGGCATCAGGCTCTGTCGCTGCTATCACCTCATCATCAATTTCTCTCTGTGCCACTAGTGCGGCGCTGACCACCTGGTTTGTTGCCGCCAAGTATAGCAGCAACGGTTCTTGTGGCCTAGGCGCAACTAGTATTGGCGTGGAAGAAAGATACCTCTTCAAATCTTGTAATGTTGCTTCAGCTTCTGGTGTCCACTCCATCGGGCCTGCCTTTTTCAAAATCTTGAAAAAGGGGAGGGCGCACTCGACAGACTTGGAAATGAATCTGCTCATGGCAGCAACGCAGCCAGCAAGCCGACGCACATCCTTGACCCGTTTGGGTGCTTCAATCTGCTCTATAGCTTTGATCTTGTCCAGATTGGCCTCTATCCCACGCTGCGACACAAAGAACCCGAGAAGCTTGCCGGACGGGACGCCGAAGACGCACTTCTCAGGGTTCAGCTTGAGGTTAATCTTGTGTAGGTTGAGAAATGTTTCTTGTAAATCTTGTATAAGAGTTGCCCTGTTCTTGGTTTTGACAACTATATCATCCATATAAGCCTCCATATTTCTATGGAGCTGGGGTTCAAAACCAATCTAGACTGCCCTTGCGAACGTCGAGCCAGCACTCTTCAACCCGAAAGGCATTCGTACAAAACAGTACGTACCACATGGGGTGATGAATGTTGTCTTCTCTTCGTCTTCTCTTGCCATGAAGATCTGATGGTAGCCGGAGTAGGCATCGAGGAATGACAATAGGTCACACCCAGCCGTGGATTCAACAATCTGGTCGATGCGCGGCAACGGGAAGGGGTCCTTGGGACAAGCTTTATTGATATCTGTGTAATCAGTACACAGCCTCCACTTCCTGTTTGCCTTGCGCACTACCACTGGATTGGCCAACCACGTTGGATGGAGCACTCCTCTTACCAAACCCGCTGCTTCCAATTTCCGGATCTCCTCTGTGATGAACTCCTCTCGTTCCAAAGCTTGCTTCCTGACCTTCTGCTTGACGGGCCGCGCATGAGGACAGACAGCAAGGTGGTGCTCAATCACCTTCCTCGGAATGCCGGGGTTGTTGGATGCTTTCCATGCAAACACGTCGACATTCGCCCGCAGGAAGGTGATGAGCACGTCTTCCTATTTGTCGTCAAGGGTGGAGCTTATGGTGAAAGCCCCTCCCGTGCCGTCCTCCTTGACGGAAACCTTCTTGGTTCCCGGCGGTGTGGCCCTGGACCTCTTGTTTCTGCCGGTGGAGCTCTGTGGCACGTCCTCGACGGCAGCGCGACACTTCGGAGAGGTGCGCTTGCCGGAGTGGGTGTCTGAGGTCTCACCGGTCTTCTTCTTGCTGGTGGAGCTCTCTGGCACGTCCTCGACGGGAGCACAACACTCCGAAGAGGTGCGCTTGCCGGAGTGTGTGCCCGAGGTCTCACTGGTCTTCTTCTTCTTCCCTCCCGGGGCTCCAGCGGCAGGAGCAAGTGCCCTCGTGGCGGCAGCCACTACAACCGCTTGCTAGTATAGTTGGTCAGCGCAAATCAGCGCATCTTTCTTATCGGAGGGGATGGTGATGATCGTCACAGGTCTTGGCATCTTCAGGGTGTTGTAGGCGTAGTGTGACGCTGCCATGAACTTGGCCAGCGCTGGGCGACCAAGGATCCCGTTGTAAGGCAAGGGGATCTTGGCAACATCGAGCACGATCCTCTCCATCATGTAGTTCAGATCACTTCCAAAAGTCACGGGCAGCGTGAACTTCCCCTTTGGTTGACTTCTTCCTGGGTTGACCCCCTGAAACGTGCCTGTTTCTTCGAGGTCTCCGTCAGGAATCTGCAGCTTCTCGACCACGGTAGGCGAGATTAAGTTCAGGCCGGCCCCGCCATCGACTAGCATCTTTGTCACCTTTAGGTTGCGTATCGTTGGTGAAACCAATAATGGCAAGCACCCAACCGCAGTAGTGCGATCAGGGTGATCCTCAGCATAAAAAATGATAGGCATGCCGGACCATTTCAATGGCTTTTGGGCACCAGACGACGGCTCTGCCGCCGTCATCTCACGCGCCCACTGTTTAAGCTCGCGGTGAGAAGTATGCAGCGAGGCGCCGGACTCGTCGTCCCCTCGTGATCGTCGTCTTCTGGCCTTCTGTCATGGACCCGGGCGGGCCTCTCCTGCTGTTTATCCTTGCCACGACGGCGTGCTTGGCCGTCACGCTACTTGCCGGACCCCTCAGCACCGTCCTGGCCCTTCTCCTTGTCCCGCCTCTCGTATTCAGCCCTTTGCTTCTCAGCGAGGAGCTCAACTTGGTGGCAGTCCTGGAGATCATGGCCTTTGGTGCGATGGATCTTGCAGTACCGCTTGCCGGAGTTTTCTGGCTTCTCGGTAGCCGCCAAGGCCCGGCGGGCGACACACCCAGCAATTTCCTTGCCGGGGTCAACCGCCCTGGTTTTCTTGGCGGAGTCGGCGTCACCAGATCCCTCGATGGCAAGCACGGCTTTACCCTTGTGCTTCCTATTGCGGTGCCAGCCCTTCTTCGCCGTGGCGGTAGTATCCTCATTTGAAGAGTCGGTTTCCGCGCCAGCGTCTTTGCCGGGGTACTTCCTTCCCTCTTCAGCCCGGGCACATCTGTCAGCAAGAACATAGATTTCCGCCACATCTTTCACCTTGGTCATCGACAGTTCTTCACGCATCTTGCCGTTACGCACGTTCTGATGGAACGCACTGATGATGGCGGCAGGGTGAACATCAGGGATGTTGTACTGCACCCGGCTGAACCTCTGTATATACTTGCGCAGACTCTCGCCTTCCTTCTGGGGTATGGTGTGCAGGTCGCTCGCTTGGCCATGGGCTTGGTGACCTCCAGTAAAGGCGCCAACAAACTCATGGCAAAGTCCGACCAGGAGGAAATAGAGTCTATCAGCAAGTGCATCAACCACGACATGGCGTAAGGTTTAAGAGCCAACGGAAAGTAATTCGCAAGCACCTTATCGTCGCGAGCTCCGGCAGCTTGCATCGCGATGGTGTAGATGCTGAGGAACTCCGACGGGTGGGTCTTGCCGTTGTACTTCTCGCCAACGTCAGGCTTGAAGGTGCGGTGAGAGGGCCACTGGAACTGCCGTAGCTCACGGGTAAAAGTCGGACAACCTACCTCGTAAGGTATACCTCCAGGGCTCTCCGACGCTGGGCGGTCCACAGCAGGCCCCACTCGCTTGTCTGACTGGTGGCGCGCTCCGCGCCGGCGCTCGATGGTGGTTCGAGCGTCTTCATGAGCTCGCTCCTGAAGAACTTGACGCTGGTCGCCGTGGGTCCGTGTTTCGGACGACGCTATGGAGATGGCGTCGCCCGCGATGTCCCGACGAGTCGACACACATGGTAACGGGCGAGGAGGAGGCAAATGCACCGTAGCCACGGCCCTACCGGCCCTCCCGCCACCAGTGCGTGGGACTCCATCGGAGCGTCGACCTAGGAGCTCCGCTGGATTTGGTTCATCCTTGTTGGCGACTGCGACAAGGCTTCGGATGGTGGCTCTCCATTCGTCGAGTTTACCCGTAACAGGAGGAAAGTCGAGGAGCAACTGCGCACGCGCCAGGGCTTCGACTGGGGTTAACGGTAGCGAAACCTGCACAGATCCCGACGTGCTTCGACCCCTGACCATGTCAGGAGGAGCCCCATCACGACCCCGCACTCGCATGCCATCTCCACCAGTGCTTCGGCGGGCGGGCAGGCCTTCTACGTCCCGGGAGTGGCGCTCGGGGCTCTTCCCATGGCGACGCCCGGGATCTTCGGCATGGTGACGCCGTTCGTCACGCGCTGCTAGAGAGGAGCGCGCTGTTGGCGCCGGCGTGGGAGTTCTGGAGGCCCTTGCGTCACCTTCGGGTGATGCGACAGCGACCCTGGATGGCCCCGCGCCACTCGCGGAGCGCCTGGCTCCATCTTTGGAACTGGCATGTGTGGCCCGTTACCAGGCGCACACACATCGCCACCTCCCAAACTCCGGCTGCTGGGACGGCGTTGGTGTTCGCGAGCAGCGCCCCGGGTCCTTTCCGCGACCGGTCCGCTGCTCGCCCGCGTCGGGACGGGCTGTCCGGCTTCCGACTGGCCAACCGCCACCGTCGTCTTCTTCTTGGGCGACATGATGATGAAGAAGCGTCGAACTGACTGCTAAAGCCGATTCTCACAACTGCGCCCCGTACCTGGCGCGCCAAAGATGTCGGTGTATTTGGATCAACACCTATGGGATCACAAGAATCCCTACTATGGTTGTCGGGCGCGGGGTTGAGAGAAGAGCGGATCCAACAGTTAGCACACAGTTCCTTTACCCATGTTCGGGCCGCAAAGATGCGTAAAACCCTACTCCTGCTTTGGTGGATTATATGTTTGTGTTCTTCACCTAGATATGGGGCATGAGGAGCTCCAAAAGGCCGAATCGTGAGGAGTTCTAAAAAGCCGAATCCTTCTCCTGGTCGCCTTGGGCCTCCTTTTATAGGAAAAAGGGGTTGCCACAATGGCACACGGGAGGTGGAAAGGGTACAGTGATGTGAGGTTATCCCTCGTATTACAGGACAAGGTGTATTTAATGCACCTTGCTTAGGTGTCCCTTGCTTTATCAGGGATAGGGGAGACATCCGTCTTGTCCGTCGCCGCTCCTTCTTGTGTCTACACGCGCCCTGGCCAGCGGTGCCTGAGATGCCATGTAGGCAGGAGGGCAGCTGAGGTGGCGCAATGGTGGGTCTCCACGAAGATCTGAATGTCGCCACGCAGGTGCCTGCCCAGCTGGTTGGGTCGGTAGCTGCATGGGGCGGTGGAAGCTTAGCTGGCGTGGGCCTGATGGTGGCCCTGCGAATGTCCTCGGCAAGGGTCTTGCCGCAGCGCCTACTGTCATCCCTGGCAAGGTGCTTGCCGGGGGTCTTGTGGTCCTCCTTGGCTGGGATCCCGCCAAGGGTCGTCGTCTTCTTAGTGCGTTTATCCGATCTTGAATGTCTTCACAAAGATCTGCATGCCACTACGGGGATATCTCCCAAATCCTTGCCCCATGGGAGCAGTGGACTCAAGGGTGATTCGCTCCGTAGGCGTGGGGTGAATTGCCATGGCAAGGGTCTTGCCGGGGCTGCTAAAGCCGCCCCCGGCAAGGATCTTGCCGCGGGAATCTGCTTCGTCCCTTTGCTCTTTGTGGCCTTGGCTTTGGGTTTCAATTCCATCGAGCTTCGGTCTTACCCTGGCTCACCTCCTTTGCCTTGCTTGGTGTGGTGGTGCCCGTGGCTAAGACTGCTCGTGCACTGTCATAGGGGTACAAAAAGTGTACCCCTCTTTTTGTACACCGACATACAAGTATACAACCCTGGTTCATCGTTCCTTATTTGGTGCTTATGTAATTATTTTTAATGTAATTCTTAAACATATGTAACTGTGAATGGAATAATGCATTGGTTGTTGAACCTTATGGATATGAATGAAGTTATAGCCCACTTTAAAATTAAAGTTTGGTACAAATTTAAATAGCGGCAATTAAATTTGGGTGAAAATACGCTCTGCAGGTTATTACGGCGCACATCGTCTAGAAAGCACAATGTGTGTGATATACATAATAATCCAACACGGTTCACGAAGAGGAAATGTGTGTAATCATGCACACAGTTGTCATTTGCAAAGTGTGTGTGATGTCAGACAATATCACAAATGGTGTGTGAAAACTAAATGTTTGTGATAGTCGCCTCACTACAAAAAAGACACATCCATGACATTTTCGTCCGAAATTTTTTTTTTCATGCTTATGACACTTCTATGACGATAATTGTGACAAAACCAAGTATCATCATAGATGTGGTGGGCTCCTACTTCTATGACAAAAATACATGACAGAAAATGGGCTTTTCATCCTGGGTGGGCCGGAGACACACATGCATGACATTATTTGGGCCGTCCATGACAGAAAAAACATGGTCGAACTGAGGGTGGGGAAGATTTCTGGGACTTCCCGGTTACGGTGGGTGGTCGGGGCGGAGAGATGCACGGAGGTTTGTGCGTTTCTCTCATATACGTACGCAAGTTTGTGCAAGGCATTGGAATCTGAGTGAGGAGTTGGCTTACTGAACCCGAGCGAGTGCACTAGCTACATTAGTGAACCCGAGCGATCAATCCCTTGGTTGTTAACTAAACCCGAGCGATTCCTTCGCTAGTGCTGCTAACTAAACCCGAGTGATCGATCGATCACTGCTGCTGCTTACTGAAGCCGATCGGACCTACTGCATCCTGATGAAAAGTGAATGTGGGGGTTGGTTGAACGAGTCGAGACATGGTTGGGGTTGGATGAATAGTTCCCGGTGGGGGTTGGATGAACAGGACCCCATGGTAGTAGACGGTTGCCACTAGATGAACAGGACCCCAGAGGAGGCCTCCATAGCCGAGCTGGTTTAGGGTGGATGAACATGACCCCGTGGAGGGCTGGTTGAACAATAGCCGAGGGAGGTTGGATGAACAGTAGCCCGTGGATGAAAAATAGCTGGTGGAGGTAGGAGGAAGATGTTGTGCGTGAACAGTACATGTGGAGGCTAGAGGAAGTTGACGGTGGGTAAATAGTAGCCCATGGTGTCTAGTTTTGATGTACGCCACACCCCTCCCGGTGAATAGGACACCGTTTCGACCGTAACGCTTCAAGACGAGTCCATTTCCTCCATTTTGCGGTACGCCTGACCCCTCGCAATGAATAGGATCCTATTTCTACCGTAGCGGGTCGACCTGAAGGTCGTTTCCTTTGTTTTGCAGTACGCCAGACCCTTCCCGATGAACAGGACCCTGTTTCGACTGTACGCACTCGAGTAGAAGGCTTTTTCCCTCTGTTTTGCGGTACGACACATGCCGTCTTGGCTGTTCCATCCAAGACGATTGGCTCCCGGTGAACAAGACGCGTTTTGTTGCCTCCCCATGAACACGATGATGTTTCTCCGTTCTGACCCTGTCGGTTGGCTACCGATGAACACAACGCCGTTGCTGCCGTCCGCTGCCTCTCCATGTACACTAGCCCTGGCCGTACGTATGCGCGAGTACGAGTTCGAGATCCCGCCTGTATGTATGTACGTGGATGTATTTTTTCCACGTGGTTATACGTACGTGTACATGGTTTGGATGGGAGTACCTGAACCGCTACATCAGGGGATCTACTATGAGACGTGCTGCTACTTGCTCGGACACGGTTTATCATTGCAGAGAGACCCATCGACCAGTATGTACGTACACGTTCGCGACCAGACAGACAACGCTAGGTACGCTTCGACCGGATGGATTCCAACTGTCAGGGGGATAAGGATGCACTTCTTTCCGAGCAAAGATATAGATTGTGGGTCCCAACTGTTAGCGGGAGGAATCATTTTTATTCTACGAGTAATAAGGAGGCACTTCCTTATGTTCGAAGATGTAGCTGGTGGGTCCAGCTGTCAACCTCACCCCCTAAATTCCACTTCCGATGGAAGTCGTTTGTTGACGACTTTGAACATGCCGCGCCGAGAGCAGCAGGGAAGTGGACGACGGCGAGGCCTAGGAAGGGAACAACGCGGAGCCGGGGAAGATGCGGCTGTGGATGCCCACGTGGTGGGGAGTACTTGGGTTGACTGCTACGGATGAGGTATGAGGCTGCCGTCGCTGGAGAATAACATGAGGTGTGGGTGAGTAGAGGGATGGCATGGCCAGTGGTGGCAGCACAGTCGGCCATGGGAGGGAGGAGAAGGCGGTCCCGCCGGTGCTGGTTTCGGTGGCTGGAGCAAGAAGATCAGAGATTGAAGAAGTTGCCTAGCTCTTGGATGTTAATCCAATCGTCATTGTTGCTAGAATTATTAGTTGACTAGGTTAACAAAGCCCTACGTATGTGTCAACTTAGTAGGCCCACAAGTCAGTATCCGAATCAGGTGGGTCCGAGGTAGAAGGGGGGGTCATTTTTCTTATGATTCATAAGGAGGCACATCCTTCCGTGTGAAGATGTAGGTCGTGGGTCCCAGCTGTCATCGGGAAGAAACTTTTTATTCGCATAATAAGATGGAACTTATTTGCATGCGAAGATTGTAGCTAGTGGGTCCAACCCATCAGGGGGAGGAATCATTTATTCCTCATAATAAGGAGGCACTAGCTTGCGCGCGAAGATGTAGCTGGTGGTTCTCAACTGTCAGCCTCTCGACGTACTCCATGTTGGCTCTCGTTGTTGACCACACATCATCGTGCAGACCACGGTGGTTGACGATGGTGGGGCCTAAGATGGGAATGGTCTGGAGTTGTGGAAATAGGGGCACTGGAGTCAATGGCGGAGGGCAGTACGAGGGACTGGTTCGGCTGCGGGGTGAGGTTTCCATCACCAGAGAATAACCGAAGGTGTGGTTGAGTACAGGTATAACCTGGATACTGTTGGGAGTAGGGTGGGGCGGCGAGGCCGGCGCGGTAGCACAGCCGGCCATGGGAGGCAAATTCAGGTGCACCAGCGGGCGATGGTTTTGGCGGCTGGAGCAAGAGCAACTAGATCAGATATTGAAGAAGCAGGATCACCGTTGGGTGTCAATCCGATGACTACAGATGTAAAAAAATGGCTCTTTGTATTAGACCATTAAATCGTTTTGTTCACTAAATGGACAATACCTTGCGTAGGCTTCGTCCTAGTCGGCCAACAAAGTCAGCTTCGAAAGCTATGGCGGAATGCGACCCATTTATTTTGGTTTTACAGCCCTTTTCATTTTGTTTCCCAATACACCTATTTCTTGGGCTTTGACTCAAAAAATAATGTATTTCCTGGGGTGGGTGAAAATAATAATAGCCAATTTAGTATTTATGATAATTTACAGCGCATTTGATTATTTATTCGAGTACACCTATTTGATGGGATGGGTGAAAAAATAATATTGCGTACATACAACCCACTTATTATTTCTCATACTTTACAACCCATTTAATTTTAGAAGAAATCAACCCATTTTCTGGGATGGGTGAAAAAACAATGATGGTCCTTACTGATTACTATTGAGATAGGGTTATTATTAAAAAACTTAACGTTTGCTTGGTAATCTTATTGTATAAAAAGTGAATTAAGTTGTGCATTTTATTAAAAGAAATATAGGCTAGGTTGCGCTTATTTCAAGATCTTGTTTACAATTGTCCACCAAGTTGGATTGTTGATGTTCAATGAAAAAAGCATGTGTTGTACCATACAAATTTACATAGCTCCCAGCCCACATTCAACGACACTTGAAAAGGCCCAAACAAGGCTTGTGTACAACTTTTTGAAGTCACTCAGCTCAATTTATAAATTAAGACAAAAGTTAGAGTACAGTGGAACCTAATTAAAAGCTGTCACGAGTCAAGCTTGAGTCACGAGCGAAGAAATAATTCAACGGGTCCCACTTGTGTGTGTGTGTGTGAGAGAGAGAGATATAGAGATTTAGAGAGATGGAGAGACATATAGAGAGTGAGAGAGAGAGACCCATCGGTTGATGCTCATGAATATATATTTCAGCCATATGCATTCTTGATGCTCGCTAAAAACTTATATAGTTGACACAATCATATACAACATCATAGCACACTGAACTTGCATACAAAAATTCCACGCATGCGGCACAATCAAGGTGGAAGCAGTGTGTCGCCATGGCTAGGGATATGTTGAAACAAACAAACTAATCCATAACCATTCATCGTCTTTATCAATGACGGGTGCTTCCTTGCTACTTCCCGTGTTTGCGTTGGTAGTTCCATTGAAGAAGAAAGGGAGATGCAGCAAAGTGAAGTAAGTATTACCATCAGTTTTGACTTCCAAGGTATCAATCCAGTTGGAGATTACACACAAGTCGCCAACATACCTACACAAACAATCAAACAACTTGCACCCAATGCTATAAACGGGTTGTCAATCCCTTATAGGTTATTTGCAGAAGTGAGATCTGACATTGATAGATGAACAAGTAAAGTAAATAATTTTGGGCTTTTCGGTTTAAAGATTGAAAAGTAAAAGATTTCAAAATAGTAGATCTAAAACTTATAAGATGTAAAATAGACACGTGGGCCATAGGCTTCACTAGAGGCTTCTCTCATGATAGCAAATATTACGATGGGTGAACAAATTACTGTCAAGCAATTGATAGAAAAGCGAATAATTATGAAGACATCTAAGGCAATGATTATGAATAAAGGCATCATGTCCGAGACAAGTAGACCGACTCCTGCTTACATCTACAACTATTACTCCACACACCGGCCGCTATCCAGCATGCATCTAGAGTATTAAGTTCATAAGATCTAAGTAACGCCTTAGGCAAGATGACATGATGTGGAGGAATTATCTCAAGAAATATTATGAAACCCCATCTTTTTATCCTCGATGTCAACAATACAATACGTGTAATGTCCCCTACTATCACTGGGATTAAGCACCGCAACATTTAACAAAAAGCAAAGCACTTCTCCTATTGCAAAAAATATCAATCAAGTTGGCCAAAAAAACCGATAGTTTGAATAGAATTACTAAGATATTAGATCATGCATATAAGAGTACAGAAAAGACTCAAATAATATTCATAGATAATCTGATCATAAACCCACAACGGATAGATCTCCAAGAACAAGGACAAGAAGATGGTATTGAGGATCTAAGAGAGAGAAGAAGCCATCTAGCTACTAGCTATGGACCGGTAGGTCTGTAGTGAACTACTTACGCTTCATCGGAAGGGCAATAGGGTTGATGTATATGCCCTCCGTGGTTGATTCCCCCTCCGGCAGAGAACTGAAAAAGGCCTCCAGATGGGATCTCACGAGAACAGAAGGTTACGGTGGCGGAAAAATGGTTTCGATAGATGTTCTAATGTATCTAGAATATATGAGAATATATAGGCTGATGAAATAGGTCGGTGGACGCTCGAGGGGCCCACAAGGGTGGGGTCGCGCCCTACCCCCCAGGTCGCGCCCACTGTCCTTGTGGCCGCCTTGCAGCTCCCCTAACATGCACTCTAAGTCATCTGATTTCTTCTGGTCCAAGAAAAATCCTCGTGAAGTTTTGTTCCGTTCGGACTCCGTTTGATATTCCTTTTCTGCGAAACTCAAAAACAAGGAAAAAGCATAAACTCGCACTAGGCTCGGGGTTAATAGGTTAGTCCCAAAAATCATATTAAAATGCATATAAATGCATATAAAACATCCAAGATAGATAATATAATAGCATGGAACAGTCAAAAATTATAGATACATTGGAGACGTATCAAGCATCCCCAAGCTTAATTCATGCTTGTCCTCGAGTAGGTAAATGATAAAAACAGAATTTTTGATGTGGAATGCTACCCAACATATTTATTAATGCAATATTCTTTATTGTGGCATGAATGTTCAGATCCATAAGACTCAAAATAGAAGTTTATCAATACCAAAATAATAATACTTTAATCATGATAAAAGCAATATATAAAGCTTCAAAAATAACATGGCTAAAGAACGTTATCCCTACAAATCATATAGTCCTTAGGCTCCCTTTTCTTAACACAAAAGACCCCTCATGCCCGTCCGGGAGTCATCCGAGCAATTGCTTTCATACTCTACTTTTTCAATACCTTTTTCAACTCTTCATGCAATATATGAGCGCGAGCCATGGACATAGCACTATGGGTGGAATGGAGGTGGTGATAGACAAAAGTTGCGAGAAAGTCTCACATCAACTAGGCAAATCAGTGGACTATGGAGATGTTCATCAATCGATATCAGTGTCAGTGAGTAGGGATTGCCATGTAACGGATGCACTAGAGCTATAAGTGTATGAATGCTTAAAAAGACAACTAGTGGGTGTGCATCAACTGGCTTGCTCATGAAGACCTCGGGCATTTGAGGAAGCCCATCGTTGGAAAATACAAGCCAAGTTCTATAATGAAAAATGCCCACTAGTGATACATGAAAGTGACAACATAGTAGACTCTCTATCATGAAGAAAATGGTACTACTTTGAAGCACAAGTGTGGAAAAAGATAGTAACATTGTCCCTTCTCTCTTTGTCTCTCATTTTTTTGGTGGGCTTCTTTGGCCTCTTTTGTTTATTTGGGCTTCATTGGCCTGTTTTATTTTTGATAACCTCACATGGGGCAATGTTCTAAAAGTGATGATCATCACACTTTTATTTACTTACAACTCAATATTACAACTCGATGCTTAGAACAAGGATATGACTCTATATGGCCTCCGACAGTGTACCGGGATGTGCAATAACCAAGAGTGACATGTATGAAAAATATGAACGGTGGCTTTGCCACAAATACTATGTCAACTACATGATCGTGCAAAGCAATATGACAATGATGAAGCGTGTCATAATAAAAGGAACGATGGAGTTACATGGCAATATATCTCGTAATGGCTATGGAAATGCCATAATAGGTAGGCATGGTGGCTGTTTTGAGGAAGGTATAAGGAGGGTTTATGCACCAGCGAAAAGTTGCGCGACACTAGAGTGGCCAGCAATGTGGAAGGGTGAGGGTGCGCATAATCCATGGACTCACATTAGTCATAAAGAACTCACATACTTATTCCAAAAAATCTACTTAGCCTTCAAAGAAAAGCACTACGATGCATGCCCCTAGGGGGAAGGTTGGTAGGAGTTAACCATCGTGCGCCCCTGGCCTTTTCACAAAGAGGAAACAATCAAGATACAATGTTCACCAGTTTGGTTACATAGGCCATACGTTCATGCTTCGGGAATCACAAACCTTAACACAATTATTTCTTTAACCTCACAAACTACCTCTATCATGAATCTAATATTACCATCTTAACATCTCAATACAATTACAAGGAGTCAAACTTCACATAATTATTAATGCTCTATATATGAAAGTTTTTATTATATCTCCTTTGGATATCTAACATATTAGGACTAATTTCATAACCAAGCAAATTACCATGTTGTTCTTAAGAACTATCAAAATAATATAAGTGAAGCAAGAGAGCTCAACAATTTCTACAAAATAAAACCACCGCCATGCTCTAAAAAGATATAGCTGAAGCACTAGAGCTAAATTGCCTAGCTTAAAACATATTAGTGAAGCACAAAGAGTATTCTAATAAATCACGATTGAAGCGTGTCCCTCTAAAAAGGTGTGTATAGCAAGGATGATTGTGACAAACTAAAAAGAAAAGACTCATATCATACAAGGTGCTCCAAGCAAAACACATATCATGTAGTGAATAAAAATATAGCCTCAAGTAAAGTTACTGATGGATGAAGACGAAAGTGGGGATGCATTCCCGGGGCATCCCCAAGCTTAGACTCTTGTCCGTCCTTGAATTTCATCTTGGGGTGCCTTGGTAATCCCGAAGCTGAGGCTTTTGCAACTCTTTATTCCATAGTCCATCAAATCCTTACCCAAAACTTGAAACTTCACAACACAAAACTCAACAGAAAATATCATGAGCTCCGTTAGTAAACAAAACAAGTACCACTCAAGGTACTGTTGTGATATTATTATAATTTTATATTGGTGTAATATCTACTGTATTCCAACTTCTCCATGGTTCATACCCCCCGATACTAGCCATAGATGCATCAAAATAAGCAAACAACACATAAAAAACAGAATCTATCAAAACAGAACAGTCTGTAGCAATCTGTAAACTTTGCATACTTATGTAACTCTAAAAATTCTGAAACAATTGTAAGATGTGGGGAATTTGTATATTAATTTTGTGTAGAAATTTCAGAAGGTTTCGACGTTCCAATTAATTACTGAATTTTCTGCACTGGGCGCAAAAGTTTCAGTTTTTCAGCAAAATCAAATCAACGATCACCGTAAGCCATCACAAAGGTCTTACTTGGATCAAACACTAATTAAAACACCAAAACACAATTACTACAGAAGTAATAATGTGTAAATCATGAAAAACATAACCAAAAAGTAAAAATCACAAATAAAATTGGGTTTCCTCCCAACAAGCGGTACTGTTTAACTCCCTAAGCTAGGCATAAAACACGAATAGATCTGGGTATTATCATCTTTGGTATGCAATCCATAGGTAGCTCTCATAATGCATTCATAAGGAAATTTTATTTTATTTCTTGGAATGTGGTCCTCACCCTTCCTTAATGGAAATTTAAATCTAATGTTTTCTTCTTTCATATCAATTATTGCACCAACCGTTCTAAGGAATGGTCTACCAAGAATAATAAGGCATGTAGTATTGCAATCTATATCAAGAACAGTGAAATCTACGGGCACATAATTCCTCTTTTCAATAATAAGAACATCATCAATCCTTCCCATTGGTTTCCTAATAGTGGGATCTGCAAGATGCAAATTTGAAGAACACTCATCAATATCACGGAAACCAAGCACATCACATAAAGTTTTTTAAATTGTAGAAACTCTAGCACCCAAATCACACAAGGCATGGCATTCATAATATTTAATCTTGATCTTAATATTTGGTTCCCAATCATCATAAAGTTCTCTAGGAATAGAAACTTATAATTCAAGCTTTTCTTCAAAAGATTGCATCATAGCATCAATGATATGTTTAGTGAAAGCTTTATTTTGATTATATGCATGAGGAGAATGCAAAAAGATTTCAACAAGGAAATATATTCTATTAAATAAAAAAATTCATAATTAAATTCGTTGAGATCCAATCTAGGAGGTTCATCGCTACTTATGGTTTTGACTTCATTTATCCCTCTTTTATCAATTTTTGCTTCAAGATCTAAAAACTCTGAATCATTGGGACGCCTCTTAACTAAAGTAGACTCATCTCTAGCCCCATGTTTATAAAGATTTATTTTGGAAAACAAAGATTCAATAGGAGTCACATCAATCACTTTAAGATCTTCATCATTATTTCCACGAGAACTAGAAGAACATGTTTTTATAAACCATTCTTTTTTTAACACGCATCTTAGCGGTTCTTTCTTTGCACTCATCAATGGAAATTCTCATAGCTTTGAGAGACTCATTGATATCATGCTTGGGTGGAATTGATTGAATCTTCAAACAACAAAGATCAAGAGAAATTATATCCACACTCCTAGCCAAATCATAAATCTTCAGCAATTTCTCTTCAATCATAACATTAAAATTCTTTTGAGAACTCAGAAATTCATTAACACTATTCTCAAAATCAGATGGCATCTTATTATAATTTCCATAAGAATTGTTGTAGCAATTACAATAATTATTATAGAATTACTAGGAAAAGGCCTAGGATTAAAATTTCCTCTATAAGCATTGTTACCAAAATTGTTCCGACCAACAAAATTCACATCCATAGATTCATTATTATTCTCAGTCGAAGTGGACAAGGGCATATCATTAGGATCAATATTACTACCATTGCTAGCAAATAATTTTATAAGTTCATCCATCTTTCCACTCAAAACATTAATCTCTTCAATAGTATGGACTTTTTTTACTAGTGGAAGATCTTTTAGTATGGCATTGAGAATAATTAATCATAATATTATCTAGGTGTTTAGTAGCTACCCCTAAAGTGATTTCCATGAAAGCACCTCCCGCGGCCGAATCTAAAAGATTTCTAGAAGCAAAGTTCAATCTGGCATAAATTTTGTGTATAATTATCACTCAATTCAAACCATGTGTAGGACAATTTCTTATCATAAGTTTCATCCTCTCCCAAGATTGTGCAACATGCTTATGATCAAGTAGTTTAAAATTCATAATATCATTCCTAAGGGAGATGATCTTAGTGGGAGCAAAATACTTGGCAATAAAAGAATTTTTGCACTTATTCCATGAATCAATAGTATTTTTAAGCAAATATGAAAACCAAGTTTTAGCCTGATCTCGTAATGAAAACAGGAATAGCTTTAATTTAACAAGATCATTATCCACATCCCTTTTCTTTTGTATATCACACAAATCAACAAAATTATTCAGATGTGAAGCAACATCTTCACTAGGATGGCCAAAAAATTGATCTTTCATGACTAGATTCAATAAAGCAGCATTGATTTCACAAGATTCTGCATTAGTAGCTGGAGCAACCGGAGTACTAATGAAATTATTATTATTGGTATTGGAGAAATCACATAATTTGGTATTTTCTTGCGCCATCATGACAAAGCAAGCTGTAACATCCCAAATTTTCAATTTGGAATGTTATACATAGATCATATCTGCATTGCATGCTTTTTGCATTTTTGTTTGTGGCTTTCCTCAAAATTCTAAGCAACTCAAGGACCTACGGAGAGAGTTGGGAATTTTACCGTTTTCGTATTTGAGTTCACTCGAATACCGGTACGAGGACAGTGTGATTCTAATTATTTTTCTCTCCTAAAAATATTTCTAAATACAAAATATGAGCGGAGATAATATGACTTCTCCAAAATAATAGAAATATTGGAGGAAAAATATTAAAATCACTTTTGGTATTTTTCTGGATTTATTCGCGGATTTATTTGCATAGGAAAAATACGCGTTTTTCAAAATTGCATTTAGGTCCGGGAAAAATGTTCACATTGTCCTAAATATTATGAGAGGACGTCGAAAATTTATTTCGGGAATTTTGGAGTCACTTTCGAAAATTTATTGCATTTAGAGGACGTCGAAAAGTTTTTCTACGCCGGGACTCTTTTAGAAAGAAAAAAAAACAGAAACCGACTTAGACTCGTGAAGGACCACGACTTTGGGCTTTATATAGCGCCAGAGCCGGACCGATTCGCTCAGCCCACCAGCGCCGAACACTAGCCACCGAGCCGCCGCCTCGCCATCCCGCCGTCGCCGCGCCATCGCCCGTCGCCACCCGCCGCACCGCCCCGCCGCCAGCGCCGTGCCGCCGCCGCAGCCGCCAGCCGCCGCACCGCCCCGCCGTCCGCGTGCCGCCGTGCCACCGCCCGCCAGAGCACCGCCGCCCCGGCCCACCGGAGATCCCGCCGGAGTTGTTAGAGAGAGGTAGTTTTGTTTTAACCGAGCGGTTTTTTTAGAAAACCTAGATTTGTTTTTTTAATAGATCGGTTCGGTATATTTTTTCGGTTTAGCTATTTAGCGGACGTTCATCCGTACATTCGTTTTAACGAACGATTTTCGTTAGTTAACCGCAGACAGCGAACGTTCGTTCGTTAGCCTGTTCGTCGTTTTTCTTTTCCGGGGTATTTATCCGCGATTAATCCAACCGCGATTTCTACCCTGATCTTGTTTTTCGTTTTTCTTTTCGCTCGAGAGTCGGAATAAGGTGATTCAAAATCCCAGATCTTCGTCTCGAAGCCCTCTTTATGTTTAATCAATTGGAACAAGATTTTGGCTACTGTAAAATTTGACTTTAGGCCAACTAGTAATTCGGAGATCGTTTCTTTTGCAGTTTGAGTTTCGTTGCTTCTTTCGAGTTGATTCTTTTTGCAAACCGGAGTTCTTAAGTTGAACTTTCTAGTCAGATCTCTTATTTGAGTTTTACCCGTGCATTAGTTTAGTACTTATTGTAAGCTTGTTTGTTTGATTGCGATAGAGTACCCGGAGTGCGCCGCTTGCTACTTTGAGTCTCTAGGTTTTGCGGATCATCAGCAAGGCAAGTAACACTTTGATCATGCTTTCCAATTACCCAGTTTTCATTGCATTAGTCAAACCCTCACACATTGCATGAGTAGGATCAATTAACTTGTGGAATTGGGAAGTAGATTGAGGTAGTACCTATTACCTGCATTACAGTCAAACCTTTGGGAGTTACTTCTACGTTTGCTGCTAGGACATGCTATGCTCGTAGATGTGGATTGGGTGAGTGAAATCCATGACAGATGTGAGATTATTTAATTAATGGTTCAACTTAAGGTGGCAACATTAATACACATCTGGGTGGATTGAGGCATCTGGGTATTCCAGGATTGCCTGTTTTTCTCTTGGACCGCCACCCAGGCTCAAAGGGATCATGAGATTATTCATACTGGAAACTTCCGTGTGCAGCCACAATGCTATTATGGGCTCCAGCATAGTATGAGTAAGTCGTGCGAACTCCTACAGTGGTGGACTAGCAGATGTAGGGGATGTAGGTTGGTACGGTCCGCCCGATCGTAAGGTGCTAGCGCTTCTGAAAGACTATGTCTCGGTCATCCGTTTCTCAAACACCATGCAGTGCGAGAAACCAAACGGAGGCGATCGAGTCTTGTGGGGGAAGTGCACAAACCTCTGTAGAGTGTACAAACTGATCATGATTAGCCGTGTCCCCGGTTATGGACGTCTTGAGTATCTAGTACTTGGATTTTCATGTGCATCTCAACATGTTACTTTAATTAATTATGTTGGGTTTAATGATTACTTTAATTGGGGTTGAGAGGATGTCTATCTTCTCAACGATGTTTCAACTACCATGATAGTTAATTAAAATGCATTCCTTTGAAGTAGGAAAAAATTGGCTTTACGGAAAAACTTAACCATAGAGCTTTCCAATAGCCAAATATTGCATATAGTATAGCTCTACTTTCATTGCATTCTCTTGCGTTACCTTGCCAGCATATTCCATGTGCTGACCCGTTTTTCGGGCTGCAACGTTTCATGTTGCACACTTTTCAGACGACGAGTAAGATGCCCTTTTAGGTCGTGGTTCTATACTCAGTGATGCCGCTGGAGTTGATGGACTCACTTATCTTCCAAGCCTTCCGCTGTTATCGTGTTAGATGGCCTTCAGCCATATTATTTGTAATAAATTCATCGTTGGACTATCGATGTAATAAGTATGTGATTGCTACTCTGTTATAAATCCTTCAAGTACTGTGCGTGTCAGCATTACTGATCCAGGGATGACACTGATGCACAGAGATCAGACTGTTTGAGGTCTGGTCGCTACAAGATGGTATCAGAGCACATGCTGACTATAGGACACGACCACTAAGACAAGCCCTAGAACACTATTCACTCTTCTCTCTTCTGACTCCTCATCTTTTCAACTCTTTAGGATGGTGGAAGCAAATCACAAGTTCATGCAACCGGATGAAGATACACCTTTTGGACGACACCTAAAGGAAGTCACAAGATATCTCAACATTGGATTACCAAGTTTGACTGGAACCTACAATGTCACTCTACCTGAGGAGGAGCGTTGGTTGATTCAAGCTCAAGTTCCAGGAAGGACGTTTGCACCCCTCACCTCACTCATAGCCTTTTCCTTTAATGCACCTACATGGAGCCTAGGAAGGAGCATGGCAGCCCACATTGCTATGGGAAGGATTGGAGAAGTCTACAAGCAGGAGCTAAAGGATACTATCTACCAGATTTGTGGACGCCGAGATGAGAATTGGGATATGATCAGCACCCGGAAGGGTATATCCATTGCAGCATTCATCCAGGAGTGGAACCACCACATTCGTTGCCAGGAGCACCAGATGTGTGTTGGGATGATAGATTTGAAGAAGGCCCTAAATAGGAATTTGGAGTTAGAGGAAGAACTCAAGTCTACATGCGACGGATATGAGGAGGAGATGAAGATACTTGTGGAGAAGAATGATGATTTGACCCGGAAGTTAGGGATACTCATGGGAGAAGAAGACGAGGAAGAAGAACTCAATGAGATTCCACCAGAGGACTATATCATCATAGATGACACGGATTCGGAAGCTGAGGATAGCAAGGATGGAGACTATGAAGATGAAGCTGGAGCAGATATTATGGAATCCTCTGCCGATCAATATTTTTAGATGACCACCCTGTGACTAGTAGTTTACCTCCATATATTAGTTTTAGAGCAACTTTGTAACGATCGTTAGATTTGTAAGACCTTGTTTGAAATTGATTGGTGTGATATGATTGTGTGTTTGTCTCATGTGCATATGGGTAGTGATTTTCCCTTAGACCTCTATTCTATTCTAATCTCTTCCCTCTACACCCATCAGATGCCTCCAAGACGTGAATTCGAGTTTCCCCCTGAGCTCACCCAGTTGATCCAGCAGCAGAACACCCTGATGCAACTTCTTGTCCAGAACACTCAGAACAACCAGAACAACAACAACAACAACCCTCCACCACCACCACCTGTGGACAACCTGACACGTTTCTTAAGGTTGCAACCACCCGTGTTTGCTAGCAGCATCGAACCAATTGTGGCTGATGACTGGCTACGCAAGATTGGAAGGGATTTGACCACCACCAATTGCTCTGATGCTGAGAAGGTGCGATTTCCCGCACACCAGTTGTCTGGACCAGCCGCAACATGGTGGGAGAACTTCACAGCCACTTACCATGTAGCCAATGTGACCTGGGATCAGTTTCAACAAGCTTTTCGTACCGCCCATGTCTCAACTGGAGCCATGAGTATGAAGAAGTAGGAGTTTCGCAACTTGCGCCAAGGGAACCGTACTATGGTCCAGTACGTGGATGAGCTTAGTACCCTATCTCGTTATGCCCCAAATGATGTGGCCACAGATGCCAAGAAGCAGGAGAGATTCATCGAAGGGCTGAATGATGAGATGAGTGTAAAGTTGATGGTGGCAACTTTCAATAATTACCAGGAGTTGGTTGACCGTGCCCTAATGATTGAAAGGAAGCATCAACAGATTGAGAGTGGCAAGAGGAAGTATGGGCAAGGAAAGTATAATTCTGGAGCTCAGCAGAAGCCCCGTTTTACTCCTAGAGCGGTAGGACAGTTTCAGCATACCCATGGAGGAGGTAGCTCACACAACCACAATGGCACCAAGAATGGAAATGGGAATGGAAACGGGAATGGAGCCAATGGAAACCAGAACCGCCCTACACCGTCCACACCCACCAAGAGGGACTTTAGCCATGTCACTTGTTACAAGTGCGGGAAGACTGGACATTATGCTAATGAATGCCCAGAAGTTAAGAATGGGAACGACAATGGAAGCGCCTGGAAGAAGCCCAACCCATTCAACAAAGGACAAGTGAACCACGTGACCGTGGAGGAGGTAGAGGAGCAACCAGATGTAGTTATAGGTAAGTTCTTAGTTAAGTCCTTTACTGCACTCGTTCTTTTCGATACTGGTGCATCGCATTCATACATTTCAAGGGGATTCGTGGATAAGTATAAGCTGCCGACCCAAGCCCTTAGATCGCCCATGTTAGTAACCTCACCAGGAGCAGAGTATATGGCTAAGTCATGGTGCGATCAGTTGCCCCTAAGGATTGGCAATTACATATTCTCTTCTGACCTAATAGTATTGGAATCTCAAGGACTGGATGTGATATTAGACATGGATTGGTTATCTAAGTATGAAGGGAATATTGAATGTGCCAGTAAGACCATTTTGCTTACCATGCCGGAAGGAAGAAGGATCAAGTATGTATGCCGGCATGAGTCAAAGAGGAGTAGGTTAAATTCCTTGTCAGGAGTTGTTCAGGAGGAAGTGCCGGTAGTGAAGGATTATCCGGATGTGTTTCCAGAGGAGTTACCTGGCATGCCACCGGATAGAGATATAGAGTTTTTGGTTGAACTTTTGCCAGGCACCGGGCCAATTTCTAAGAGACCATATAGGATGCCCGCAAAGGATTTGGAGGAAATTAAGAAGCAGATTAAGGAGTTATTGGATAAAGGATTCATACGCCCAAGTTCTTCGCCTTGAGGTTCGCCAGTACTTCTAGTGGAGAAGAAGGATGGATCGTTAAGAATGGTTGTTGATTACCGAGGATTGAATGAAGTAACGATCAAGAACAAGTACCCATTGCCAATGATCAATGAACTGTTCGATAGATTGCAAGGAGCTAAGGTATTTTATAAAATCGATCTACGATCAGGGTACCATCAATTGAAGATCCGAGAGCAAGATATCCCTAAGACGGCCTTTACCACTAGGTATGGGTTGTACGAGTATACCGTTATGTCGTTTGGTCTGACAAACGCACCGGCATACTTTATGAACCTGATGAACAAAGTGTTTATGGAGTATTTGGATAAGTTCGTCGTAGTGTTCATAGATGATATTTTGATCTTCTCGAAGGATGAAGAGGAGCATGCAGAGCATTTGCGTTTGGTATTGGAGAAGTTCAGAGAACATCAGTTATATGCCAAGTTTAGCAAATGTGAGTTTCGGTTGAAGGAAGTCGGATTCCTCGGACATGTTATATCCGGAGAAGGAATAGCAGTAGATCCCGCCAAGGTGGAGACTGTGACCAATTCGGACGACCCGACGACAGTTGGAGAGATCCGAAGTTTTCTTGGACTCGCAGGATACTACCGGAGATTCATAGAGAATTTCTCAAAAATTGCAAAGCCTATGACGGAGTTGTTAAAGAAGGACACCAAGTTCAGTTGGACCGAAGAATGTGAGACTAGTTTCCAGGAGTTGAAGAAAAGGTTGGTCTCATCACCTGTGTTGATTCTGCCAGATCAACATAAGGATTATGAGGTGTACTGTGACGCTTTATGTCGAGGACTTGGAGCAGTTCTTATGCAGGAAGGAAGAGTTGTTTCGTATGCTTCACGACAACGAAAACCTCATGAGATGAACTATGCCACCCATGATTTGGAGTTAGCAGCCGTAGTGCATGCATTAAAGACGTGGAGACATTTTCTCATTGGAAACCATTGTGAAGTATATACGGATCATAAGAGTTTGAAGTACATATTCACTCAGAAGGAGATGAATCTTAGGCAAAGGAGATGGCTGGAACTCATTAAGGATTATGACATGAGATTACATTATCACCCCGGGAAGGCTAACGTAGTAGCTGATGCGTTAAGCTGTAAGAGCCATGTCAATAACCTAATGATGGAGGAGTTTCCAAAGGAGTTAGCCGAGGACCTACGAGAACTACGTTTGGAGATAGTTTCAAGAGGCTATGTAGCAACACTAGAAATCCAGTCTACCCTGATGGATAAAATCCGAGAAGCTCAGAAAGCGGATAAAGAGATTGCCTCTATAAAGGAGAGGATGAGCGAAGGAAAGGCTAAAGGATTTCGTGAGGATGAACACGACACCCTATGGTTTGAGGATCGAATTTATGTGCCCAATGACCCGGAGATCAGGAAGTTGATTTTACAGGAGGCCCATGATTCACCATACTCGATTCACGCAGGAAATACTAAGATGTATTTGGATTTGATGGATATTTTCTGGTGGACCGGTATGAAGAAGGATATTGCGGAGTATGTAGCAGTTTGTGATGTGTGTCAAAGAGTAAAGGCGGAACATCAGAAGCCAGCAGGATTGTAACAACCTATGCCAATACCCGAATGGAAGTGGGAGAAGCTTGGCATGGATTTTATCACCGGATTGCCCAGGACCAAAGCAAGATATGACTCAATCTGGGTAGTAGTTGACCGATTGACAAAGGTAGCCCACTTTATTCCTGTGAAAAACACTTATACCAGTGCAAAGTTGGCAAAGACATACATGACCAGAATTCTATGTCTGCACGGAGTTCCGAGGAGCATCGTATCAGATAGAGGAACCCAGTTTACCTCAAAGTTCTGGAATCAGTTACATGAAACTTTGGGTACCAGGCTAGAGTTTAGCACCGCGTTTCATCCGCAGACAAATGGACAGACGGAGAGAGTCAATCAGATTCTGGAGGATATGTTGAGAGCCTGTGCAGTAGATTATGGATCTAGTTGGGATGACAACTTGCCCTACGCGGAGTTCTCATACAACAATAGTTATCAGGCAAGTTTGAAGATGGCACCGTTCGAGGCATTGTATAGAAGGAGATGCCGAACATCGTTGTCGTGGGATGAAGTTGGAGATCGACAGTTGTTTGGACCAGACTTAATCAAAGAGTCCGAGGAGAAGGTAAAGTTGATCCGAGATAGACTGAAGGTAGCTCAGTCCAGGCAGAAGAGTTATGCAGACTCTAAGCGCAAGGAGATAACCTATGAGATCGGAGACAGAGCATACTTGATAGTATCGCCTCTGCGAGGAGTTTAGCATTTCGGAGTTAAAGGGAAGTTAGCCCCGAGATTTGTGGGACTTTACCGTGTTTTGGAATGCATGGGAGAGGTTGCCTATAAGTTGGAATTGCCCGAAGGATTGTCAGGAGTGCACGACGTGTTTCACGTTTCGCAGCTTAAAAAGTGCCACGCGGAGATGGCCGATATACCACTTAGAGACACAGTACCCCTGGAAGCAATTCAGTTAGACAGTGATCTGACTTACGAGGAGAAGCCTGTTAAGATTCTCGAATTTTCGAGCAGAGTTACACGCAGTAAGGTTATCAAGTTTTGCAAAGTTCAGTGGAGTCACCACACCGAGGAAGAAGCCACCTGGGAGCGAGAAGATGATCTACGCAAGGACCACCCGCACCTGTTCTCTAGCCAAGTCGAATCTCGAGGGCGAGATTCATTCTAAGGCGGGTAGGTTTGTAACATCCCAAATTTTCAATTTGGAATGTTATACATAGATCATATCTGCATTGCATGCTTTTTGCATTTTTGTTTGTGGCTTTCCTCGAAATTCTAAGCAACTCAAGGACCTACGGAGAGAGTTGGGAATTTTACCGTTTTCGTATTTGAGTTCGCTCGAATACCGGTACGAGGACAGTGTGAATCTAATTATTTTTCTCTCCTAAAAATATTTCTAAATACAAAATAGGAGCGGAGATAATATGACTTCTCCAAAATAACAGAAATATTGGAGGAAAAATATTAAAATCACTTTTGGTATTTTTCTGGATTTATTTGCATAGGAAAAATTCGCATTTTTCAAAATTGCATTTAGGTCCGGGAAAAATGCTTACTTTGTCCTAAATATTATTAGAGGACGGTGAAAATTTATTTCGGGAATTTTGGAGTCCGTTTGTTATTTCTTTCGTTAGTTTTTCTGCGCCGGGACTCTTTTAGAAAAAAAAACAGAAACCGACTTAGACTCGTGAAGGACCAGGACTTTGGGCTTTATATAGCGCTAGAGCCGGCCCGATTCGCTCAGCCCACCAGCGCCGGACCATAGCCACCGAGCCGCCGCGCCGCCGCCTCGCCAGCCCGCCGCCGCCGCGCCGCCGCCCGCCGCCACCCGCCGCACCGCCCCGCCGCCAACCGCCGCACCGCCCCGCCGCCCGCGTGCCGCCTCGCCACCGCCCGCCTGAGCACCGCCGCCCCGCCCCGCCGGAGATCCCGCCGGAGTTGTTAGAGAGAGGTAGTTTTTTTTAACCGAGCAGTTTTTTTAGAAAACCTAGATTTGTTTTTTTAATAGATCAGTTCGGTTTATTTTTTCGGTTTAGCTATTTAGCGGACGTTCGTCCGTACGTTCGATTTAACGAACGGTTTTCGTTAGTTAACCGCAGACAGCGAACGTTCGTTCGTTAGCCTGTTCGTCGTTTTTCTTTTTCGGTGTATTTATCCGCGATTAATCCGATCGCGATTTCTGCCCTGATCTTGTTTTTCGTTTTTCTTTTCGCTCGAGAGTCGGAATCAGGTTATTCAAAATCCCAGATCTTCGTCTCGAAGCCCTCTTTACGTTTAATCAACTGGAACAAGATTTTGGCTACTGTAAAATTTTACTTTAGGCCAACTAATAATTCGGAGCTCGTTTCTTTTGCAGTTTGAGTTTCGTTGCTTCTTTCGAGTTGATTCTTTTTGCAAACCGGAGTTCTTAAGTTGAACTTTCTGGTTAGATCTCTTATTTGAGTTTTACCCATGCATTAGTTAAGTACTTATTGTATGCTTGTTTGTTTGATTGCGATAGAGTACCCGGAGTGCGCCGCTTGCTACTTTGAGTCTCTAGGTTTTGCGGATCATCAGCAAAGCAAGTAACACTTTGATCATGCTTTCCAATTACTCAGTTTTCATTGCATTAGTCAAACCCTCACACATTGCATGAGTAGTATCAATTAACTTGTGGGATTGGTAAGTAGATTGAGGTAATACCTATTACCTGCATTACATTCAAACCTTTGGGAGTTACTTCTACGTTTCCTGCTAGGACATGCTATGCTCGTAGATGTGGATTGGGTGAGTGAAATCCATGACAGATGTGAGATTGTTTAATTAATGGTTCAACTTAAGGTGGCAACATTAATATACATCTGGGTGAATTGAGGCATCTGGGTATTCCAGGATTGCCTGTTTTTCTTTTGGACCGCCACCCAGGCTTAAAGGGATCATGAGATTATTCATACTGGAAACTTCCGTGTGCAGCCACAATGCTATTATGGGCTCTAGCATAGTATGAGTAAGTCGTGCGAACTCTTACAGTGGTGGACTAGCAGATGTTGGGGATGTAGGTTGGTACGGTCCGCCCGATCGTAAGGTGCTAGCGCTTCTGAATGACTAGGTCTCGGTCATCCGTTTCTCAAACACCATGCAGTGCGAGAAACCAAACGGAGGCGATCGAGTCTTGTGGGGAAAGTGCACAAACCTCTACAGATTGTACAAACTGATCATGATTAGCCATATCCCCGATTATGGACGTCTTGAGTTTCTAGTACTTGGATTTTCATGTGCATCTCAACATGTTACTTTAATTAATTATGTTGGGTTTAATGATTACTTTATTTGGGGTTGAGAGGATGTCTATATTCTCAACGATGTTTCAACTACCTTGATAGTTAATTAAAATGCATTCTTTAAAGTAGGGAAAAATTGGCTTTACGCAAAAACTTAACCATAGAGCATTCCACCAGCCATATATTGCATATAGTATAGCTCTACTTTAATTGCATTCTCTTGTGTTACTATCGGCGTACTAAAGTAGGGGTGCCTTAGTATCCCGAACTTGTGCACGGGCAGTCGCAGCGTCCCGTGGCAGGGCTTCCCGCGCGTCCACCAAGGCCCACTGCGTTTCCTTTAGAGCCATTCAAGAAGAAAGTATTCAAGTTAAAGAGACAAGGCCCCGGTAAGAGGAGCTTGCCGGGAAGCCCGCCCCAGGCTCAAGACCATTTCTTTTGCACAAGACACTGGCAAGAGGAGCTTGCCGGGAAGGCCAAACGTGGCATTTCAAGAGGCTTGCCGCGACACGCCACGTGTCTCGGCAAGGCCCGGAGAGCGACAAGCTCCCGGGCGCGACAAGATGGCGGTCGCGACAAGGCGCTTGCCGCGGCAAACTCCAACTAAGTGCCCGCGCTCCAGCTCATCCGCCCACAAGTCGCCCTGGGACCCTTCCAGGTGCACGTGGCGGAAGGTTGTGCAGCCTAGGGTACACGGTGGTGAGCTGCGATGACGAGGCCACCATCGTGGCGAACGGAGACGCCCTGACGGACGCTTTTTTGCACTGTTTGGGGCGACGGCGACGGGCATTCAATGCCCTTGTCCCCTGCCGTCAGGGGTAGGTATAGAGCAGTATACATACACTATTCCAACTACCATCGTTTTTACATTTTTACCCTCGACTGCGTTGCCACCTGTCGGTGACCCCTTTGACCTATAAAAGGAGGCCCATGCGCAACGTAGAGGGGGTTCCGATCTTCGATCACTCTCACGCTCGGTGTGGCTAGCGATAAGCACTGTAGCTCTTCTCGCTCCCGAGCCAAGAACGCAATACAAACCAAAGCAGGAGTAGGGTTTTACGCACCCGTGCGGCCCGAACCTAGGTAAACTGCTCGCGTGTTCATCTCGATCCGCTCTTCGCGCTCCCTCCGCTCACTTGCCGTACCGAAAAGGGGCTCCGGTCCCATAGGTGTTCGTGGGCGATCAGTTTCCCCGACATCTTTGGCGCGCCAGGTAGGGGGCGTCGAGGTTGTGTGAACCTGATCCTGTGTTCACGCGGGCGGAATCTTCAGCAACTTAATCGACTTCATCGACATGCCGCTGAAGAAGAAGGCTTCGGAGGTAGCAGGCCCGTCCGCGTCAATCCCGCCGTCACCGGAGCCAACGGTCGGTGGGGTAGACGCTGGCGGAAGGGCGGACGCTGGCGAGGAAAGTAACGGCGCCGCCAAGTCCAAGGACATGACGGACGACCGGGCGCACTCCAAGACCTCGGCGTCCATGCACGCACCGCGCCCCTCTCAGGAGGTGCCGGACCGGCAGCGACGTGGTACGCAAGGTACCATACGCTTGTTGGGACAAGGTCAAACTGGCGGGTCGCGGGACGCTCAAGGCCAACGTGCCGGTACGAGCAAGGCGCGGTCGCTGGGACGAGACCCTGCTCCTTCTAACGCAGTTAGAAGTCCGAGCATATCTCGCTCCTCGCACCGCTCGCCACCGCTCCCCTCCACTCCAGCAGAAGCTCTAGCTCGAGCTCAGCTGCTCCTCGACTTCCCTCCAGCGGCAGACAAGGCCGACGACTGGAGGGCCACCATCCAAAGCCTCATCGCCTTCGCCAATAACGACACTCCGCAGTAGCCGACGACGTCGCGGCCACGTCAAGTTAGCCAGGCACGAGCTGATGGCGACAAGACCGCCTGGGGTGCAACCACCGTGCACTCCCCGCCCCAAAGGATGAAATCGCCGACTCGCCGGATCAACATCGACGACGACTCCATGGCGTCGTCGGATCCACGAGCTCGCCACGATCAACGCCAAGTCCTTCACGACAGACGACAAGAAGACGCTCGAACTCGCATCGAGCGTCAAGAGAAGCGCGGCGACAATCCGACCAGCGCGCTGGGCCCGCTGTCGATATGCACGCGCCCGGGGAACCACGCGACTTGCCGTACGCGGCGGGTTGTCCTGCGTTCACCCGTGAGCTGCGGCAAGTCCAGTGGCCCAGCATGAAAAACTTCAAGCCCGACGTACCTGAGAAGTACGACGGCAAGACTCATCCGTCAGAGTTCCTCAGCATCTACACCATCGCGGTGCAGGCTGCCGGGGGACGAGACGAGAAGATACTAGGAAACTACTTCCCGCTCGTGCTCAAGCCAAACGTCAGATCTTGGCTCATGCACTTGCCGGAAAACTCCATTTCTTCTTGGGCCGACCTGTGCCATCAGTTTGTCGGCGCCTTTACATGTGGCCACAAGCCTCGCGGCCAGGAGAGCGACCTTCATATACTCGCCCAGAAGGAAGGAGAGTCCCTGCGAAAGTACATCCAAAGATTCAGCCGCGTCCAGCACAACATTCCAGACGTCCACCCTGCCGCGGTTATTAGCGCGTTCCACCAGAACGTGCGTAACCGCAGGATGAGGGAGGAAATGGCGATGTGCAAGATCCGAGACGTCAGTGAGCTTTATGCCCTGGCCGACAAGTGCACACGCGCTGAAGAGGGGAGGAGACTCCCCGAGGAGGATACTGGAGCAGGAGGAACATATAGTGAGGATGCCGCCCAGGCAAGGAAGAACCGGCGGCGGAACAACAAGAAAAAGAAGAGCAAAGAAGTACTGGTCGTCGAGCAGTCCGGCAAGGAGGCTGGCGCCAAGAAAGCCCAGGCTGGTGGCTCCGGCAAGGAAGCTGCCGCTGTGGCGGCCGCCGACAAGCAGGACGGCTCCGACAAGCAGTACTGCAAGATCCACCGCACCAAGGGCCATGACCTCCAGAACTGCAAAAGGGTCGAATACCTCGTCGAGCAGCAAAAAGATGAGTACGAGCGACGCGACAAGGAGAAGGCCCAGGCAGGTGGTGGAGAGTCCGGCAAGAAGCGGCTATTTAATGGCCAGGGAGGACGCCGCGGCAAGGCCAAGCAGCGGCAAGGAGATAGACCTCCCCGCGGCCGCGACAAGGACGAAGACGAAGATGACGACGAAGAGATGGACGACGGGGACAACAGCGAGAAGGAGTTCCAGAAGGCCACAGAAGTTTTGTGCGTCGATGGAGGTGCCTCTCTGCATACTTCCCACCGCCAACTCAAACAATGGGTGCGGGAAGTTAATGCAGCAGAGCCACCCGTCGAGTCACGCTAACTTCTGAAGTGGTCCAGCACGCCCATCATCTTCGACATTGAGGATCACCCTGACCGCACAACGGCGGTCGAGTGTTTGCCGATGTTGGTTTCACCAAACATCCGCAACCTCAAGGTCACCAAGATGCTAGTTGACAGCGGGGCCGGCCTGAACCTGATCTCCTCTGGTGTGGTCCCGAAACTACAGATCCCCGACAGCGAGCTCGAGGAAACCGGCATATTCCAAGGGATCAACCGAGGAAGGAGCAAGCCGAAGGGGAAAATCACACTGCCAGTGACTTTTGGCGGAGAGCTGAACTTCAGGACTGAGAGGATCACCTTTGACGTTGCCGATATCCCATTGCCTTACAATGGGATACTTGGCCGTCCAGCGCTCGCCAAGTTCATGGCAGCCTCTCACTACGCCTACAATATGCTCAAGATGCCGGGCCCGATAAGCGTCATCTCTGTCCCCGGTGACAAGAAGGACGCGCTTATCTGTGCCGACAAGATTTACCGAGACGCAGCAGCCGCAACGGACAGCAAGACACTTGCCGCTGAAGCTCCCGGGGGGAAGAACAAGACCATGTCCGGCAAGAGCTCTGGGGCCCACTCCGGCAAACGCACCTCCTCGGAGTGATGCGCTGCCGTAGGGGACGCACCATCGAGCTCCACCGGCAAGTGCAAGAAGGCGATGGCAGCTCCACCCACAACCAAGAAGGTGTCCGCCAAGGAGGACGGCACTGGTGGTACTTTCACCATCAGTGCCACGCTCGATCCCAAATAGGAAAGCGCGCTCGTTGCTTTCCTCCGGGCGAATGTCGACGTATTTGCATGGCAACCGTCTGACATCCCCGGTGTTCCCAGGAAAGTGATTGAGCACAAGCTTGTTGTTTGTCCTCACCCGCGGCCCGTCAAGCAGAAGGTCAGAAAGCAAGCGGTGGAGTGTCAGGAGTTTATCGCTGAAGAAATCAAGAAGCTGGAAGCGGCAGGCCTTGTCAGAGGAGTACTCCATCCCACGTGGCTGGCCAACCCTGTTGTCGTCAGCAAAGCAAATGGGAACTGAAGGCTTTGTATAGACTTCACCGATGTGAATAAAGCTTGTCCCAAAGATCCATTTCCCTTACCGCGCATTGACTAGATCGTTGACTCCACGGCTGGATGTGAGTTGCTTTCATTTCTTGATGCCTATTCAGGATACCACCAGATATTTATGGCTGAAAAAGATGAAGAGAAGACCGCGTTCATTACTCCATGTGGCACTTACTGCTTCATACGCATGCCCTTTGGATTGAAGAATGCCGGTTCAACGTTTGCGAGGGTAGTCCACACTGCTTTTGAGCCACAGATACACAGGAATGTAGAAGCTTACATGGATGATATAGTGGTCAAGAGCAAGGACAAGGATACTCTGATTCAAGATCTGGATGAAACCTTTGCGAATCTGCGCAAGATACAACTTAAGCTTAACCGCAAGAAGTGCGTGTTCGGGGTCCCCTCCGGCAAACTTCTCGGGTTCTTTGTGTCCCAGAGGGGGATTGAAGCCAATCCCGACAAGATCAAAGCCATCGAGCAGATTGAAGCTCCGAAGCGCGTCAAGGATGTGCGAAGGCTTGCCGGCTGCGTGGCTTCTCTCAGCAGGTTCATTTCTAAGTCTGCAGAACGCGCCCTACCGTTTGTCAAAATTTTGAAAAAGGCAGGTCCAATGAAATGGACTCCAAAGCGGAGGCAGCGCTGCAGGATTTGAAAAGGTACCTGTCCTCCACTCCAATACTTGTCGCACCTAAGCCACAAGAGAAGTTGCTGCTGTACTTAGCAGCAACCAATCAAGTGGTTAGTGCTGCGTTGGTAGCGGAGAGGGAGGTGGATAAGGAGCCCACAGCCCCGGCAAGCAAATCCAGCGACAAGCAGGGGGCTTCCCCGACAAGCTTTGGTCCCGACGAGGATGGGTCTGCGCAGATGCAAGAAGAGGTGCGAAAGAAGATGGTGCAGCGCCCAGTTTATTTTGTTAGCTCCCTTCTCCAGGGGGCTAGGTCAAGATACTCTGGGGTGCAGAAGCTGCTTTTCGGCCTCCTCATGGCCTCGAGAAAGCTGAGCCATTACTTCCAAGCACATGAGATAACAGTGGTCACTCGCTTTCCGCTAAAGAGGATACTGCAAAATCCAGAAGCAACAGGCAGGATTGTCGAGTGGGCACTGGAGCCGTCAAGCTTTGGCCTCAAGTTTGAAAGTACTTCAACTATTCAGAGCAGAGCATTGGTGGAATTTATAGCAGAGTGGACGCCAACGCCGGACGAAGAGATTCCAGAGACGAGCATCCTCGTCAAGGAAGCAAGCAAAGAATGGATAATGTACTTTGATGGTGCCCTCTCGCTTCAAGGCGCCGGTGCCGGTGTGCTGCTTGTCGCACCCACCGGAGAACACCTCAAGTACGTGGTCCAGATGCACTTTCCCAAGGAGCAAGCTTATTGTGTGGGGTGACTCGCAGTTGGTCATCCGACAAGTGAACAAGAGCTACCAGAGCCCAATGATGGAAGCATACGTCGATGAAGTGAGAAAACTTGAAGAACACTTTGAAGGCCTACAGATGGAGCACATTCCAAGAGCTCAGAACGACATCGTAGACGGCCTGTCAAAGTGTGCTCAAACTAACTCAAACTTCCGTAACACCGTCAACTGGGCAGAGTAAGAAGAGAAAGTTGATTTCCGGTGACTACTTGCCGGCGGAGCTTCCTGAAGCCGCCGCCAACAAGGTCCCCAAGATCAACGACAAGATCGCTGAGGAACAGTCTGCTCCTGCGAACCCAAGGGTTTGTACAGTTGAAGCAGGCGTTCCCGACAAGTTTTGCCCCGGCAAGCTTGCCGGGGAACGTCAAGCTCCGGCCGAGCCACAGGTTCTGGCCGTAGAAGCTAACGTTCCCGCAGCAGCACTAATGCCTTTAGTCCTTGCTGTCGAGCCACAAGCTCCAGCATGGGCGCAGCAGATCATCCATTTTCTCCAAACAGGAGAACTTCCCGAAGATCAAGAAGAAGCGGAAAAAGTAACCCGGCAGTCAAGTATGTACCAGTTCGTCGACAATGCACTGTGCAGAAGAAGACTCAATGGTGTGAAATTGAAGTGTATTCCCTAGGAAGATGGACAGAAGCTGTTGGCAGAGATACATGGAGGCATATGTGGTCACCACATTGGCGCGAGAGCACTTGTCGGAAAAGCTTTCCGGCAAGGTTTCTTTTGGCCGACAGCCCTCCAAGATGCAACTGCACAAGTAACCAAGTGTGAAGCGTGCCAGTTCCATTCGAAACAGATACACCAACCAGCTCAAGCTCTCCCGACGATCCCTTTGTCCTGGCCATTTTCGGTCTGGGGGCTCGACATCCTCGGCCCCTTTCCCCGCGCAGCCGGGGGCTTTGAGTTCTTGTACGTCGCCATCGACAGGTTCACAAAGTGGCCAGAAGTGGAACCAGTGAGGAAGGTGACCGCACAGTCAGCAGTCAAGTTCTTCAGGTCGTTTGTTTGCCGTTTCGGGATCCCTAACAGGATCATCACCGACAAAGGCACACAATTCACCAGTCGCACCTTCATGCAATACATCCAAGATCTTGGCACCAAGGTCTGCTTCGCTTCTGTTGCTCACCCGAGAAGCAACGGTCAAGCGGAGAGGGCAAACGCTGAAGTGCTGCGCGGGCTCAAGACAAGAACTTTCGACAGGCTGCGCAAGTGTGGAAGAAACTGGATCGAGGAGCTGCCAGTGGTTCTTTGGTCGATCAGAACGACGCCAAATCGAGCCACTGGACAAACACCCTTTGCTCTTGTCTATGGAGCAGAGGCAGTTCTCCCCACGGAACTCGTATACGGGTCGCCTCGAGTTCTCGCTTACGATGAGCTCGAGGAAGAGCAGCTGCGGCAAGATGACGCACTGCTCCTTGAGGAGGCCCGTCTTCAGGCTGCTGTATGAGCTGCTCGATACCAGCAAGCTTTGCGCCGCTACCATAGCCGCAAAGTTAAAGCCAGATGTCTCGAGGAAGGCGACCTTGTTCTTCGGCGCGTTCAGTCCGCCAAGAATTCCAACAAGTTGACGCCAAAGTGGGAAGACCCTTATCGGGTGAGACAAGTCACAAGGCCCGGCGCTGTCCGCCTTGAGACCGAAGAGGGCTTACCGGTGAGCAACTCCTAGAACATTGAGCACCTTCGCAAGTTTTACCCGTAAGGCGCGGTTGCCGTGACCCGCTCCGGCAACCACCTTTTTGTACAAGTCTTGCCGTTGTTGCATGTAAACCTTTGTACAAAGCCGGGCGCAGACCCCGTGCATCAGTAAAACCTATGTGCCTCGCACAACTAGTCATTTCATGCCTTTTCATTTTTCTTGCATATACTATATGACACCTTGTGCAGCTCGCATCCCCGGTAAGCTATAATGAGCCGCAAGGCTCCATGTCTATGTTTCCTCCCTTTTCTTTTCTCTCAAACAGAAGAAGTTCTCCTCGCGCACAAGTTTGCCGGGGGGAAGGAGACAGTGATATGGACCAAGTGCCATTCAAGAAAGCCTCGCCTTGCCGGGAAGCAAACGACACAAAAGCTAAGTCACCAAAGTTTGAAAGTTTGAGCAATCAAATTTTTAAAATTTTAAAGTTATCTTCCTTGAACGACCGCACTTTGTATGGAAAACCTTTGCGCGGAGGAACCAACTCGTGGCTAGCCGCGCCCTTACTTTGTTTCGAGCACGCTCTTCGGCTTAAGCGTGCTGCAACAAATGTCGCGCCCTTACTTCGTTTTCGAGTTCGCTCAACAACCTAAGTGTGCTGCGACTAGCTGCGACAAGGTTTTCTTGTCGGCAACAGCACTGCCAGCAGGCTGCTGAAGTTCCGCACTCAGCGCTCGCGGCAAGGGTCCCTTTGCCGGCAAGTTCCCTAAAAGCGTAGGGTAAAAGCATACAAAGCGAAGAAGTCAAGTAAAGGAAATAACACTGCATTAACTACCTAGAACAAAGTTATGTTGTAGAATGACTTGTCGCTATTCTAATAGACTATTGTCCATAACATGGTTGGCAGCGACAAAGGAAGCAGAAAGAAAGATGGCCTAATCTGCACGGTCGCCCTCGACTCTCTTGATCTTGCCCACCTTGGCCACGATAGGTGCGACAAGGGCCTCGAGTTTCTCCTGGTCGGCGTCGGGCGCCAAGGTCCTGAGGACGTTGTTGAGGTTGAGTCCCGGGTTGCGGAAAACTATCTTCATCAGCTCCTTCTCCAAGAAGCACTTGCAGAGCCTGCGCCTCGTTTGCCAGCTGCGTAGGGATCCTTTCCCGGAGCTGCTGGAGGGCCGGCGCCACTCCCCTGAAAAACAAGCTTAGCTTGGCGCTGTGAGGGAGATTCTCGTCGGTAGAGTACCCGAGGTGCTCCGTCCCCAGCCCCGCCAACTCCTGATCATTATCAGCGGCGGCGGCGAAAAGCCCCTCGGTCCATTGCTCCACCGTCAGCCTGAAGTTGTTTTGGGAGATAGCGGCACTCTCCAACAGTGCCCTCTCGTCCCTGAGATCCTCCTTCAGCTTCGTCTCTCGCTCTCTGGCGCCATCGAGCGATGCGGTGAGGGTGGAAAGTTTCAACTCTAGATCGGCGATGGAGTCCTTGGGGACGGCAAGCTCTTTGCCCTTGTCGGAGAGGCGGACCTGCAGCTCGGAGTGACTGTGGGCGTCCTTCTCCCTCTCCGACGCAAGTGCAACAACCTTCTCTTCGCTCGTCTTCAAGTGGACCTCCAGTTGTGCCACCCTCTCCTCCAAGTCTCTCTTGGCGGTCTCAGCAGCTGCAGCAGCGTCCTTCGCCTCCTGCAGAGCCCCGCCAAGAGACTGTTCGCGCGCGGCAAGGTCGTCCTCGTGGCTGTCGAGGTCGACCTTCCGCTGCGTTAGTTCGCCTTCTCGCCGGGACAACTCCTCGGCGGCGAGCCGTTGCTACTCCTCTGCTTCGGCTTTCTCAAGGATGAACGCCTGATGCGCCTCGGCGAGCTCCTCCCGCTCCTCCGCCAAGGATCGGAGGGCTGCTTGGTTGGCGGCCCGAAGCTCTTCGGCACGCTTCTCTAAGTCAGTGCCCGCCTTGGCGTCCAGAGCCTCTCGGGACTCCAACTTGGCCTGCCTGGCGCGGTACAGGGCCAGAAGCCTCCGCAGAAGCCGCTCCTCCTCGGGCTCGCTACTGCTGCTGGGCGCGTCGACGAACTTCAGCCCGGCGGAGGCGAGGACTTCCCCGTCGAAGACCTCTCCCTCCGCGGGCGCCCTTGACATAGACGCCCACGGGAGCTGGATGAAGACTCCATTGCCAGCCTCCAGATAGACACTGGGCTCAGCCGCGGCAGCAGAGGGGTCGGCAGCCGGCGCAGCGTCTGACGCTCCTGCGGCCTCGGGGCCGTCAGTGCGACTGCCGGATTCCCCCTCAGCTGCCAAGCCAGCAGCCTCGGCGGTCTCGTCGGCGGCAGGCTCGTTAGCACCGGCCACCCCTTCGTCGGCTGCGACGTCGCCAGTGTTGTCGTGCGCGCCCTCCTCGGTGGTGGCCTCTGTCTCCATCGGCTCTGCGACGGACGGATCTGACAGAATAAAAAGAAGAAAGAAAATAGTCAAGCAAATATCCAAAAAGAGAAATTCAGAAAAAGAAAAATCCAAGGATTTTACCTACGCGGACCTCCTCTTCGATGGGGTTCCTTGCCGGGGAGTTCTCCCTCGGCGGCGTGGTGGTAGCTCCCGCCGACGGAGGGCCGCTTGTGCCTTCCCTTGGCGGGGTGCCTTCCCTTGGCAGGGCGCTTTCCCTTGGCGGAGTGTTCGCCCTTGGCGTTGTGCTCGCCCTTGGCGGAGCATCCTCCCTCGCCGGGGGGCTCCTCCTTGGCGGACAGGTCGAGCCGTGCGGCTCGTCGGGAGCAACCTCTTGGCGCTCCTGAGGCTGCTGCTCTGCTTCTGCGCAAGTCAACAAAACAAACGAAGCGTCAACAAGGATAAGAAGCCCGCGCGCGCGCGCCCGACGAGCGGAGAATAGACAGAAGACTCACGTTGGGGCCTGTGCTGGGGGCTGCTCTGAAGAGCAGTTGCTTGGTCCAACAAGCTTGTCGCAGGCGCATCCCCTGCTGCGGCGGCGGGCTCATCCTCAAGATCGACCACCGGGATCTTGGCCCTCTTCGCCGCCCTCTGGGCCAGGGTCCTGGAGGACAGACCAAATCAGAATTAGGCAAAGGAAATTCAAAACAAGAGCAACAAAAATCAAAGGAAACAAGAAGTTGCCAGTACTTACTCTTCCTCATCCTCATCGGAACTGAGCGCGGAAAAATCAAAGCCCGCCTCACGCGTCCCGGCGCGAGGAGCTGGAGGAGTAGGCTCCCTCGGCCGCTTGGCGGGAGCAGGAACGACGGTCTAAGAAGACCACGCTCCGGTTGTCGCCGAAGCCCGAGGGGCAGCAGGAGCGTTGGCCCCGGCCCGGGAAGACCCTCCTCCAGTCGCTGCTGAAGCGCGAGGCCCTCCCTTGGCGTCCTTTCTCGTCGTGGTGGTGCGTGTTGGGCGGCGCTGCGGCTGCTGGCTCGTCTGCCGCACCGTCGCGTCTGCGGCCTTGCGAAGGCGCTTTTTCGGCGCAACCGGAGGACTTGGTGGCGGTGGTGAGCTCCCCGAGGACGAAGAAGAGGAGTCGAGGTTCAGCGGCCCGCCTGAGTCTTCGGCAGGATCGCTTGATCCGACGCCCTGCTCGGCGGGCCCGCTCGACTCTGTGCCTTGCTCGGCGGCCTCGCTTGTCCCAGCAGGTTGCCCGGCAAGCTTTGCCACTTTTAGGAACTCATCCTCCTCGGCCAAACTTACCGCCTCTGCTACGTCCGCCTCTTCCACAGTATATCCAAATTCGCCCGCGGCCCTGGCTGCAGCTGCCTCCTCCAACCTGGTGGCAATATACGCCATCTCCTCATCGATGGTGTCACGGGTGAGGCCCCTCTTCTCGTCGGGCTTGACTGGTTGCTCCACCAGGTTGTCGAAGAACGTTTGCACGGCTTCGTCAGAAGGCTCCCGCCAAGTGGGGTCAATCCCATTGGAGTCACACCACGGCATCACCGCGCGGATAGCGCTGAGCGACGAATTGTTGCATAGCGGAACTACGCCCCGCGGCAGCGCGAACCACTCTGGATGTTTGGGGTCGTACTTGAATAGCGCTTGGAGCATCCCGTTGAGTTCCATGACAGTGAAATTATAGTTGAGGCCCGGGCGCAACCTCATGATGTCTGTCACGTTATCAAACTCCCAAGCAGGCCTTTTCCTCTCCTGCAAGGGAGCGATGCGGCGGCGAAGGAAGTCTACCCCGACGGCACCTACAGTGAGCTTGGCTTGCCGGAGGCGAAGAATCCTAGTGGTGGTTATCTTCAGCTTGTCATCCTCATGAGCCAGGTCACTCCAGTCATTGCCGCGCACTACTGCAACTTGGCGCCGGGAAGTAAATTGCTGTGGGTCGTCCTCCATGATCCAGCACCAGTTGGCCCTCCACTCATCCCACTTGCCGCGGAGCTCCCCCGTCAAGTAAGCCTCTTTCTTATGAAGCCTAAATATCTAAGAGATTCCGCCGGACAGAGGAGACCCAGACTCAACTCGAGGAATGAAGTAATGGCGGAAGAGGGCTACATTGGGGTAAACTCCGACGAAGATGGTCAAGACAGCGTTTGGTGTGAAGTCAAGAAGATGAAACCCGTAGGTATTCATGATATCGCAGAAGAATTCAGAATATGGCGGGCAGAGTCCGCAATAGAAGAACAAAGAAAAAAAGGCATATCCGCCCGGGAACATGTCGCAGGCCACGGCGGGGAGTACCTTGGTGCGTGGATGCGCTTTGGTCTCCCTCGACTAGAAGAGATAGAAGTTTTCCTTCAGCTCCTACGCGCTCAGCTGTGCCGGAAAGACCGCCATCTTCTTCCACATTGACGCTAGCCGCAGCGCCTTGGCAGTCTTCGCGGCCTTCGCCTTGTCGCTCTTCGGGGCCATGGCAGGGACGGCCAGGGAAGCCGATGACACTGGAGGTGTTGACGGCGGCGGACGGGGGCGGAGCGCTGCTCTCTTTCGATCCTCAGGAGGAGGGGAGCGGCGGGGGTTTCTGGAGGTTGAAGAAGCAGCGGGCGAATGGAAAGAACTGCCCCAGTTTCCCCTGCTTTTAAGGGGGAGGAGGGGACGTTCCGCATTTTCCCCATTAAAGAAACAAGCCACGATCTCTCCCACGATGCCGCGATTGACGCGTGCCGTTGGGGAGGGGCGCGGTGGATACGGAGTGGGATACGGCGCGCCGTGGGCCGCGTGTGCACGTGCACTGATTTGGGCCTGGCCCAACAGCGCTTGGCACCGTGTGTGGCCCAGGCCCGGGGGCTCCTGTCGGTGTACTAAAGTAGGGGTACCTTAGTATCCCGAACTTGTGCACGGGCAGTCGCAGCGTCCCGTGGCAGGGCTTGCCGCGCGTCCGCCAAGGCCCACTGCGTTTCCTATAGAGCCATTCAAGAACAAAGTATTCAAGTTAAAGAGACAAGGCCCCGGCAAGAGGAGCTTGCCGGGAAGGCCGCCCCAGGCTCAAGACCATTTCTTTTGCACAAGACCCTGGCGAGAGGAGCTTGCCGGGAAGGCCAAACGTGGCATTTCAAGAGGCTTGCTGCGACACGCCACGCGTCCCGGCAAGGCCCGGAGAGCGACAAGCTCCCGGGCGCAACAAGATGGCGGCCGCGGCAAGGCGCTTGCCGCGGCAAACTCCCACTAAGTGCCCGCGCTCCAGCTCATCCGCCCACGCGTTGCCCTGGGACCCTTCCAGGCGCACGTGGCGGAAGGCTGTGCAGCCTGGGGTAAACGGTGGCGAGCTGCGATGACGAGGCCACCATCGTGGCGAACGGAGACGCCCTGACGGACGCTTTTTTGCACTGTTTGGGGCGACGGCGACGGGCATTCAATGCCCTTGTCCCCTGCCGTCAGGGTTAGGTATAGAGCACTATGCATACACTATTCCAACTACCATCGTTTTTACATTTTTACCCTCGACTGCGTTGCCACCTGTCGGTGACCCATTTGACCTATAAAAGGAGGCCCATGCGCAACGTAGAGGGGGTTCCGATCTTCGATCACTCTCACAATCGGTGTGGCTAGCGATAAGCACTGTAGCTCTTCTCGCTCCCGATCCAAGAACGCAATACAAACCAAAGCAGGAGTAGGGTTTTATGCACCCGTGCAGCCCGAACCTGGGTAAACTGCTCGCGTGTTCAACTCGATCCGCTCTTCGCGCTCCCTCCGCTCCCTTGCCGTACCGAAAAGGGGCTCCGGTCCCATAGGTGCTCGTTGGCGATCAGTTTCCCCGACAGTTACCTTGCCAGCATATTCCATGTGTTGACCCGTTTTTCGGGCTGCAACGTTTCATGTTGCAGACTTTTCAGACGACGAGTAAGATGCCCTTTTAGGTCGTGGTTCCATACTCAGTGATGCCGCTGGAGTTGATGGACTCACTTATCTTCCAAGCCTTCCGCTGTTATCGTGTTAGATGGCCTTCAGCCATATTATTTGTAATATATTCATCGTTGGACTATCGATGTAATAAGTGTGTGATTGCTACTCTGTTATAAATCCTTCAAGTACTGTGCGTGTCAGCATTACTGATCCAGGTATGACACTGATGCACAGAGATCAGACTGTTTGAGGTCTGGAAGCTACACAAGCAATCCAACACACAAGCACACAAGAAGCAGGCGAACAAAAGAAGTGCGAAGAAAAGGCAAATCTTATCAAAATTGTTTTAAAAGTGGGGGAGAGAAAAACAAAAGGCGAATGGCAAATAATTTAAGTGCAAGGGATGAAGGTTTAATGAAGGGTAATTGGTGAGTCTTGACTTGGCAAAGATCTCCCCGGCAACAGTGCCAGAAATCTTGCTTCCTCACTACTTCCCGAGTTTGCGTTGGTATTTCCCTTGAAGAGGAAAGGAAGATGTAGCAAAATAAAGTAAGTATTTCCCTCAGTTTTCAGAACCAAGGTATCAATCCAGTAGGAGATTACACACAAGTCGCCAAATACCTGCACAAACAATCAAACAACTTGCACCCAACGCTATAAAGGGGTTGTCAATCCCTTGTAGGTTATTTGCAAAAGTGAGATCTGATAGAGATAGATGAACAAGTAAAGTAAATATTTTTGGGTTTTTTGGTTTATAGATTGAAAAGTAAAACATTGCAAAATAGTAGATCTGAAACGTATAAGATGTAAAATAGACCCGGGGGGCATAGGTTTCACTAGAGGCTTCTCTTATGATAGCAAATATTACGGTGGGTAAACAAATTACAACCAAGCAATTGATAGAAAAGCGAATAATTATGAAGACATCTAATGCAATGGTCATGATTACAGGAATCACTTCCAAGACAAATAGACCGACTCCTTCATGCATCTACTACTATTACTCCACACATCGACCGCTATCCAGCATGCATCTATGGTATTAAGTTCATAAGAAAAGAGTAACGCCTTAAGCAAGATGACATGATGTAGAGGAATTAACTCAAGGAATATGATGAAAACCCCATCTATTTATCCTTGATGGCAACAATACAATACGTGTCATGGACCCTACTGTCACTGGGATTGAGCACCGCAATATTGAACCTAAAGCAAAGCACTTCTCCTATTGCAAGAAATATCAATCTAGATGGCCAAACAAAATCTATAGTTCGAAGAGAATTACTAAGATATTAGATCATGCATATAACAATGCAGAAAAGACTCAAATAATATTCATAGATAATCTGATCATAAACCCACTATTCATCGAATCTTGGCAAACACACCGCAAAAGAATATTACGTTAGATAGATATCCAAGAACAACAAGGAGAACATGGTATTGAGGATCCAAGAGAGAGAGAAGAAGCTATCTAGCTACTAGCTATGCAACACTAGGTCTATGGTGAACTACTCATGCTTCATCGGAAGGGTAATAGGGTTGATGTAGATGCCCTCCGTGGTTGATTCCCCCTCCGGCAGAGTACCGAAAAAGGCCTCCAGATGGGATATCGCGAGAACAGAAGGTGGTTTCGGTGGATGTTCTGATATTTCTGGAAAATATTATAACATATAGACTGAAGAAATAGGTCGGTGGAAGCTCGAGGGGCCCACAAGGGTGGGGGTGTGCCCTACCCCCAGGGCACACCCTATGTCCTTGTGATCGCCTTACAGCTCCCCTAACGTGCACTCCAAGTCCAACTGATGTCTTCTGGTCCAAGAAAAATCGTCGTGAAGTTTCGTTTCGTTTGGACTCCGTTTGATATTCCTTTCCTCCAAAACTCAAAAACAAGGAAAAAACTGGCACAGGGCTCTGGCTTAATAGGTTAGTCCCAAAATTCATATAAAATAACATATAAATGCATATAAAACATCCAAGATAGATAATATAATAGCATGGAACAATAAAAAATTATTGATACGTTGGAGACGTATCAATGGGGAAATATCAGGAATGTTGTGCAAAGGAAATAGACAGACAACACAATAAGTTCTGCTAGCACATTGACGTACGCCCCTTTCTAAAAAAAGTTCAGGTACAAAAATAAAACAGGTCACAATCAAATTTACTAGCATATCGGTGCTTCACACCAATAGCTCAAATTTAACTAGTATCTGAGAAGATTCAGTTGTTACCTCAAATTAGAGCACATAAAGGCAGCCAGTCCTGCCTCTTCTCCCAAAGAAGCAGTGGTTTTCGCCGCGCGATGGAGTTGGCCCTGCACCATCCATTGTTTCAAGCAACACGAGCAAAGTCCGATGTTGACTCCTGTAATGGACGTCGTCAACGGACCCTGGCACCAGCGCAGGCGGTAGGACTTCGACTGATGGATTGACCACTTCTTCGACATGCACGGACACTTGATACATGTACATCCCTAATGTGGTCTGTGGCGGCCTTGGTGGCACCGAATAGTACAACCCTGGTTCCTGCGCCGGTATCTCAACACCAATCACCTTTGGTATGGTGGACGGCTTCTTCATCCATGCCATAATCGTCAAAGCCCAGTTGTGTACAGGAACAAACATAATTACGAGGTCACCTCCTAGGTTGTTTATAAGCTCATTCATGGACCCGTTTTTCCAAGCACATTGAGGCATGCCATGATTAAGAAGGATTAGCACTCTCATAGAAATTTGTGAACACCGATTAGGAAAGGTATGGAATCAACACTTGACATCGAAGCAACTCGAATACCAGAATCAAAACAAAAACAAAGGATAGACATGTTGCAACATAATCTTCACAATATCATCCGAACAGAGAATTGAATGAATGAATTCCATAGCTTAATGGTACAACACTCTTCACGAGAAGCCACTTGGGAGAACAAAAGGTAAATAAAAAACAAGAAGGAGCAGATAGAACCAATACAAGATAGAAGCTTCGTCCCACATGTTCGTGTTGAAAGCTCATGGAACATGTTACAAAAGGGTTTTGCAATCCCCGGATCAGCATAGCCAAGGACCCTTTAAGATGCAACTCTCGATCGGAAAAACGCCCATAAAACCACTTCACTCAATGTAGAACCCTGAACTCCATATCATGCATTCGTTGGAAGAATGCCTACGAACTACTAGAAGAACCCACCTATTAATTTCCGAAACTTTCCAGTTATGCAATCGGGTGTTGGGGATACAGGGGAAGCATCGCGCACTCAACTCTAATCCTACATCGAGCTGTATCCATCCTTCAACACATAACCAGTTATTTCCGGAAACCGTCTACCTCGGACCTTCGAAACGCATCTGCTATACAAGCTATGGCAATACTCCCGAACTACCTCTCCAGTACTGGGTGATGTCGGGGTTATCTTGCCACTAACCGCATAGAAGTGTTTTCGATGTCGGTCGTCTTAAATATTCTAGAACCACTGCGATACGTTTGTGACGACAACACCTCGGAGCTCAACTCCCCGGGACACTGCCACAACCCCTAAATGACAGGAGGCATCGAGAACAATGTTCTCGTCACAAAGATACCGGAACAATCCAAAAAATCCTCGCGTGATCCTAATAAAAATTAGTGATTTTTTTAGAGTAGAAGAGATAGAACATTGTCAGGAGTCCTCACCAGAGCGAAGAAGGGATGAGGAGTAAAAAGTCCTGCTCTCCGATATATATATATAGGACTCAGAACATTTTCAAGTGTGTGCCTAGACTCAACCGTCAACGATTCGATCAATCAGTGGGGGCTCCGAGGTCGGAGAAGGCTCTGATTACCAACTTATAATGCCCAGTATGAGACTATACCTCCCACGTGTCGAGGCACGACTTAGAGGCATAATATCATACTAGAATGATCTCAAGAATGGTATTTTCGCACAACTCATGTAAAAGAGGGATGAAAGAGTAAAATAGTTGGCTTACACTCGCCATGTCACACAATACATTACATAAACATACATTCATCCAATACATAGGGTCCGACTACGGACGAAATCCAAAAGAAAGATACCAAAAAGAACACAAGCCCGGATCGCCCCTAGTAGGAACCACTACTAATCGTCGAAAACGTCACATACGAACGGCCAAGCTCTCATCGAAGCTTCCAGTGAAGTTCTGAACCATCTCCTACACTGTTCTCAGCGGTACCTGCATCTGGTGTTGTGTTGAACCTGTGAGCCACAGAGGACTCAGCAATCCCATAACCATGGGTATCAAGACTAGGAAAGCTTAATGGGTAAGGAGAGGGTAAGTGGTGAGGTTGCAGCAGCGGCTAAGCAATATACGGTGGCTACCTTACGAGTACAAGAGTAAGATGAGCATCTACGCAAGCGGTCGCAAACTAGTAATGATAGCTAAAGATCCTGAACTAACTGCGAGTCAAACATAACCCCATCGTGTTCTTTTCTCGAAGTGAAAATAGACAGCCACGGTTACTCACATAGCTGTGTGTTTTACTTCGGATCCTCCGTCAAGTTTTCTATAACCGGACATTAACAAATTCCAATCTGCCACATAACCGCGGGCACAGCTTTCGAAAGATCATAACCCTGCAGGGGTGTCCCAACTTAGCCCATCACAAGCTCTCACGATCAGCAGAAGTAATAATAATATTACCCCTTATCTTAGGGACAGCCTGATCAGACTCGGAATCCCGGTGCACAAGACATTTTGACAATGGTAAGACAAGTCCAGCAAGACCTCCCGGCGTGCCGACACCCTGATAGTAGCCGCGCGTATCTCGTCTCAGGCCACGTCCGGATGAGCAATACGTACAGCAACCGAAGACCACAGATAACTGGGTGGCACCGCTAGTGGCTCTAGTTTGGGACCAACACCATCAGCACTGGCCCCACTGTTATGTAGAAGAATCCTCGGGGACATGACCCCCTATGCAAATTAATTAATTAAATAAGTTGTTATTATGAGGCAAATTAAAGCCAATGTTGGGCCTTGCTAGAGGAGTTTTATTCAAAGACGAACTGTCAAGGGGTCCCCATATACCCAACCGTGTAAGGAACGCAAAATCAAGGAACATAACGCCGGTTTATCGGCTCCTAAGGTGGCATGAGTGGAACAAAACACCGAGAAAAAGGCCAAGCCTTCCACCCATTGCCAATTATATAGGTGTGTTAAGATATATAATATATACTGTGATATTCCCAAAATTTCAAGTTCCAACATGGAACAATCTTCATCTTCACCTGCAACTAGCAACGCTATAAGAGGGGCTGAGCAAGCGGGTAACATAGCCAAACAACGGTTTTGCTGGGAAGGTGTCAAAGGTTAGAGGTTACATGGCAACAAGGAGAGGGGCTGACAATAAATGATGTGTAGCGCGACATATAATGATTGCATCAAGACAGCTAGCATGGCAATGATAGTAAAGGTATCCAAGGTGATGGTCATCTTGCCTCGGATTCCGCAAGGAAGATGAACAAGTCCATGAAGTAGTCGAACAATCCTCACAACTCCGCAACGGAATCGAAGGTAACAAGAGAAGCATACCGGAAAGAAGCAAACAACATGGTAAACACACATATCATAACCATGGCATATGATGCACAACCAAGTATGATGCATATCCTGTTTAAATACGCATGGCATGGCAAAGTGCACAAACAGAACTACAAGTTAAGTGGAGCTCAATATGCAAAGAGTTGCATATTGACGAAACACCACATGTTATTTATTTAGTTGACTCTCATTTATTTTCAAGACAAGATTAGATGTATGTTAACATGTCAAGGGGTGGAGCAAAATTAAACTAACTATTTAGACAAGTTTAAATGAGGCCGGAACGACAAACAACAATTCCGGAAAACCCCCATGTGCATAATTTGAATTTGGTACTATTCTGCATATTACCACATTTTAATGTTGTTAAGCAGCAAAACAAAGTGCGTCATGTTAATCTACACATTTTTCCACCCCATTTACATATAAAGTTTATTAAATTTGGAGCTACAGTTATTTAGTTATGAATTAAACCATTTTAGCATGTTATTAGAACAAATTAATGCAAACATCAATTAAACATTTTAAACATGGAAGAAAGGGGCAAATTATTAATCTACACAAAACTCTGAGCATTTTACATATCTAAAGTTTTTACATATGATGCACGATTTGTGACTTATTAAATGAATGAAGTGCAAGGGGTTTTCTGTAAAACTGGTAGCAACTGGATTAATAGCTAAATTTCCAAAAGGAAAAAAAACGTCTACGGGCTGAAACTGGATCTGGCCCATCACAAGAAGAAGAAAAAAAAGGGCGGCGCTGGGATGCTGCTCACATTGGGCCAAGGGCCTAGCTGGAGGAGAGGCCGGGCGACTAGGCGGGCAGAGCTTGCGGTTGGGCCTCCTAGGCCGGCCCGATCGAGCAAAGCAGGGGAGGCCGATGCGGTCAACGCGAGCAGCGCTCGTCATCTCGTCTCTGCTCGAACGAAGCTTAGGCGCGGCGCGGCGGGGCTTTGGTAGGCGCGACTCCAGCGAGGGTCCGGCGACACGGATGAGGATGACGGCTCGACAAGGACCGAAGCAGAGATGAAGCAGGGCACCCTGCAGCGACGCGAAGGCGAGAACGCGGTAATTTTGGAGGATGGCGAGGTTGGGACGGACTTGGCGAAGAGGCGAGCTGGGCGGCGCCATGTCCCTGTGGAGAGAGAGGACGGGGATTGAGACGGGAGGGAGAACCAGGGAAGAAGAAAGGTGGAGTTAGGGTAAGGAGAGGGCGGCACTCATCTGGTTGGCTGCTGGTTTGCGAAGCTCGTCGGCGAGGAGGCGCTTGGGAGATCGGGATCCTGATCCAGAGCGAGGGAAGCTGCGGGAAGGTCAAGGCTGGCGCGTGGAGGTCCCTTGGATCTTCATCCGACGATGGAGAGGGGAGCTACGGACTTCATTTGATCTGGCTCGTGGTTGGCTGAATCCAAAGAGAGGTGGGAGGAGGCTGCATAATCGATGGAGGCGCTGGTTGGTTCGCTAGTGATCCCGAGGGGAACCAGAGAGAGTGGCAGCGGTGAGGAGGATCCCTAGAAAATAGGGTTTGTCCAAAATGGACTAGGGATAGACTATATATATATATATATATATATAGAAAAGAGGGGAGTTGGATCATCCGATCAAAATCCGACGGTCGAGAATAGATAGGCTAGGAAAGTCTAAATAAGAAACGAATATGCTTTAGGGATGTTTGGAGATGATCCGGACCCAGCGGTCACGACTGCCCGGGTCAGGTTCGGGACAGTTTCGGACGTGTAGTCGAGGGGTAAAAGTGGGCTGTGTAGAAGGCATCGGGCTGACACGAGAGAAGAGAGAGAGAGAGAGGCCCAGCGGCAGTTTCGGACACCGAAACGTCCGACGTTTATCCGGCTATAGTGCCGCTATAGATTTAACGGTTGGGCTATCCAACAGACTCCGAATGCGATGAAATTTGGCAGGCGGGCTACCTACGCTATAATAAGACCTCACGCCAAGTTTCAACCCATTCCAAGAACGGTTCCGTGGGCGCGTGCGAGCGTGTCTGGACTCAGAACGGACAACTGAGAGAACTGGGGAGCCAGAACGAATGCAAGTTTTGAAAACATGCTGTTGAAATGCACATGATGTCATGATGACATGACAAAGAGCAACACGCAAGCAAAAGACATGGCAACGACGACGAATAACTGGCTGACACCTGGCGCAACGGTCTCGGGGCGTGACAACAGGGCTATTTTGTTACTAGTAACAGAATATTGTTCTGTTACCATCAGTCCCTCATAGAGCTCGATCAAAAAGAACTAGGAGGAGGCAGCCCAGCCCAACTCTCCGAGCACATCATCCCCCACCCCACTAACCTCTCCCGACTACCTCCTATTGCCGCCGCCCCCACATTCTCAGCGGCTCCCGCCGGCGCCTCGCCCCCACCTACCCCGCGGCTCCCGCCGGCGCCTCGCCCCCACCTACCCCGCGGCTCCCGCCGACGCCTCGCCCCCACCTTCTCCGCGGCTCCCGCCGGCGCCTCGCCCCCACCTTCTCCACGGCTCCCGCCGGCGCCTCGCCCCCCCACTTTCTCCGCGGCCCCCACCGGCGCCTCGCCCCCACCTTCTCCGCAGCTCCCGCCGGTGTCAGGCTCCCCATGCGACGGCCACCAACCGGCCACCTTCCGCTTCAGGCAGTTCGGGCGTCGCCCCTCCGCCTCCTTTTGGCTGACCTCGGCGACGCTCCAGCCGCCACTCCGCCTCATCCCCGGTGGGAGGTCCATCACCGCCACGTCCAGTGGTTGAAACCCAAGGCCCAAGGCCGTTCACCTTCGCAGCACCCCTTTCCAGCAGCCATCGTGAGGTACACCCTGCTCACAATTTCTCATCTCCAACTCCCGACTGCGAAGATCTCCGTGCCTCCTTTCGAACTTTCATTTTATTTTGAATTGAAGTATGGGTGCCCTTGATTCAGACCTTTGGGAAGAAATGCAGAACCTTTCTCTCGTAGGTCGTCATAGATGGATCGGCGAGATTTGTTCGGCTCAGTGTCAGTGATAATAAACAAGTCAATAGGCGAGCACATTCATTGGATAATGAATTAGATGTGGGGTTCTAGGACCTGTACAGGTTGTTACTGAATACTAGTACTGGTGAGTGACAACATATGGTCACTGGATCAAATGGACCCAGCAACATGAAGATATCAAATTGCCACTTACACCGATCGCCATCAGTTCTGTTAGCGAAGCAGCAATATGATTGCTAGGAATATGCTCTCTCTCTCTCTCTCTCTCTCTCTCTCTCTCTCTCTCTCTCTCCGGAGCTCCTCCATAAAGAGACAGTGATGTTGATTTTATTCATAGGAAACTAAACCAAAACAGTGGTTGCTAATAGTGTTTGGAAATTATAATTACTAGAACTCTTATTTGTCACCCTTTTAATTGCTAACTAATTCTTGTAAAAATAGGTGGTTAATATTTCTAATTACTTTGATGTGATGCCTAGGTGGTCAGTCCAGCTCCTGCAACCAACACAGGTCGTTGCCCCTTTTGCCACAATGGTAGTAGCACAAACACGAGTGTGGTCGTCCTCAACCAGTTCCTCACGCGGCCTCCGCACAAGCCCTGCTCATGTATACTTACACCAAAAGTACAACTCTTGCTACTCTCCTCGTACTTGCACTTGCTTATTTTCTCAGCAATAATCCTATTGCTTCCTCTTGGGGAAGGGGATCCCATGTGGAAGCTGTCTTGGTGCTCACTCGCTGTCTATATTCAACACCATAGTGTATGAAACAAATCAAAACCATTCTGGCTTCGGAGAAAATATAACCAACACAGGCTCCTGCAACCAAGACAGGCCGTTGCCCCTTTTGCCACAATGGTAGTAGCACAAACACGAGTGTGGTCGTCCTCAACCAGTTCCTCACGCGGCCTCCGCACAAGCCCTGCTCATGTATACTTACACCAAAAGTACAACTCTTGCTACTCTCCTCGTACTTGCACTTGCTTATTTTCTCAGCAATAATCCTATTGCTTCCTCTTGGGGAAGGGGATCCCTTGTGGAAGCTGTCTTGGTGCTCACTCGCTGTTTATATTCATCACCATAGTGTACGAAACATATGAAAACCATTCTGGCTTCGGAGAAAATATAACCAGTACATGTGCAATTGTGCGAGAAGTTCCCTTATGAAAGTTCCTTGCAAATAAACCACATGAAAGTTCATCGAGAGAATCTTTGTAAGTTCAAAATGGCTATAGGAAAACTTTCTAGGTTCAGATGGGTATAGAAAACTTCGTAAGTTCAAAATGGGCACGCCTAATTGTGCATGAATAAAAAAAATGCAACAAAGTCCATGTTGGTCGGTCTTGAGGTGTTCGATGGATGTGGAAGTTTATGAAGTTCGATGGATGTGGAAGTTTATTTTAACTTGAACTATTATAATGCGTACATGTGTTCTGCTAATTGAGTAGTTGGGAAGATCTGGAAAGAACACGCTCTTGAGGTGTTTAGTACAATTTAATATTTTAGTTCAGTTCAAATATCTTATTTTTACCGTGTAATATACATGGTTGGCAAAAAGATGACTAGAGTTGTTATACGTGAACTTGATATCCTTTTGTATATACATGAACTTGATATCCTTTTTAATATTACTTAAATCGGCTCGTTGGAATTTGTGCGCTGCTTGTAATACAATCAGTTCAGATTTAGACATGATAAAAAATTGATGGTGGGCATAAGCAGGTTCTTCAATGCAGTGTCTGCGGTTGGATTTGATTTGGTTGGGCAGGAATGGAGAAGCAACGCGAATGGTACGATGTGTTCCATTTCATCCATTTTATTGTTCTATATGTACGCCTGATCAAAATAGCAGCACAATGGTCCTCCCTTACACTAGTTTTTATCCCCTCTTTTTTTGGTTTTAGGTAGGGTGCCATGGATGGAGAAAATGTGTAGAATATTTCCACCTGGGTCATCTGCACTAACTAGCTTCAGCCAGGAGGACAAAAAAATAGTAGAACGAATACTAGGTCACACTTCTGTACAGCAAAAGCCTCCCGACAAGTTCAAGTTTCAGACTAGTTCACACATCAACTTTTGCTCCTGTAGTTTATTTCTTGAGTTGAGACTATCAGTTTTTGTTCGACAAAAATACAAAGTTTACCCCCCATTAATTTTTGTAAAGGCAGGGAGATAGGTTTTGCTCTTGTCTCATCCGTTCATTAAAAAAGGTTTGATGGTAGTTTGATTATAGTCATTATAATTAGGGGGTCCAATGTTGAAAAGTTCAATTTAGCTGCGTGTGCAAGTTCAAAGAATTATTGTAGGAAATATTAGAAGTTTGGTTTAGTGAGGAAAATGTATGATTTTTTATCAGTATTTGGTATGATTCATTTGCCTCCGGTGCAACCCAAAACTAGAAAAAAATTCATTCTGTTTACTGCCTATAATGCTCTCTCGATCCTACTGTCTGTTTTGGTTGATGAACAAAAAATGTTGTATAGGGAAAGTTCGTGCATTACTGTCAGGTAAGTTCGAAAGGATTCACATCAGTACAAACTCGAGTGGGTGTGTATTACCGTCTAGAGCAAGTTCAAAATAATTCACATCAGTACAAACTTCAGAGGGCATGTATTACTGTCCAGAGTACATTCTTCAATTTACCAAGAAGTTCATGTATTACTATTCAGAAAGTATATATAACTATTGCTACTCTTCCCCTAATTCTACGTATAGAAAAAGTTCAAATATATGTAAAAAGAACAATTTGGTTCTAATGTTATATAGTGATTCAATACACAAAACTTTGTATCGGTTCAGCAAAACGATTCACATCAGTACAAACTCCAGAGGTCATAAGTTCAAAGGAAAAAATAGCAAAAAAAAAGAAGAAGAACAGGGGTGATTTACCAATAAAATTTTGAGGAAGTTCGCAGAACAAAACAACATAAATTTGGAGATCCGGACACTGACAAGAATGCTCAATACAAAAATGAACAAAGCTCTGTTCGTACTATCATTTGCAAACAAATGATGTAACAAATGCTAAGTAGAAACCCGCACATATCTTGGTTCGTACTATCGTTTGCGAACAATTGATGAAACAATTTTCTGTACAAAAATAGAGTAAAGGCTAGTCTGTGAAAACACGTTCAGTACAACCCATACGGACGTCAGTTCAAGTATTCTTTTTTGGAACCTTTCAAAATTACTCTCCGAAGAATATATCAGTACAAACGCATTCATAGATCAGTACGAGTACTCTGTTTTTTAGATGGGAAAACAGTAGGATCTGTCTTACCGTGGTCAAAATTACTCATCAACGGTTGCAAATTCGAGTAAACGTTCAACATAACTAAGTTTCGCATTTTCGATAGCTATCCAACAGTATACTATTTGCCCCATTTCAAGAAACTTTTCAAAAAATCAAGTTCAAAATCAAATTTGGCCGATTCAAATTTGTTTTCAAACTGTAAGGAATTGGCAAAAGATTTCAGTACGAAAAAGTTGTGCATTTTCCATAGCTTTCCAACGCGTATCACTAGCGTCTATCCGACAAACCGTTTGCAAAAAATCGCAAAAATACGTTTCGCCCAGAATTTCACCGTTTCTCAAATTACTTTTAAATCGTATAGAATTAGAAAAAACAATAGATATATGGAAGATGCGGATTTTCACCAGCTTTCCAACGCCATCTTATTTGCTCCATTCGGACAAACCGTTTGAAAATTACATCCAAAATACGATTCACGTTTTCGGTTTTGAAAAAAACGATATTTTCAAAACTGATCTTAAACCGTGATGATTTTGCAAAAACAAATTGTATGATTGTACTATATATGTCAAGGGCTTTCCAACGATATAATATACGCCCCGTTTCGACAAAAAACAATTGCACAAGAAATGAACTAATGAAGACGATTTGTTAAATAGAAATGAATGCACTAGTTCAACCGCTCGTAATACATCAGTACAACCGCCTGAACCCGTCAGTTCAAGAAGGGTAACAAAATAATATTCTGTTACGCGTAACAGAATAGCCCAGATGTGTGTGTGTATATATATATATATATAGTAAAATGGTTGTGTACTCCTGGAAGTACGTACTCTTGTTCCTCATATACCACATAGATGAATCTTTCATACCTCATTATTATTTTTAATATACTTCATTGATAATTACTAGATACCTCAAAATGAGTTTCATGAAAAAAAATATGTGAGTTTACATATTTTTGAAGGTTTAAGTATATACTGATTTGTTCGTAAATGAAAAAGGTATATTACAAAAAGTACGTCACAAATGATATGTTTTCAACTAAACTCGTATTAGGATATCTAAGAATACTTAATGAAGTATATTGAGAATAACAGAGGTGTATAATCCATGCGTACAAGAGGTATATTGACGATGCGAGTACATACTCCCAGGATTACAGAAAGTTAGTCATATATATATATATATATATATATATATATATATATATATATATATATATATATATATATATATATATATATATATATATAATGGTGATGCACTCATTGAGCCCACCAGCAGTTCGAGAAAATAAACAGTTCGAAACAACGATATATACAACATTCGAACACTGAATAGTGACGACTACTTACTGACATAAACTGCAAGACATGATAGTTCATAAGAGTCTTGCTACACCACCAAAATGCACCCATGTGTAGCGCTCAGACACTCGTGATCCTGATGAATGACATTCTAAAGAGAGGGCACTATTACATTGTAAGAGTGACATAGACGAGGATGACAAAACGACAAGGAGTCTGCATAACAAAAGAGATAACTACCCATCCAGAACAAGTAGCAAAGACAACAAGTCACTCGAAAAGCAATGATCCAACACCATCATAATTTGCAGCCCCGGTTCAGCCACCAGTAATTTGGAGACATGAGTACTCCACCCTTTTGATGCAACAACCCAATTACATGTCAACCTGAAGGCTTGAACCACATCACTACTGGTCGGACTTGAGACATCAAAGGACCAAAGTCAATCCAGATGCCTTTGTCATTCGCACATTCTTTTGGCTCCAGGCTGTATCATTGACAATCAGGAGAGTTTGCTCCCAAGATCCTAGGGTCGCTGGGTAGACATAGTTCTTCCTAGCAAACAGAACCTCTATGCCATCAAGTCCTTGCCAACGGTGATATCTTGGTTAATCGGATAATTGAGTCTGAGAAACACAGAGTGTGAACCAAGGATGTTTACCCGCCTCCCACTCAAAAATCCCGATGGCCCCAACAAGCTGGTATCCTGCTCATAGACGTAACATCCACTATCAGCAAACTCACGCATTTGACGGTTCTTTACATAGTGGGGCTTTTGCAATATAACTTTGCTGGTGCTCTATGCGAATGGTCATCAGTCTTTTGCCGTCCTCTGATCGAGCGAGGAACCAGTTGTGCTTCCCTATTGTGGAAAAGGTGGTGTGACTACAAAGAGGAGTAACTGTATGGACACTGCATCATATCAAAAAGGACATACATTGTTAATGTAAGATCAGCATTGTTCAGACTATGAGTAGGATAATGCAAGAAACAACATTGATCTGTCGCTGTTGGAACTTAGATGAAAATATAGGAAAATGTACACTTGGTACGACAATATAGAAGTGCCATGCATGGCTTTACTCATGTTATCTCGCAATCGATTCTTCACAGGAAACTACCATGCCATGCATGTTATGTAATCATGTTCTCTCCTCACAAATAAATTCTTCAAGGAAACTAACACACCATGCATTGTTAAATACCCATGTTCTCTGGGAAAATTTCTTGTGACGATATTAGTCTAGCCATGGATTGCCGAAGGACAAATATAGGTGTCTACACATAGTAAGCATTACAGGATTTCACTACTTCGAAATACAGAGTACTCCATATGCACATTTACTTCCCTAATGTATGGTTAGATGAAACCAACTGTGTGATTCATGTTTGTACATCATGAGAATGAGGAAACTAACATGGCTATTGTTATACACACATATTTAGTAGTATATAGATTACTACAAAGTTTGCAAAATATGAATATCTCACTAGTACATTGAGTGCTATACAAACGGTTTTTAGCCCCTTTCCATGACGGTGTTTTGAACCGTCACCAAGTGAGTGACTGCGATAAGGAGGTCCTTCCCACACGACCCAAAAATCTTCGGGGATAGGGAGACATGATGCATAGTGTTGTCCCTTTAAACTGTTTCTTATATCTTGAATATCCCAAATGCACCATCCTTGCAACTCGTTTGTGCTCGCATTGCCATCACAGTCGGTGTTATGTTGTGCTACGTTTACAATGCGCGGCCCATCACAAACGGTTCATTATTATAGAACGTGTATGATAAGCAGACAATCACACACATTCACTTTTTCCGAACCGTATGCGATAACTAATTAAGAAGATTAGCTAATCATCGTACGAGTGTCAGATAGGATTACAAAACGTCGGACCATCGTAACATTGTTGTACATGATAACTATCGCACACACAATTCTGTGGTGCAACGTTTATGATGCGTACCACATTATAAACAGTTCATGGTTGCAAATCTTGTACGATAAGGCAACTATAACAAACGTTTAGTTTGCCCGCATCGTTTGTGATATTGTATGACATCACACATGGTTTGCAAACCAAAACTGTGTGCATTCTCGAAAACGTTTGTGTTTAGCCGATCGTGTGCGCCGTAACGACCTGCAGAGCGTAATTTCACCGTAACTTAATTGCTGCTATTTCAAATTGCACCGGATTTGAATTTGAAAGTATGTTATACCTTCATTCATATCCATCAGGTTCAAACAACCAATGCATGATTCGATTCACAGGTACATATGTTTAAGAATTACATAAGCACCAAATAAAGAATGATGAACCATAGTTGTATACTTGTACTATTAAAGACGGTAACGAAAGAGGCGAAATACATTCTGGTTGCTGAACAAGGTGAAGCGGGATGCCCATATTGTGCCCTCCTCCATGCAGAAGGCACGCAAGACTCTAGTCCAACCCCTTGTGATGGCCGACCGCCCATCCTTCACTTTCTTCATGAAAACATCTTGATAATCATCGTGTTCTGGTAGAAGTACTTTAACCTTTGCATGCCGACCAATCATGTAGTTTTGTCGGGGGAAACTGTCCTCCCACGAGCACCTATGGGACCGGAGCCCCTTCTACATTGCGGTAAGGGAGTGGAGGGAGCACGGAGAGCAGATCGAGGAGCGCACGCGGGCGGTTTTACCCAGGTTCGAGCCGCGCGGACGCGTAAAACCCTACTCCTGCCTTAGGTTGTATTGAGTTCTTGAGCTCGGGAGCTTGAAGAGCTACAGTACTAGCTACACCGAGCAAGAGAGTTGTCTAGATTTCGAACCCCTTATACGTTGTGCATGGGCCTCCTTTTATAGCTCAAGGGGTCACCGGCAGGTGTCAACGTAGAGGAGGGTAAAAGTGTAATTTTGGTGGTGGTTGCAATAGTGCGTGAACAGTATATGAACAGTGATCTTCACCTAACCTTGACAGTGGGGGACAAGGGCATTAAATGCCCGTCGCCATCGACCCCAAAAGCGTCCGCCCATGCTTCTCCGTTCGCCACGGCGGTAGCCTCCTCACCGTGGCTTGCCACCGTGTGCCCCAAGCTGCACAGCCATCTGCCACGTGCCCCTGGAAGTGCCCCAGGGCGACATGTGGGCCGATGAGCTGGAGCGCGGGCACACAGCGTAGGTCTCCCCGGCAAGCACCTTGCCGGGGTAGTGATCTTGCCGAGCCCGGAAGCTTGTCGCTCTCCGGGTCCTGTCGGGGCGCAAGATGCGCCGAGGTATCTCTTGAGGTATGTGTTCCTTAGCCTTCCTGGCAAGCTCCTCTTGCCAGGGTCTTTCGCTAAAGTGATAACCTTGAGCCTGGTGCGGCCTTCCCGGCAAGCTCCTCTTGCCGGGGCCTTGATCTTCTGTCTTGTATACTTTGTTTTTGAATGGCTTCATAGGGACCGGAAAGGTTCTTGGCGAGCACGTGGTAAGCCCCGCCGCGGGAAGCTGCTACTGCCCGTGCACAAGTTGGGGTACTAAGGTACCCCTATCTTAGTACACCGACAGGAGCCCCCGGGCCTGGGCCACACACGGTGCCGAGCGCTGTTGGGCCAGGCCCAAGACAGTGCACGGGCACACGCGGCCCACGGCAAGCCGAATCCCCTTCCGTATCCACCGCATCCCTCCCTAACGGCACGCGTCGATTGCGGCGTCGTGGGAGAGATCGTGGCCTGTTCTTTAATGGGAAATGCGGAACGTCCCCCACTTCCCCCATAAAAGCAGAGGAAGCAGGGGCAGTTCCCTCCATCGTCTTCATTGCGCCTTGATTCCCCAGAAACCCCCGCCGCTTCTTGCCTCCGCCCTTCCTCCACCGTCTCCCGCATCCGCGGCGTCGTCGACTTCCTCGCCTCTTCCCTCGCCGCCCCCGCCATGACTCCGAAGAGCGACAAGGCGAAGAGCGACAAGGCCAAGAAGGAGAAGTCCGAGCAGGTGGCGAAGCTGGCCGCCCTGCGGAAGAAGTGCGTGGTCTTTGCGCCGAGGCTTGGCGCGAGGGAGCTGCAGAACAAATACTATTTGTTCTGGGCGAGGGAGATCAAAGCTCATCCCCGCACCAGAGCCTTCCCCGCCGTCGCCAAAGACATGTTCCCCGACGGGTACTTTTTCTTTGCCGCATTCTTCCATTGTGGTCTGTGCCCTCCGTTCTCGGAGTTCTTTTGCGATGTAATGAATACATACGGCCTCCATCTTCTAGATTTCACCCCCAACGCCATCCTTACGATGGCCGTTTTCGTACATCTGTGCGAAAACTATGTTGGGGTTCACCCAAGCGTAGCTCTTTTCCGCCACTTCTTCATGCCTAGAGTAGAGTCAGGTGCCCCCCTCTCCGGCGGCATCTCCTGGATCTTTAGGCTGAACAAGAAGAACTCGTACCTGAAGGGAGAGCTTCGCGGCAAGTGGGAGGAGTGGAGAGCCGATTGGTGCTGGGTGCTGGAAGATAACCCTGAGCCCTTTACCGCGCCGCGCCAGACAGCCATAGTGCGCGGCAGGGATTGGAGTGAATTGGCCCCGGAGGACAACAAGCTTAGTATCGCCCTCATTAGGATCATTCGTCTCCGGGTCGCCAATCTGACTATCGGAGAAGTTGGAGCAGATTTCCTCCGCCGCCGCATCGCTCCTTTACAAGAAAGGAAGAGGCCCGCCTGGGAATTCGGCAATGCGGCGGATATCATGAGGCTGCGTCCTGGATTGAACTACAACTTCACCGGCTTGGAGTTAAAGGGAATGGTTCGGGAGCTCTTCAAGCACGACCCCAACCACCCGGAGTGGTTCAGACCTTCCCGGGGAGTGGTGCCGCTGTGCAACAGCACTGCCCGCGATTCCCTACGAGCGATGATGCCCGCGTGCGACTCCCATGGCGTCGTCCCCACTTGGATAGAGCCTCCACCGGATACCGTGCTGACCTTCTTCGACAATTTGGTCGAGAAGCCCCGCAACGCCGAGGAGAACAAGGGCCTCACCCGGGCCACTACTTAACGGGATATAGCTTACATCGCCTCCAGGATGGAGGAGGCCGCCGCAGCTGCGGCTGCGGGTGACTTTGGATACACCGTGGAAGAGGCACAGGCCGCGGACGCAGTGAGCCAAGCAGAGGAGGCGGAAATCCTCAAGCTGCTGAAGCTTGCGCCCGAGGAGTTTGCCGGGGAGCCTTCCGTGAAGTTTGCCGGGACGAGCGAAGTTGCCGGGGGGAGCGAGGCCGCCAGGCACGGCGCTGAGTCCAGCGGGCCTGCCGAGGAGGAGGAGGACGCCGAGGCTGATGAAGACTCTGGTGGATCTCTGAATCTCGATGACGACGCCTCCTCATCCTCACAGAACTCCCCGCCTCCGGCAAGTCCCACGCAGCAACCGAAGAAGCGCCTCCGCAAGGCAGCTGAGACGGCGAGGCCGCAGGCGCCTCGACAGCAGCCAGCGCGCCGTGCGACACGCTCCACCAGGACGAGCGAAGTCGTCAAGGAAGCGCCCCGTGCTCGAGCGCCAAGCGGAGGGGGATCTTCCCGGAGCGGAACGGGTGCTCCTTCTGCCCCTCGGTCCTCGGCGACAACGGGGGCTGGGTCCTCGCAGCCCACAGCCCCGGAGACCGCCAAGCGCCCGAGGGAGCCTTCTCCTCCAGCTCCTCGCGCAGGAGCACCCCAGGCGGAGTTTGACTTCTCCGCCCTCAGCTCCGACGAAGAGGAAGAGGAGTAAGTACTTGCAATTCTTTAGTTTCTTCAATTTTGTCTTGATTTTCCTTGTTGATTCTGATCTTGTTTTTGTTTTGCTTTCAGGACCCTGACCCAGCGGATGGCGAAGAGGGCCAAGATCCCTGTGGTCGAGATTGAAGACGACTCGCCCGCCGCGGCGACGGGAGACGTGCCAGCGGCAAACTTGCCGGATCAACCTGCTGCTCCGAGGAGCAGCCCCCAGCGTAAGTCTGGTTTTTATCTTTGTGCTTGACAGGCGCGCTTGAGGTTATCATCTTGGTTGACGTTTTGATGTCTTGTTTGTCTTGTGCAGAAGTGGAGCCGCAGCCGCAGGAGCGCCCGGAGGTCGCCCCCGACGAGCCACTTGCTCCACCCTCCCCGCCAAGGGTGAACTCCCCGGCAAGGGAGAACGCTCCGCCAAGGACGGGCAATCCGCCAAGGGCGAGTACCCCGCCAAGGGTGAGCAGCCCAACAAGGGTGAGCACCCCGCCAAGGGAGGGCGCAGGCGGCCCTCCGCCAGCAGGGGCCACTACTCCGCCGCCAAGGGAGAATTCCCCGGCGAGGGACCCTGTCGTTGAAGAAGTCAGCGAAGGTAAAGCTTGTAATTTCTTCTTCCCGGATTCGTCTTTTTTGGATATTTGCTTGATTCTTTCTTTTCTTTTTCTTCTGCTAGATCCTCCTGCCCCGGAGCGGATGGAGACGGAGACCACCGGCGAGGAGGGTGTGCACGGCGACGGCGGCAACGCCACTGCTGCTGACGAGCCAGCCGTCGAAGAGACCGCCCCGACCGCCGACGCCGCGGCTAGGGAAGAGGCCGGCGACCACACTGCTGGCCCGGAGGCCGCAGGAGCATCGGACGCTGCACCGGCCGCCGACCCCTCCGCCTCCACGGAGCGGTCGGGTGTCTACTTGGAGGCCGCCAATGGGTTCTTTATACAAGTCCCGTGGGCGTCCTCGTCTCGAGCACCCGCGGAGGGAGAGACCTTTGACGGAGAGGTCCTCTCCTCCGCTGGATTGAAGGTCGTTGAAGCGCCCGGCAGCAGCGATGAGCCCGACGAGGAGAGACTCCTTCGTCGGCTCCTGGCCTTGTATCAGGCCAGGCAGGCGAAGTTGGAGTCTCGGGAGGCTCTGGCTGCCAAGGCTGGAGCTGATCTGGAGAAGCGCGCCGCGGAGCTCCGTGCCGACAACCAGGCGGCCCTCCGCAACTTGGCGGAGGAGCGTGAAGAGCTTGCCGGGGCGTAGCAAGCCTTCCTCCTTGAGAAAGCTGAGGCCGAGGAGCAGCAGTGGTTGGCCGCCGAGGAGCTGTCCCGGCGAGAAGGAGTACTCAACCAGCGGAAGGTCGACCTCGATGCTCACGAGGACGACCTCGCCGCCCGGGAGCAGGCCATTGGCGGGGCTCTGAAGGAGGCGAGGAGCGCTGCAGCCGCCGCAGAGACTGCCAAGAAAGACCTGGAGGCCAAGGTGGAGCAGCTGGAGGTTTTCCTGAAGGAGAGTGAGGACAGAGTCATTGCGCTCAATGTGGAGCGGGAGAATGATGCCCACACCAACTCTGAGCTGCAGGTACGTCTCTCCGAGAAGGGCATAGATCTTACTGCCGCCAAGGACTCCATTGCTGACTTAGAGCTGAAGGTCTCCACTCTTACTGATTCGCTCAACGCCGCCCGGGACCGCGAGACGAAACTGAAGGACGAACTCCGCATGGAACGGGGCTTGGTGGAGAGCGCCGCCGTCTCGGCGAACAACTTCAGCCGGGCAGTGGAGCAGTGGACTGATGAGCTGGTCACCTCCGCTGCCAACATTGACAAGGAGATGATGGCGCTGAGGGCGGAGCATCTCGTGTACTCTCCGGACGAGAGTCTCCCCCACAGCGCCAAGTTGAGTCTGTTCTTCAGGGGAATTGCGCCGGCGCTTGCGCGGCTGCGGGAGAAGATCCCCGTGCAGCTGGTCGACGAGGCGCGTCAGCTCTGCATGGGCACCCTGGAGCGGGTCTTGTCGAAGATCGTCTACCGCAACCCCGACATCAACCTCGTCAACGTCCTCCGCACCTTGCCGCCCGAAGCTGATCAGGTGGCGTTGAAGGCGCAGGTTGCCCACATCGTTGCCAAGGTGGGCAAGATCACGAGGCGTGAAGGCGACCGTGTGGATTAGATTCCTTTCCTTCTTCTTCCTTTGCCGCTGCCAGTTGAGTCATAGGCAGTAGTTGATTAGAAAAGCGGCAAGCTATCTTTGTAGTATACAATCTTATTTTGAACAATCAATGCAGTGTTATCTCCCTTGCTTTTGGTCCTCCACTTTGTATGCTTTCTACCCTACGCTTTTAGGGGACTTGCCGGCAAGGGGCCCTTGCCGCGAGCACTGAGTGCTGGGCTCTTAGCAGCCTGCTGGCAAAGACCTTGTCGGCAAGCAACCTTGCCGCAGCTAGTCGCAGCACACTTAGACTGCTGAGCGAACTCGAAAACGAAGTAAGGGCGCGACACTTGTCGCAGCTCACTTAAGCCGTTGAGCGTGCTCGAAACAGAGTAAGGGCGCGGCTAGCCACGGGTAGGTTCCTCCGCTCACAGGTTTTCCATACAGAGTGTGGTTGTTCAAGGAAGACAACTAATTTTTTAAAAATTTGAATTACTCAAACTTTGATAACTTAGCTTTCATAAATTGTTTGCTCCCGACAAGTCTTCTCTTTCTTGAACAGCACTTGGTTCATCCTCCATCTCCTTCCCCCCCGGCAAACTTGTGCGCGAGGAATATTCCTTTTTCTTAAGAGGGAAAGAAAAAGAGGAGGAAAAACAAGTATAGGGCCTCATGGCTTGCTAATGCTTACCGGGGACGTGTGTTGCACATAGTGTCAAATGATGTATGCAAATAACAAAGAAAGGCATGAAAATGACAAATAGTGCGAAGCACAAAAACTTTACTGATGCACGGATCTGCGCCCGGCTTTGTACAAAGGTTTACATGCGACAGCGGCAAGACTTGTACAAAAGGTGGTTGCCGGAGCGGATCACGGCAACCGCGCCTTACGGGTGAAACTTTCGAAAATGCTCTATGTTCAGGGAGTTGCTCACCGGTAAGCCTTCTTCGGTCTGAAGGCGGACAGCGCCAGGCCTTGTGACTTGTCTCACCCGATAAGGGCCTTCCCACTTCGGCGTCAACTTGTTGGAATTCTTGGCGGACTGAACATGCCGAAGAACAAGGTCGCCTTCCTCGAGACTCCTGGCCTTGACCTTGCGGCTATGATAGCGACGCAAGGCTTGCCGGTATCGAGCAGCTCGTATAGCAGCCTGGAGACGTTCCTCCTCAAGGAGCAATGCATCATCTTGTCGCAGTTGCTCTTGCTCGAGCTCATCATAAGCGAGCACTCGAGGAGATCCGTATATGAGTTCCGTGGGGAGAACTGCCTCTGCTCCATAGACAAGAGCAAAGGGTGTCTGTCCGGTGGCTCGATTTGGTGTTGTCCTGATTGACCAAAGAGCCGCCGGCAACTCCTCTATCCAGTTTCTTCCGCACTTGCGCAGCCTGTCGAAGGTTCTTGTCTTGAGCCCGCGCAGCACTTCAGCATTGGCCCTCTCCGCTTGACCATTGCTCCTCGGGTGAGCAACAGAAGCGAAGCAGACCTTGGCGCCAAGGTCTTGGACGTACTGCATGAAGGTGCGACTTGTAAACTGTGTGCCGTTGTCGGTGATGATCCTGTTAGGGATTCCGAAACGGCAAACAATCGCTCTGAAGAACCTGACTGCTGACTGTGTTGTCACCTTTCTCACTGGTTCCACTTCTGGCCACTTTGTGAACTTGTCGATTGCTACATACAAGTACTCAAAGCCCCCGACAGCGCGGGGAAAAGGGCCGAGGATGTCGAGCCCCCAGACCGAGAAGGGCCAGGATAAAGGGATCGTTTGGAGAGCTTGAGCTGGCTGGTGAATTTGCTTGGCATGGAACTGGCACGCTTCACACTTGGTTACTTGTGCAGTTGCATCTTGGAGGGCTTCTGGCCAGAAGAACCCTTGCCGGAATGCCTTCTCGGCAAGTGCCCTTGCGCCAATGTGGTGGCCACATATGCCTCCATGTATTTCTGCCAACAGCTTCTGTCCATCTTCTCTGGAAATGCACTTCAACCTGACACCATTGAGTCTTCTTCTGTACAGTTCATTGTCAACGAACTGGTACATACTTGACTGCCTGGTTATTTTCTCTATCTCTTCTGGCTCGTCGGGAAGTTCTCCAGTTTGTAGAAAGTGGACGATCTGCTGTGCCCATGCTGGAGCTTGAGGCTCAACAATAAGGACTAAAGGCATGAGGGCTGCTGCGGGAACCTCAGCTTCTACGGCAAGAACCTGCGGCTCTGCCGGAGCTGATGGTCCCCCGGCAAGCCTGCCGGGGCAAGGCTTGTCGGGAACGCCTGCTTCAACTGTACAGACCCTTGGATCTGGAGGAGCAAACTGTTCCTCAGCATCTTGGCTGTTGATCTTGGGGACCTTGGCGGCGGCTTCTGGAAGATCCGCCGACAAGTAGTCGCCGGAGACCAACTTTCTCTTCTTGTTTTGCCCAACTGATGGTGTAACGGATGGCTGAGTTAGCTTGAGCAGGAAGGTCCCTGGTTCCACAGGTAACTTCATCGCAGCACACTTTGAGAGGCCATCTGCAGTATCATTCTAAGCCCTTGGGAAGTGCTCCATTTGCAGACCTTCAAAGTGCTCTTCAAGCTTCCTCACTTCATCAACATAAGCTTCCATCAAAGGGCTCTGGTAACTCTTATTCACTTGTCGGACCACCAATTGTGAATCTCCCCGCACAATCAACTTCTTGATCCCAAGCTCGGCCGCAATTCTGAGGCCGGCCAGCAAACCTTCATACTCAGCAGTATTGTTTGTCGCTTGTTCCTTGGGAAAGTGCATCTGAACAACATACTTGAGGTGCTCTCCGGTGGGCGCTATGAGTACCACGCCGGCACCGGCGCCTTGCAGCAAGAAAGCACCATCAAAGTACATCATCCATTCGTTGCTCGCTTCTTGGACGGGGATGCTTGTCTCTGGAACTTCTTCATCTGGCGTTGGGGTCCACTCTGCTATGAATTCTGCCAAAGCTCTACTCTGTATGGTTGAAGTACTCTCAAACTTGAGACCAAAGCTTGACAGCTCCAGTGCCCACTCGACGATCCTGCTTATTGCTTCTGGATTTTGCAATATCCTCTCCAACGGAAAGCGAGTGACCACTGTTATCTCGTGTGCTTGGAAGTAATGGCGTAGCTTTCTTGAGGCCATGAGGAGGCCGAACAGCAACTTCTGCACCCCAGAGTATCTTGATCTAGCCCCCTGCAAGAGGGAACTTACAAAATACACTGGGCGCTGCACCATCTTCTTTCGCACTTCTCCTTGTTCCTGCGCAGACTTGTCCTTGTCGGGGCCTGAGCTTGTCGGGGAAGCCCCCTGCTTGTCGCTGGATTCGCTTGCCGGGGATGTGGGTTCCTCATCTGCCTCCCTCTCCGCTACTAACGCAGCACTAACCACTTGATTGGTTGCCGCTAAGTACAGCAGCAACTTCTCTTGTGGCCTAGGTGCGAGAAGTATCGGAGTGGAGGACAGGTATCCTTTCAAGTCTTGCAGCGCTGCCTCCGCTTCCGGAGTCCATTTCATAGGACCTGCCTTTTTCAAGATTTTGAAGAAAGGCAGGGCGCGTTCTGCAGACTTTGAAATGAACCTGCTGAGGGCAGCCACAGAGCCAGCAAGTCTCCTTACGTCCTTGACGCGCTTCGGGGCTTCGATCTGCTCGATGGCTTTTATCTTGTCAGGATTGGCTTCAATCCCCCTCTGGGACACAAAGAACCCGAGAAGCTTGCCGGAGGGGACTCCGAAGACGCACTTCTCGGGGTTCAGCTTGAGCCGGATCTTGCGCAGATTCTCAAAGGTCTCTTCTAAGTCTTGGATCAGGGTATCTTTGCTCTTACTCTTGACCACTATATCATCCATGTAGGCTTCTACATTTCTGTGTATCTGCGGCTCAAAAGCAGTGTGCACCACCCTTGCAAATGTGGAGCCTACATTCTTCAATCCAAAGGGCATGCGTATGAAGCAATATGTGCCGGATGGAGTAATAAATGCAGTCTTCTCTTCATCTTCCTTGGCCATGAATATCTGGTGGTAACCTGAGTATGCATCAAGGAAGGAAAGCAGCTCACATCCGGCGGTGGAGTCAACAATCTGGTCAATACGCGGCAAGGGAAATGGATCCTTGGGACACGCTTTATTCACATCAGTGAAGTCTATACAAAGTCTCCACTTCCCATTGGCCTTGCGCACGACAACTGGATTGGCTAACCACGTAGGATGGATCACGCCTCTAACTAGGCCTACTGCTTCCAACTTCTTTATCTCTTCGGCGATGAATTCTTGGCGCTCCACGGCTTGCTTCCTGACCTTCTGCTTGACGGGCCGCGCATGAGGACAAACAGCAAGCTTGTGCTCAATTACCTTCCTGGGAATGCCGGGGATGTCAGATGGTTGCCATGCAAACACATCGACATTCACCCGCAGGAAGGCAATGAGTGCGCTTTCCTATTTGTTGTCGAGCGTAGCACTGATGGTGAAGGTACCACCAGTGCCGTCCTCCTTGGCGGACACCTTCTTGGTTGCCGGTGGAGCTGCCATTCCTTTCTTGCACTTGCCGGTGGAGCTCGATGGTGCGTCCTCGACGGCAGCGCAGCACTCCGAAGAGGTGCGTTTGCCGGAGTGGGCCCCAGAGCTCTTGCCGGACTTGGTCTTGGTCTTCCCCCCGGGAGCTTCAGCGGCAAGTGTGTTGCTTTCTGCTGCTGCTGCTGCATCCCGGTAGATCTTGTCGGCGCAGATAAGCGCGTCCTTCTTGTCGCCAGGGACAGAGATGACGCTTATCGGCCCCGGCATCTTGAGTACGTTGTAGGCATAGTGAGAAGCTGCCATGAACTTGGCGAGGGCAGGACGTCCAAGTATCCCATTGTATGGTAATGGGATATCGGCAACATCAAACGTGATCCTCTCCGTCCTGAAGTTGAGCTCCCCGCCAAAGGTCACTGGCAGCGTAATCTTTCCCTTCGGCTTGCTCCTTCCCGGGTTGATCCCTGGAACGACCCGGTTTCTTCGAGCTTGCCGTCTGGGATCTGTAGCTTCTTGATCACAGCCGAGGAGATCAAGTTCAGGCCGGCCCCGCCGTCAACCAACATCTTGGTGACCTTGAGGTTGCGGATAGTTGGTGAGACCAACATCGGCAAGCACCCGACCGCAGTGGTGCGGTCAGGGTGGTCCTCAAGGTCAAAGATGATGGGCGTGCCGGACCATTTCAGTAGCCTGCGTGAGTCGACGGGCGGCTCTGCTGCGTTCACTTCTCGCACCCACTGCTTGAGCTGGCGGTGGGAAGTGTGTAGAGAGGCGCCTCCGTCGACACACAGAACCTCTGTTGGCTTCTGGAACTCCTGCTCGTTGTTGTCTCCTTCTTCCATGTCATCATCGTCGCCTTCGTCCTCATCATTGTCGCGGCCCCGTGGAGGTCTGTCACCTTGCCGCTGCTTGGCCTTGCCGCGGCGTCCTCCCCGGCCATTGAACGGCCGCTTCTTGCTGGGTTCTCCTCCACCTCCTTGGGCCTTCTCCTTGTCGCGACGCTCGTATTCAGCCTTCTGCTGTTCTACGAGGTACTCGACTCTTTTGCAGTTCTGAAGATCGTGGCCCTTGGTGCGGTGGATCTTGCAGTATTGCTTGTCGGAGCCATCCTGCTTGTCGGCTGCCGCTACAGGGGCGGGCTCCTTGCCTGAACCGCCAGCCTGTGCCTTCTTGGCGGGAGCCTCCTTGCCGGACTGCTCGACAACCAGCACCTCCTTGCTCTTCTTCTTTCTGTTGTTCCGCCGCCGGTTCTTCCTTGCCGGGGCGGCATCCTCGCTGTCGCTTCCTCCTGCGCCAGCATCCTCTCCGGGGAGTCTCCTCCCCTCTTCGGCGCGCGCGCACTTGTCAGCCAGAGCGTAGAGCTCGCTGACATCCCGGATCTTGGTCATGGCCATTTCTTCCCTCATCCGGCGGTTACGCATGTTATGGTGGAACGCGCTAATAACCGCAGCAGGGTGGACGTCGGGAATGTTGTGCTGGACGCGGCTGAATCTTTGGATGTACTTGCGCAGGGACTCTCCCTCCTTCTGGGCTAGGATGTGGAGATCGCTCTCCTGGCCGTGGGGTTTGTGGCCGCCCGTGAAGGCGCCAACAAACTGGTGGCACAGATCCGCCCACGAAGAAATGGAGTTCTCCGGCAAGTGCATAAGCCAAGACCGGACGTTTGGCTTAAGCACTAGCGGGAAGTAGTTGGCTAGGATCTTCTCGTCGCGTCCCCCGGCAGCCTGCACCGCGATGGTGCAGATGCTGAGGAACTCCGAGGGGTGTGTCTTGCCGTCGTACTTCTCGGGTACGTCGGGCTTGAAATTCTTCATGCTTGGCCACTGGACTTGTCGCAGCTCACGGGTGAATGCAGGGCAGCCTGCCGCGTACGGCAAGTCGCCTGGTTCACCGGGCGCGTGCGCGTCGACAGCGGTCCCAGCGCGCTGATCTGTCTGTCTTCGGGCTTCTCGTCGACGCTCGATGCGAGTCCGAGCGTCTTCTTGCCGCCTGTCGTCTAGGACTTGGCGCTGATCGCGGTGAGCCCGCGGATCCGACGACGCCGTGGAGTCGTCGTCGATGTTGATCCGGCGGGGTGGCGATTTCTGCTTCCGCGGCGGGGAGTGCACGGTAGTTGCACCCCCGGCGGTCTTGTCGCCATCGGCCTTCGCTTGATCGACTTGCCGCGGCCGTGAGGTTGCCGGCTGCTGTGGCGCGTCGTTGTTGGCCAAGGCGATGAGGCTCTGAATCATCGCCCTCCAGTCTTCGGCCTTGTCTGCCGCTGGAGGGAAATCGTGGAGTAGCTGTGCTCTTGCTAGAGCTTCTGCTAGAGAAGAGGGGAACGACGACGAGCGGTGCGAGGAGCGGGACATGCTCGGACTTCTAATCGCGTTAGAAGGAGCATGTTCCCGCCCCGGCGACCGCGCCTTGCTTGTGCCAGCACGCTGGCCTTGAGCATCCCGCGATCCTCCGGCTTGGCTACGCCCCAGCAAGCGTATGGTACCTCCAGTACCACGCCGCTGCGGGTCTTGTACCTCTTGAGAGAGACGTGGTGCGTCCACGGACACCGAGGCTTTGGAATTCGCCCGGTCGTCCGTCTTGTCCTTGGACTTGGTGGCGCCGTGAGTTTCCTCGCCGGCGACCACCCTTCCGCCGGCGCCTCCTCCACCAACCGTTGGTTCTGGTGGTGGTGGAATCGACGCAGAAGGGCCACCGACCTCCGAAGCCTTCTTCTTCGGAGGCATGTCGTTGTAGCTGATGAAGTTAGTGAAGCTGGAGAGGTTGATGAAGAATGCGCCCGCGTGAGCGCCGGATTAGGTTCGCACCCTCCCACGAGCACCTATGGGACCGGAGCCCCTTCTACGTTGCGGTAAGGGAGCGGAGGGAGCACGGAGAGCAGATCGAGGAGCGCACGCGGGCGATTTTACCCAGGTTCGGGCCGCGCGGACGCGTAAAACCCTACTCCTGCCTTAGGTTGTATTGAGTTCTTGAGCTCGGGAGCTTGAAGAGCTACAGTACTAGCTACACCGAGCAAGAGAGTTGTCTAGGTTTCGAACCCCTTCTACGTTGTGCATCGGCCTCCTTTTATAGCTCAAGGGGTCACCGACAGGTGTCAACGTAGAGGAGGGTAAAAGTGTAATTTTGGTGGTGGTTGCAATAGTGCGTGAACAGTATATGAACAGTGATCTTCACCTAACCTTGACAGTGGGGGACAAGGGCATTAAATGCCCGTCGCCGTCGACCCCAAAAGCGTCCGCCCATGCTTCTCCGTTCGCCACGGCGGTAGCCTCGTCACCGTGGCTTGCCACCGTGTGCCCCAAGCTGCACAGCCATCTGCCACGTGCCCCTGGAAGGGCCCCAGGGCGACACGTGGGCCGATGAGCTGGAGCGCGGGCACACAGCGTAGGTCTCCCCGACAAGCACCTTGCCGGGGTAGTGATCTTGCCGGGCCCGGAAGCTTGTCGCTCTCCGGGTCCTGCCGGGGCGCAAGATGCGCCGAGGTATCTCTTGAGGTATGTGTTCCTTAGCCTTCCTAGGAAGCTCCTCTTGCCAGGGTCTTGCGCTAAAGTGATAACCTTGAGCCTGGTGCGGCCTTCCCCGCAAGCTCCTCTTGTCGGGGCCTTGATCTTCTGTCTTGTATACTTTGTTTTTGAATGGCTTCATAGGGACCGGAAAGGTTCTTGGCGAGCACGTGGTAAGCCCCGCCACGGGAAGCTGCTACTGCCCGTGCACAAGTTGGGGTACTAAGGTACCCCTATCTTAGTACACCGACAAGTTTGAGAGGTAATCTTGAGCAAACTACTCTGGGAAGCACTACAAAGGAAAAAGATTCAGGCATTGTAATCTAACACAACTCATTATGTGCAGTAAAAAGAAGGTTGTAGAGTTCTTACTTACCATCCCGTAGTTCGTTGTTGTCTTGGATAAAGTGTAAACAAATAGTTTAATTTCCATCTTTTCACCCATTTTATTAACAATCTTTATCAGCTTCCCCACTTGATGCTGGTTCATCAATATCTCATTGCCCCATACGCAGAAAGGGTTGATGTGCGGATTTTTACCAATGACATATGTACCTAAAAGCACCAAGCTAATATTAGTAGCTAAACAACAATTGTACAATGATGTAGCACAACACTCCCTCCATCCCATTATATAATATCTTATAACATCCAATATACTCACATATGGGATGAATTAACATCTTATATTGTGGTCCGAGGGCGTTTATCAAATTTTTACAAATTATCGGTTGATTAACTGCTGATGTGTCATTGTTGTTGTTGCTACTACTCTTCTACGTATATCTAGGCATCATCAGAACATTAAGGCAACACACTTCCTTTTTGCTATGTAGCCTAGGATTGCATATTTAGACATTGAGTATAGTGCATGTTGCTATGTAGCCTCAAATATATTACATATGGCCCTGGTTAGCCTAACGATAAATGGGCTACAGATATATTCAGTTAGAATTATGATTCACTGATTAGTCCCTTATCAGCCACCGACCTATATGGTATCAGCTACCGATATCCTAAACAGTGAGTATATATAAACCATGAAACTAACCTCAATGTAAAACAGCGGTCATTCCCAAAATATTCCTGCATTAGTACATCAAGAGTCATGTTGAGCACAACAGGCTAAACATCAAACAAACATATCCATGGCAGACATAATAATCTCCAAAAGATAGCTTCAGTGTGCAGGTTTAAGCACGCTAGTTAAGTAAAATAAGTGGAAAGGTGTGTTAACTGCAATAGGCCTAACATTTAACAACAACCAAACATAGCCATTCGAACTAGTATTGTGCCGGTCTAAGTACACTTGTTATTGTTAAATAAAAATGGAAAGTCGTGTTAACTACAACATGCAACAACCAAATTTAGTCATTCATAGTGGTATTGTTGAAACTGGTATTGATGAAATTGAACTGCACAGTTCATACTTGCACATATAGAATATCACGTTGTGAATAACTGGAATAAATAAGGCATACTACAAACAACCGAAGATAGCATTCGAAACCGGACATATGCTAACGACAAAGAACCGAACAACCAAAAACTTTAAAAGAGGCATATGCTACATATAATAGGCTTAACACCAAGCAAATATATGCATTCCTATCGGTATATTTAAAACTGGTATTGAGGAAAATGTACTTCACAGTAAATAGTTGCACATATAGAGCATCACACTGTGAACAACAGAAACAAGCAAGGCATACTGCAAACTACATAATATAGAAATTAAAACTGGACATATCCTCACTACACTACCAAAGGGACTAGACAAAAAATAATGGGTTCCCCCTGGGAAAGGCACGGCAAAACAAATCATGGATTTCCTCACTTTTCACAGATGGGCTCGTTCCCGTGGGAAGAGCACGTACGCTGGGTGCACTCCGTGTTGTCGCAGATGGGCTCCTTCCCCTTGGAAGGGCACGACTGTAGGGTGCCCTCCCTTATGTCGCAGATGGGCTCTTCTCCCATGGAAGAGTTGGAGAGGGTGCCCTCCTCGTCATCGCCGTTGATGAGGTCTGACTTGGAAGCTGTGGATCCCAACCCAGCATCGCAGAATGTGTTCTTTAGAAATGACAAAAGGGGCTCGATGGCGATGTAGGATGGCAAATTCTTGACAGTGAGCTAGAGGAGATTAGTGGCGGGGCCATGGATCAGATTGACGATGGTTGAAACCGAGGGGTTGGGGTAGGCCACTTAACCTGTTACATAGCCCGCGTCAGGTCGTCGCTGTCGATCACTCCGTTGTCGTAGCCGCACACACGACTTACCCGCATACTCTACCCCGCAGATTGAGTGCCTGTGGACAAGAATGGTCGTAAGATTCCTCGACAGACACCTCGACGACTGTGGGCGAAGAGACCGTGCTACACCTGTTTTGGGCCAGTCGCTCGTCGAGCTCCACGAGAAGCGTAGCTGGGCTTAGATTGTGACCCTATGGAGTGGGGGATGGGATCCATGTGAAAGGGGGCATTTGGTAGGCGTCATCTAAGAAATTCAGAGTGGCATGGGTATGGATATTGGTTGGTAAGCTTCACGGGCAAACCGCAGATGTTGACAATGGAGGCCTTGCGGTGGCGGCAACCTTTCTAGCATTTCGAGCAAGGGAGGGGTTCTGGTGGGGCTGTGTGTGTGTGTGTGTGTGTGT
>LR738709.1:201721909-201733654 GCA_902687465.1 Secale cereale
TGTGTGTGTCTGTGTGTTTGCGTGCACGCCCGAGGAGGTTTTGGGGTGTGTGCGGGGAGGGGTGTTTTAGGAAATGACGCGGCTACTGAAAATTTACTACACGGGAGTCAAACACGGTAGTGAAATGCCGGGGCTAATGAAAATTTGGATGATGGTGCATCACCCATGGTCCGGAGATAACAATGGTGTGTTATGAAACCCAAAAACCCTTGAGTCGAGCAGATATTTTTTAGGAATGCAGGGGGGAGAGGGAATGACAACATCACACACGATCGAAACATAATAATCGTGTGTTATCAAACAGAAAAAACCTACAGGTATGTAGATATTTTGAGAGCGGAACCCTCATAAACCCAATGTACTGCGCCGATGTGCGTGACAGGGGCACGGGCGTGGCACATAGTTAGTGTGAGTGAACCGTGTCTGTTGCGTCATCCGACTTGTCTAATGTTAGTAAATTTGGCGCAAATGATGCAGGAAAGGGTCAGAACATGAGCACACTTGCATGTGGACCAAATTATACATTGACGTGCATGCATGTTTGAATATCGTTCACAACATTGATGTCCCCTGTGAGTCGAAAATCGTATAGTCCCCACATAGAGCGAGATCGGTTCATGACGTGTCGTGGTGCTGCCCACTTTGAATCGATGGGAGGGATTCATGCGTACACATGCATGTGTGCTCAAACTATATCATGTCATCCGAGAGCATAACCTATATACCGTAATACGAACAAAAAAAATAATCCCCTTGTAAGTCAAATTAACCTCTCTCATTGTCAGGCAAAGTAGTGATGGACCAAGCAGGGCCCACAGATGGAAAGCATCAATATTGCTGGTAACTGCGTTTGTGGGTGCAAGAGGACAACCACCATCGCTTTGCATGTGGGCCAGACATATGTTGAATACCCAAACTGCAAAACTTTGATGTGTCACATGCCTCGAAAATCATAAAGTCCCCACATAGAGCGAGGTTCATGAAGCGTACTACATAGGCTATTCCCCTTCCCCCTCTTCGATGCATACTATATGCTCCAACTGTAATACAACTAAAAAAGAATCCTCCTTGATGATGAAATTAATTAACCTCTCCCAATGTAGGTCAAAGTGATGCATACATCGATGATGACCTCGCGGGTCAATAGATGGAAGCTTCACACATTAGTTTCCTAGGATAACCACTTCCTGCTTGCATATTGCCCAAAGAGGTGTTGTGTGATGTTTTGAATAGCCAATGCACAACTTTGATGTGGTACGTGCCTTGGAAACCGAAAAGTGCAGACACTGAGTGAGGTGGAAGTGTTCACGGACCCGTACGTATATATAAGCTAGTCCCCTCCCACCTCTTCGACGCATACTATATACTTCCACCTTAACACAAACAAAAAAGATTCGACCTTGCTGGTCAAATTAACTTCTCTGCTGACTGTTAGTCAAAGTTATGGATGACGACCTCGCCCACAGAAAGCGTCACACGCAAGTGAGTGTCGTGTCGGACAACCACCGAATGCATGTGGCCAAAACATGTATGTATGAAAGGGTTGTCTAATGTTTTAAATAAAGAATTCACGACTCTGATGTGGCACCAGCCTTACAAACCGGCCAACCCACACGGTGGCTCATGACTCGTAGTGTACTGCCAGCCTCCCACCCCCAGACGCAAACACACACACACACACCGCGCATCCACCGCAACTACGATGCATGTTAAATTTTCAAGCGGTGAACATATGTTACCAAAGGAGGGACATTTAATTTTGAAAAAAATAGATATCATTAAAACATTTCGGTACATTGATTGATTTTCTAGGGGTATAATGTGCAAAAATCAAATTTGAGCTACGTGCACACATGACAGTGCACCCAAATTGATTGGAAAAACACGTGTGTCTCACTTGGTGCATGTTTACTCCCCGTGTTAAAAATTCAAATATTTCGAATCTTGATTTTTAAAATCTAGTACATGCATAACTTATTTTAAATTCATGAAACTTATCGGGTTGTCATATGGACGCCAATACACAGTGGCATTGAACTTTTTTGTCTGATTTGAGACAAGTTTTGATGTAATATTTATCTTCTTACAAATGGGGATTATTAATAATTGGTAGCCAATATCACAAACGGATTATTTATTCGAATTGTGGGCATTAGACCAACAATTGATACGTGCCATGCTTCGGTTTAGAAATAAATTAGCAGCATTAATCATAAAAATAGAAAAAAAAACATGCCGCCGTGCAACCTGTGTGCCGTGTGAGGATGCATGAGTTGACGGGGCACATGCGAGCAGTCCGCCACGCAGCAGACCAGGAGGCATTAGTGCAGGTGTGTGAATTGATGGGAGGCGTGTTCGGTGGGCACTGTCATTGGGAGGCGTGCAAGTAACTCCATGAAATGTGGGTATAGGCATGCCAGCAGTTCGGTGCACAGGCTCACTAGGAGGCGCGCCAACGGTCTGACCGCCGCCTGCCTCTCTCCCACTACACCATATTAATGGTGCACCCAAGCAGGCCACACGCCCCATCCTCAGCACACACACACAATCCTCTCTCTCTCTTCTTGCATCCTCAATGCCACCCTCTGTCCTCAAAGTTGTCAGTGTATGAGTAAGTTGCCGAAGCGCCCCATCGGAGGGAGTGGCGATGCCGGGGCTGCTGAAGAACCATAGCACATGGAAAGGGAGGCAAAGGTTGCCATCGCCGCCAGCGAGGTATCACTGCACTCTGACATTGTTGACGGCGTCATGCTTCCACACCTGGAGCCCTAGGTCCACACCGACTCCAGTGATGACTCGGGCGACTACTCCGACGATGACTCTGATGACGACGCAGAACCGGTTAGTCATCTATACCCATTTATGGGACAAATACATCCTATGGTTTATCTGGTTACTCATGCATCCTGCCTCCCCCTTTTGGAATAGATATCCTATGGTTATGTTCTCCCAATTCATGAAAACTGAGTAAGTTTTTTTAGATCCGTGTAGTATATTGGTTGTCTGAATGGTTCAAGTGATAAGTGATTATTTGTTTCATCTGTGCAAATGATTTCTGCTAATAATCCATCTAGGGTTAGTGTTCGTCCTAATAATTCCTAACCAGGTCTTGACAACTGATTTTTGAATGACCTACATAAATGTTTGTGCCATTATTTTCTTCAGGATCGGTCTGTACATAGACGATTCGGCTTAAAAGTCAAACCATAATCTCTCGATATGTATAAAAAATAGCCATCAATTCCTGATCCTACTTTACGGCATGTAGACGTTGATTTGATGCCAAATTTTGGCAACTACCAAATGTTCGCTAGAGATTAGTTAGGAAACATTAATTTGAGGCCACACTTTTTTTACTATATGTATAGGTGTACTCTCACGATGTCGATAACGAGGATGAAGATGGCAAGAAGAGGTAAACGAGTCAAATCCTCAGGGAGCTTTATGCAGGAATGCATAACAGGCCTATTAGGACCTGGAACTGGGGCTATGGATGCCCATTTTGCAACCAAAAAAGCTTCATCAAGTGTATCAAACTATTCTGGCACGTGCAAGAGGACGAGCCATTGGCTCCTTCAAGAAAAACTATTATCGCAGGGTAGTGCATGACGCGTGCACCACGTACGTCGAGTATCTGGATAAGCTTCGATATCGTGCTTGCAGATGAGACGAGATGTGGGATCAAACTATGTATGGCTTAATGACAGCTGAACTATATACTTATGGTTGAACTATGCTTGTGTGCGCTTATTATGTATGTCTTAGTATGTTTAATCTATGATTACTTATGTCTAAATGTGGGATATGGATGCAATCAGTTTGGTTAATGGAATCTACCTCCGTCCTGGTTAATTGGTCCCCTTTGTAATATTGTTAAATTTTGACCAAAGATTTAACTGACAAAATGTTAGTGCAGATCAGCAAAAATTATATCGTTGGATGCATATTTGAATATAGTGTTCAATGATATAATTTTTTGTGACATGCATAAACATTCGTTAGTTAAATCTTTTGTCAAAATTTGGTACATATTACAAATGACACCAATAAACTAGGATGGAGGTAGTTTGTCAATCACACACGGTTCCCAAAAATGGAACCGTCTGCAATGACTCTGATTTTCAATGTTACGTTAATCACACTCGGTTGGCTCTAGGAAACCATTGCCTCCGAAACTCTTTGTGGGCCGTAAAACCCTCACCACCCAATTTAAAAAGAAAAAATAAAACCCTCACCATATAGACGTCACAAAAACCCTCAGCCTACCAGCCACCCCCTCCGGTCTCCATTCAAACCTGCACAAGCTCCTGCGTGACTCTGCATGGCACCGCCTATCGCTGCAGCAACCACTTAGCTCAACGCCTGTCGCTCCCACCAGGATGCCGGCAAACCCCATCGCATTTTGCCACTTCCGCTTGCTGCCGCTTATCTCCATCGACTTTCTCGACGCTGCTCGCAGTTGACCCAGCTCCGCCGTATTGAGGTTTTTTTTCTCATGGACAACAAGGTAACTAATTTAAAGAGATATTATCTCATCTACATCTTTAATCACATGGCCGAAATCACCATGAATTCATTTTTATTTGAGCTGATTTGAGGATTTTCTTTCATTCATAGAGTGTACAGTGCGCGGAAAATCAAGACTTTGCTGCCTTGGCCAGACATCCATGGAGTTCCATCTCACTGTAACATATAACATCAGGATGCGCGCAGGATGTTCAATCTCACCCTAAATCGGTTGGAATGGCCTACTTTCCTGAACATATACTATATATTACTCCATTTGGATCAAAGGTGCCACATGCTGCATATATGTCAAAGGGGATTTTTCCCTCTTCTTTCTATATTAGGAAAATTAATGATTTATTGTTCTTTCGATTACTCTCATATTTCCATGACATCATCGTCACCCTATCTGTTTAATTATAGATTTTTTTCCTTTGATTTCAGCTACTATATAGTTCTTTCAATTTCGCCCATATTTGCATGTTACCATATTCTTTAACAATCCTACAATTTGCTGGAGCGCGTCCCTTGCTATGCAACAGAATATGTAGTACACAATCTTGCCCTTTACATAAATCAAGACTGCAGGGATGTCATACTGACCACAAACCATGGATTTACAATCGTTGCTTCTGTAAGACTTGATGAATGGGGTCACTCCTAATTTTCCACGGGCCTTTGGATAGAAATTTCTAAGTTTTATGTACTGAAACCTGGCACTAAAATTGCACTCCACATAAAAGAGCATGGTCATGAGATATATGCTTACTTCCCCGATGATATCATTCGTCCAGACTTTATTCGAAGTAAGTGTTATTTTCAAGTATCTACATGTTGACTTACCCAGCAATATCAAAGGAATTGTGTAGTATTTAAGCAACCAATTGTTATTCCATTTTCTTACTATATTCCTACCTAATAACTTCTAGTTACCAATACACTTTTCCATTGCCCTCTTTTAACTAAATATTCAATGTACTCCCACTTCTATCAGAAAGCACTGCTAACGAGGAGACTCCGAAGGTGGAGAATGGGGCTGCCAACAAGCAGAGGCGGGTCGAGCAAGAACCGCAAGTGACTCTAGGAGGCCTAGACTACATCAGCAGCCTCCCCGATGATATGTTGATAGTCATCATTTCCTTCCTCCCAATCAAATATGGGGCGTTGCCAACGTCCGCACTCCGCCTCGCGCCAATGCTGCGTGTCGCCAAGTTCAGGAACTGCCATCCCCCCTAATGAAGTTCTCGCTCTTATTCTATCATGCATTTGCTGATTTTTTAAGCTAAATGACCCAGAAATTGAAAAGCACTACAAATGAACTCTGAAAGGTTGAAAATTCGCATGGTATCATAATTTCACCCACATAGCACATGCTAAAAAGTTGAGAGGGTTACAGCAAAAACTGGACGCACTTCGTGTACTAAATGGACAATCTCGTTCGAAGTAATAGGGTTTCGTATGAAAACTCATCTGTTACAAAGGGATTTCATTTATTTGAACTTATTTGAACTCCAGACTTTTTGTGTGTTCAAAATGCACCATTCAAAGCCACATCATCAATTTTCAACCCTTTCTGATTTCATTTGGTATTCTTCATGCATTTACTGATTTTTTAAGCTAAATGACCCTGAAATTTGAAAGCACTACAAATGAACTCGGAGAAGGTTGAAACTTGGGATGGTATCATCATTTCAGCCACATAGCGTATGCTACAAAGTTGAGAAGGTTACGGCAAATACTGGACGCACTTCGTGTACAAAATGGACAATCTCTTTTGAAGTATCAGGGTTTCGCACACATACTCAAGTGTTACAAAGGGATTTCATTTTTTTGAACTTATTTGAACTCCAGACTTTTTGTGTGTTCAAAATGCACCATTCAGAGCCACATCATCAATTTTCAACCCTTTTCTGAATTCATTTGGTATTTTTCATGTGTTTACAGATTTTTTTAAAGCTAAATGACCCTGAAATTGGAAAGCACTACAAATGAACTCTAGAAAGGTTGAAAGTTGGCATGGTATCATCATTTCACCCACATAACATAGGCTAAAAAGTTGAGAGGGTTACGGGAAAAACTCGACGCACTTCCTGTACAAAATGGTAAATCTCTTTTGAAGTATCAGGGTTTCGGACGGAAACTCATTTGTTACAAAAGGATTTCATTTATTTGAACTTATTTGAACTCCAGACTTTTTATGTGTTCAAAATGTACCATTTAAAGACACATCATCAATTTTCAGCTCTTTTGACTTCATTTGGTATTTTTCATGCATTTACTGATTATTTAAAGCTAAATGACCCTGAAATTCAAAAGCTCTACAAATGAACTATGGAGAGGTTGACTGTTGTCATGGTATCTTCATTTCACCCACATAGCACGTGGGAAAAAGTTGAGAGGGTTACGGAAAAAACTCGATGCACTTCATGTACAAAATGGACAATGTCTTTCGAAGTATCAGGTTTCGGACTAAAACTCATCTATTACAAAGGGATTTCATTTTTGAACTTATTTGAACTCCATACATTTTTTTTGTTCAAAATGCATGATTCAAAGCCACATCATCAATTTTCAGCCCTTTCTGACTTCATTTGGTATTTTTCATGCATTTACTAATTTTTCTTAGCTAAATAACCCTGAAATTGAAAATCATTACAAATGAACTCCGAAAAGGTTGAAAGTTGGCATGGTAACATCATTTCACCCACGCACTACAGGAAACTGCTAGTTTGCCGTCTGTGGATTACAGACGGCAAAGACGCAAATCCAGACGGCAAAGAGTTTGCCGTCAGGAAGTAGACGGCGAAGTCAGACGGCAAAGATAAATCGGCAAATAATTCTTTGTCGTCTGCTATTTTTTCTGGATGAAGGCAAAGTATTTGCCGTCAGTGCATGACGTTTGCCGTCAGCACGTATACTCAGACGGCAAAAAAAAGGAGCAGACGGAACGGGCGAACTAACCGACGGCGTCAAGTATTTCGCCGTCTACCAATTGACAAGCCAGATGGCAAAGTCTCACAACTTTGCCGTCAGCCTACAGTCGGCCCAGACGGCAAAGCGCCACCTCTTTGCCGTCAGTCTGTCTCCGCCCAGATGGCAAAGCGCCACCTCTTTGCCGGTAGCCTACTGTTGTCCAGACGGCAAAATATCATGCCAAACAGCAACATGTGCCAGGTTTGCCGTCTGTCCCTAGACGACAACGATCCTTTGCTGGCTGCCTCCTGACGGCAAAGGGTGCGCTGTTTTTTTTTAAATTAGAAATTCAACAGTTTAATTCATAATAGGAAAGCACAGAACCTTAACAGGATAGCATAGTTCCATGGCAAATATAATATACAATTAACAAAGTTCCATAGCATACAGTACAAGACAGCAATTCCATAGCAAATATATATGATACAAAATGAAAGTTCCATAGCATACAATACAACACATCATAGTTCCATACATATAATCCCACAACAGAGTTCCATACATATAATCCCATAACAGAGTCCCGTAGCATACAGCATAGCACATCTTATAGTCCCACAACAAAGTTCCACAACATATAGTCCCATACATATTATACACAATGAACAAAGATGGCATCACTACTTAAGATTTGGCACTACAATAAATGCGTTCATGTCCATGTCGTATTCCAAAAGCATCCAGGTGGCAACCTACAAGATTGAATGGCATCTGTCACATTTTGGCCCAAGAACAAAATGTGTTTGAAATCATCAATTTGCCAAATAGACAAAAGAAAGTACTTCAACGCAACAAAATAAATAGTGATCCATATTCCATATTGAGTTTTCAAAATAAATAGCTTCTACTACATATGGAGTTTCCTGAACACTTATCAAATTTTGAACATGTTAATTTAACACTAGATCATGAAGATCTTCAAGAATGGTCTCTAAATCATGAAAACAAATAGCTACTTGTCCCTACTTATAAGATTTGTTCAATTCAACACTATAAATCATGAATATCTTCGAGTGCTCTCTAAATCTTGAAAATAAATAGCTTCAAGTGGTCTCTAAATCATGAGAATAAATGTACCATGGTTTCAAATGGTCTATACTTGTCTCTACTTATAGGTCTGATCTTTAAATGGTTCAAACGGTCTCTACTTACAAGTTTCTAAAACATGGAGATCTTCAAATGGTCTCTAAATCATAAAAATAAGTATCTACTTGTCTCTAAATCATGAATATCTTCAAGTGGTCTCTATATCATGAAAATAAATAGCTTCAAGAATGCATATAGTTAATAAAGATCATGGTTGAAATTGTTCAAATGTATCATAGTTTGAAATGTTTCAAATGATCTCTACTTATAAGTTTGATCTTCAAGAATCCATATAGCTACTTGTCTCTTCGTTGACAAATTTAAGACCTATGTAAATGAGATATGTAGGCACTAACCATACTCGATCTCAAACATTCGGAGAACCACCAAGGTTGTTGCCGCTTGGGCCTCGTGCTTGTGAAGATCCATCAGTATTAGATCCATGGCCTGATTGATGAGGCATCTGCATAACAAGCATACCATTCTGGGCACAATAAGCCTGCAAATTATGTTTGAGTGAAGATTAAGTACGGGTAGTAGAAGAGTCCATGTATGTGTTTGGCAATTAAGGAACTAACCGCAAACATTGCAAAGCATTGACAAGTTTGTGCCAACACCGCCTGTTGCATCCTCTCATCAGTCAATCGCCTCTCCTCGGCCAACACCACCTGCAACTTCACCTCCGCCAGTCGCCTCTCCTCCGCCCTCTCCTCGGCCAACACCGCCTGCAACTTCACCTCCGCCAGTCGCCTCTCCTCCGCCCTCTCCTCCGCCGCCACTCGCCTCTCCTCTGCCCTCTCCTCCGCCCTCACTCGCCTCTCCTCCGCCAGTCGGGCCTGCAGAATATGGCATGGCAATCGCATCTTCAATCCAACAATAAGTAGAATTTAAAAAAAAACATATATAGAAGGACTTGTATAGAATACCTCCACCTCAACCATAGCTGGAGTCGAGCGTTTACATGTAGAAGATTTTGAGATACCTAACCGAGCTTTGTATTCGGGGAGAGAGCTACGGGAGGAGCTAGGAAACATGCCTCCTGCAATTGCTTCCTTGCCATGTTTCCTGCCTTCTCCAGAGATCATAACCAACGCGTGGTCAAGGGGCTCTGTTGTCAGATCATACTCGGGCCCTTTCAACTCTTTTGCCGTCGCTTTATATTTCTCCATCCGATCGTAGGCGGTCTTGCTGGAGTACGCGGACGTTGTTTCATTCTCGTTGTAAGGCGTGGCTGATCTGTACGGTGCCTTATGGGCCAAACCATACGAGACGAAAAGGTTGGGCAATGGAGCACTATGGTGAGACGCCTGCAACCAAAGCAACATGATTAAGATTTCATCACAAGGATTGGCAACATGTATGACAAGAAAAAGCTTATGAAGAACAAATCGATATGGGAATATATACCCAACGTTCACCGAACTCCATAAGTTTCAAGTTGCCTTGATGGTGTGGTGGATCCTGCATTGCGGCTCGCCGATTTCTATAATCTTTGTTTTTCGCCCTATACTATTTGGAACACCAATAGTCCACGATCCGCTCCCAACACTCCCCCATATCGGCGCACCATCTCGGAGTAACCTAATTGATCAATTTCATCTCATATATGTCAAAAAGAAATTAAGTGATAGGATGTTGAGGAAATAACAAGCATGAATATGGTTTACCTCCATGAACTTGTCCTTCTGAAGACGGAGTCTCCTACCGGCTTTCTTATCAAGACTCTTATAGCCTTGAGTTGCCATATAAGTGCGGACGGCTAAAGGGCGCGCCTCATGCATCAAATTATGCACAAGCTTCGGGCAATGTCTGTTGACGACCGCTCGTGCCTCCTCCAACTTTCCATCCTCACATCTATAGAAATCCTGCAAATACAATATACAGAAAATTAGTTTGGTGCAGTAATTTTCACACCTAAATCTGGCCCTGTTTGATAACAAAGTATTTTCTATGTATTTTGTGAATATTACAGTTTTTTAGATTTCCACAGTATTAATTACAGCGAGCTGTTTGGTCACCCCTAAAAACTCTTTGTGCTTTATGTGTACAGCTTATAATCAATCAAAACTTCTGTCATACTACAGTTTACAAAACTACAGTTTACAAAAAAAAACATAGTTTCTGTCATAGTTTATGTGTACAGCTTATAATCAATCAAAAATTCTGTCATACTCTGTGTGCTTTCATATACTGCAAAAAAAACATAGTTTTTGTCATACTACAGTTTACAAAACTTCTGTTTTTAGGGGCAACCAAACAGTTTTTAGGGGCAACCAAACTGTAGCATTAAAGCTACAATTTTTAGGGGCAACCAAACAGATTTTAGGGGCAACCAAATTGTAGTATTAAAACTACATTTTTTAGGGGCAAAACTGTAGTCTCAAAACTGAGCTTTGCGACTTGATAAAAAAATACTAGAGTTTTTAAATACTTTAGTTTTACAATACTTTCCTATCAAACATAGCCTAAGTTTTCAACAGACTGCAGTACTATTATAAACTGCTAGCCTATGTATGCACACTTTTCTAGATAGTTCCAGTCTAGCGGTTTTGCTACTACAAGACGGTGGAGGGGTAGTCCATGTTCAAAAATTGATGTACTATATAGTAGTAAAGATGCAGTGTGTGAAGGAAACTTAATGATTACCCAAAGTTCGGCAAAGACCCGCTTGGCTTTGTTGTGAAACTCGATGTTGTTGGCTACACCAAGATCCTCATAGGCTTTGTAGTGGTCCCAGGTCCGTGCTGGCTCCAGAACTTTGCCGTCCCCAGGCAAAGTAACCATGCCAGGGTAATGCTCCTTAATGAGGTTCCCAAGGACGCTGTTCACGTGTCGGTACTTACCCTCGCTAGCTCCAGCTTTCTTCTAACTGCTACATAATGAGAAGCCAAAGTTATTAGAAATTGTTGCATACATTGAAGGGTAGAAAATGGGAAGCCAAAGTTAGTTACGTTTCTCCATATGGAGCAATACATGGCCTCTGCTCGACAGGAAGCCCTCGTTCCGACAGCCTTGAGGAACCAAGTAGGTACACGGACCGACCCTCCTCAACTTGGATGAAACCAGCACCCTCCTCGTCAGAGGTCGAGGCCTCCTTGTCAGAGGTCGGGACCTCCTCGTCAGAGGCCTCCGACGACAACCGCTCTTCCTCCACCCTCTCAGACACGGGGGGGGGGGGGG
>LR738709.1:201733734-201842791 GCA_902687465.1 Secale cereale
GGGGGTGAGACATCTGCTCGTCCTCCACCCTCTCAGAGACGGTGGAGTGAGACACCGGCTCGTCCTCCACCCTCTCATCCTCAGGCGATTCCACGGCAGGTGGTGGCGAGGGAGGCCGAACCGGGTTTCTCTTAGCCTTTCCTCCACGTGCACCTCTTCCACGGCCTTTTCCTCTTCCTCGATGAGCCTGAGGATGAGAGGAAGGCGGAGGATCAGCGATAAAACTGCCAAGCAAAGATCTCGCTAGGGGGAGCGAGGGCTTTTTTGCCGGCTCGACCCTTTTCCTTGGCGGGCCCACCATGCTTCACTCACCTGCTATGACAAAAAGTAAAGCAATTAGTACAAATACAAGATTATAGTTCAAATAAATAAGCATAAGTTCAAACAATGGTCGCAATAAGAATTACTAATGCAATAGTACAAATACAAAATAGTTCAAATAAATAAGCATAAGTTCAAAGAACATTCACAATGAGAATTACTAGTGCAATTGTAGTACAAATACATTATAGTTCATATAAATAAGCATAAGTTAAAAAATATTACAAATTCAACATTACAACATATTTGAGATCATCTGGGTCATGGTAAAGCAACTAGTACAAAATCAACATTACAGTTCAACACTACGACTAAAAATAGTTGGGATCATCTGGATCACAATCCGTCTCCTATTCAAGTTCGGTTCTAGCCTCATCATCAGTATCACACGTGTCGTCAAGGATATTGTCCTCATATTGACCGTCATCGTCACCTTCATCGGCAATGCCTAGACGTAACCGTTCAAGCATTGAGAGGTCTTCCACGTTCGTAACCTCTTCTTCTTCCTCCTCGGCTTCTTCATCTTCACTGTCAATTTGTACTTCCATGCGTGGATGGATGTTGAGACGGCCTCTAGGCCCATGTTCTTCTTGGAAGAATTCTCCATCATATGTGTCTGGGTCGATGTGAGGTTGATAATCCTCTTCACTAGGGGAAGGATGTTTACGATGTGGCGGCACATCATACACGACATCCCAACCCTTAAGGTACTTCTTTTGGCATGCGTACTTGAGATAAAAAACTTGCGTCGCCTGTTGAGCCACAATATAGACATCTTCACATACTAATTTGCTGTCTTGTCGAATTTCGACTTGCCCAATATCATCCCTCCGCCTAACCTTCTCCGGATCAAACCAATGGCATTTGAAGACAACTACTTTTGGAGGATTTGCCCCAAAGTAATGCCGTTCGTATATTTCATCAAGTCTTCCATAATACTCAACTCCATTGCAAATAGCCGACACTCCCGTGTTCCTTGATTTTAGAATGTCCCGACGTTCCTCGTTCCCATGTGTGCGGAAGCAATACCCATTGATGTCATATTTATCAAATGTACCGACCTTATAGTCAAACCCATCAGCAACTTGTTTCAACTCTTTGTCCAATATTGACGTACACTACAAGTTTAAGAGGGAAGGATAGGTGTATTAGTCGCACGTAATACCAACTTCAAGTGTTCCAAGTATACCTTACCTTTTCTTTGAACCAAGAAATGAAACCGTAACTGCCGTCTCCTTCGCCAGCAAGAAGCTCATACTCTTCGAGTGAATCATGTTCTACCCCTCCATTCGAGAATTGGGCAATGAATTCACTATCCAATGAGAAATAAGCGGAATTAAGAGAGAAACATGTGAGTAAATGTTACATAATGTACCAACACTTACTCAATGTACGGCCGCACTTCTTGAAGGTTGGTGAGGATATACAACGTAAGTGATTTCCACTCTTTCGGATCCAATTTCTTTGAACCAGAAGCACCCACAGGTCCGAGTTGCCCTTTGAAGAGGCTGAACTTGGATTCATGTTTAGGGTCGCCAGTATTGTATCGAGACTTTGCATTATGCAAGCTTGGAATATTGGCCGCATAGCGTGATGTCGTGAAGTTTGTAATCTCCTCCACCAAGAATGCCTCGGCTATGGAGGCTTCAATTCTACATTTATTTCTACATTTAGCTCGAAGAGTCTTCTGCATTCTCTCAAGTCCATAGCACCAACGATTCTGCACAGGGCCACCCATTCTTACCTCGGAAGGGAGGTGTAAAATCATATGTTCCATCGGATTAAAGAATCCTGGTGGAAAGATCTTCTCTAGCTTGCAGAGCAACTCGGCGGCCCATTCTTCCATCTCATCTCTCACAGTAGGAGATACATCTTTAGCACAAAGAACACGGAAGAAATAGCTAAGCTCTGCCAATACTTCCCAATCGTCCTCAGGGATATAGCCTCGAATCATCACCGGCATCAACCGCTCATGCCATATGTGCCAATCATGACTCTTCATCCCGTTGAGCTTCAATTTATCAAGATTCACTGACCTCATAAGGTTCTCTGCATACCCATCAGGGAATAACAAAGTTTTGAACCACATGAGTATCTCCTTCTTTTGTTCCCTAGTAAGAACAAACCTCGCCTTTGGCGTCCTCCAGTTTTTCTTGCCCTCGGGTTGTCGCAAGTTTTGTTCGGGTCTATCACATAGCTTCATTACATCAAGTCTAGCCTTAGTATTATCCTTCGTCTTCTCAGCAATGTTGAACAATGTGCCAAAAATGGCCTCGGCGATATTCTTTTCGGTGTGCATTACATCAATGTTATGTGGAAGCTCAAGCTTGTGAAAGTAGGGGAGATCCCATAAGCATGGCTTATGCGTCCACGCGTGTTCTTCGTTATATCCCAAAAAATACCCTGGACGTTTGGGATCAGGCTGGAGAGCATTTAGTTGATCACCAATTTGTTCACCCGTCATCTCAGGTGGTGCCGAGTGTTCAACGACTTCACCTTTCGTGAAGTTCTTCTTGTCTTGTCTGAATGGATGGTCAGGACGCAAATGTTGTCTATGAAAATCGAAGCAAGAATACTTGCGACCATGCTGCAACCAACGGCACTGCATGCTTGCCTTGCACCTTGGGCATGGGAACCTCCCATGCACAGACCACCCCATGAAAAGTGAATACGCCGGTAAGTCATGAAGTGAGTGCTTGTACCAAACATGCATTGTGAAGTTCTTTTTGCTAGCAGCATCGTATGTCTGTATCCCGTTCATCCAAGCTTCTTTCAACTCATCTATCAGTGGTTGCATGTACACACTTATATTCTTCCCTGGATACTTGGGCCCTGGAATTATCAACGACAGGAACATGTGCTTGCGTTGAATTATGGCGCCAGGGGGGAGGTTGAGGGGAAGAACAAACACGGGCCAACAACTATATGTCTTTGACACCATACCAAACGGATTGAACCCATCGAGTCCGATGGCAACTCGTGCATTCTTTGCCTCTTTTGCTTTATCATGATGTATTCGATCAAAAAATTTCCATGATTGGGCACGAGACAGATGTATCAGCATCGGTCTCCCATGATCATCTTTGTCGCGTCTTATCCCATATTTATGCAATGTCATCTGTTTGGCTGTATTTTCTTTCAAGTAAATACGTTGAATTCTTGGCAAGATTGGAAAATATCGAAGAACATTTGCGGGGACGTTGCTCTGCTTCTTCGTACCATCACTGAGGTCTCTCTCGACATACCTAGAGGCTTTGCACTTGGGGCAATACTTGTCATCGGCATACTCTTTTGTAAATAAGACACATCCGTTTGGACAAGCATGTATCGGCTCATAGGGCATCTTAAGTGCACGAAGGATTTTCTTCGCTTCATACCAGCTTTTAGCCAGTTTGTGACCTTCGGGGAGAGAGCGACCCCAAGAGGTCATCATCGAATTAAAGCAATCTCTGCTCATGTTGAACTAGGTCTCTAAAGACATTGCTTGTGCAATGGCATCCAACTGACATTGGTTTGTGTGGTCGTGAAGAGGTTGTTGTGAGGAATTCAACATTTCTAAGAAGGCCCGTGCAGACTCCTTTGGTTCTTCCTCAGATCCCTCTTCACGTGCATCGTTGAAGTCAGCTACGATGTCAACGATCCCGGTACCATTGTCGTCGGTTCGCCGACGCACCACCTCCTCTCTGCTACGTTCAGGCTCGCCATGAAGGGTCCATCGGGTATACCCACGCTTAAACCCATGCTTCTGCAGGTGCACACACATCGTCTTCTTCGACTGTTCTCTGCCGTTTCCACACTTCAAGCAGGGACACCAACTTTTTCTTTGGCCACTAGCAAATGCTGCCTCTACGAATTCATTGGTCTTCATCATCCATTCTGTGGTCATGCCAGCCTGACTAGGGTGGCCAGCGTACATCCACTCACGGTCATCCATACTGGTACTTGCACTGACAGTAGGGGCACCAAATTCATATTCATCAAGTTATGTATAATGTAATTAAGACTAGATACACAACTAATTACCTTTGACATATTATTTACGCCATGGTTTTAATTATTTACCATACAAAAGGGAAACGGGCATTTGGTTGAATCCTATCTCTAATAGGTAAAGATGGGTCCTAATCCCACCCGAGCACGTGTAGATTGGGTTCGTTTCCCATGCTCTACTCCGGTCCGAGGCAAAATTTCGGCAGCACCTCCCCGCTGTTCTCCAGATACACGTCTCGACAAAAGGCCGAGAGAATGTGCACCCGGAGAACAACGAGGTGGCACTGACGAAATTTTGCCAAGGACCAAAGTAGAGCACGGGAAACGAAACCCAATCTACACGTACTCGGGCTGTCCATGGATAACGTGGACAATTCGAAAGGACGACGGTTATAAATATGCAAAGACATGCATATTTATAGATGCCACCCTTTCGAATGGGAGACGCCTATGTTACGAGACTTGACATGAAAATAAAATCTAGTGGCATCGGCACGACGACCGGAATGAAGCAAATAGGGGACGGGGAGGAGATGACAGTCAAGGTCACCCCTAGACCGTAGAGGCGGTAGTCAAACAACGGGACGGACAGTGCTCCTGGAGGTGAAGAGAAAATCCCTGCACATGAAAAGCACCGGCACAACCAACATAAGTACTCGTAGAACAATCTATATAAAAATATCATCAACATCATCTCGCAATTCAACAACATTTAAAGAATATAAGCAAGAAAGAAACCACGGAAGTAACGGCCTCTCGTGCAGGGTTGGTACTTGGTACAATAATGGAAATACTGAAATTGATTCAAATTTACAGATTACTTGCAGGGAAACAATGGCCCCCCTTGGATTCTACTCCTACTTTGACAATCATATATATGTGTAGCAAGACTAGACTCCCTGGCTTGTCTTCTCCAATCTAAGGCCTCCTTTGGTTCATAGGATAGGAATTTCATAGGAACTAGATGACACCCCGCGCGTTGCTGCGGGATTTTGTTGTCTTGAAGGTGATAACAATTGAAATCAATTCTATGATATGTTTCATTTGCATGCAACGAAATTTGTATATGTTTTATAACACGCAACAACGGCATGATGAATTAAACAATTGAAAAGAAAAAAGATATTGGAAAACCAATGAGCTGAAATGGCTCCTGGCTTGGTACATTATCCTTCATGGTCTGTTTTTGAACATAGTCAAATGGCCACATAAAAATGGATAAGGTGCCAAGATCTAAATCACTCAATCTATTAACACTTTGTTAAAATAATAATAATTCAGAATAGCGGCAACTCATAGCATTGATCGATGTAGTTTATTGTTGTGCAAAAATCAAAAAAATAATCTAGAGAATCTTAGGGGTCTTAATCCCATCATATTTATCATGGTTTTATATTTCCTTCTGGTTAGTAGCAAGATCCACCATTATCACTGGACACTCGTACAACCGCGTCTCTAGTGAATTCACATATCGTGGCATACGTCTAGTTCAATCAGTCCAACTGCGATGTCCAAATACCAAGCAACTCAAGTGTTATTCTGTATTCAAACTAATCTACTTTGTTGAGGGGAATGCAACTGGGCTCAAATAGATTCGGTAACACAGAGGAACCTAAAGTTCCAAGAACCCAGTGGAAATAATGGGCTGAAAAGAGGAGCTCACCACCACCGGTGCGCCCTTGCTCGGCCACGCGGAAGGCGCTGGTGTCAGGCAGTAGTGGAGGGTGGTGAGCAGGAGGAGAAGGTGGACTACCTCTGTTGTGAGCGATGGCAGCGAGCAATGAACTGGATTCGGAATCTCAACGTCGGCCAGGATGGGGCGGCGTGCACAGGAGAAGAAGGAAGACAATCCCGTGTGTATTTGCCACCGCTTCGACGTACAGCGCAGACTCCCCGTCGTCCATCAATTCAACATGGCAGCGGGTGAGGCGCTGGGGTCGGAAGCCTCGACGCCATGGTAGGAGGAGGGGTGGGGCGCGTAGTGGATAAGGGCCCCTAGACGGCGGCGCGGTGGTGGCGGAGACAGGCAGCGGCGGCGCGCAGAGATGGGCGGCGGCGGCGCGGTGGTGGCGGAGGCGGGCGGCGGCGGCGCTGTGGAGGACGAGACGCGCGGTGGCGGCGCGGTGTGGATAACGTTTGGGGCTCGATGGATAAGTGCGTTCGGGGCACGCCTGTTTTTTTTTTCGTTCATTTGCTGGCAAGTTGATCCTAAACGAGACGGCAAAGAAGGCCCGCTGTGAATATTTTTTTTTTGCTATAGGTTTGCCGTCAGCAGTACACAAAACAGACGGCAAAGTATCTACTTTGCCGTCAGTAGGCAGCAAAAACAGACGGCAAAATTACGGCGCCGTTACCCACCGTCAGACTGGACACGTGTCCATGCTTTGCCGTCAACCAACTAAACAACAAACGGCGAAGAGCAGGTTTGCCGTCTGTGTTTCTTTGCCGTCAATCGTTTGCTAGATTTGCTCTCAGCAATCAACAACCCAGACGGCAAAGCAGTGATTTGCCGTCAGGCTAACTTTGCCGTCTGCAGTTGACGGCAAACCTCGACGAAATGCTGACGGCAAACTAGCAGTTTCCTGTAGTGGTACGTAGCATGTGCTAAAAAATTGAGAGGTTTACAGCAAAAACTGGATGGACTCCGTGTACAAAATGGACAATCATACACGAATTATTAGGGTTTCGCACGAAAACTCATCTGTTCCAAAGGAATTTCAATTTTCTGAACTTATTTGAACTCTAGAATTTTTTTGTGTTCCACCATTTAGAGCCACATCGTCAATTTTCAACCCTTTAATAATTAATTTGATATTTTTTCATGCATTTACTAATTTTTTAAAGCTAAATCACCCTCAAATTGAAAAGCAGTACAAATGAACTCTGAAAAGGTTGAAAGTTGTCATGGCACCACCATTTCACCCACTTAGCACATGCTAAAAAGTTGAGAGGGTTACGACAAAAACTGGACGCACTTCGTGTACAAAATGGACAATCTCTTTCGAAGTATCAGGGTTCCAGACGAAAACTCATATGTTACAAAGGGATTTCTTTTTTTGAACTTATTTTAACTATAGACTTTTTGTGTGTTCAAAATGCACCATTCAAAGCCACATCTTCAATTTTCAACCCTTTCTGAATTCATTTGGTATTTTTCATGTGTTTACTGATTTTTTTAAAGATAAATGACCCTGAAATTGGAAAGCAATACAAATGAACTCTGAAAAGTTTGAAAGTCGGCATGGTATCGTCATTTCACCCACATAGCACATGCTAAAAAGTTGAGAGGGTTACGGCAAAAATTGGACGCACTTCATGTACAAAATGGTAAATCCCTTTAGAAGTATGAGTGTTTCGGACGAAAACTCATTTGTTACAAAGAGATTTCATTTATTTGAACTTATTTTAACTCCAGATTACTTGTGTGTTCAAAATGCACCATTCAAAATCCACATCACCAATTTTCAGCCCTTTCTGACTTCATTTGGTATTTTTCATGCATTCACTGATTTTTTTAAAAGCTAAATAACCCTGAAATTGAAAAGCTCTAGAAATGAACTCTCAAAAGGTTGACAGTTGACATGGTATCATCATTTCACCAACATAGCATGTGCTAAAAAGTTGAGAGGGTTACGGCAAAAACGGGACGCACTTCATGTACAAAATGGACAATCTTTTTCGCAGTATCATGTTTCGGACGAAAACTCATCTATTACAAAGGGAATTCATTTTTTTAACTTATTTGAACTACAGTCTTTTTGTGTGTTCAAAATGCACCATTCAGAGCCACATTATGAATTTTCAACCCTTCTGAATTCATTTGGTATTTTTCATGCGTTTACTGATTTTTTTTTAAAGCTAATGACCCTGTAATTGGAAAGCAATACAAATGAACTCTGAAGAGGTTAAACGTTGGCATGGTATCGTCATTTCACCCACATAGCATATGCTAAAAAGTTAAGAGGCTTACGGCAAAAACTGGACGCACTTCGTGTACAAAATGGTAAATCTTTTACGAAGTATCAGGGTTTCGGATGAAAACTCATCTGTTACAAAGGGATTTCATTTATTTGAACTTATTTGAACTCTAGACTTTTTGTATGTTCAAAATGCACCATTCCAAGCCATATCATTAATTTTAAGCCCTTTCTGACTTCATTTGGTATTTTTCATGCATTTACTGATTTTTCTAAAGCTAAATGACCCTGAAATTGAAAAGCTCTACAAATGAGCTCTCAAAAGGTTGACAGTTGGCATGGTATCATCATTTCCCCAACATAGCATGTGCTAAAAAGTTGAGAAGGTTACTGCAAAAACTGGACGCATTTCATGTACAAAATTGACAATCTCTTTCGAAGTATCAGGTTTCGGACGAAAACTCATCTGTTACAAATGGATTTCATTCTTTTAACTTATTTGAACTCCAGACTTTTTTGTGTTTAAAATGCACCATTCAAAGCCACATCGTCAATTTTCAACCCTTTCTGACTTCATTTGGTATTTTTCATGCATTTACTAATTTTTTGAGCTAAATGACCCTAAAATTTAAACTCAATACAAATTAACTCTGAAAAGGTTGAAAGTCGACATGGAATCATCATTTCACCCACATAGCATGTGCCAAAAAGTTGAGAGGGTTACGACAGAAACTGGATGCACTATGTGTACAAAATGGACAATCTTATTCGATTTATTAGGGCTTCGCACGAAAACTCATCTGTTACAAAGGGCTTTCAATTTCTTTAACTTATTTGAACTCTAGACTTTTTTTGTGTTGCATCATTCAGAGCCACATCGTAAATTTTCAACCCTTTCTGACTTCATTTGATATTTTTCATGCACTTGCTAATTTTTTAAAGCTAAATGACCCTCAAATTGAAAAGGACTACAAATGAACTCTGAAAAGGTTGAAAGTTGGCATGGTACCATCATTTCACCCACATAGCACATGCTAGAATGTTGAGAGGGTTACGACAAAAACTGGACGCACTTCGTGTACAAAATGGTAAATCTCTTTCGTAGTATGAGTGTTTCAGATGAAAACTCATTTGTTAGAAAGGGATTTCATTTATTTGAACTTATTTGAACTCCAGATTTCTTGTGTGTTCAAAATGCACCATTCAAAGCCACATCATCAATCTTTAGCCCTTTCTGACTTCATTTGGTATTCTTCATGCATTTACTCATTTTTTTAAAGCTAAATGACCCTGAAATTGAAAAGCTCTACAAATGAACTCTCAGAAGGTTGACAGTTGGCATGGTATAATCATTTCACCAACATAGCATGTGCTAAAAGTTGAGAGGGTTAGGGCAAAAACTGGTCGCACTTCATGTACAGAATGGACAATCTCTTTCGCATTATCATGTTTCGGACGAAAACTCATCTGTTTCAAAGGGATTTCATTTTTTGAACTTATTGGAACTACAGACTTTTTGTGTGTTCAAAATGCACCATTCAGAGCCACATCATGAATTTTCAACCCTTCTCAATTCATTTGGTATTTTTCATGCGTTCACTGATTTTTTTTAAAGCTAAATGACCCTAAAATTCGAAAGCACTACAAATGAACTCTGAAGAGGTTGAAAGTTGGCATGGCATCGTCATTTCACCCACATAGCATATGCTAAAAAGTTAATATGGTTATGGCAAAAATTGGACGCACTTCGTGTACAAAATGGTAAATCTCTTTCGAAGTATCAGGGTTTCGGACGAAAACTCATCTGTTACAAAGGGATTTCATTTATTTGAACTTATTTGAACTCCAGACTTTTTGTATGTTCAAAATGCACCATTGAAAGCCACATCATTAATTTTCACCCCTTTCTGACTTCATTTGGTATTTTTCATGCATTTACTGATTTTTCTAAAGCTAAATGACCTTGACATTGAAAAGCTCTACAAATGAGCTCTCAAAAGGTTGAAAGTTGGCATGGTATCATCATTTCACCAACATAGCATGTGCTAAAAAGTTGAGAAGGTTACGGCAAAAACTGGACGCACTTCATGTACAAAATGGACAATCTCTTTCGAAGTATCAGGTTTCAGACGAAAACTCATCTGTTACAAAGGGATTTCATTTTTTTTAAACTTACTTGAACTCCAGACTTTTTTTGTGTTTAAAATGCACCATTCAAAGCCACATCGTCATCTTTCAACCCTTTCTCGCTTCATTTGGTATTTTTCATGCATTTACTAAATTTTTTGAGCTAAATGACCCTGAAATTTGAAATCATTACAAATTAACTCCGAAAAGGTTGAAAGTTGGCAAGATATCATCTTTTCACCCACATAGCATGTGCTAAAAAGTTGAGACGGTTACGGCAAAAACTGGATGCACTATGTGTACAAAATGGACAATCTTATTCGCATTATTAGGGTCTCGCACGAAAACTCATCTGTAACAAAGGGCTTTCAATTTTTTGAACTTGTTTGAACTCTAGACTTTTTTTGTGTTGCACCATTCAGAGCCACATCCTAAATTTTCAACCCTTTCTGACTTCATTTGATATTTTTCATGCACTTGCTAATTTTTTATCGCTAAATGACCCTCAAATTGAAAAGCACTACAAATGAACTCTGAAAAGTTTGAAAGTTTGCATGTTACCATAATTTCACCTACATAGCACATGCTAAAAGATTAAGAGGGTTACGGCAAAAACTGGACGCACTTCGTGTACAAAACGGTAAATCTCTTTCGAAGTATGAGGGTTTCCGACGAAAACTCATTTGCTACAAAGGGATTTCATTTATTTGAACTTATTTGAACTCTACATTTTGTGTGTGTTGAAAATGCACCATTTAAAGTCACATCATCAATTTTCAGCCCTTTTTGACTTCATTTGGTATTTTTCATGCATTTACTGATTTTTTTTAATGCTCAATGACACTAAAATTGAAAAGCTCTACAAATGAACTCTCAAAAGGTTGACAGTTGGCATGGTATCATCATTTCACTAACATAGCATGTGCTAAAAAGTTGAGAGGGTTAGGGCAAAAACTGGACGCACTTCATGTACAAAATGCACAATCTCTTTCGCAGTATCATGTTTCGGACAAAAACTCATCTGTTACAAAGGGATTTCATTTTTTTGAACTTACTTGAACTACAGACTTTTTGTGTGTTCAAAATGCACCATTCATAGCCACATCATGAATTTTCAACCTTTCTGAATTCATTTGGTATTTTTCATGCCTTTACTGATTTTTTTAAAGCTAAATGACCCTAAAATTGGAATGCACTACAAGTGAACTCTGAAGAGGTTGAAGGTTGGCATGGTATCGTCATTTCACCCACATAGCATATGCTAAAAAGTTAAGAGGGTTACAGCAAAAACTGGACGCACTTCGTGTACAAAATGGTAAATCTCTTTCAAAGTATCAGGGTTTCGGACGAAAACTTATCTGTTACAAAGGGATTTCATTTATTTGAAATTATTTGAACTCTAGACTTTTTGTATGTTCAAAATGCACCATTCAAAGCCACATCATTAATTTTCAGCCCTTTCGGACTTCATTTGGTATTTTTTATGCATTTGCTGATTTTTTAAAGCTAAATGACCCTGAGATTGAAAAGCTCTACAAATGAGCTCTCAAAATGTTGACAGTTGGCATGGTATCATCATTTCACCAACATAGCATGTGCTAAAACGTTGAGAAGGTAACGGCAAAACCTGGACGCACTTCATGTACAAAATGGACAATCTCTTTCGAAGTATCAGGTTTCGGACGAAAACTCATCTGTAACAAAGGGATTTCATTTTTTAAAACTTACTTGAACTCCAGACTTTTTTTGTGTATAAAATACACCATTCAAAGACACATCGTCAATTTTCAACCCTTTCTCGCTTCATTTGGTACTTTTCATGCATTTACTAATTCTTTTTAGCTAAATGACCCTGAAATTTGAAATAATTACAAATTAACTCCGAAAAGGTTGAAAGTTGGCAAAGTATCATCTTTTCACCCACATAGCATGTGCTAAAAAGTTGAGAGGGTTACGGCAAAAACTGGATGCACTTTGTGTACAAAATGGACAATCTTATTCGGATTATTAGGGTCTCGCACGAAAACTCATCTGTTACAAAGGGATTTCAATTTTTTGAACTTATTTGAACTCTAGACTTTTTTTGTGTTGCACCATACAGAGCCACATCGTAAATTTTCAACCCTTTCTGACTTCATTTGATATTTTTCATGCACTTGCTAATTTTTTAAAGCAAAATGACCCGCAAATTGAAAAGCACTACAAATGAACTCTGAAAGGTTTGAAAGTTTGCATGTTACCATAATTTCACCCACATAGCACATGCTAAAAGATTGAGAGGGTTACGGCAAAAACTGGACAAACTTCGTGTACAAAATGGTAAATCTCTTTCGAAGTATGAGGGTTTCGGATGAAAACTCATTTGCTACAAAGGGATTTCATTTATTTGAACTTATTTGAACTACAGATTTTGTGTGTGTTGAAAATGCACCATTTAAAGCCACATCATCAATTTTCAGCCCTTTTTGACTTCATTTGGCATTTTTCATGCATTTACTGATTTTTTTAAAGATAAATGACACTAAAATTGAAAAGATCTACAAATGAACTCTCAAAAGTTTGACAGTTGGCATGGTATCATCATTTCACCAACATAGCATGTGCTAAAAAGATGAGAGGGTTAGGGCAAAAACTGGACGCAGTTCATGTACAAAATGCACAATCTCTTTCGCAGTATCATGTTTCGGACGAAAACTCATCTGTTACAAAGGGATTTCATTTTTTTGAACTTATTTGAACTACAGGCTTTTTGTGTGTTAAAAATGCACCATTCATAGCCACATCATGAATTTTCAACCCTTCTGAATTCATTTGGTATTTTTCATGCCTTTACTGATTTTTCAAGCTAAATGACCCTAAAATTGGAATGCACTACAAGTAAACTCTGAAGAGGTTGAAGGTTGGCATGGTATCGTCATTTCACCCACATAGCATATGCTAAAAAGTTAAGAGAGTTACAGCAAAAACTGGACGCACTTCGTGTACAAAATGGTAAATCTCTTTCAAAGTATTAGGGTTTCGGACGAAAACTTATCTGTTACAAAGGGATTTCATTTATTTGAACTTATTTGAACTCTAGACTTTTTGTATGTTCAAAATGCACCATTCAATGCCACATCATTAATTTTCAGCCCTTTCGGACTTCATTTGGTATTTTTTATGCATTTGTTGATTTTTTAAAGCTAAATGACCCTGAGATTCAAAAGCTCTACAAATGAGCTCTCAAAATGTTGACAGTTGGCATGGTATCATCATTTCACCAACATAGCATGTGCTAAAACGTTGAGAAGGTAACGGCAAAAACTGGACGCACATCATGTACAAAATGGACAATCTCTTTCGAAGTATCAGGTTTCGGACGAAAACTCATCTGTAACAAAGGGATTTCATTTTTTTAACTTCTTTGAACTCCAGACTTTTTTTGTGTTTAAAATGCACCATTCAAAGACACATCGTCAATTTTCAACCCTTTCTGACTTCATTTGGTATATTTCATGCATTTACTAATGTGTTTGAGCTAAATGACCCTGAAATTTAAAATCATTACAAATTAACTCCGAAAAGGTTGAATGTTGGCATGGTATCATCATTTCACCCACATAGCATGTGCTAAAAAGTTGAGGGGGTTACGGCAAAAACTGGATGCACTCTATGTACAAAATGGACAATCTTATTGGGATTATTAGTGTTTCGCACGAAAACTCATCTGTTACAAAGGGATTTCAATTTTTTGAACTTATTTGAACTCCAGACTTCTTTTATGTTTAAAGTGCACCATTCAAAGCCACATCATCAATTTTCAACCCTTTCTGACTTTATTTGGTATTTTTCACGCATTTACTATTTTTTTAGGTAAATGACCGTGAAATTGAAAATCATTACAAATGAACTCCGAAAAGGTTGAAAATTGGGATGATATCGGCTGTGTTTGTTTCAGCTTTTGGAGCAGTTTTAGGTTTGAAAATAGCTGAAGCTGAAACAAACAGGTTATTTAGAACAGCTGTGGAACCACAACCCAAAACTGTTTCGGGAGATTTTCAGTGTAACAGCCTAAAGCTGGTCTCGGTGTACTTTTGGGCCAAAACTGTTTCCCTAGCCCCTCTATCTTTGGCGTTTGGTCATAATTATGTCGTAAATGCCACCGTAGGCATGACATATCTCTACGTTCGCCCCCCTCCTCCTGAAACATAGCGTTTTCACCAGCTCACAGTCGTTTCCACAGCTGCGTTGCCAAATAGCTAACCTTCACTACAGCTATTTCCTCAGCACAGCAGTTTTGCCAGCACAGCAAGTCCACAGCTGAAACTGCTGAAACCGAAGCTCAAACAAACACAGCCATCATCATTTCACCCACATAGCATGTGCTAAAAAGTTGAGAGGGTTACAGCAAAAACTGGATGCACTCTGTGTACAAAATGGACAATCTTATTCAATTTATTAAGTTTTCGCACGAAAACTCATCTGTTACAAAGGGATTCCAATTTTTTAAACTTATTTGAACTCTAGAATTTTTTTGTGTTGCACCATTTAGAGCTACATTGTCAGTTTTTAACACTTTCTGACTTCATTTTATATTTTTTTCATGCATTTGCTAATTTTTTAAAGCTAAATGACCCTCAAATTGAAAAGCACTACAAATAAACTCTGAAAAGGTTTAAAGTTGGTATGGTACAATCATTTCACCAACATAGCACATGCTAAAAAGTTGAGAGGGTTACGGCAAAAACTGGACGCACTTCATGTACAAAATGGACAATCTCTTTCGAAGTATCAGGTTTCAGACGAAAACTCATCTTTTACAAAGGGATTACATTTATTTGAACTTATTTGAACTCCAGACTTTTTGTGTGTTCAAAATGCACCATTCAAAGCCACATCATCAATTTTCAGCCCTTTCTGACTTAATTTGGTATTTTTCATGCATTTACTGATTTTTCAAGCTAAATGACCCTGAAATTGAAAAGCTCTACAAATGAACTCTCAAAAGGTTGACAGCTAGCATGGTATCATCATTTCACCAACATAGCATGTGCTAAAAAGTTCAGAGGGTTACGGCAAAAACTAGACGCACTTCATGTACAAAATGGACAATCTCTTTCGAAGTATCAGGTTTCGGACGAAAACTCATTTGTTACAAAGGGATTTCTTCTTTTTTACTTATTTGAACTCTAGACTTCTTTTGTGTTCAAAATGCACCATTCAAAGCCTCATCGTCAATGTTCAACACTTTCTGACTTCATTTTGTATTTTTCATGCATTTACTAATTTTTTGAGCTAAATGACCCCGAAGTTGAAAATCATTATAAATGAACTCAAAAAAGGTTCAAAGTTGGCATGGTAGCATCATTTCCCCCACATAGCATGTGCTAAAAAGTTGAGAGGGTTACGGCAAAAACTGGATGCACTCTGTGTACAAAATGGACAATCTTATTCGAATTATTAGGGTTTCGCATGAAAACTCATCTGTTATAAAGGGATTTCAATTTTTTGAACTTATTTGAAATCGAGACTTTTTTCATGTTGCACCATTCAGAGCCACATCGTCAATTTTCAACCCTTTCTGACTTCATTTTATATTTTTCATGCATTTTCTAATTTTCTAAAGCTAAATGACCCTCAAATTGAAAAGCACTACAAATGAACTCTAAAAAGGTTGAAAGTTGGCATGGTACCATCATTTCACCCACATAGCACATGCTAAAATGTTGAGAGGGTTACGGCAAAAACTGGACGCATTTCATGTACAAAATGGACAATCTCTTTCGAAGTATCACGGTTTTGGACGAAAACTCACCTATTACAAAGGGATTTCATTTATTTGTACTTATTTGAAATCTAGACTTTGTGTGTGTTCAAAATGCACCATTCAGAGCCACATCATCAATTGTCAACCCTTTCTAATATCATTTGGTAGTTTTCATGTATTTACTGATTTTTTAGAGCTAAATGACCCTGAAATTGGAAAGCACTACAAATGAACTCTGAAAAGGTTGAAAGTTGGCATGGTATCATCACTTCACCCACATAGCATATGCTAAAAATTTGAGAGCGTGACGGCAAAAACTGGACGCACTTCATGTACAAAATGGACAATCTCTTTCGAAGTATCTAGGTTTCGGACGAAAACTCATCTGTTACAAAGGGATTTCATTTATTTGAACTACAGACTTTTTGTGTGTTCAAAATGCACCATTCAAAGCCACATCATCAATTTTCAACCCTTTCTGGCTTCATTTGACCTTATAATGAAATTGAAGTGATTTTCTAGCCATTTAATGACCATAATTCAAATTAGAACTACATCTACAGGCAATGGCTGAGCATAATGGTTAGAGTAATCCTATTTTTGTGTACTTGTGTGCGAGTTAGAAAATTTTCAGACCATGTAAATATCTGGTGTTCAAAAAAGAAAATTTAAAGATCTGGCAAGACAACCGGCCTCCACACGATTGGCACTCTATTTCGCCCATCGTGGTTTGGAAGGTGAATGGCGGGCATTATTAATCAGACACGGTTCTGTATTGGAAACAGTCAGCTATTATGTTCACACACGGATTCTAATGCAGCAAGCGTGTGAAATTCAAACTACAATCATCATAAATTCCGGTGACAGGCGTGTGTGCTGTTCCCGTCGATCTAGATTGCGCCCACCAATAAATACTATCTTACTCACGTTGTCCGCCTGCATTCTCATCTACATCCTCGCCTCGCTCGCCCCTCTCTCTCTCTCTCTCAAAGCTCTGCCATGGCGCCACCAATCTGCCCACGCGGTGACGAGGAGTCGCCGCCCCCCAAGGACGCTCATTCGATGAGCAGCGACGAGGCGGACCACTACGCGCCACCGGACGAGGTTGTGCCGGACCCCCCCAACTTTAGATAGTTTTGAGGCCAGTACAATCTTTCCATGTAGAAATCACTGTCGTCGGTTGAGAAAGCTAGGCAAGTGGCGTTCAAGAAGGAGATGGCGGAGGAGAAAGCCAGGTACCAGGCGGACTATGAAGCCCGTTATGCCGCCTAGAAAAAGGAGAAGGTGGATCTTTGGGGGCGGGCACGTTGTCGTGCGGAGGAGGTGTACGAAGACGGGTACTTCGCGAGAAAGGCCAAAGGAGCTAGCTGCCTCATCGCTGCGTGGAGGTGGGCCGATAAGCTCCAGAGTGCCACCGACGTGGAGCTCCAGTGGGCGCCAAACGAAATGGCAAGATCGTCCGCGCTCATCTGCCAGCAAGAGGCAGATCGGTACGTCAAGCGTGGCGAGGTGGAGGAGGCGAAGTACTGCCCCCGCGCTGGGATGACACCGTGCATCAGGAGTGATTATTAGTTTTAGTGTTGTTCATTTTCATTTTTATGCATTGTACCTAGTAGTTAGGTATCATCCGCATATAGAGAATGCAAAGCGTATAAACACACATTGAAATAGAACATATAAGAACGAAAAACAGAGGACACACATTGAAACAGAGCAATTAATAGAGCAATAGTATGATTGTTGTTTGTGACGCCCCCGATTTGACCGTACACTAATTATGCACGCAAATGTGTACGACCAAAATCAGGGACTCACTAGAAGATATCACAACACAACTCTAGACACAAATTAAAATAATACAAGCTTTATATTACAAGCCAGGCGCCTTGAGGGCTCGAATACGTAAGCTCGAAAACACAAGAGTCAGCGGAAACAATAATATCTGAGTACAGACATAAGTTAAACAAGTTTACCTTAAGAAGGCTAGCACAAAAGTAACAATGATCGAAGAGGCAAGGCCTCCCGCGTGGGACCTCCTAACTACTCCTCGAAGCCGAACTCCACATAGAAACATCCTCGGGATCATCTGGCTCCTGGACTCCACCATCTGGTTGCGTCATCCGAGAAGAAGGGACAAAGGGGGAAAAGGGGGAGAAAAGCAACCGTGAGTACTCATCCAAAGTACTCGCAAGCCAGGATCTACACAACACATGCAATGGTATCTGTGTAAAGGGGTAATATATGTGGGTTAAACTGCAGAATGCCAGAATAAGAGGGGGATAGCTAATCTAATAGAAGACTACGCTTCTGGCCACCTCCACCTTGCAGCAGTAGATGAGAGTAGTTGGAAAGTAACAAGTATCCTCGCTTCTCGCAGCCTCCATCTTGAAGCAGTAGAATAGAATAGATGGTAAGTTCACCAAGTAACAACGAATAGCATAATCATACCATGCGATCCCCCCGCACATCACCCTGTGAGAGAGCAACCATCGAGTTATATCTGGAACTTATCTGGGTGTGTTTTATTAAGTATCCGGTTCTAGTTGTCATGAGGTCAGAGTACAACTCCGGGTCATCCTTTTATCGAGGGACACGCCTATTCGAATAGATTAACTTCCCCGCAGGGGTGCACCACATAACGCAGCACGCTTGATCCCATTTGGCCGGACACACTTTCCAGGGTCATGCCCGGCCTCGGAAGATCAACATGTCGCAGCCCTAGCTAAGCAAAACAGAGAGGTCAGCACGCCGGTCTAAACCCTAAGCGCACAGGGGTCTGGGCCCATCGCCCAATGCACACATGCACGTTGCGAGGGCGGCCGGTAAGCAGACCTAGCCTCTCCTAATACCAGAGTAGGCGTTCCGGTCCAATCCGGCGCGCGCCGCTAGGTCGCTGACGTCAAGAAGGCTTCGGCTGATACCACGACGTCGAGTGCCCATAACTATTCCCACGTAGCTGGTTAGTGCGTATAGGCCAAATGGCCAGACTCAGATCAAATATCCAAACTCATTAAGCGTGTTATTATGAAATCACCACGGACAACGACCAGGGCCTGGCCACCTCTCCATTGGGTGTCTCAACCTGCCCTGTCGCTCCGCCACAAAGATCCACTTGGGGGCCGTCGGGAACTCAGGCCCATAACTACCTGGATGGAGCCACCTGTCCTTTCAGCCCCCACATCGAATCACTTGCGGGTACTCAATGAGCCGACCCGACTTTAGTCACATCATGTACCATGTAAAGTATGTATATAGTATATACCCGTGATCACCACCCGAGGTGATCACGGCCCGATAGTATAGCATTGCAGACGGACAAGGATGTGGGGCCACTGATGGAATACTAGCATCCTATACTAAGCATTAGGATAACATGTAAAGGTATCAACAGTGGTAGCAATAATGACAGGCTATGCAGCAGAATAGGAGTTATCGAATCATCAATAGGAGCGAATCTAATGCAAGAATAAGAGAGAAGAGAATGGGCGATATCTGGTGATCAAGGGGGTTGGCTTGCCTGGTTGCTCTAGCAAGAAGGAGGGGTCGTCGTCGACGCAGTCAATCACCATGGCACCGTCAGCAGTCAAGTCCCGATGTCTATCAAAGAGAAGAGGGGGGAGGAACAATAAATATAAAGCAAAACATCACACCACAAAGCATAACATGGAAAAACGCGGTGCTACGTGTGACCTGACACGGTAGGAGGTGATACCGACGAAGGGGGGAAAACATCCGGGAACGTATTTCCAGTGTTAGGCATTTCCGGGCAGATGAAACGGGGCGGGGGAATGTTGCATGTTCGGTATGATAGAGATGTGTGGCGGACGAACGGACCGCGTATTTGGATTCGTCTCGTCGTTCTGAGCTACTTTCATATATATAAATTATTTTCATCCGAGTTACGGATTATTTTATATGATTTTCTAAAGTTTATAACATTTTCTAGAATTAATTATTTATTTAAATGTAACATTATCCAGAATAGTGTCTGCTGATGTCATCATGACATCAGCATGACGGCAGCGGTCAACGTGGGTTTGACTGGGTCAAACTGACGTGTGGGTCCCGTATGTCATACACTGTTTAGTTTAACTAGAATTTAGTTAATCTAATTACTGTTTAATTAAACTAACTAGTAAATTAGATTAGTTAAACACGATTAATTAAATTAGTGAATTCACTAATTAAATAATTAATTATATTTTAATTATTATTATATATATATATATTTTTAATTATCTTTTTTTAACGTTCTGGGGCCATGGGCCCCACCTGGCAGTGGCCCGGGGGCCTTAGCGGGTTTGGGGTGTCGGGGCGACGGGCGTGCCCGCCCGAGCGTGGGGCGAGGCGGTGGCCTCGCCGGCACCAGGAGGCACCGACCGCCTCACCGCCCCGCGCTGGGGGCAGCAGTGGAGGGCGAGGCCCCGGCCCGCGGCGGAGAAGGGCCGGGGTTGGGTGGCCGCCGGCAGGTCGGCCATGAGAGCGTGAGGCAGGGCCGCAGCGCGAGCGGGACGATGATAGGGGCGAGGCCGCCGGGCGCGGCCACGGTCGGCCGGCCGGCGCGTGCGGGCGCCGGTGAGGGGCGGAGCTGCGCGCGGGGGTAGCAGCAGCAGTGGAGCCAGCAGCGGCGGCGCGCTAGCAAAAGCGGCGAGGGCGGAGCGCGGTGGGGGCAGCAGCAGCCGCATGCTCGAGCGGCGCGATGGCCGGTGACGACAGTGGCGAGGCCATGGCGACAGAGAGCAGCAGCAGCACAGCCAGGTGTTCGTGAGGGCGCGCCTGGGCACGGCGAATGGCGTGGTGGAGTGGAGGCACGGGCGCGTGCCGGGTGAGGGCGCTGGCCGTGACGGTGGCCGAACAGCAGCCGCAGAGGACAGCCGGCGGTCGCGTGGGGCGCCGCACGCGTCAGCAACAGGAGGAGGCGCGAGGCGACCGAGGCTAACGTCAAGTGCGGAAGGGGCGGTGGTTGGCGCCGGCGACAGAGGAAATGGGGAGGGAAGTGAGCTCACGGCGGGGCCGTAGAGGAGTGGCAGTGGGCTCGAGGAAGATTCGGAACCGGCGCGACGAGGCAGCGATTTGCATCAGCGGGGCGGCGTCCGTCGACGAGGTCCTCGGGCGGCGGCGGCTTCAGATCAAAGGAGAAGGAGCTCAGGGAAGGAATGGGGATCCGGGGAGGGGGGTGGGGGGGAAGTGGGACGAGTGGGGGAGGGGTTCAATTAGGTCACGGGGTAAGGGGGCCATATAGGCCAAAGCTGGGCCGGCCTGGCTGTTGGCCAAATGGGCCAAACGGCCCAAGGGGGGTTTACTCTTCTCCTTTGTTTGTTACATTTTTATTTGTTTCTCAGTTTTTGTTTTTATTTATTTTCTCCTTTCCGTTTTCTTTTATTTACCAGTTAAATTTTGCTTTATAAAATACAAAAGTTCTACCTAATTTAGCATTAGTAATTAAGCCACTGTCACACATATTTTTGCCCATTAAATAAAGTAGTTTGAATTTGTTTATAATTTTTAAGAGCATTTAAATAATAGTTTGCCGCTGTTTTACTTACTATAGTGCATTTAAACCCTTTATAAAAGTGTGGCTTCTCAACCAATATTACCTACGATTTATTTGTCACCCTTAGAACATTTTGTTTTGACGTTTGAAAACTTTTATGGTTTGCTTCATTTTGAATTTGAATTCGAACCGGTTTCGAATTAACACGAGATTATCAACAGTAATTACGGTGACGTGTCGTCATTAGCAGAGGGTTACTGTAGCTTAACTATCCGGGCGTCACAATTCTCCTCCACTACAAGAAATCTCGTCCCGAGATTTAAGCGGTGGAGTAAGGGGGGGAAAAGTGATGGTAGCAAAAACCTAACGAGTCTTCTCGGTCTTGACTGCCCTTTCGAAGAGGTTGACCCCTTTCGTTGATGTCTTCATTTCTCCGCTTCAAGTCATCGTGATCAAGTCTTCAACCTTTCTTCGGGATCTCCATCGTCCTACGAATGCGAACAGGGGAAAAAACTTTGGAGGAACGTATCTCCACGAAGTATGTGCATCCGACGGTGAACTAATTGGGAAATACACCAAGTACCCTACGAATAGTATTGTAGTGAACTCATTGAGAGCAATACACGATGGTACAAAAGTTTTAGATGTGTAGGCATTCATTCGACGCCTAAACAGAAGCTGAAACGGGGGCTTGAGTAATGAGAGCAGTTATTGTGCTTGATACCAGGATGAAACATGGTATACCATTTAGCTCGTGAATTACTTACAAGCCAAGTGTAAAGGATACTTTAAAATCAAGGTTGTATAGAAGAGTCAGGTTTCGATCCCGTGGACCTGTGGGTTATGGGCCCACCATGTGGGTTGAAAGTAGCAAGGGTGGTGACGTCTTGCACAGCCACGATAGGGAGGCATGTCAGTGGATAGCTTGTCAGCTATGTCTGCAACAATGTCCGAACCAAGGACGGGGATCGAAGAGAACCATTTTCCCGCTCGTTGAACGAGGCGGACCAATAGGCAAAGTTCTCGTCCAGCGGCAGTACCGGGACGTTATCACCAATAGAATCAAGGTCTTACTAACAGAGTTGTACACCAAGGTGTTTACATAAGCAGAAAACAATTACTGCTTAGATTATATGTAGATCAAATAAAGGTTAAACAAACAAATGGAAAGGAAAATTGTGTTTACACACAATTAATAGGAGTATATCCTTCCCATAGACAAGCAGAACATGGCGTACAGGGTAGGAGAGCAAGGACCCAACCATTCAGATAAAGTGGCAAGGATTAATCAAGATGTTACTCACACAACGGTGTCTGGATAACTAACCAAGAAACATTTGGCATAGCGCCTCCAATGTTCTTGTTGATGAGCGGGGTATTATAGTCATGCTTCCAGGTAGCAATGATATGGTGTTTCAATCAAGGGCCAGACTTCGGATACACAAATGATCCATCAGGAGCAACTTATAAGATAAGTCTTACAATTCCCTCCTGGAAGAATGGCTATCCTTGCAAAAGAGATTATAATGACGGGTCCTCCAGCCAGGGGTGCTAGGCATGACATCCTATTACCGGGTCATCAAAGGACCAACATTATAACTACTGGAAAGTTGTCCCAACCATCATATATGACCGAGATTCAGATCCGATTGGTGTCATGATACCTCGGACTCGGGATGTTCGAGAAGAAAAGGTGCAACACAAATCGATGAAATGGCATTGCAAGATTCTCAGGAAATGAACTATGGGAGCGGGTTCCCGAAAGAATAGTTCATCATTAAACCAAGGAGAGAATGAGGAGGTGGCTGATGGGCACAGCGACAATTCATCGAAACTTCCAAACGGATGGATTTCCACAATAACGTGAACAATAGGATGACACTTATCAATTGAAATGATATAATGTTGTATGCTCGAGGAAAACATACACCATTAATCATTAGGTGAAAGGTGTGCCTGAAATATGACTTTAGACAGCAAGATCAATGTTAGAGTGATGATTCAATAACCAACAGTCTAAGAATGAATCGTCGATCGTTAACTTCATAGCAATAGGGTTGCTAGAAGTATAGAACTCAAGCAGCATCGTTAGCATATTGGTATCCCGATTAAAACAACAAGGAGACCAAGGAAGAACGATGATGGTGAGAAGTATCATTATACCGAGAATTTCTAAGAGGTGGGGCAATCCTCACAATAATCTCGACATAAAAGACAGTGATACTTCAATGTAGAACACAAGACTAGCTGGAGAGCAAGTTGTAATCATAATGCGGACAAGTTCGCGATGAAAGGAAGTCAAGGGTGTTGTCGATGATAATAAAAATCATCGAGGGCAAGGAAGGTATTTCTCATCATGAACACAGTTGAAATCTCGAAAGAAGTAAAAGTGTTGAAGGTGATCCGACAAATTTGTCGGGAGGTTTCAAGAGGATGCAATCAAACAACAATGACAACAAGCAGGGGAATGATGAAGTGGCAAGTTATAGGATCAATATATAAGATGCAAGCTCGGAACCAAAGTTGCCTTTCAATACAAGCAACATGATGTTGAAAGCTCGATGTAAATCGTGCTCACACACTAAAGAATTCGTGCCCCAGAGAAGGACGAGGTAGCACAGTCAAAGATAGCAAGACAAGGATGCAGCCGATAGTCTAGGAATGACAGGTTCAGTTCAGAATTTCCTAGTAAAAATACTAGGGGTATTTGATTTGTAGTGCAGGTTAATTCCGCTAGTCGGTGTCCTCGGTTGACAACAACCCAGAACCCGTAGAGTGATTACGATATGGGAAGACCTTACTTCGACAACGTTAGTAAGATGTGGTGAAGTGGCAAGACATCTTCGAGATACCAGGGGGTAATACTCAAAGGTAGAACATGATAGAAGTTGAACCGGGTCATTGACCTATGACAGTAGATACTTTAACCTTGCCAAAAATTAGACGAGGCACTGGAATGAATTCCCATCAGATATATCAGATTAGAACAGCATGGTCGGAACCATAACTGTAAGGAATCAATTCAAGAATAACCGAAAGAATCATATAGTTGGATAATCATTTTGCAAGAAGCTCCCAAGACGGTCTACATCATTTTCATGGGCATGAGCACAAAGTTCAAGGTCGACTCCCACTTCTTTAATGCATATCATTTCATTCACCTCTCGCTTTATTAAAACTGTAGTGTTGAAATTTTAACTAGTAGAACACCAGAAGAGTATGAATTGTGAAAACTTTCGGGTTTTCACGGATTAGGGGAAGGCATAGGTTCCACCCATCGGGCATCTTAGTAACATATACCACAAGTTTCAAAAGTAAATATCACCAGCTCCAAGGGAGTGCATGGTTGTCAAAGAAGAGGATAAAATTTACCAAAGGTATTATGCATCATGGACAGAACTTCTTGAGGTTTTTTTTGTATACGAAGGACACTGTCGGATAACAATCCAACAATGGATCGGGCGGTCCACAATGGAGCTGATGTGAAAATCGATACTCACCCAGAAGAAAGAATGCAGAGGCATCAGATTCAAGAATCACCTGATTAGTCTGATGCTTAATTAGAAAGAAATTATGGTTTCTGGAACGAAGGACCAGAAGCAGATGCTCTGATCCAGGATGGATAAGCAGAAAACACTTAGTTGGTCAATCAATAAATGTTTGAATTACCGAGAACCAACTCATGTCCAGAATGACGTCTGAGCTGGAAAGATAATCTTAAAAAGGATATCCTGATGACTGCGTGCATACACACACATTGAATCAATAGGCTCAAAATGGCTAAGACAATGGATGTTAACGAAGGCTACTAGTCATATGGAATTAACCATAATGCAAGCAGACAAGAATTTCAAGAGTAACTGGTTGCAGAGGATTCTCGAAAGATCGAAAGTATTCCCAAGAATTTTGTGAGACATGTGAACAATTGAGAAGAACAGATCCTCGATAAATGTGAGGAACTAACCGTAAGGGTTTTCATGCGAAATAAAACTGCAAGACAGTAAACTCAAAGGATCCTTGGGACAACGGAGAATATTTCGAGGCATCTTGTAACGACAAGAGCGACGAGGAATGATCATGAGAATGACATGTGCATGCAGATATCCATAGGGATATATCGGTGGCAGTGGATTGCAAAGGCGATGAGCACAAGGGTCTCGGGAAAATATCAAGGGATATCCTCATAGTCTTCTGACGAAGCAGGTGATCTTCCGGAATGAGGGCTCTTCGGGAGAAATAGTTACGAGAACCTCGTGTCATAATTTGTAAAATCATTTAACCCGAATAGAAGAGAGATTAGATTCCCAGAGTAAAGATGAGGAATAAAAGATCCTAATACCATCCATTGGTGTTGTGGGCCCGTAAGCCACACAACAAGTTAGTAAATTTGTTTTTCAAAGACTAGACTCAACTTCGGCCAAGGAGTTGGAAAGGGGGATTCCTACAGGCAGTCGGCTCTGATACCAACTTGTGACGCCCCCGATTTGACCGTACACTAATCATGCACGCAAATGTGTACGACCAAAATCAGGGACTCACTGGAAGATGACAAAAATTAAAATAATACAAGCTTTATATTACAAGCCAGGGGCCTCGAGGGCTCGAATACATAAGCTCGAAAACACAAGATTCAGCGGAAACAATAATATCTGATTACAGACATAAGTTAAACAAGTTTGCCTTAAGAAGGCTAGCACAAAAGTAACAACGATTGAAGACGCAAGGCCTCCTGCCTGGGACCTCCTAACTACTCGTCGAAGCCGAACTCCACGTAGAAACATCCTCGGGATCATCTGGCTCCTGGGCTCCACCATCTGGTTGCGTCATCCGAGAAGAAGGGGCAAAGGGGGAAAAGGGGGAGAAAAGCAACCGTGAGTACTCATCCAAAGTACTCGCAATCAAGGATCTACACTACACATGCAATGGTATCTGTGTAAAGGGGTAATATATGTGGGTTAAACTGTAGAATGCCAAAATAAGAGGGGGATAGCTAATCCAATCGAAGACTACGCTTCTGGCCACCTCCACCTTGCAGCAGTCGATGAGAGTAGCTGGAAAGTAACAAGTATCCTCGCTTCTCGCGGCCTCCGTCTTGCAGCAGTAGAATAGAATAGATGGTAAGTTCACCAAGTAACAATGAATAGCATAATCATACCCGGCGATCCTCCCGCACATCACCCTGTGATAGAGCAACCATCGAGTTATATCTGGAACTTATCTGGGTGTGTTTTATTAAGTATCCGGTTCTAGTTGTCATGAGGTCAGAGTACCACTCCGGGTCATCCTTTTACTGAGGGACACGACTATTCGAATAGATTAACTTCCCTGCAGGGGTGCACCACATAACCCAGCACGCTTGATCCCATTTGGCCGGACACACTTTCTAGGGTCATGCCCGGCCTCGGAAGATCAACACGTCGCATCCCTACCTAAGCACAACAGAGAGGTCAGCACGCCGGTCTAAACCCTAAGCGCACGAGGGTTTAGGCCCATCGCCCAATGCACACCTGCACGTTGCGAGGGCGGCCGATAAGCAGACCTAGCCTCTCCTAATACCAGAGTAGGCGTTCCGGTCCAATACGGCACGCGCTGCTAAGTCGCTGACGTCAAGAAGGCTTCGGCTGATACCACGACGTCGAGTGCCCATAACTATTCCCACGTAGCTGGTTAGTGCGTATAGGCCAAATGGCCAGACTCAGATCAAATATCCAAACTCGTTAAGCGTGTTATTATGAAATCACCACGGACAACGACCAGGGCCAGGCCACCTCTCCATTGGGTGTCTCAACCTTCCCTGTCGCTCCGCCATAAAGATCCACTTGGGGGCCGTCGGGAACTCAGGCCCATCACTACCTGGATGGAGCCACCTGTCCTTTCAGCCCCCACATTGAATCACTTGCGGGTACTCAATGAGCCGACCCGACTTTAGTCACATCATGTACCATGTAAAGTATGTATATAGTATATACCTGTGATCACCACCCGAGGTGATCACGGACCGATAGTATAGCATTGCAGACGGACAAGGATGTGGGGCCACTGATTGGAATACTAGCATCCTATACTAAGCATTAGGATAACAGGTAAAGGTATCAACAGTGGTAGCAATAATGACAGTCTATGCAGCAGAATAGGAGTTATCGAATCATCAATAGTAGCAACTCTAATGCAAGAATAAGAGAGACGAGAATGGGCTATATCTGGTGATCAAGGGGGTTCGCTTGCCTGGTTGCTCTGGCAAGAAGGAGGGGTCGTCGTCGACGCAGTCGATCACCGTGGCACCGTCAGCAGTCAAGTCCCGATGTCTATCGGTGAGAAGAGGGGGGGGGGACAATAAATATAAAGCAAAACATCACACCACAAAGCATAACATGGCAAAACACGGTGCTACGTGTGACCTACGCGGTAGGAGGGGGAATTACTCTTTAATTAAACTAACTAGTTAATTAGATTAGTTAAACATGATTAATTAAATTAATTAATTCACTAATTAATTAATTTATTATATTTTTATTATTTTTATTTTTATATATATTTTTATATATATATTTAATTCTCTTTTTTTTAACGTTCTGTGGCCATGGGCCCCACCTGGCAGTGGCCCGGGGGCCTTAGCGGGTTTGGGGTGTCGGGGCGACGGGCGTGCCCGCCCGAGCGTGGGGCGAGGCTGTGGCCTCGCCGGCACCAGGAGGCACCGACGGCCTCAACGCCCCGCGCTGGGGGCTGTAGCGGAGGGCGAGGCCCCGGCCGGCGGCGGAGAAGGGCCGGGGTTGGCTGGCCGCCGGCAGGTCGGCCATGAGAGCGGGAGGCGGGGCCGCAGCGCGAGCGGGACGATGATGGGGGCGAGGCCACCGGGCGCGGCCATGGTCGGCCGGCCGGCGCGTGCGGGCGCCGGTGAGGGGCGGAGCTGCGCGCGGGGGTAGCAGCAGCAGTGGAGCCAGCGGCGGCGGCGCGATTGCAGCAGCGGGGAGGGCGGAGCGCGGTGGGGGCAGCAGCAGCCGCAGGCACGAGCGGCGCGATGGCCGGTGACGACAGTGGCGAGGCCACGGCGACAGAGAGCAGCAGCAGCACAGCCATGTGTTCGTGAGGGCGCGCCTGGGCGCGACGAATGGCGTGGTGGAGTGGAGGCACGGGCGCGTGCCGAGTGAGGGTGCTGGCCGTGACAGCGACGGAACAGCAGCCGCAGAGGGCAGCCGGCGGTCATGTGAGGCGCCACACGCATCAGCAACGGGAGGAGGCGCGGGGCGACCGAGGCTAACGTCAAGTGCGGATGGGGCAGTGGTTGGCGTCGGCGACAAAGAAAATGGGGAGGGAAGTGAGCTCACGGCGGGGCCGTAGAGGAGTGGCAGTGGGCTCGAGGAAGAGTCGGAACCGGCGCGACGAGGCAGCAATTTGCATCAGCGGGGCGACGTCCGTCGACGAGGTCCTCGGGCAGCGGCGGCTCCAGATCGAAGCAGAAGGAGCTCGGGGAAGGAATGGGGATCCGGGGGGGAAGTGGGATGAGTGGGGGAGGGGTTCGATTAGGTCACGGGGTAAGGGGGCCATATAGGCCAAAGCTGGGCCGGCCTGGCTTTTGGCCAAATGGGCCACTCGTTCCCAAATCGCATAGCCCATAATAATTGTGATCTCCTATTTTAACAGATACTACTGGAGTACCTGAAATTGGGCCTTTATTCTTGGCTGTGACAAGGTTAGTGGAAACAGCACAAAAATTTACATTGGAATCCAAAACATCATTAGTAACAAGGTCTTTAACCAATGCAACTTGAGGATCGACCTTGATCTGGTCCTCAGGCTCATCAATTCTTCTCTCACTTTTATTTATTATGCCTGTCACAATAGAGTGCTCCCTTATCCTTTCGGGAAAAGGAGGCTTTTCATATATAACTGCAGGCAAAATAGGGTCAGCAACATGAATATCAACAGGTAACTCTTTGAAAGGTTCATGATGCTGATCTCTTATTTTTAAAAGAATCGACGTGAGAGGCAAAATCCTTACAGAAATCAATCATTAGATGGGAATCAAGACCAATCTTAGAGCAAAAGGTATTGAAGTAATCAGTTTTCACATATATCTCAATATAATCATGCTCATAATTTATAGCCGGTTCAATACCTTTATCGATTTCCCAATCTTCGGTATTCCTCTGGATCCTTTCAATGAGATCCCACCTTTCTTCAACGCTCTTTGTCTGAAATACCCCACTTGAGGAGGCATCCAGCATCTCCTTATCCTGACGAGAAAGCCTGGCATCAAAATTTGTAAGTATAATTTTCTTGGGGAGCTCATGAATAGGACATTTGAGCATTAGGTACTTCAATCTCCCACAAGCTTGAGAAATGCTTTTTCCGTCACGAGACCTAAAGTTATAGATATAGTTCCTGTCTCGATGAATTTCATGAAGAGGATAAAACTTGGTATAAAAGAGAGACATAAGCTCTTGCCAATCAAGCAAGTGTGAGTTATCTAGAAGCTTATACCAATCTGAAGCTTTATCTATAAGCGATACAGAGAACAATTTCCTCATGACAAACTCCATTGATACACCTGCAAGCTTAAATAATGAACATAGTTGTGACAGATATAGCAAGTGTTCACCGGGATGGCTGTCTCCTGCATAACGATTAGCCAAAACATAATCGATAATACCAGCTGGTATTTTATAGAGCACAATTTCAGTAGGGGGAGGAGCAACCACCACAGATGTGGGGCGTCTTCGCACAAGCAACGATCCAATAGCAAGGTTGTCCATAAGGACAAAGAGCAGCAACAGCAAAATAAAAACAGAAATATAAAAACTTCCTTATCAGCTTCACTTACCAATAGCGCTACACTCCTCGGCAACGGCTCCAGAAAACGGTACTTGATGACCCACAACCGTAAGGGATCTATTGCAGCGTTTTCGATAAGTAAGAGTGTCGAACCCAATGAGGAGCAGAAGGTATTGATAAGTGATTCTGAGCAAGGAATAACTACAAGCACTGAAAGATAACTTTTTAGGGGTTTTCTTGATATAAGCAACAGGAAAGTAAAAGCGAGCAAAGTAAAAGGCACTGGAGAGTAACAAGTGGCCCAATCCTTTCTGAGCAAAGGAGAGGCCTAGCAACTGAAATTATAAAGGCTAAAGTGTTCTTGAGGACACACGGGAGAGGTAGTCATGTGCTTTCGCCATATTCCTTATCGGTACTATGTGATGTGTTGATAAGTGTTGAGTGGGTGGATCTATGCTAGTACACCCTCTAGACTAAGATGAGTGCACTCTTATGATTAAACACCTTGCAAGCATCCGCAAATACAAGATAGTATTTAAGGCAAAAGCCTAACCATAGCAATACGATCGATGATCCATTGTTCCCTTGTGCAAAAGCGTGCGAACTGGGGTTCAGGTTTCTGTCACTCCGGCAACCCACCGTAAGCATTCTTTGTACACAATGTATTCCCCTAGGCCCTTAATAAGGCGAAGTGTTGAGTGTTCGACTTACACTACACCACTAGGAAAATAACAACACAACTTAAGTATCAAACAACACATATTACTTCAACATCATATGACTACTAACAACAAGACTTCTCCCATGTCCTCAAGAACTAAACTAACTACTCACAAGACATAAAAGAGATCATGATCAGTGGAGATAGATGGATGATAAACAATCTGGACACAGTGATATTTCTCCAACAAAACTCAATAGCATTCACCACAAAGTAGTAATCAACACCGATAGGGTAGAGAGGATAGATAGTACGGATTACAACACAAGTTGCAATTGTGAGATGAGATTGGATGAAGATGGAGATGGTGCTGATGTTGGGGATGATGTTGATGATGATCTCGATGATGCCCGTGACGATGGTGATGACGATGGCGATGATCTCCCCTTCCGGGAGGTGATCTCCCCGGCGGAATCTGCCCGCCGGAGATGGCTTTTCTTCTCTGTAGGTTTCCGCCACGGAGCGCGGCGGAACTCCGTAAACTCTCCTCCTTTTAGGGTTTCTGGATGACGAGGAGTATATAGGCCAGAGGGGGAGCCTGGAGTGGGTCATGGGCTCCAGGCGCCCTCCCGGCGCGGCCAGGGTGGGGGCCGCGCCAGGTGGCCGCCTGGGCACCCTGTGGCCCCCCTCTGGTTGCTCTTTTGCGTATCTTCGTGATCCTTCTGGAAAATACCCTCCGTCGATTTTCAGGTAATTTGGAGGTATTCTCCTTCAGCAACTCAGCGTCCACTTTTTACCGCTGAATCCTGCGTCTGCTGCTTCGGCACCGAAAAGTTGCAAACTGTGTAAAATAGGCCAAAACAACATCAGAACATCATCGTAATGTGAAATATATCAATGAAAAAGGATGAATTACGAGATAAAATAGTGATGCATTTTGGACGTATCAACACCCCCAAGCTTAGACCTCGCTTGTCCCCAAGCGAATACTGATCTCGGTAAACCTGTCCACATGTTTAGAGAGTGAAGTGTCGATAAATAGAATACGGACAAGAAGCATCACAGTTTCTTCACCAAACTCAAATATCCTCAACAGCAATCTTCAACTCATAAGGCCCTTATAAAAGAGTGGTAACACTTATAATCGAAAGTAGGGCTAAGGAAACTCATCAAATCATGGCAAACATGTCCTTTGGTCAAAGAACAACTAATAGCTTTTACTTTTGCTCTTTCTCTTTATGTTTTGATGAGATTAATTGAAGCTTTTGAAAGAACATGTTATTAGGCAAGAAGTGAAAGTGTTAACACAAAGGAAGATGTTTGCTTTAGCTGGGCTTGACAAACAACTTACTTATCAAATGATAATGTCAACAAGGATATGATATGACAAATCTTAATGCAACTTTATATGAATGAATCCTCGTCAACATCAAATGTCTGCTCTCTTTAAGAATAGAAGGAAGTAGGAATAACTGACTCAACCTAAAACTAAGAGATAGGCCCTGCTCTAGGGAAGTAGGGAAAACTCATGTGCTATCCTTAAATCAAACAGAATGAAAACAAGTTTTGAGAGGTGCATGATTTGTCGACGAATGCTAATAGATAACTCAATTACTTCTCAAACTGGACAAGTTTCGAGGAACGGCTCCCGCACGGGGACGATCACATCCCCTTAATCTCCTTTGTTTATCACTGCCAAAAGTTTTCTGATTTCTCATGAACAAAGCGTGAAGGAGGGTTTGTTTGTTGTATTATCTTTTATGAGCCGGGCGCACTCATGCCAGTTCCTCCTCGTATTAGGGGTTTGTAGATTAGACATGCAATCCCGGGGTAAAACTTGTCCTACTTAAAAATATCATGAATTAACTACTACTTCCTCATGAGCTAAAACAGGGGCACAAAATAGAAGATTTTGAACATTTAAGGATAACACATAAATTCTATACTTTAGGAGGTGGTAGTGGAATACCACGAATAGGAAGGTATGGTGGACTCATATGGAAGGTATTGGTTTAAGGGTATGGATGCACGAGCAGAATTCCTCTTAGTACAGAGTTTAGGCTAGCAAAGGCTTTGAGAGAACAGACAATTGATGATGACTAAGATGAAAAGCAATATAAAGCATAAACATTAAAATAAGCATTACACATCAAGTTGTCTTCCTTGTCAGCATAACACTTCAAGCATAATAACGTAAATGTTCTGGCTATGTCGCTACTTTAAGAAAATCATGCTTGTTGTTATGACCCAAGCTATGTTTGCCAAGATTAAATAAAGTTTTCAAAGCCATACCTGATATAAGGTCAATACTCCCCATAAGAATCATCATATAAGGTCGATTGCGTGAAGAGAATACCGAGTGCAGCAAAGGAACCAATAGACTTCTCATTAATATTCCATCATAGACGACTCCACACTCACGGATACAATTTCTCCACAGAAGGAGTGATAGACCTCAATGCACACACCTATTTCATATAATAACCTCCCTAGACATGATACGACTCTACTTGACTCTAAAAGACAAAAGATAAAGATAAAGATACCGGGCACTCCCCCGAGCTTGGAACAAGCCAAGGGGATGCCAATACCCAAGGAGATTTCACTCCTCATTCTTGTTGACGTTGATTCTTCAAATCTCTTATGACACGGCGAAGGGTTTGGTTTTCCTTCTCCAAGATCTCCACTTGTACCTTTAGTACACGGAAATCTTCGCACAGCTGACTGGTGATGCGATAAGCCTCGGGGATGGTGGAGAGCGTACGTTGATCTTCAAGTGAAGTAGAGGGCCCTGAAATGTTAAGAGAAAGATCATAATGAGGTTGGACAGATCCCACCATGATGGGATTGCTTGGGCCTCCTTGTTGTTGGGCATTGATAGTCTTGACATCCTCCCTCATGGAGTGCTCCATCTCCGGTTGTCTTGCGGCAATCTCTTCTTCGGTAGCCCAGTCAACGTGCTTCCCTTGATTAAGATCCTTCTGGACATGACGTAGACGCCATCCCAAGAAGTCCTCTCCGCTCGAGCCACAAGAAGACATCTCTAACAATAACTTTTTACCCTGGCAGAAACAGATCGAAAAGAAAACACACGAAATCACGAGATACGTTGCCGGAACAATCTGGGCAAATATATAGCAAAAATTTCTGCACAGAAAGGAAGGTAACAAGCTAAAGTGGGGTCGGAGACGGATTCCTGGGTGCCCAGGCGGCCTCCCGGCGCGGCCAGGAGGTAGGCCGCGCCAGGGGGGCTCCTGGGCCCCCTGGAGCTTGTCTCCGGCTCCACTTAGGCTTAGAATTTTCCTAATTTTGCAAAAACTCATAATATGGAACTTTTATGGCGGTTGGCGATGTTTCCTTACCGTAATACATACATTTTCTTATTCTGCTTCTGCTGGTGTCTGAAATAGGGCTGCAACATGTTCTTCGTGAGTTGTTATGTATATCATATTCACATCAACATTGACAGGGTCTCCTGCTATGTAATGCTTAAGTCTTTGCCCATTCACAACTTGAGGTTTGGTGCCTTCAAAATTGTTAATCTTGATTGCACCAGACCGATAGACTTCTTCAATATGAAATGGCCCTTCCCACCTGGAAAGTAGTTTGCCTGGAGAAAACCTGAAACGGGATCTAAACAACAAAACTTTATCACCAACATTAAATTCACATTTTAGAATCCTCCTATCATGCCACTTCTTTACCTTTTCCTTGAACATTTTAGCGCTCTCGTAAGCTTCACTTCTCCACTCATCTAGAGAAGTCAAGTTCATGAGACGCTTCTCACCAGCTAACTTTGGGTCAGCATTAAGCTCTCTAACAGCACAGAAAGCTTTGTGCTCTAATTCTAATGGCAAATGACAAGCCTTGCCATAAACGATCTTATAGGGGGACATGCCCATGGGGTTTTTGTAAGCAGTTCTATATGCCCACAAAGCATCTCCTAACTTATTTGACCAATCCTTTCTATTTCTGTTTACTGTCTTCTGTAAGATCAACTTGATCTCTCTATTGGTGAGCTCAACTTGCCCACTAGTTTGAGGATGGTACGGTGAAGCAATTCTATGATTGACATCGTACTTGGCTAAAGCTTTTCTAAAAGCTCCATGCATGAAGTGTGATCCTCCATCAGTCATGAGATACCTAGGTACACCAAACCTAGGGAAAATCACATCTTTGAGCATTTTCAAAGATGTGTGTGATTAGCAATTTCAGTGGGGATTGCTTCAACCCACTTGGTCACATAATCAACAGCTACTAAAATGTGAGTGTACTTGTGAGAAGAACGAAAAGGACCCATAAAATCAAAACCCCAACAATCAAAAGGTTCAATCACTAGTGAGTAATTCATAGGCATCTCATTCCTTCTACTAATGTTACCAACTCTCTGACATTTATCACAGGCTAAAACATAATTTCTAGCATCTTTAAAGAGAGTAGGCCAATAAAAACCTGATTGAAGAACCTTATGTGCGGTCCTCTCACCGGCATGATGTCCTCCATAGGGACTATCATGACATTGTCTGAGAATGTCCTTCTGCTCATGTTCCGATATGCATCTTCTCACGATCCCGTCTGGACCTTCTTTGAAAAGATGTGGGTCATCCCAAAAGTAGTGCCTCAAATCATGAAAGAACTTCTTCCTTTGCTGAAATGTTAAACCTGGAGGCAAATACTTCGCAATGATAAAATTAGCATAATCTGCAAACCAAGGATCGGAAAGAGATTGTACTTTTACAACGGCAAGTTGCTCATCTGGAAAATTGTCGTTGACTGGGATGGGATCATGCGGTATATCTTCCATCCTTGAAAGATTGTCCGCCACCGGATTGTCTTCTCCTTTCCTATCAACAATCTGCAAATCAAATTCTTGAAGAAGGAGTACCCATCTGATAAGCCTTGGCTTGACATCCTTCTTTGTCATAAGGTACTTAATGGCAGCATGGTCAGTATGAATAATAACTTTGGAATCAACAATATACTGCCTAAACTTATCACAAGCAAACACTACAGCTAAGAATTCCTTCTCAGTAGTAGCATAATTCTTTTGAGCACTGTCGGGGGAAACTGTCCACCACGAACACCTATGGGACCGGAGCCCCTTGTCGTTGCGGTGAGGGAGCGGAGGGAGCACAAAGAGCAGATCGTGGTGAGCACGCGGGCAGTTTACCCAGGTTCGGGCCGCGATGGACGCGTAAAACCCTACTCCTGCTTAGATTGTATTGAGTTGGGGAGCTCGGGAGCTTGAAGAACTAGCTACACCGAGCGAGTGAGCGATCTAGGTTCCGAACCCTTTCTACGTTGTGCATGGGCCTCCTTTTATAGCTCAAGGGGTCACCGACAGGTGTCAACGTAGGAGAAAGGGTAAAAATGTAATAGTGGTGGTAGTTGTAACAGTGCGGGAATAGTGGAGCAACAGTGCATGAACAGTGGTCATCACCTACTTTGACAGTGGGGGACAAGAGCATGTAATGCCCGTCGCCGTCGACCCCAAAAGCGCCCGCCCTTGCGTCTCCGTTTGTCACGGCGATGGCTTTACCACCGTGGAGTGCCACCGTGTCCTCCAGGCTGCACAGCCATCCGCCACGCGTCCCTGGAGTGGCCCCAGGGCGACGCGTGGTTCGATGAGCTGGAGCGCGGGCACACAGCGTAACTCTCTCCGGCAAGCACCTTGCCGGGGTCTTGACCTTGCCGGGCCCGGGAGCTTGTCGGGCTTTGAAGCTTGTCGCTCTCCGGGCCCCACCGGGGCGCACGTCGCGCCGAGGCATGTCTTCCGAAGTGTAACCTTCTGGCCTTCCTGGCAAGCTCCTCTTGCTAGGGTCTTGTGCTAGTGAGGTAATCTTGAGCCTGGGACGGCCTTCCCGGCAAGCTCCACTTGCCGGAGTCTTGATCTTCTGTCTTGTATACTTTGTTTTTGAATGGTTTTATATGGAGCAGGAAGGTCTCCGGCAAGCACGTGGTAGGCCCTGCCGCGGGAAGCTCCTACTGCCCGTGCACAAGTTGGGGTACTGAGGTACCCCTTCCTTAGTACACCGACAGGAGCCACCGGGCCTGGGCCACACACGGTGCCGAGCGCTGTTGGGCCAGGCCCAAAACAGTGCACGGGCACGCGCGGCCCACGGCGCGCCAAATCCACTTCCGCATCCGCCGCGTCCCATCGTAACGGCACGCGTCGATTGCGGCATCGTGGGATGGGACATGGCCACGTTCTTTTAACGGAAAGAGCGAAACCTCCCCCACTTCCCCATAAAAGTAGAGGAAGCAGGAGCGGTTCCCCTCCTGCGCTTTCATTGCTTCTTCTTCCATCTCCAGAAATTCCCCTCTGTGCTCCGCCTCCACACCTCCTCCGCCGTCTTCCGCATCCGCGGCGCCGCCGGACTCTTCGTCCCCCCTTCCTTCGCCGCCTCCGCCATGGCCCCGAAGACCGAGAAGTCGAAGGCGGAGAAGGCCAAGAAGGAGAAATCCGAGCAGGCGGCGAGGCTTGCTCTTCTGCGGAAGAGGAATGTCGTCTTCGCGCCGCGGCTCAGCGCGCGGGAACTCTGGAACAAGTACTACTTGTTCTGGGCCAAGAAGACCAAGGCGCATCCCCGCACCCGAGTCTATCCGGCCGCCGCCAAGGACTCGTACCCCGGCGGGTATTTCTTCTTTGCTGCTTTCTTCCACTTCGGCCTCTGTCCCCCTTTTTCTGAATTCTTCTGTGATATCATGAATACCTACAACCTCCACCTTCTAGACTTCACCCCCAACGCCATCCTCACGATGGCGGTTTTCGCACATCTGTGCGAAAACTATATTGGGATCCATCCGAATGTAGCGCTGTTTAGGCATTTCTTTACACCTAGAGTAGAGGCCGGCGCTCCCCTCTCCGGAGGAATCTCTTGGGTCTTCCGCTTGAACAAGAAAGAGTCCTACTTGCCGGGGGAACTCCGCGGCAAGTGGGAGGAGTGGCGCGCGGACTGGTGCTGGGTAGTTGAGGACGAGCCGCAACCTTTTACCGCGCCGCGCACAACAGCCATCGTGCGCGGCAGGGACTGGAGTGAGGTGGACTCGGACGACATCAAGCTCAACGTCGCCCTCATCAGAATTCTTCGTCTTCGGGTAGCAAAGTTGTCCGTCGGAGAGGTAGGAACAGACTTCCTCCGCCGCCGCATTGCCCCCCTACAGGAGAGAAAGAGGCCAGCATGGGAGTACGGCAACGCGGCGGACATAATGAGGCTGCGCCCAGGGCTAAATTATAACTTCACGGCGCTGGAGCTGAAGGGGATGGTCCGGGAACTTTTTAAGCACGACCCGGCCCACCCAGAGTGGTTCAGAGCTCCCCGGGGAGTGGTGCCCCTCTGCAACAGCACGGCCCGGGATCCTCTTCGCGGCATGATGCCCGTATGTGACTCGCATGGTGTTGACCGCACATGGATACCGCCCAAGCCAGCAGACATCATGAGCTTCTTCGACAACCTGGTGGAGGTGCCGAAGAACAAGGATGAGATCAAGGGGCTCACCCGGGACACCACCGACCAGGAGATTGCTTATATAGCTTCTCGGGTAGAGGAGGCCACCGCAGCCGCAGCGGCAGGAGAGTTCGGCTTCACAGTTGAGGAGGCAGAGGCTGCGGATGCATCCAGCCAAGTAGAGGAGGCGGAGATCCGCAGGCTGCTGCAGCTTCCTCCCGACGAGCTCGCCGGGGTCCCTTCTTTGAGGCACTCCGGGATCCCCGGAATCGTGACCGAGGCCGCGGTGAGAGGCGGCGTTGCCGGAGGAAACAGAGGCGTCGCAGGGAGCGGAGGCGCCGGAGGGGGCGGAGGCGCCGGAGGGAGAACGGCCGCAGGGCAGGGTGCTGGGCCCAGCAAGCCAGCCGAGGAGGAGGAGGAGGAGGAGGACGTCAGGGCCGACGAGGACTCCGACGGGTGTCTGGGGCTCTATGCCGACGACGTCTCCTCGTCATCGGAGACCTCCCCGCCTCGGGCAAGTCCCAGACGATCTCCACTGAAACGTCTCCGCAAGGCGACGACGGGGACGAGGGCGCAGGCGCCCCGACAACAACCAACTCACTGGGCGGCGCGAGCTACCCGGGGGAGCCAAGCTGCGACGGGGGCGCCCGGCGCACCAACCACGGCGGGGGCGATCCGCATACAGGCCACAGCGGGAGCGACCCACACACAGGCCACGGCGGAGGCGCCCCGCACGTCAGCGCCAAGCGGAGGAGGGTCTTCTCAGAGCGAAGCGGCTGCTCCGCCCACTCCCCGGGCTTCGGCGTCCACAGGGGCCGGGTCTTCGCAGCCCCCAGCCCCGGGGACCGCCAAGCGCCCGAGGGAGTCTTCGCCTCCTGCTCCTCGCGCGGACGCGCCTCAGCTGGCGTTCGACTTCTCCGCCCTGAGCGACGACGACAACGACGAGGAACAGGAGTAAGAACTTGAGGTTTTGTATCTTCTTTAACTTTGTCTTGATTCTTGTTGATTCTGATCTTGCTTCTTGCTTTGATTTCAAGACCCTGGCCCAGCGGGTGGCGAAGAAGGCCAAGGTTCCCGTGGTCGAGGTCGCGTACGACTCGCCCGTCGCGGCGACAGGGGACGCTCCAGCGACGAGCTTGTCGGACCCGAGCGCTGCTCCGAGGAGCAGCCCCCAGCGCAGCCCCCAGCGTAAGTCTGGGTTCAATATTTCCACTTGTCGGGCGCGCTTGAGGAACTTGTTTACACTAACATCTTGTTGTTCTTGCTTTGCTTTGATTGTTTTGTGCAGAGGGGGAGCCGCAGCCACAAGAGCACCCAGAGATCACTCCCGAGGAGCTACAGGCCCCGCCGTCCCCGCCAAGGACGAACTTTCCGGCAAGGGAGAGTGCTCCGCCAAGGGCGGGTACTCCGCCAAGGGCGAGTACCCCGCCAAGGGCGAGCAGCCCAGCGAGGGCGGCTACCCCGCCAAGGCAGAGCTCCCCGGCGAGGGAGCCCGCCGTCGACGAAGTCCGTCAAGGTAAGTTTTGTAATCTTGTTTTCTTGGATTCGTCTTTTTTGGATATTTGCTTGAACTTCTTCTTCCTTTTCTTCTTCTTCTAGATCCTCCTCCCCCAGAACAGATGGAGACGGAAACCATCGTCGTGGAGGAGGGCGCGCAGGGCGACGGCGGCAACGCCCCTGTCGTTGAGGACACGGCAGGAGCCGCCGAGCCAGCTGCGCAGGAGACTGCTCCGACCGCAGACGCAGCAGCCGGGGAGGGGGACGGCGGCCATACTGCCGGCCCGGAGGCGGCAGGAGCGTCGAGCGCTGCGCCGGCCGCCGACCCCTCCACCGAGAAGGAGCCGTCCGCTTACTATCTTGAGGCCCCCAACGGCGTCTACATCTAGGTGCCGTGGGGATCTTCGTCGCGAGCCCCCGCGGAGGGAGAGGCCTTTGATGGGGAGGTCCTCGCCTCCGCGGGTCTGAAGGTTGTTGAGGTGCCCGGCGGGAGTGACGAGCCCGAGGAGGAGAAGCTGCTCCACCGGCTCCTGGCCCTTTACCGGGCCAGGCAGGCGAAGCTCGCATCTCGGGAGGCCCTCACCGCCAAGGCTGCCGCTGACATGGAGAAGCGCGCGGCGGAGCTCCGCGCTGCCAACCAGGCTGCCCTCTGCGACGTGGCGGAGGAGCGCGAGAGGCTCGCCGGGGAGTACCAGGAGTGGCTCTTGGAGAAGGCCGAGGCCGAGGAGCAGCAGCGACTCGCCAGAGAGGAGCTGTCCCGGCGAGAAGGAGAGCTCACCCAACGGAAGGTCAACCTCGACTCTCACGAGGAAGACCTTGCCGCTCGGGAGCAGGCCCTTGGCGGAGAGCTGAAGGAGGCGAGGGCCGCCGCGGACGCCGCGGAGACCGCCAAGAAGGAGCTCGAGGCCAAGGTTGCACAGCTGGAGGAGTACTTAAAGGCGAGCTCGGAGAGGGTCACCGCGCTCAACATAGAGCGCGAGAAGGACGCGCACACCAATTCTGAACTCCAGGTGCGCCTCTCCAAGCAAGGCGACGAGCTGAAGGCCGCCCAGGATTCCATTGCAGATCTGGAGCTGAAGGTCTCTACGCTGAAGGACTCCCTCGACGCCGTCCAGGATCGGGAAACCAAGCTGAAGGATGAGCTCCGCAAGGAGCGTGGCCTGGTGGAGAGCGCCGCCACTTCAGCTGAGAACTTTCGCCGGGCCGTCGAGGTATGGACCGAAGACCTGGTGGCGTCCGCCGCCGCCATCGACAAGGAGCTGTTGGCGCTGAGGGTCGAGCATCTCATATACTCTCCGGATCCAAACCTCCCCCACAGCGCCAAGCTCAGCCTTTTCTTCAGAGGGGCCGCGCCGGCCCTTGCAAACCTTCAGAAGAAGCTTCCCGCGCAACTGGCCGAGGAGTCACGCCAGCTCTGCGCGGGAACCTTGGAGCGCGTCCTGACGAAGATAGTGTACCACAACCCGGGCATAAATCTCGTCAACGTTCTCCGTAGGTTGTCGGCCGACGCGGATATGGAGGCACTGAAGGCGCAGGTCGCCCATATTATTGCCAAAGTGAACAAGATCTCCAGGGTTGAAGGCGACCGCGTGGATTAGTCCTCCTTTCCTTTATCTCTTTTGCTGCTGCATAGTGTGCCATGAACTTATTAGTTATTGCGACAAGTTATCCCTTGTAATATATTATCTTTATTTTGATCAATCAGTGCAATGTTATCTCCCTTGTCTTAGTCCTTTACTTTGTATGCTTTTAACCCTACGCTTCTAGGGAACTTGCCGGCAAGGGGCCCTTGCCGCGAGCGCTGAGCGCTGGACTCCGAGCAGCCTGCTGGCCAAGGCCTTACCGGCAAGCAACCTTGCCGCAGCTAGTCGCAACGCAATTAGCTTGCTGAGTGAACTCGGAAACGAAGCAAGGGCGCGACACTTGTCGCAGCTCACTTAAGTCGTTGAGTGTACTCGAAAACAAGATAAGGGTGCGGCTAGCCACGGGTAGGTTCCTCCGCGCACAGGTTTTCCATACAAAGCGTGGTTGTTCAAGGAAGACAACTAAAATTTAAAAATTTGAACTGCTCAAATTCTGGTAACTTAGCTTTCATGGTCTATGCGTTCTCCGGCAAGCTTCTCTTTCTTGAACAGCACTCGGTTCATCTTCCATCTCCTTTCCCCCCCGGCAAACTTGTGCGCGAGGAACATTCCTTCTGCTTAAGAGGCAAGGAAAAAGAAGAGGGAAACAAGTATATGGCCTTTCGGCGTGCTAATGCTTACCGGATACGTGTGTTGCACAAGAAATGCCAAATAACGCATGCAAATAGCGAAGAAAAGCATGGAAAAGGCAAATAGCGCAAAACACAAAAGCTTTACTGATGCACGGGGTCTGTGCCTGGCTTTGTTCAAAGGGTTACATGCAACAGCGGCAAAGCTTGTACAAAAGGTGGTTGCCGGAGCGGATCACGGCAACCGCGCCTTATGGGTGAAACTTGCGAAGATGCTCTATGTTCCAGGAGTTGCTCACCGGTAAGCCTTCTTCGGTCTCAAGGCGGACAGCGCCGGGCCTTGTGACTTGTCTCACCCGATAAGGGCCTTCCCACTTCGGCGTCAACTTGTTGGAATTCTTGGCGGACTGAACACGCCGAAGAACAAGGTCGCCTTCCTCGAGACTCCTGGCCTTAACCTTGCGGCTATGATAGCAACGCAAGGCTTGCTGGTATCGAGCAGCTCGTACAGCAGCCTGGAGACGTTCCTCCTCGAGGAGCAATGCATCATCTTGTCGCAATTGCTCTTGCTCGAGCTCATCATAAGCGAGCACTCGAGGAGATCCGTATACGAGTTCCGTGGGGAGAACTGCCTCTGCTCCATAGACTAGAGCAAAGGGTGTCTGTCCGGTGGCTCGACTTGGTGTCGTTCTGATTGACCAAAGAGCCGCCGGTAGCTCATCTATCCAGTTTTTTCCGCACTTGCGCAGCCTGTCAAAGGTCCTTGTCTTGAGTCCGCGCAGCACTTCAGCATTTGCCCTCTCCGCTTGACCGTTGCTCCTTGGGTGAGCAACAGAAGCGAAACAGACCTTTGCGCCAATGTCTTGGACGTACTGCATGAAGGTGCGACTAGTAAATTGTGTACCGTTGTCGGTGATGATCCTGTTAGGGATTCCGAAACGGCAAACAATCGACCTGAAGAACCTGACCGCTGACTGTGCTGTCACCTATCTCACTGGTTCCACTTCTGGCCACTTTGTGAACTTGTCGATTGCAACGTACAAGTACTCAAAGCCCCCGACAGCTCGGGGGAAAGGGCCGAGGATATCGAGCCCCCAGACCAAGAAGGGCCAAGATAAAGGGATCGTTTGGAGAGCTTCAGCTGGCTGATGAATTTGCTTGGCATGGAACTGGCACGCTTCACACTTGGTTACTAGTGCAGTTGCATCTTGGAGGGCTTCTTGCCAAAAGAACCCTTGCCGGAAAGCTTTCCCGACAAGTGCCCTTGCGCCAATGTGGTGGCCGCATATGCCTCCGTGTATCTCTGCCAACAGCTTCTGTCCATCTTCCCTGGAGATGCACTTCAACCTGACACCATTGAGTCTTCTTCTGTACAGCTCGCTATCCACGAACTGGTACATACTTGACTGCCTGGTTATCTTCTCTACCTCTTCCGGGTCGTCGGGAAGTTCTCCGGTTTGCAGAAAACGAACGATCTGCTGCGCCCATGCCGGAGCCCGAGGCTCAACGGCAAGGACTAAAGGCATGAGGGCCGCTGCGGGAACCTCAGCTTCTACGGCAAGGACCTCTGGTTCTGCCGGAGCTGATGGTCCCCCGGCAAGCTCGCCGGGGCGAGGCTTGTCGGGAACGCTTGCTTCAACTGCACAGACCCGAGGATCTGCAGGAGCAATCTGTTCCTCAGCGTTCTGATCGTTGATCTTGGGGGCCTTGGCGGCGGTTTCAGGAAGATCCGCCGGCAAGTAGTCGCCGGAGACCAACTTTCTCTTCTTGGACTGCCCAATTAATGGTGTAACGGATGGTTGAGTCATCTTGAGCAAGAAGGTCCCTGGTTCCACAGGTAACTTCATCGCATCACACTTTGAAAGGCCATCTGCAATGTCATTCTGAGCTCTTGGGACGTGCTCCATTTGCAGACCTTCAAAGTGCTCTTCCAGCTTCCTCACTTCATCTACATAAGCTTCCATCAAAGGGCTCTGGTAACTCTTGTTAACTTGTCGGAGCACCAACTGGGAATCTCCCCGGACAATCAGCTTTCTGATCCCAAGTTCAGCTGCGATTCTGAGGCCGGCAAGCAAGCCTTCATACTCAGCAGTGTTGTTTGTCGCTTGCTCCCTGGGAAAGTGCTTCTGGATAACATACTTGAGGTGTTCTCCGGTGGGCGCGATAAGTACCACGCCGGCACCGGCGCCTTGCAGCGAGAAGGCTCCATCAAAGTACATTACCCATTCACTTGTCGCTTCTTGTGCGGGTACACTTGTTTCTGGAACTTCTTCGTCGGGCATCGGGGTCCATTCAGCTATGAATTCTGCCAAAGCTCGGCTCTGTATGGTTGAGGTACTTTCAAACTTGAGACCAAAGCTTGACAGCTCCAGTGCCCACTCAACGATCCTGCCTGTTGCTTCCGGATTGTGCAATATCCTTTTCAGCGGAAAGCTAGTGACCACTGTTATCTCATGTGCTTGGAAATAATGGCGCAGCTTTCTCGAGGCCATGAGGAGGCCGAAAAGCAACTTCTGCACCCCGGAGTATCTTGATCTTGCCCCCTGCAAGAGGGAACTTACAAAATACACCGGGCGCTGCACCATCTTTCTTCGCACTTCTCCTTGATCCTGCGCAGAGTTGTCCTTGTCGGGGCCAGAGCTTGTCGGAGGAGCCCCCTGCTTGTCGCTGGATTCGCTTGCCGGTGGTGCTGATTCCTCGTCGGCCTCTCTCTCCGCTACTAACGCAGCACTAACCACCTGGTTGGTTGCCACTAGGTACAGCAGCAACTTCTCCTGTGGTCTAGGTGCGACAAGTATTGGAGTAGAGGATAGGTACCGTTTCAAGTCTTGCAGCGCTGCCTCCGCTTCCGGAGTCCATTTCATAGGACCTGCCTTCTTCAAGATTTTGAAGAAAGGAAGGGCGCGTTCTGCAGACTTCGAAATGAACCTACTGAGGGCAGCCACACAACCCGCAAGTCTCCTGACGTCCTTGACGCGCTTCGGGGCTTCGATCTGCTCGATGGCTTTAATCTTGTCGGGGTTAGCTTCAATCCCCCTCTGTGACACAAAGAACCCGAGAAGCTTGCCGGAGGGGACTCCAAAAACGCACTTCTCGGGGTTCAACTTAAGCTGGATCTTGCGCAGGTTCTCAAATGTCTCTTCCAAATCTTGAATCAATGTATCCCTGCTCTTGCTTTTCACCACGATATCATCCATGTAAGCCTCTACATTTCTGTGGATCTGTGGCTCAAAAGCAGTGTATACTACCCTTGCAAAGGTTGAGCCTGCATTCTTCAGTCCAAATGGCATGCGTATGAAGCAATACGTGCCACACGGAGTGATAAATGCAGTCTTCTCTTCATCTTCCTTGGCCATGAAAATCTGGTGGTAGCCTGAATATGCATCAAGAAAAGAGAGTAGCTCACATCCGGCAGTGGAGTCAACGATCTGGTCAATGCGCGGCAAGGGAAATGGATCCTTGGGACATGCTTTATTCACATCGGTGAAGTCTATACACAGTCTCCACTTCCCATTGGCCTTGCGCACGACGACTGGGTTTGCCAACCACGTCGGATGGATCACGCCTCTAACTAGGCCCGCTGCTTCTAGTTTCTTGATCTCTTCGGCAATGAATTCTTGGCGCTCCATGGCTTGCTTTCTGACCTTTTGCTTGACGGGCCGCGCATGAGGACAAACAACAAGCTTGTGCTCAATCACCTTCCTGGGAACACCGGGGATGTCAGATGGTTGCCAGGCAAACACATCGACATTCGCCCGCAGGAAGGTAACGAGCGCGCTTTCCTATTTGCTGTGAAGTGTGGCACTGATGGTGAAGGTACCACCAGTGCCGTCCTCCTTGGCGGACACCTTCTTGGTTGTCGGAGGAGCGGCCATCCCCTTCTTGCACTTGCCGGTGGAGCTCGATGGAACGTCCTCGACGGCAGCGCAGCACTCCGAAGAGGTGCGGTTGCCGGAGTGGGCCCCAGAGCACTTGCCGGACTTGGTCTTCGTCTTCTTCCCCCCGGGAGCTTCAGCGGCAAGTGTATCCTTCTCTGCATCGGCTGCTGCATCCCGGTAGATCTTGTCGGCGCAGACAAGCGCATCCTTCTTGTCGCCATGGACAGTGATGACGCTTATCGGCCCCGGCATCTTCAGTACGTTGTAGGCGTAGTGGGAAGCTGCCATGAACTTGGCGAGGGCGGGACGGCCGAGTATCCCATTATATGGTAATGGGATATCGGCGACGTTGAATGTGATGCGCTTAGTTCTGAAGTTGAGCTCTCCGCCAAAGGTCACCGGCAAAGTTATCTTCCCCTTGGGCTTGCTCCTTCCCGGGTTTATTCCTTGGAACGAACCGGTCTCTTCGAGCTCGCCATCTGGGATCTGGAGTTTCTTGATCACAGCAGAGGAGATCAAGTTCAGCCCGGCCCCGCCGTCAATCAACATTTTGGTGACCTTGAGGTTGCGGATGGTGGGCGAGACCAGCATCGGCAAGCACCCGACCGCAGTGGTGCGGTCAGGGTGATCCTCAAGATCAAAAATGATGGGCGTGCTGGACCATTTGAGGAGCCTGCGCGACTCCACGGGCGGCTCTGCTGCATTCACTTCCCGCACCCACTGCTTGAGTTGGTGGTGGGAAGTGTGCAGAGAGGCACCGCCGTCGACGCACAGGACCTCCGTGGCCTTCTGGAACTCCTGCTCGCTGTTATCCTCATCCTCCATGTCATCGTCGTCGTCTTCTTCGTCCTTGTCGCGGCCCCGGGGAGGTCGGTCACCTTGCCGCTGCTTGGCCTTTCTGCGGCGTCCTCCCCGGCCATTGAATGGCCGCTTCTTGCTTGGTTCTCCTCCGCCACCTTGGGCCTTCTCCTTGTCGCGCCGCTCGTACTCAGCTTTCTGCTGCTCGACGAGGTATTCGACGCGTTTGCAGTTGGAGAGGTCGTGGCCCTTGGTGCGGTGGATTTTGCAGTATTGCTTGTCGGAGCCGTCCTGCTTGTCGGCTGCCGCTATAGGGGCAGGCTCCTTGCAGGAGCCGCCAGCCTGTGTTTGCTTGGCGGGAGCCTCCTTGCCGGACTTCTCGACGGCAAGCACTTCCTTCTTGTTCTTTCTTCTGTTGTTCCGCCGCCGGCTCTTCTTTGCCGGGGCGGCGTCGTCGCTGTCGCTTCCCCCTGCGCCAGCATCCTCCCCGGGGAGTCTCCTCCCCTCTTCTGCACGCGCGCACTTATCAGCTAGAGCATAAAGCTCGCTGACATCCCGTATCTTGGTCATGGCCATCTCCTCACGCATGCGGCGGTTACGTACGTTCTGGTGGAACGCACTGATAACTGCAGCAGGGTGGACGTCGGGGATGTTGTGTTGCACGCGGCTGAAGCGCTGGATGTACTTGCGCAGAGGTTCTCCTTCCTTCTAGGCCAGTATATGGAGATCACTCTCCTGGCCGTGGGGTTTGTGGCCGCCCGTGAAGGCGCCAACAAACTGGTGGCAAAGATCTGCCCAAGAAGAAATGGAGCCTTCCGGCAAGTGCATAAGCCAAGAACGAACGTTCGACTTAAGCACGAGCGGGAAGTAGTTCGCCAATATCTTCTCATCGCGCCCCCCGGCAGCCTGCACTGCGATTGTGTGAATGCTGAGGAATTCCGAGGGGTGCGTCTTGCCGTCGTACTTCTCCGGTACGTCGGGCTTGAAGTTCTTCATGCTGGGCCACTGGACGCGCCGCAGCTCTCGGGTAAACGCAGGGCAACCTGCCGCATACGGCAAGTCGCCTGGTTCGCCGGGCGCGTGCGTATCGACAGCAGTCCCAGCTCTCTGGTCCGATTGTCGCCGAGCTTCTCGACGGCGCTCGATCGTCGTTCGAGCGTCTTCTTGTCGCCGGTCGTCAAGGACCTGACGCTGGTCCCGACGAGCCCGCGGATCCGACGACGCAGTGGAGTCGTCGTCGACGTTGGTCCGGCGGGGCGGCGTCTTTTGCTTCCGCGGTGGGGAGTGCACGGTAGTTGCACCCCCGGCGGTCTTGTCGCCGTCGGCCTTCGTCTTCTCGACTTGTCGCGGCCGCGAGGTCGCCGGCTGCTGCGGAGAGTCGTTGTTGGCGAAGGCGATCAGGCTCTGGATGGTTGCCCTCCAGTCTTCGGCCTTGTCTGCCGCTGGAGGGAAGTCGAGGAGCAGTTGCGCCCTTGCGAGCGCTTCTGCTGGAGAGTAGGGGAGCGGGGGCGAGCGGTGCGAGGAGCGGGATATGTTCGGACTCCTAACTGGGTTAGAAGGAGCAGGGTCCCGCCCCGGCGACCGTGCCTTGCTCGTGCCAGGACGATGGCCCGGAGCGTCCCGGGAGCCTCCGGTTTGCCCTTGACCCAGCAAGCGGATGCCACCTCCTGTGGCATGGCGCTGCTGGGTTGTCGTTTGCTGAGATGGACGTGGCGCATCCACGGAGACCGAGGCTCGGTCGTCCGCCTTGTCTTTGGATTTGGTGGCGCCGCGAGTTTCCTCGCCGGCGACCACCCTTCCGACGGCGTCTCCTCCGCCCACCGTTGGCTCTGGTGGCGGCGGATGAGACGCAGACGGGCCTGCGACCTCCGAAAACTTCTTCTTCGGGGCCATGGCACTGTTGTTGATGAAGCTGACGAGTTTGGAGAGGTTGATGAAGAATGCGCCCGCGTGAACGCCGGATCAGGTTCGCACAACCTCGACGCCCCCCTACCTGGCGCGCCAAAGATGTCGGGGGAAACTGTCCACCACGAACACCTATGGGACCGGAGCCCCTTGTCGTTGCGGTGAGGGAGCGGAGGGAGCACAAAGAGCAGATCGTGGTGAGCACGCGGGTAGTTTACCCAGGTTCGGGCCGCGATGGACGCGTAAAACCCTACTCCTGCTTAGATTGTATTGAGTTGGGGAGCTCGGGAGCTTGAAGAACTAGCTACACCGAGCGAGTGAGCGACCTAGGTTCCGAACCCTTTCTACGTTGTGCATGGGCCTCCTTTTATAGCTCAAGGGGTCACCGACAGGTGTCAACGTAGGAGAAAGGGTAAAAATGTAATAGTGGTGGTAGTTGTAACAGTGCGGGAATAGTGGAGCAACAGTGCATGAACAGTGGTCATCACCTACTTTGACAGTGGGGGACAAGAGCATTTAATGCCCGTCGCCGTCGACCCCAAAAGCGCCTGCCCTTGCGTCTCCGTTTGCCACGGCGATGGCTTTACCACCGTGGAGTGCCACCGTGTCCCCCAGGCTGCACAGCCATCCGCCACGCGTCCCTGGAGTGGCCCCAGGGCGACGCGTGGTTCGATGAGCTGGAGCGCGGGCACACAGCGTAACTCTCCCCGGCAAGCACCTTGCCGGGGTCTTGACCTTGCCGGGCCCGGGAGCTTGTCGAGCTCTGAAGCTTGTCGCTCTCCGGGCCCCAACGGGGCGCACGTCGCGCCGAGGCATGTCTTCCGAAGTGTAACCTTCTGGCCTTCCTGGCAAGCTCCTCTTGCTAGGGTCTTGTGCTAGTGAGGTAATCATGAGCCTGGGACGGCCTTCCCGGCAAGCTCCACTTGCCGGAGTCTTGATCTTCTGTCTTGTATACTTTGTTTTTGAATGGTTTTATATGGAGCAGGAAAGTCTCCGGCAAGCACGTGGTAGGCCCTGCCGCGGGAAGCTCCTACAGCCCGTGCACAAGTTGGGGTACTGAGGTACCCCTACCTTAGTACACCGACAAGCACTATCAAGGGTTTTACTAGCATAATGTATAACATTCAATTTCTTATCAACCCTTTGCCCTAAAACAGCTCCAACAGCAAAATCACTAGCATCACACATAATCTCAAAAGGTAAGTTCCAGTCAGGTGGTTGTACTATAGGAGCGGTTATTAAAGCTTCCTTAAGAACTTCAAAAGCCTCCTTACAATCTTCATCAAATACAAAAGGAACATCCTTCTGGAGAAGATTAGTGAGGGGTCTCTAAGTCTTAGAAAAGTCTTTAATAAATCTTCTATAGAAACCAGCATGACCGAGAAAACTGCGAATACCTTTGATGTCCCTTGGATAGGGCATCCTCTCAATTGCTTCGATCTTGGCCTTGTCCACCTCAATTCCCCTTTCGGAAATCTTGTGACCAAGAACAATTCCTTCGTTAACCATGAAGTGGCACTTCTCCCAGTTGAGTACCAGATTTGTCTGCTCACATCTCTGCAAAACTTTATTAAGGTTGTGGAGACAATGGTCAAAGGAAGTTCCATAGACGGAGAAATCGTCCATGAAGACTTCCACAATCTCCTCACAGAAACCATGAAAGATAGCAGACATACTGTCACACCCTGATTTTCATGTCGCATTGCTTAAGCTAATTTTCATGTTAAAAATGTGGATTTGCAAAAAAAAAACTTTTCAGTGTTTTTGACCTTGCTTGATTTGACTTTTGTCTGCTGTTTGCTAGTGCTCTAAAAATCAAATAAATCCTCCAACTCTTATAATTCATCTCCTTGACCCAAAACCTTTTCCCAATGATCATGCCATGTGTATAGACCAGTATAAAATTTTCTTATAAAAATATTTTGGCCAAATGGTATTTTCTAAAATTAGTTTTCCAAAACCCCCTGAATTGAGGTTTGCACTACAAGTACCTTATTTAGGGTGAGAAAAATCTTTCAAAAAGTATATTTGAATCCTATTAGATATAGGACTCCCAGAAACCACAAAAGTATAATTTTAAAAGTTATTTTTATATTTTGTTTAAAAGCTTTTTCTTAGGGCCAGAAATGGTCTTTAATAGGGAAAAATTATTTAATCATTTCAAAAATATTTGCCAAAATTCAGGGAGACTCATAGGACATATATTGTCCATATATAAGAGTTTCAACACATGGTCATGTTCAAAATATTGGACAAATCCTTCCAAAACCCTTTCTGGATATTTCAATCTTTTGAAATATTGACAAAGGAAATATTCTCCAAAAATTCCAGGGAAATTATATCATGTCATATATGACATATTTGATGATCTTGCAAAGCCTTATGCCTTGAAGATCAAGGAAACATCCTCAAACCCCTTCAAAACCATTATGTCCATATTTGATGTTTGAGCAACTCTACATTGCCAAACGTGTCCAAATGCTCTCAAATTTGGTGCACATGCTAGAATGGCCTAATAAGGCATCTAGACCAAGTGGCACAAGATTTGGAATAGAGCAACTTGATCAGATCACCCCAAAACCCTTTTTGTTCAAATGCAAATTTGAACAACTTTACATTGTCAACTTTTTATCTGGAGCCTCAAACTTTGTGGGCATGTTCATAACCCCAAATGATGATGCTACACCAAGTGGTGCATCAAGGGGAGATGATTTGCTTGACTCAAACATGGTGAAACCATTTCTGTTCATTTCTAGGGTTCACCAAAGTTACATTGGCCACTTTGCCCAAATGAGCTCAAATTTGGTGTAGGGGCCTAATTATATGTGACATTTGATCCTGTTAAGTCCCATGTCAAGTGGATGTCATTTGCTTGACCAAACACTGATCAAACACCTTCTGTCCAATTACCAAAACAAGTGGTTGGACCTCTTTTGCTATTTCCCCTTACCCCAAGTTCTTACCACAGCTTCCCCTAGTCCTATTCTACCTCCAGTAACTCTCCTCTGCCTTACCTCAATTATTGGAGGGTAAAAACCCCATTTTTACCCTTGTGGACAACCACCTTCTTCTCCTCCTTCACCTCCCTCCTCATCCCAGTGGTTCCCCAGGGCATCCAAGACCACAGAGCAATTCTTTACTACTCCCTCTACCCTCTGGACACTGCTGGACACTAGAGGACACGGCCTGGAAAGCATAGACACGACCATGCCGGCCAAAGGCGTGCTCTGGAGCGCGCTACAGTGCACTCCCGCACTGTAGCCGCCCCCAATCGGCTGCTTCCGACAACCTTGGGCAGAGAGAGCGTATCCCCCGAGGTGCCCTCGACGTCCACGACCTGTAGGACGGTCGGCCCTATCCTCCCCGGCCCTCCTCCTCTCTCTCCACGAACTCGCCGTGCGTGCCCTGGACCGTGCTCACGGTGCACCGCGGCCGCAGCTATAAAAGGGCTCCCCCCGAGCGCCATTCGCCTCTGCTGGATCCTCCTCTTCTCCGTGCACCTCCCAGACATCCCCAACCACCCTCCCGTGGCCTCCTTGCCCCTCCAAGGCCGGAGTACCGCCGCCGTCCGCCGCTCGGATTCGGGCGCCTCGGCCGCTCTCTCCTCCCCCTTCTCTGTTGGCCACCAGGAGGAAGACCCCAGGACCGTGGAGATTCCCCCCACTCCTTCCTTCCTTTCCCCAAGCATCCTCTGGCGCCGCCCCGTCTCGACCCGAAGCCGCCGCTGATGCCTCGGCCGCCATCGCTCCTGCTCCTCCCGGCCAGCTTGGAGGCCAGGGATGGGCGCGGCTTGCTTCGCTGGGGCCTCCAGTGCGCCGGGCACCACCGGGGACAGCCGGAGCCGCCGGGGAACGGCGCCGGCGTCGCCCCTGCCTCCTCCTCTGCGTCGGGCGGGGGGAGAACGACAAACCCGACAGGCGGGCCCCGCCTGTAAGCGCCACCGGCCCGGTGCAAGCAGCTGACGGGTGGCCCCTCCTCGATAAGTGGAAGCGCACTTCGGTGGCTGTGCTTTCCTGCGGTGGTGGCGCCCCGCCGTAACTACGCCTTCGGCGTCACCGCCTCCATCCCGCCGCTGAGCCACTGGGCTGAGCCCAGTGGGCGTTGGTTAGCTGGGCCTCGCCCAGAGCACTGTATAAGGGTATAACCCCTATTCTTTTCCTTTTTCTTTATTCTGCCAACTTCAAAAATGCCTAGAATATTCATATGAACTCCAAATTGCATGATTCGAATTTCTGGTAGCTTCATAAATCATGCTCTATCACATGGTGCAACATGCACATTATTCCAGAAACTTTTTCTACACAAATATTTATCAAATGCCCATTTTCCACTTTCTGTGATGAACTTTAGAAAATCACAGAGAGCTCATTTTTGATCCAAATGTAGTGATTCAAATTCCTAGATGCTTGTCATGTCCAAACTTAGTTTTGGAACATTTTTAATAATAGTTTCTTTACCCCACAAATTATTGAGCCATTTCTTCCTAATTATCAGCTTTGGAAAGTCCTAGGAAATTCATTTCAAATCCAAATCCAGTGAAACCAACTCCTAAATGCTTCTAAAATCATGACTTGATGATGGGTACCTTTGCTCATCATTCAAGGAATTATTTCTGTATACTTCTTCCAAATCCATAAACCCTTTGGTTCCATCATATTGAAATGTTCCAAACTACCCATTGATCCAATACCTATGAAACCACCTTGGTCATTTCTAATATGACCAGAGGTATCCTAGAAAAATCCAACTCCTATTTTTAGAGCACTTTTATTGTTGCTTTGATTGTGTTGCTTATTATGATTGTTTCCATCGTTAGTTGACGTAATAAGCGGAGTATTCGGAGATGGACCAGAAGATTTGAAGACTCTGAAGAATAAGGCAAGCAGCCCTTTGACCATGTTCAAGAAACTTTTTATGCTTGTCTCATAGCACCTTTATATTCAATGCATCGGAATCATGTTGAGGTGGAAACCACTTTGGTTGCTACCCCTGTTACCTTACTATTGAAACTTGCATCAACATGACCCTACCTTCCTATGAGGGTTATCTGGGTGGGAGTAGTCAGGTTGCTATAATAGTGGCTACGCAGATGGGACGGGTAAATGCATGGTGACGGAAGCAAGATACTTTCAAAAGACTTTTCGAAAACCCCGTCGGGTGCCATTTATGCCCGAGGGAGATGGTGAGATGGGTAACCACTTGATGACGAAGTGGTGTACCGAGGCAAGTGTGTGTGTTGTTTTGAAAACGGATTGGTTTAAGTTGCGACCGTTATTCCAACCTTACATGCGCAACCACTCTACCCTTATATGGGAAAGGGCATTATTGATTACCTAGGTCGATACTAGCATGGTGCCCGCATTACTAGTGACGGGGGTGACATGAGGTCACTCTCGGGACGGGGTCGTGCTTGGATAGGCGGCCATGACTATTTTCACAGGGCACCGGACACACCGTTGGTACCCCGTGCTTGTGATGTGTGATGAATACGGAGCGAGTCTCCACAAACCTTGAGATGTGAAATGTTGGGCACGGGGCTGCTACCAATCGAGTGGACTCTATGTTAGTGTCGTCTAGGGAAAGATAGTGATAGGGTGCTTACCCCGGGTACCTGAGGTACCGCGGGTCGTGGATGACACGGAAGTTCCCCGGATCTTGTGGGTAAAGTGTGCAACCTCTGCAGAGTGTAAAACTATTCGAATAGCCGTGTCCACGGTCATGGACAGTTGGGTAACCGCTCTTGGGCTACGTCCAATGTTTGCGAAACCTGGTGTGTGTGTGAGGAAACAACATGGTTCAGTGATATTGATGATGTGATACCTGAGGAAGTTACAATGAGCGTGAATATGAGTTGATTACAACTCTTCCTTGAAAATGATGTCTGTGACCTCCTGATACTTGTTACAGACACATGCATATCCATGTTATATGTTGATCATAATTGCATATGAAAAACTAGCTTTCCGCCAAACTACCAATTTAGCAGTAGAGCCTTGCATAAATTATTCTGTTATCACACTTGGGTTGCTTGCGAGTACATTCAATGTACTCATTGGCTTGCCACTGGTTATTTTATTGGCCAGGCATGAGAGCACAGGTTATGATGAAGATTTCTTGGTGGCGAGCATGCGAGCTAGGACGCTTCCCAGTCAGAATGCCTGTAGGGTTAAGGCAGATGGCATGGGTCCCCGTTGTCTTTGAAGATTTTTCCGCTGCGATGATATATCCAAGACTTGACCATTATGGTCCTATTTGTGTAACACGGTATGTAAGGATGTAAGACTCTTGTTATTCAGCTTCTGTGTGTTCAGTGAGCATTGATCTCTGGGATCACTGTACACGTGCATTCGGTGATCACGACTTACGAGTCGGGGTCCCCACAGAGCTGGTATCAGAGCCATCCTGACTGTAGGAAGCCTTAGTTAGCATGGTCGTTAGTTAGGGTGAAACTATTTTCAAAACTACTACTAGTTTTCAAAACTATCTATACTCCTCTTCCCTTCTCAGTTTTTCGAAAACCAAGCTATACTTGATCTCTTCCCCTTCAAAACCTTGGTCGCTAAAACCCCTATGCCCCTGACCACTGGATTTTCTGTAATCCTCGTGGAGTGCACCTTGCCGAACACTCACCCACCACTTTTGCACACAAGATTGGTGACACCACGACAAGATGATACCAACAGAAATTACATCCTCGATGGATAAGGATATGACGACCCAGAAGATGGGGGACACCCTTGACAAGAGCCCCCAAGAAGATGCAACGTTGGCCTATGACGACTAGGGTATAGGTTATGCAAAATCATGATATACACCGCTAATAGAGTAATCATGTCACTACCGTTGTTGTATCGACAACCACCGGTGGACGAGAACCTTGCCATTTGGTCCGCCTCACTATAGTGAGCAGGAAAACGGTTCTCTTCATTCCCCGCTTTTGGTGTCGATGTTTTCATCAACGAAATCGACATGTTGGACCTCTATTATGCTTTGTTATTATCATTACATATGGATTGGCTACCTGGTACCCTCGACGTCCCAGAAAGCACAAGGATCGTCATGATTGAAGAGACAAGAGGAGACAAGTCAACGCCAGCTACAAGGAGGCACCTTCACCACATCACCTCATCAGGCGAGAAGTTGTTGAAGATTCTTCAGGCTCAACCCGGATCATTCATCAAGCAACTACAAGGGGCATAGCAACATCAGAGGAAGCTCAGAAGACTACACGAGGCACAAGTCACGACACAGAGTCCGAGAACCCCTAGGGTAGGATGAGTCGTGTACCTCCTATGCGCAGTCGAGTCCATATGATGGTTCGAATAGAACCATGATTGTGTGTTGTTTGCTTTTATTCGTTTGCGTTTTGATATAAGTCGCACTTTGCCCCAGGCAACAAGTGCATGGCTATATCACCTTCCTTGCCTTGTTTCTTTTGTTTCGGCCTTTTTGCACCTGTTTGTTGCACCTGCACTATAGAACCCCCTTTAGGCATTTCCCTCCTCTACGCTGCTTCTTCCCTCTATTCTCTCTCTCCCCAATTGAAGACCCGCAGGACAAGATGCACCAAGGATTCTACCTCGACGGCCAACTGGCACTGAAGACTTCTGCTACAATCCCCGTGACCAAGTGCAACCCCGTAAAGTTATGTTTAAACCTCCAGACCAGTAACCCCATTCCTAGACCCTTTGAGACTTCCCGAGACACTCCAGCACGAATCCTTAACCATGTGCCTAACCCATGGTAAAGTGAGAGAACCTGTTAAGCCTTTGTAACCTTGCACAACACTGGGTTCGTAAAGGAGCTAGTGGACACGATGAGTGAGCACATTTTCATCCTGATATAGCACAAGGTCTGACGATGCCATAGATAGACCAGTTCGAGGATATTGGACAGATGACTTGGTGGTTTATATCAGTGACTTCGAGGGATTATCTGAGATCTTGATGGATTGTGAGGTTTTCATATTGATGAGATCATGACCTTGGGGAAGTATGTAGAAGTGCCCGTTGGGCATGAGACTTGGATTTGTGTAGGTGATTCTGGTTGGTATTAATGCTGGATATGCCTGCATGGTTCGGAGTAAGATTGGATTTAGACCGATGATCCTGATTGATATCATGCTTCTCGGTGGACAACAACCTAGGAGATCGGATTATTTGTCGGAGTTGATTTAGGGATCTATTTGGTCGTGATCTTGGAGTTTATTTGACCCGGATGACGGGAATTTGGTGGACTTACTATCGTGATCCATAGTTCTTCTGAGTACTTGGGGATTATAGGGATTTGAGATCTTGTGGAACACAGTAGACATTGGATTTGTAGGATTGTTGGATTATGTGGTGATTGATGGTAATTACCGGGCTATTGGAGTTGATCTATAGGAAGGGAACAAATCTTGGAGTGGCATATGACGTGTTTCCTTAGATTAGAGATGCATTATCTTGAGTCTTGCAAGAATAGGTTGAGTGCTTGGATTATGGAGTTTAATCTCAGCTCAGCAGCATGTATGATCTACCTTTGGATTTTAGAGGTAGACGTACATATGGATTTGGGGATCTTAGACAAATATAATTTTGTTAGACCGTCTCTTGAGAATCATGAGGATATGTATGGCAATGAGTGGTGATTAAGGTTGGTCTCTGCAAGAGACGCTTTTCCGTTCGGAGTACTAGATAGAGCTATTGGCATCTCAGAAACTATGCTTAAGGATAAGATGATATAAGTTCACTCACTCACTAGAACCCTTGAAACCCTTAAGCCCCACCGAGCCACAACCTGGTCAGATTCTGACCACGGGCCTTGACTCAGAGTCAGGAAGGCCTCTGCAATACTCAACCGAGACCACCACCAATACCCCAGCTTACCTTGCGTGCCCCTTAGACCTCATGGAGTAAGTGGACAAGATGGGTAACATCATTATTTGATGGCCTACTTGTCTGCCCGAAGACAAAGAAGAGACGGACAGCTGGATAGAAGACATTTGAAGACCGCCCTGTCAAGAAGGAAGATCTACACCAACCACCGTCATCAAGAAGAAAACTTCCGCGATGAAGACCGGGCATATCTGCAAACCACCCCTCTCGAAGGAGCCGAGCATTTTCGTGTCGAAGGAACGCTCACACCAAGATGTATCAAGACTTGAAGGCACGATTCTGGTGGCACATGATGAAAAGAGAGATTTGCAACCTATGTTGCAAAGTGTGATGAGTGCCAAAAGGTCAAGGCTGAATATCAGCGACCCGCTGGATTGCTTCAACCACTCAAGGTTCCTGAGTGGAAGTGGGATAAAGTCGGAATGGACTTCGTCACTGGATTGCCAAGGTCGGATAGAGGACATGACTCTATCTGGGTCATAGTCGATCATTTGACCAAGGTGGCCTATTTCATTCCTGTCAAGACCACTTATGATGGCAACCGGCTGGCAGCTCTCTACATCGACCAAGTCGTAAGTCTTCATGGTATTCCAAGGAGATTGTGTCAGATCGAGGAACCCAGTTCACCTTAAGGTTCTGGAAGAAGTTCCGAGAAGCCTTGGGAACCAAGTATCTTTCAGCACGACTTTCCACCCACCGACCGGAGGTCAGACCGAGCGAGTCAATCAGATTCTCGAAGTCATGACTCCGAGCCTGTGTTTTGGCATATGGAGCCAAGTGGGAGGATTGTCTCCCTTTTTGCCGAGTTCTCCTATAACAATAGTTACCAGTCGAGCCTTCTGATGGCACCATTTGAGGTGTTGTACGGACACAGATGTCGCACACCCCTCAACTGGTCAGAGACTGGAGAAGGGCTAGTCCTTGCACCGGATAATCTCCGCGCAGCGGAAGAGCAAGTCCAACTAGTCAGAGAACGTTTGAAGGCAGCCAAGTCAAGGCAAAAGAGCTATGCTGACACTCACCGTCGGAACATGAGTTTCCATATCAGGGACCACGTGTACCTGCGGGTAACTCCTCTGAAGGGAACCAAGCGTTTCCACGTCAAGGGGAAGCTCGCACTAAGGTTCATTGGACCCTTTTTGAGAATCACTGCAAGTCATGTGGTAGACGACTCCCCAGCTAGGTCTACCACCTGAGATACCCTCCGTGCACCAAATCTTCCACGAGCCCCCACTCCGGAAGTACTTCTTACCTCCTAGCTAGCCCGATGGCCGCAAGGACATCGATCACCGAGCCTTTGACAGCTAACCCAACCTAACCTATGCAAGAGACCCCTCAGCAACCTCCATCAAGGACGACATCAAGCAAGAAGCCATACCATCAAGCACATCAGGATTCCAAGGAGCACCGCTCGGAAGTAGAACCAACAAGAAGAAGCGAAGACTACCCCGTATCCAAGACTCCGCTTTTCCTTCCACGCCTAGTCTGGGAATCTCGGGGACGAGATTCTTGTAAGGGGGGTAGGTCTGTCACACCCTGATTTTCATGTCACATTGCTTAAGCTAATTTTCATGTTAAAAATGTGGATTTGCAAAAAAAAAAAAAACTTTTGAGTGTTTTTGACCTTGCTTGATTTGACTTTTGTCTGCTGTTTGCTACTGCTCTAAAAATCAAATAAATCTTCCAACTCTTATACTTCATCTCCTTGACCCAAAACCTTTTCCCAATGATCATTCCATGTGTATAGACCAGTATAAAATTTTCTTATAAAAATATTTTGGCCAAATGGTATTTTCTAAAATTAGTTTTCCAAAACCCCCTGAATTGAGGTTTGCACTGCAAGTACCTTATTTAGGGTGAGAAAAATCTTTCAAAAAGTATATTTGAATCCTATTAGATATAGGAATCCCAGAAACCACAAAAGTATAATTTTAAAAGTTATTTTTATATTTTATTTAAAAGATTTTTCTTAGGGCCAGAAATGGTCTTTAATAGGGAAAAATTATTTAATCATTTCAAAAATATTTGCCAAAATTCAGGGAGACTCATAGGACATATATTGTCGATATATAAGAGTTTCAACACATGGTCATGTTCAAAATATTGGACAAATCCTTCCAAAACCCTTTCTGGATATTTCAAGCTTTTGAAATATTTACAAAGGAAATATTCTCCAAAAATTCCAGGGAAATTCTATCATGTCATATATGACATATTTGATGATCTTGCAAAGCCTTATGCCTTGAAGATCAAGGAAACATCCTCAAACCCCTTCAAAACCATTATGTCCATATTTGAAGTTTGAGCAACTCTACATTGCCAAACTTGTCCAAATGCTCTCAAATTTGGTGCACATGCTAGAATGGCCTAATAAGGCATCTAGACCAAGTGGCACAAGATTTGGAATAGAGCAAATTGATCAGATCACCCCAAAACCCTTTCTGTTCAAATGCAAATTTGAACAACTTTACATTGTCAACTTTTTATCTGGAGCCTCAAACTTTGTGGGCATGTTCATAACCCCAAATGATGATGCTACACCAAGTGGTGCATCAAGGGGAGATGATTTGCTTGACTCAAACATGGTGAAACCATTTCTGTTCATTTCTAGGGTTCACCAAAGTTACATTGGCCACTTTGCCCAAATGAGCTCAAATTTGGTGTAGGGGCCTAATTATATGTGACATTTGATCCTGTTAAGTCCCATGTCAAGTGGATGTCATTTGCTTGACGAAACACTGATCAAACACATTCTGTCCAATTACCAAAACAAGTGGTTGGACCTCTTTTGCTATTTCCCCTTACCCCAAGTTCTTACCACAGCTTCCCCTAGTCCTATTCTACATCCAGTAACTCTCCTCTGCCTTACCTAAATTATAGGAGGGTAAAAACCCCATTTTTACCCTTGTGGACAGCCACCTTCTTCTCCTCCTTTACCTCCCTCCTCATCCAAGTGGTTCCCCAGGGCATCCAAGACCACAGAGCAATTCTTTACTACTCCCTCTACCCTCTGGACACTGCTGGACACTAGAGGACACGGCCTGAAAAGCATAGACACGACCATGCCGGCCAAAGGCGTGCTCTGGAGCGCGCTACAGTGCGCTCCCGCACTGTAGCCGCCCCCAATCGGCTGCTTCCGACAACCTTGGGCAGAGAGAGCGTGTCCCCCGAGGTGCCCTCGATGTCCACGACCTGCAGGACGGTCGGCCCTATCCTCCCCGGCCCTCCTCCTCTCTCTCCACGAACTCGCCGTGCGTGCCTTGGACCGTGCTCACGGTGCACCGCTGCCGCAGCTATAAAAGGGCTCCCCCCGAGCGCCATTCGCCTCTGCTGGATCCTCCTCTTCTCCGTGCACCTCCCAGACATCCCCAACCTCCCTCCCGTGGCCTCCTTGCCCCTCCAAGGCCGGAGTGCCGTCGCCGTCCGCCGCTCGGATTCGGGCGCCTCGGCCGCTCTCTCCTCCCCCTTCTTTGTTGGCCACCAGGAGGAAGATCCCAGGACCGTGGAGATTCCCCCCACTCCTTCCTTCCTTTCCCCAAGCATCCTCTGGCGCCGCCCCGTCTCGACCCGAAGCCGCCGCTGATGCCTCGGCCGCCGTCACTCCTGCTCCTCCCGGCCAGCTTGGAGGCCAGGGATGGGCGCGGCTTGCTCCGCTGGGGCCTCTAGTGCGCCGGGCACCACCGGGGACGGCCGGAGCCGCCGGGGAACGGCGCCGGCGTCGCCCCTGCCTCCTCCTCTGCGTCGGGCGGGGGGAGAACGACGAACCCGACAGGCGGGCCCCGCCTGTAAGCGCCACCGACCCGGTGCAAGCAGCTGACGGGTGGCCCCTCCCCGATAAGTGGAAGCGCACTTCGGTGGCTGCGCTTTCCTGCGGTGGTGGCGCCCCGCCGTAACTACGCCTTCGGCGTCACCGCCTCCATCCCGCCGCTGAGCCACTGGGCTGAGCCCAGTGAGCGTTGGTTAGCTGGGCCTCGCCCAGAGCACTGTATAAGGGTATAACCCCTATTCTTTTCCTTTTTCTTTATTCTGCCAACTTCAAAAATGCCTAGAATATTCATATGAACTCCAAATTGCATGATTCAAATTTCTGGTAGCTTCATAAATCATGCTCTATCACATGGTGCAACATGCACATTATTCCAGAAACTTTTTCTACACAAATATTTATCAAATGCCCATTTTCCACTTTCTGTGATGAACTTTAGAAAATCACAGAGAGCTCATTTTTGATCCAAATGCAGTGATTCAAATTCCTAGATGCTTTTCATGTCCAAACTTAGTTTTGGAACATTTTTAATAATAGTTTCTGTACCTCACCAAATATTGAGCCATTTCTTCCTATTTACCAGCTTTGCAAAGTCCTAGGAAATTCATTTCAAATCCAAATCCAGTGAAACCAACTCCTAAATGCTTCTAAAATCATGACTTGATGATGGGTACCTTTGCTCATCATTCAAGGAATTATTTCTGTATACTTCTTCCAAATCCATAAACCCTTTGGTTCCATCATATTGAAATGTTCCAAACTACCCATTGATCCAATACCTATGAAACCACCTTGGTCATTTCTAAAATGACCAGAGGTATCCTAGAAAAGTCCAACTCCTATTTTTAGAGCACTTTTATTGTTGCTTTGATTGTGTTGCTTATTATGATTGTTTCCATCGTTAGTTGACGTAATAAACGGAGTATTCGGAGATGGACCAGAAGATTTGAAGACTCTGAAGAATAAGGCAAGCAGCCCTTTGACCATGTTCAAGAAACTTTTTATGCATGTCTCATAGCACCTTTATATTCAATGCATCGGAATCATGTTGAGGTGGAAACCACTTTGGTTGCTACCCTTGTTACCTTACTATTGAAACTTGCATCAACATGACCCTACCTTCCTATGATGGTTATGTGGGTGGGAGTAGTTAGGTTGCTATAATAGTGGCTACGCAGATGGGACGGGTAAATGCATGGTGACGGAAGCAGGATACTTTCAAAAGACTTTTCGAAAACCCCGTCGGGTGCCATTTATGCCCGAGGGAGATGGTGAGATGGGTAACCACTTGATGACGAAGTGGTGTACCGAGGCAAGTGTGTGTGTTGTTTTGAAAACGGATTGGTTTAAGTTGCGACCGTTATTCCAACCTTACATGCGCAACCACTCTACCCTTATATGGGAAAGGGCATTATTGATTACCTAGGTCGATACTAGCATGGTGCCCGCATTACTAGTGACGGGGGTGACATGAGGTCACTCTCGGGACGGGGTCGTGCTTGGATAGGCGGCCATGACTGTTTTCACAGGGCACCGGACACACCGTTGGTACCCCGTGCTTGTGATGTGTGATGAATACGGAGCGAGTCTCCACAAACCTTGAGATGTGAAATGTTTGGCACGGGGCTGCTACCAATCGAGTGGACTCTATGTTAGTGTCGTCTAGGGAATGATAGTGATCGGGTGCTTACCCCGGGTACCTGAGGTACCGCGGGTCGTGGATGACACGGAAGTTCCCCGGATCTTGTGGGTAAAGTGTGCAACCTCTGCAGAGTGTAAAACTATTCGAATAGCCGTGTCCACGGTCATGGACAGTTGGGTAACCGCTCTTGGGCTACGCCCAATGTTTGCGAAACCTTGTGTGTGTGTGAGGAAACAACATGGTTCAGTGATATTGATGATGTGATACCTGAGGAAGTTACAATGAGCGTGAACATGAGTTGATTACAACTCTTCCTTGAAAATGATGTATGTGACCTCCTGATACTTGTTACAGACACATGCATATCCATGTTATATGTTGATCATAATTGCATATGCAAAACTAGCTTTCCGCCAAACTACCAATTTAGCAGTAGAGCCTTCCGTAAATTATTCTGTTATCACACTTGGGTTGCTTGCGAGTACATTCAATGTACTCATTGGCTTGCCACTGGTTATTTTATTGGCCAGGCATGAGAGCACAGGTTATGATGAAGATTTCTTGGTGGCGAGCATGCGAGCTAGGACGCTTCCCAGTCAGAATGCCTGTAGGGTTAAGGCAGATGGCATGGGTCCCCGTTGTCTTTGAAGATTTTTCCGCTGCGATGATATATCCAAGACTTGACAATTATGGTCCTATTTGTGTAACACGGTATGTAAGGATGTATGACTCTTGTTATTCAGCTTCTGTGTGTTCAGTGAGCATTGATCTCTGGGATCACTGTACACGTGCATTCGGTGATCACGACTTATGAGTCGGGGTCCCCACACATACACCTTTGAAAAGTAGCAGGGGCATTACATAAACCAAAAGGCATACGCCTGTAAGTATAAGTACCATAGGGACAAGTAAAAGTGGTCTTCTCTTGATCAGCAGTGTTAACATGAATTTGAGAGAAGCCAGAATAACCATCGAGGTAACAAAAGTGGGTATTTTTGGATAACCTTTCAAGCATTTGTTCGATGAACGGCAACGAGTAGTGATCCTTCCTGGTTGACTTGTTCAGCTTCCTATAATCAATACACATTCTATATCCAATAATAATTCTCTGAGGTATTAGTTCATTGTTATCATTAGGAACCACAGTTGTACCTCCTTTCTTAGGAACACAATGTACCGGGCTTACCCACTTACTATCAGCTATAGGGTAGATAATACCTGTGGCTAGAAGCTTGAGAATCTCAGTTCTTACAACATCCATCATCTTCGGGTTCAACCGTCGTTGATGATCAACAACTGGTTTAGCATCGGGCTCAAGGTTGATAGTATGTTGACAGATCAATGGACTAATCCCCTTAAGGTCATCAAGGGTATAGCCAATTGCACCTCGGTGTTTACGAAGTACTTCCAGTAGTCGCTCTTCTTCATATCCTGAAAGGTTAGAGTTGATAATAACAGGATATACTTTCTTTTCATCTAAATAAGCATACTTGAGCTTATCGGGAAGAGGTTTAAGATCGAACACCGGGTCTTCTTTTGGTTTTGACAAAATTCCCAAAGGTTCAACCGGAAGGTTGTGCTTCCGGATAGCATGTTGTCTCAAGAATATTTCATCTAGTTCATTTATTTCCTGCATATGCAAATCATTCTCGTGGTCCTCCATATATTGCTCCATAGGATCATTAGGGGGAATAGCAATAGATGCAATACTTTCAATAATTTTATCATCACTAGGTAAATCGGTACCACGAGGCTGCTTAGAGAACTTAGAAAAGTTAAATTCATATGGCTCACCATTGAATTCAACAGAAACTTCACCTTTCTTGCAATCTATTATAGCTCCACAAGTTCTGAGAAAAGGTCTACCAAAAATAATAGGACAAAAATTGTCCCTCACTGAACCAAGTACTAGAAAGTCGGTAGGGTATTTTACCTTTCCACATAGGACTTCAACGTCTCTCACAATTCCGATAGGAGAGATAGTTGCTCTGTTTGCAAGATGAATGGTAACATCAACTTCTTCAAGTTCACAAGGTGAAATCTCACCGATGATCTCTTGATAAAGTGAATAGGGGATAGCACTAGCACTCGATCCCAAATCGCATAGCCCATAATAATTGTGATCTCCTATTTTAACAGATACTACTGGAGTACCTGAAATTGGGCCTTTATTCTTGGCTGTGACAAGGTTAGTGGAAACAGCACAAAAATTTACATTGGAATCCAAAACATCATTAGTAACAAGGTCTTTAACCAATGCAACTTGAGGATCGACCTTGATCTGGTCCTCAGGCTCATCAATTCTTCTCTCACTTTTATTTATTATGCCTGTCACAATAGAGTGCTCCCTTATCCTTTCGGGAAAAGGAGGCTTTTCATATATAACTGCAAGCAAAATAGGGTCAGCAACATGAATATCAACAGGTAACTCTTTGAAAGGTTCATGACGCTGATCTCTTATTTTTAAAAGAATCGACGTGAGAGGCAAAATCCTTACAGAATCAATCATTAGATGGGAATCAAGACCAATCTTAGAGGAAAAGGTATTGAAGTAATCAGTTTTCACATATATCTCAATATAATCATGCTCATAATTTATAGCCGGTTCAATACCTTTATCGATTTCCCAATCTTGGGTATTCCTCTGGATCCTTTCAATGAGATCCCACCTTTCTTCAATGCTCTTTGTCTGAAATACCCCACTAGAGGAGGCATCCAGCATCTCCTTATCCTGACGAGAAAGCCTGGCATGAAAATTTGTAAGTATAATTTTCTTGGGGAGCTCATGAATAGGACATTTGAGCATTAGGGACTTCAATCTCCCCCAAGCTTGAGAAATGCTTTTTCCGTCACGAGACCTAAAGTTATAGATATGGTTCCTGTCTCGATGAATTTTATGAAGAGGATAAAACTTGGTATAAAAGAGAGACATAAGCTCTTGCCAATCAAGCAAGTGTGAGTTATCGAGAACCTTATACCAATCTGAAGCTTTATCTATAAGCGATACGGAGAACAATTTCCTCATGACAAACTCCATTGATACACCTGCAAGCTTAAATAATGAACATAGTTGTGACAGATATAGCAAGTGTTCACCGGGATGTCTGTCTCCTGCATAACGATTAGCCAAAACATAATCGATAATACCAGCTGGTATTTTATAGAGCACAATTTCAGTAGGGGGAGGAGCAACCACCACAGATGTGGGGCGTCTTCGCACAAGCAACGATCCAATAGCAAGGTTGTCCATAAGGACAAAGAGCAGCAACAGCAAAATAAAAACAGAAATATAAAAACTTCCTTATCAGCTTCACTTACCAATAGCGCTACACTCCTCGGCAACGGCTCCAGAAAACGGTACTTGATGACCCACAACCGTAAGGGATCTATTGCAGCGTTTTCGATAAGTAAGAGTGTCGAACCCAACGAGGAGCACAAGGTATTGATAAGTGATTATGAGCAAGGAATAACTGCAAGCATTGAAAGATAACTTTTTAGGGGTTTTCTTGATATAAGCAACATGAAAGTAAAAGCGAGCAAAGTAAAAGGCACTGGAGAGTAACAAGTGGCACAATCCTTTCTGAGCAAAGGAGAGGCCTAGCAACTGAACTTATAAAGGCTAAAGTGTTCTTGAGGACACACGCGAGAGGTAGTCATGTGCTTTCGCCATATTCCGTATCGGTACTATGTGATGTGTTGATAAGTGTTGAGTGGGTGGATCTATGCTAGTACACCCTCTAGACTAAGATGAGTGCACTCTTATGATTAAACACCTTGCAAGCATCCGCAAATACAAGATAGTATTTAAGGAAAAAGCCTAACCATAGCAATACGATCGATGATCCATTGTTCCCTTGTGCAAAAGCGTGCGAACTGGGGTTTAGGTTTCTGTCACTCCGGCAACCCACCGTAAGCATTCTTTGTACACAATGTATTCCCCTTGGTCCTTAATAAGGCGAAGTGTTGAGCGTTCGACTCACACAACACCACTAGGATAATAACAACACAACTTAAGTATCAAACAACACATATTACTTGAACATCATATGACTACTAATAAGAAGACTTCTCCCATGTCCTCAAGAACTAAAGTAACTACTCACAAGACATAAAAGAGATCATAATCAGTGGAGATAGATGGATGATAAACAATCTGGACACAATGATATTTCTCCAACAAAACTCAATAGCATTCACCACAAAGTAGTAATCAACACCGATAGGGTAGAGAGGATAGATAGTACAGATTACAACACAAGTTGCAATTGTGAGATGAGATTGGATGAAGATGGAGATGGTGCTGATGTTGGGGATGATGTTGATGATGATCTCGATGATGCCCGTGACGATGGTGATGACGATGGCGATGATCTCCCCTTCCGGGAGGTGATCTCCTCGGCGGAATCTGCCCGCCGGAGATGGCTTTTCTTCTCTGTAGGTTTCCGCCACGGAGCGGCGGCGGAACTCCGTAAACTCTCCTCCTTTTAGGGTTTTTGGATGACGAGGAGTATATAGGCCGGAGGGGGGAGCCTGGAGTGGGCCAGGGGCTCCAGGCGCCCTCCCGGCGCGGCCAGGGTGGGGGCCATGCCAGGTGGCCGCCTGGGCACCCTGTGGCCCCCCCTCTGGTTGCTCTTTTGCGTATCTTCGTGATCCTTTTGGAAAATACCCGCCGTCGATTTCCAGGTAATTTGGAGGTATTCTTCTTCAGCAACTTAGCGTCCACTTTTTACCGCTGAATCCTGCGTCTGCTGCTTCGGCACAGGAAAGTTGCATACTGTGTAAAATAGGCCAAAACAACATAAAAACATCATCGTAATGTGAAATATATCAATGAATAAAGATGAATTACGATATAAAATAGTGATGCATTTTGGACGTATCAACAACCTGTCGATGCTGACATGCTTATCTTGATCCGCGGCGCTCAAGCGCCATGCACCAAAGGTCTGCTCAACCCTGAAGATGACGCGCATCACGACGTCATCCATCGAGTTGCCGGGGAGCACCTCGGCCTCGACGGGCCGTGGCGCCTGCTCATTTTCCTCGTCGACAAGGTTGATGGCAGAGGTGGCGCTTTGATGGGTTGGCATGTTTGGAAAAGGTGGATGTGCTACAGGCTGCGCTTGTCACCTCCGTGCGTCGCGAGCTGATGTCTACTACACAACCTTCTTCTTGTAGATGTTGTTGGGCCTCCAAATGCATAGTTTTGTAGGACAGTAGCAAATTTCCCTCAAGTGGATGACCTAAGGTTTATCAATCCGTGGGAGGCGTAGGATGAAGATGGTCTGTGTCAAACAACCCTACAACCAAATAACAAAGAGTCTCTTGTGTCCCCAACACACCCAATACAATGGAAAATTGTATAGGTGCACTAGTTAGGCGAAGTGGTGATACAAGTGCAGTATGGATGGTAGACATAGGTTTTTGTAATTTAAAAATATAAAAACAGGAAGGTAACTAATGATAAAAGGGAGCACAAACGATATTGCAATGCTTCGAAACAAGTCCTAGGGTTCATACTTTCACTAGTGGAAGTTCTCTCAACAAGGATAACTTAATTAGATCATATAACAATCCCTCAACATGCAACAAAGAGTCCCTCCAAAGTCTCTAATAGCTGAGAACAAACGAACAGATTATTGTAGGGTACCAAACCACCTCAAAGTTATTATTTCTGATCGATCTATTAAAGAGTCTGTAGTAAAATAACATGAAGCTATTCTTTCCGTTCGATCTATCCTAGAGTTCGTACTAGAATAACACCTTAAGACACACATCAACCAAAACCCAAATATCACCTAGATACTCCATTGTCACCTCAAGTATCCGTGGGCATGATTATACGATATGCATCACACAATCTCAGATTCATCTATTCAACCAACACAAAGAACTTCAAAGGGTGCCCCAAAGTTTCTATCGAAGAGTCAAGACGAAAACATGTGCCAACCCCTATGCATAAGTTCACAAGGTCACTGATCCCACAAGTTGATCACCAAAACATAAATCATGTAGATCACGTGAACATCCCATTGTCACCACAGATAAGCACATGCAAGACATACATCAAGTGTTCTCAAATCCATAAAGACTCAATCCGATAAGATAACTTCAAAGGGAAACCTCAATCCTTCACGAGAATGTAGATGGGGAGAAACATCATAAGATCCAACTATTGTAGAAAGCTCGCGATACATCAAGATCATGCTAAATCAAGAACATGGGAGAGATAGATCAAACACATAGCTAATGGTACATACCCTCAGCCCCGAGGATGAACTACCCCCTCCATGTCATGGAGAGCGTCGGGATGATGAAGATGGCCACCGGTAAAAGATCCCCCTCCGGCAGGGTGCCGGAACAGGGTCCTGATTGGTTTTTGGTGGCTACAGAGGCTTGCAGGGGCGGAACTCCCGATCTAGGTTTATTTTCGAGGGTTTCTGTATTTATAGGAATTTTTGGCATCGGTCTCACATCAGGGGGGGGGTCTCCGAGTCGTCCATGAGATAGGGGGACACGCCCAGGGGGGTAGGGCCCGCCCTCGACCCTCGTGGACGGCTCGGGACTCTTTTGGCCCAACTCTTTTACTCCGTGGGCTTCTTTTGGTCCATAAAAAATCATCAAAAATTGGCACATCAATTGGACTCCGTTTGTTATTGCTTTTCTGTAAAACTCAAAAACAAGGAAAAACCAGAAACTGGCATTGGGCTCTAGGTTAATAGGTTAGTCCCAAAAATCATATAAAATAGCATATAAATGCATATAAATCATCTACGATGGATAATATAATGGCATGGAACAATAAAAAATTATAGATATGTTGGAGACGTATCAAGCATCCCCAAGCTTAATTCATGCTCGTCCTCGAGTAGGTAAATGATAAAAACAGAAATTTTGATGTCGAATGCTACCTAACATAATATCAATGTAATTTTCTTTATTGTGGCATGAATGTTCAGATCCTAAAGATTCAAGACAAAATCTTAATATTGACATCAAATAATAATACTTCAAGCATACTAACAATGTAATCATGTCTTCTCAAACTAACATGGCCAAAGAAAGTTCATCCCTACAAAATCATATAATTTGGCTATGCTCTATCTTCGTCACACAAAATATTCAAATCATGCACAACCCCGGTTTCAGCCAAGCAAGTGTTTCATACTTTTGTATTCTCAAACTTTCTCAACTTACACGCAATACATGAGCATGAGCCATGGACATAGCACTATAGGTGGAATAGAGTGGTGGTTGTGGAGAAGACAAAAAGGAGGAAGATGGTCTCACATCAACTAGGTGTATTAATGGGCTATGGAGATGCCCATCAATAGATATCAATGTGAGTGAGTAGGTATTGCCATGCAATGGATGCACTAGAGCTATAAATGTATGAAAGCTCAACAAAAGAAACTAAGTGGGTGTGCATCCAACTTGCTTGCTCATGAAGACCTAGGGAATTTTGAGGAAGCCCGTTGTTGGAATATACAAGCCAGGTTCTATAACAAAAATTCCCACTAGTATATGAAAGTGACAAAACAAGAGACTCTCTATCATGAAGGTCATGGTGCTACTTTGAAGCACAAGTGTGGAAAAAGGATAGTAGCATTGTCCATTCTCTCTTGTTCTCTCACTTTTTTTGGAGACTCCTATTTTTTTAGACTCTTTCTCTTCTTCTTATTTATTCGGCCTTTCTATTTTTAGGCCTTTTTTTCTCACACGAGACAATGCTCTAATAATGATGATCATCACACTTCTATTTATTTACAACTCAAGGATTAAAACTCGATACTAGAATAACATATGACTCTATATGAGTGTCTCCGGCGGTGTACCGGGATGGCAATGAATCAAGATGACATGTATGAAAAATTATGCATGGTGGGCTTTCCACAAATACGATGTCAACTACATGATAATGCAAGGCAATATGACAATGATGAAGCGTGTCATAATAAACGGAATGGTGGAAAGTTGCATGGCAATGTATCTCGGAATGGCTATAGAAATGCCATAATAGGTAGGTTGGTGGCTGTTTTGAGGAAGGTAAATGGTGGGTGTATGGTACCGACGAAAGTTGCGCGGTACTAGAGAGGCTAGCAATGGTGGAAGGGTTAGAGTGCGTATAATCCATGGACTCAACATTAGTCATAAAGAACAACATACTTATTGCAAAAATATACAAGTCATCAAAACCAAGCAGTACGCGCATGCTCCTAGGGGAAGGGTTGGTAGGAGTTAACCATCGCGCGATCCCGACCTCCACACAAAGGAAGACAATCAAAGAAATACCTCATGCTTTTAATTTCTTACACAACGGTTATCATACGTGCATGCTACGTGACTTGCAAACCTCAACACAAGTATTCTTAAAATTCACAATTACTCTACTAGCATGACTCTAATATCACCATCCTCATATCTCAAAACAATCATCAAGCATCAAACTTCTCATAGTATTCAATGCACTTTATATGAAAGTTTTTATTATATCCCTCTTGGATGCCTATCATATTAGGACTAAATTCATAACCAAAGCAAATTACCATGCTGTTCTAAAAGGCTCTCAAAATAATATAAGAGACTCATGAGAGTTCATCTATTTCTTCAAAACAAAACCATCGCCGTGCTCCAAAAATATATAAGTGAGGCACTAGAGCAAACGACAAACTACTCCAAAAGATATAAGTGAAGGTCAATGAGTAGTTGAATAATTATGTAACTATGTGAAGAGTCTCTAACATTTAAGAATTTCTGATCTTGGGATATTATTCAAACAGAAAGAAAAACAAAATAAAACATAATGACGCTCCAAGGAAAACACATATCATGTGGAGAATAAAAATATAGCCTCAAGTAAAGTTACCGATAGACGAAGATGAAAGAGGGGATGCCTTCCCGGGGCATGCCCAAGCTTAGGATTTTGGTTGTCCTTGAATTTTACCTGGGGTGCCTTGGGAATCCCCAAGCTTAGGTTCTTGCCACTCTTTATTCCATAGTCCATCGAATATTTACCCAAAACATTAAAACTTCACAATACAAAACTCAACAGAAAACTCGTAATCTCCGTTAGTATAAGAAAATAAAACCACCACTTAGGTGCTGTTGTGAACTCATTCTAAATTAATATTGGTGTAATATCTACTGTATTCCAACTTCTCTATGGTTAGTACCCTCCAATACTACTCACAGATTAATCAAAATAAGAAAACAACACAACGAAAACAAAATCTGTCAAAAATAGAACAGTCTGTAGCAATCTGTAACTTTCGAATACTTCTATACCACAAAAAATTCTGAAATAAATTGTTGGACGTGAGAAATTTTTCTATTAATCATCTACAAAAAGAATCAACCTAAAAGAACTCTCCAATAAGAAAATGGCAGCTAATCTCCTGAGCGCAAAAGTTTTTTATTTTTTACAGCAAGATCACATTAACTTTCACCCAAGTCTTCCCAAAGGTTCTACTTGGCACTTTCTTGAAACAAAAGCTATAAAACATAATTACTACAGTAGCTTAATCATTTGAACACACAAAAACAGTAGGTTTAAATATTGGGTTGTCTCCCCACAAACGCTTTTCTTTAATGCCTTTTAGCTAGGCATGGTGATTTTAATGATGCCCGCATAAAAGATAAGAATTGAAACATGATGGGAGCATCATGAATAATATGACTAGCACATTTAATTCTAACCCACTTCCTATGCATAAGGATTTTGTGAGCAAACAACTTATGGGAACGATAATTAACTAGCATAAGAAGGCAAAGCAAGCATAACTTCAAGATTTTATGCACATAGAGAGGAAACTTGATATTATTGCAACTCCTACAAGCACATATTACTCCCTCCTAATAATTTTCAATAGAATCATGAATGAATTCAACAATATAACCATCGCATAAAGCCTTCTTTTCATGATCCCCAAGCGTATACATTTTATTACTCTCCACATAATCGAATTTCTTCTCATGAATAATAGTGGGAGCAAACTCAAAAAAATAATTATCACACTACTAGAAAAACGGCTATAGCTAATATGGACATTAATGGCGTGTCGGGGAAACTGATCCACCCATGAACACCTATGGGGACGGAGCCCCTTTTCGGTACGGCAGGGGGCGGAGATCGCACGAAGAGCACATCGAGGCGAGGCACACGAGCAGTTTACCCAGGTTCGGGCCGCACGGATGCGTAAAACCCTACTCCTGCTTTGTGGATTGTATTGAGTTCTTGGCTCGGGAGCGCTGAGAGCTACAGTACACCTCAGCAGCTAGCGAGACCGAGCGTGAGAGTGTTCGAACCCCTCTCTACGTTGCGCATGGGCCTCCTTTTATATGCTCAAGGGGTCACCGACTGGTGGCAACACAGATGAGGGCAAAAATGGAAAGATGTTGCGGTTGGTACAGCTACCTGTACAGTGTTCCATACCTACCCCTGACGGCAGGGGACGAGGGCATTAAATGCCCATCGCCGTCTCCCAAACAGTGCAAAAAGGGGCCGTCAGGGGCGCCACCGTTTGCCACGATGGCAATCTTGTCAGCGCCGCTTGCCACCGCGCACCCCTGGCTGCACAGCCTCCCGCCACGTACGCTTGGGAGGGTCCCAGAGCGACACATGGATGGATACGCTGGAGCGCGGGTACAGGGTGGTAGCTTGCCGCGGCAAGCGCCTTGCCGCGGTCGTTGTCTTGTCGCTTTCGGGAGCTTGCCGCTCACCGGGCCTTGCCGGGACGTGTGGCGCGTCGCGGCAAGTTCCTTGATATGCCTTGGTTGGCCTTCCCGGCAAGCTCCTCTTGCCGGGGTCTTGTCTTCTTAGCTTGAATACTTTGTTCTTGAATGGTTCCAAAGGAACCACAGAGGACTTTGGCGGTCACCCGGCAAGCCTTGCCGCGGGGCGCTGCGACTGCCCGTGCACAAGTTCGGGATACTAGGGTACCCCTATTCTAGTACACCGATAGGAGCCCCCGGGCCTAGGCCATACACGGTGCCGAGCGCTGTTGGGCCAGGCCCAAAACAGGGCACGGGCACGCGCGGCCTGGGTCATGCCGTATCTTACTCCGTATCCACCGCGCCCTCCCTTAACGACACGTGTTTAATGTGGTGGCGTGGGAGAGATCGTGGGTGGTTTCTTTATTCGGAAATGCGGAACGTCCGCCCCCTCCCTCCTTATAAGCAGGGGAAACAGGGGCAGTTCGTCCATTCGCCCGTTGCTACTTCAACCTCGAAAGCCTCCGCCGCTCCCCTTCTTCCCAAAGCCGAAAGAGAGCAGCGCTCCGCCCCCCAACGCCACCAGCACCACCAACGCCGTCGACCTCCCTCACTGCTTCCGCCATGGCTCTGAAAGGCGAGAAGGGGAAGTCTGCAAAGTCGACCGAGGCGCTGCGGCTCGCGGCGCTGCGAAAGGAGCGGGCTGTCTTCCTCCCCCCCCAAGCTTGCCGCGAGGAAGCTGAGGGAGAACTATTACCTCTTCTGGTCGGGGGAGACGCGGGCGCATCCGCGCACCAAGGTACTCCCAGCCATTGCTTGTAAAATGGCTCCGAACGGATATGCGTTCTTCGCCTTGTTCTTCTACTGCGGGCTCTGCCCGCCTTTCTCTGAATTCTTCTGCGATATTATGAACACCTACGGGTTCCACCTCCTTGACTTCACCCCCAACGCCATTCTGACCATGGCAGTTTTCGCACATCTCTGCGAAAACTTTGTCGGAGTCCACCCCAATGTAGCCCTTTTCCGCCACTTCTTTATGCCTCGAATTGAGAGAGGAGAGCCTTTGTCTGGCGGAGTCTCCTGGATCTCGAGGGCCCACGAGAAGGAAGATTATCTGGAGGGAGAGCTCCGCAGCAAATGGGAGGATTGGAGAGCCAATTGGTGTTGGATTGTCGAGGAGAACCCGCAACCATTTACCGCCCGGCGCCAAGTCCCAGTAGTGCGCGGCAACGATTGGAGCGACCTGGCCCCGGAAGACGGTAGACTGAAGATCGGCACTGCCCGGATCCGACGCATCAGGCTTGCCGGGCTCACTGTAGGCGCAGTTGGCGCAGATTTCCTTCGCCGCCACATCGCCCCCTTGCAGGAGAGGAAGAGGCCCGCCTGGGAGTTGGAGAATGCGGCGGATATCATGAGGCTGCGCCCGGGCCTCAACTTCAACTTCACTGTCCTGGAGCTCAACGCGATGCTCCAGGAGCTGTTCAAGTATGACCCCGATCATCCCGAAGTGTTCAGGTTGCCGAGGGGGGTCGTTCCGTTGTGCAACAACTCCACGCTCAGCCGCATCCGCGCAATGATGCCGCTGTGCGACTCGCATGGGATTGATCCGACATGGCAAGAGCCTGCAGATGATCCTTTGCAGGCGTTCTTCGACGGCTTGGAAGAAGTGCCAATTTCCTCCGACGAGAAGAAAGGCCTCACCCGCGACACCACTGACAAGGAGATGGCGTACATCGCCACTAGGCTGGAAGAGGCAGCGGCAGCCGCAGCCGCGGGCGAGTTCGGGTTCACCGTGGAGGAGGCAGATGCAGCAAAGGCGGCAAGCCTTGCCGAGCGAGGGGAGCTTGACCGCGAGGAAGGGCCTGCCGGGCAAGACGCCGAGTCGAGCGAGCCCGCCGAGCAGGGTGTCGGGTCGAGCGAGCCCACCGAGCAGGGCGACGAGTCGAGCGAGCCCGCCGAGGATACGAGCGGCTCGCTGGAGATCGACTCCTCTTCTTCCTCATCTTCAGGCAGCTCGCCACCAGCAGAGCCTCCAGCTCCACCAAGAAGGCGCCTCCGCAAGGCCGGGGACGTAACGGAGCGGCAGACAGGTCAACAGCCGCCACGCCGCGCGACACGCTCCACCGCGGCAAGCAAGGTTGCCGCGGGAGCACCTTGCGCATCCACTTCAACTAGAGCGGGGTCTTCCCGGACCGCGGCTTCTGCTCCTGCCGCTCCCCACGCCACGGCGGCAGCCGGAGCGGGGTCGTCTCAGACCACCGCCACTGCTCCCGCCAAGCGGCCAAGGGAGCCCACTCCTCTACCTCCTCGCGCCGGGCGTGAGCCGGACTTCGACTTCTCCGCGCTCAGCTCCGACGAGGAAGAAGAAGAGTAAGACTTTGTTGTTCTTATATTTCTTCGATTTTCTGATGTTTTGTCTTGTATCTCATTTGCCTCACTCTGAACCTGCTCCTTTTTGCAGAACTCTGGCCCAGAGGGCGGCAAAGAGAGCCAAGGTCCCGGTGATTGTCATCGAGGACGAGCCCACCGTGCCAGTAGGGGGTGCGCCTGAGACAAACTTGCCGGACCCAGCAACTGATCTTCAGAGCAGCCCCAGCGCAGCCCCCAGCGTAAGTGTATGGTTTACTTTCCGCTGTTAGGTGCGCATGGGTGTTCTATCTTTGCTGACGTCTTGTTTGTTGATTTGTGTAGGAGCAGAGCAGCCACTCCAGGAGCGCCCGGAGACCGCCCCCGACACGCCATCTACTTCAACTACGCCGCCAAGGGAAAGCTCTCCGGCAAGGGTTTTCCCGGCAAGGGAGAGTCCTCCGGCAAGGGGGAGCTCTCCGGCGAGGGACAGCACCAGCGGCCCTCCGCCGGCGGGGACTACAACTACACCGCCAAGGGAGAGTTCCCCTGCAAGGAACCCCACCGAGGAGTCGGCTCGCGCAGGTAATCCCCTTGCTTCAAACTTTCCTTGGGTTTTTATTCTTTTGATTCTTCTTTTTTTGGATATTTGCTTGACTGTTTTTCTCCCCTTTCCGGCCGTCAGATCCATCTGCTGCGGAGCCGATGGAGACGGAGGTTGCTGATGAAGAGAACGCGCGTGGCAACACCGACGACGCCGTTGCCACCGAAGAGGCGGCCGGTGCTGACGATCCCACCGGCGACGAGGCCTCCAAGGCTGCCGCCGCAGCAGCTGGCGAGGGGTCCGGCGATCGCACTGACTGCCCTGAGGCCGCAGGAGTGCCAAGCGCTACATCGACCGCCGAGCCCTCCGCCGCTGCCGCAGCCCCAGGATCCGAAGAGCCCGAGCCAGGCGCCTACTTGAAGGCCGGCGACGGCGTCTTCATCAAACTCCCCTGGGCCTCAAGCTCCAGCGCGCCGGTTGAGGGAGAAATCTTCGACGGAGAGGTGCTCGCCTCCGCCGGGCTGACGCTGGTCGACGCGCCGAGCAGCAGCAGCGGCGAGCCCGAGGAGGAGCGGCTGCTGCGGAAGCTGCTGTCGCTCTACCGCGCTCGGCAGGCCAAGCTGGAGTCCCGCGAAGCGCTGGCCGCCAAGGCGGGAGCCGACATTGAGAAGCGCGCGGAGGTGCTCCGGGCCCTCAACCAGGCAGCTCTCCGGTCCTTGGCAGAGGAGCGGGAGCAACTTGCCGAAGAGCAGACGGCCTTCTTCCTCCAGAAGGCCAAAGTCGAAGAGCAACAGCGGCTTGCCGCCGAGAAGCTATCCACGCGGGAGGCTGAGCTGGCGCAGCGGAAGGTGAACCTCGACAGCCGCGAGGAGGAGCTTGCCGCGCACGAGCAATCACTTGGCGGGGCCCTCCAGGAAGCAAAGGACGCTGCCGCAGCTGCCAAGACCGCCAAGATGGAACTGGAGGCGAAGGTGGCGCATCTGGAGGCTGATCTCAAGGCGAGAGGTGAAGAGATCGCCGCGCTCAAGCTTGAGTAGGAGAAGGACGCCCACAGCCACTCAGAGCTGTAGGTTCGTCTCGCCGAGAAGGGAAAGGAGCTTGCCGCCGCCAAGGACTCCAACGCTGATCATGAGTTGAAGCTGACCACTTTGACCAAGACACTAGACGGCGCCAAGGAGCCGGAGGCGGCCTTGAAAGAGGAGGTCAAGGCTGAGAAGGCGTTGCTGGCGAGTGCTGCTGTCACCCAGAACACCTTTAGGGAGACTGTGGAGCACTGGACGGAGGGTCTCGTCAATGCTGCCGCAGATATCGACAGGGAGCTGGCGTAGCTGGGGGCGGAATACATCGGGTATTCCTTTGATGAGAACCTCCACCCCAGCGCCAAGCTCACCTTGTTCTTTAGAGGCGTGGCGACGGCCCTCTAGCAACTCCGGGAGAGGATCCCAAAGCAAGCGGCGGATGAGTCGTGCAAGCTCTGTGCGAGAGCCCTTCAAAAGGTGTTGGTGAAGGTGGCCTTCCGCAATCCAGGCCTCAACCTCACCAACGTCCTCAAGTCCCTGCCATCGGACGCTGATCTGGACGCACTCAAAGCCCTTGTCGCACCCATTGTGGACAAGGTGAGCGGGATCAAGAGGGTTGAGGGCAATCGCGCAGATTAGGCCGCCCGTTTTTTTCTTTCCTTGTCGCTGCTGATTATGTTATGAACAATCCGTTAGAGCTGCGACAAGCTACTTTGTAATATAACTCTATTTTTGGTAGTGATTGCAACGTTATTTCCTTTACTTGACTCTTTCCTTTGTATGTTTTTGCCCTACGCTTTTAGGGAACTTGCCGGCGTAGGCACCTTAGCCGCGAGCGCTGAGTGCGGAACGTCAGCAGCCTGCTGGTGGTGCCGCTACCGACAAGAAACCTTGTCGCAACTAGTTGCAGCACACTTAAGTTGTTGAGCGTGCTCGAAAATAAAGTAAGGGCGCGACACTAGTCGCAGCACACTTAAGTCGTTGAGCGGACTCGAAACAAAGTAAGAGCGCAACTAGCTATGGGTTGGTTCCTCCGCGCACAGGTTTTCCATACAAAGCATGGTCGTTCAAGGAAGATAACTTAAAGATTTAAAAATCTGATTGCTCAAACTTTGGCAACTTAGCTTTTGTATTGTTTGCTTCCCGGCAAGGCGGAACTTCCTTGAACGACGCCTGGCCCATACCACTATCTTCTCCTTCCCCCCGGCAAACTTGTGGGCGAGGGAACCTTCCTTTCCTTGAGAAAAAGAAAGAGGACAAAACAAGGATATGGAGCCTTACAGCCCGTTGTTGCTTACCGGGGGTAGGTGCTGCACAAAGTGTCAGATAACACATGGAAAAAATAGAAAGCATGAAATTGACAAGATGTGCGGAGCACATGAGCTTTACTAATGCACGGGGTTTGCGCCCGGCTTTGTACAAAGGATTACATGCAATAGCGGCAAGACTTGTACAAAAGGTGGTTGCCGGAGCGGGTCGCGGCAACCGCGCCTTACGAGTAAAACTTACGAAGATGCTCAATGTTCCAGGAGTTGCTCGCCGGAAAGCCATCTTCGGTCTTAAGGCGGACAGCGCCAGGCCCAGTGACTCGTTTCACCCGGTAAGGGCCTTCCCACTTCGGCGTCAACTTGTTAGAATTCTCGGCGGACTGAACGCGCCGAAGAAGAAGGTCGCCTTCCTTGAGGCTTCTGGCGTTAACTTTGCGGCTATGGTAGCGGCGCAAAGCTTGCTAGTAGCGAGCAGCTCGCACAGCAGCCTGAAGACGGTCTTCCTCAAGGAGCAGCGTGTCATCTTATCGCAGCTGCTCTTGCTCGAGCTCATCATGAGTGAGCACTCGGGGTGACCCGTATACGAGTTCCGTGGGGAGAACTGCCTCTGCTCCATAGACTAGAGCGAAAGGTGTCTGTCCAGTGGCTCGATTTGGCGTCGTCCTGATCGACCAAAGAACCACCGGCAGCTCCTCGATCCAGTTTCTTCCGCACTTGTGCAGCCTGTCGAACGTTCTGGTCTTGAGGCCACGCAGCACTTCCGCATTTGCCCTCTCCGCTTGACCGTTGCTTCTCGGGTGAGCAACAGAAGCGAAGCAGACCTTGGCGCCAAGATCTTGGACGTACTGCATGAAGGTGCGGCTCGTGAATTGCGTACCGTTTTCGGTGATGATCCTTTTAGGGATCCCGAAACGGCAAATAATCGACCTGAAGAACTTGACTGCTGACTGTGCGGTCACCTTCCTCACTACTTCCACTTCCGCCCACTTTGTGAACTTGTCGATTGCAACGTACAAGTACTCAAAGCCTCCGGCTGCGTGGGGAAAGGGGCCGAGGATGTCGAGCCCCCAGACCGAAAATGGCAAGGATAAAGGGATCGTCTGGAGAGCTTGAGCTGGCTGGTGTATTTGCTTGGAATGGAACTGGCACGCTTCACACTTGGTTACTTGTGCAGTTGCATCCTGGAGGGCTGTAGGCCAAAAGAAACCTTGCCGGAATGCTTTGCCGGCAAGTGCTCTTGCGCCAATGTGGTGACCACATATGCCTCCATGTATCTCTGCCAACAGCTGTTATCCGTCTTCCCGAGGGATACACTTCAATTTCACACCGTTGAGTCTTGTTCTGTATAGTGCGTTGTCGATGAACTTGTACATACTTGACTGCCGGGCAACTCTTTCCGCTTCTTCTTGCTCTTCGGGAAGTTCACCTGTTTGAAGGAAACGGACAATCTGCTGTGCCCATGCTGGAGCTTGTGGCTCGACAACAAGGACTAAAGGCACATCTGCTGCTGCGGGAACATCCACTTCTATGGCGAGAACCTGCGGTTCAGCCGGAGCTTGATGTTCCCCGGCAAGCTTGCCGGAGCAAAACTTGTCGGGAGCGTTTGCTTCAACGGAACAAACCCTAGGGCTTGCCGGAGCAGACTGCTCCTCAGCACTCTTGGTGTTGATCTTGGGGACCTTCTTGGCGGCGGCTTCGGGAAGCTCTGCCGGAAAATAGTCACCAGAAATCAACTTCCTCTTCTTGCTTTGTCTAGTTGACGGTGTTACGGATGGTTGAGTCAGCTTGAGCACGAAGATCCCTAGTTCCACAGGTAACTTAAGTGCGGCGCACTTCGACAGGCCATCTGCAATGTCGTTCTGAGCTCTTGGAACATGCTCCATCTGTAGGCCGTCAAAGTGCTCTTCAAGCTTTCTCACTTCATCAACGTAGGCTTCCATCAACGGACTCTGATAATTCTTGTTCACTTGGCGGACGACAAGCTGCGAGTCGCCCCTGACGATGAGCTTCTTGATCCTGAGACTGGCAAGCAAACCTTCATACTCTGCGGTATTGTTTGTTGCTTGCTCCTTGGGAAAGTGCATCTGGACTACGTACTTGAGATGCTCTCTGGTGGGTGCGACAAGCAGCACGCCAGCACCGGCGCCTTGCAGCGAGAAGGCACCATCAAAGTACATCAACCACTCTTTGCTTGCTTCCTTGACGGGGATGCTCGTTTCTGGAATCTTTTCATCTGGTGTTGGCGTCCACTCTGCTATGAATTCTGCCAATGCTTTGCTTTGGATAGTTGAAGTGCACTCAAACTTGAGGCCAAAGCTTGACAGTTCCAGTGCCCACTCGACAATCCTGCCTGTTGCTTCTGGGTTATGCAGTATCCTCTTCAGCGGAAGGCGAGTGACAACTGTGATCTCATGTGCTTAGAAGTAATGGCGCAGATTTCTCGAGGCCATGAGTAGGCCGAAAAGCAATTTCTGCACACCAGAGTACCTTGACATAGCCCCCTGCAGAAGGGAATTGACAAAGTAAACTGGGCGCTGCACCATTTTCTTCCGTATCTCCTCTTGTGCCTGCGCAGATCCATCTTTCTCGGGACCAGAGCTTGTAGGGGAAGCCCCCTGCTCATCGCTGGATGGGCTTGCCGCGGTTGCTGGCTCATCATCTGCCTCCCTCTCCGCTACTAACGCAGCACTAACCACTTGATTGGTTGCCGCTAGATACAGCAGCAACTTCTCTTGTGGTTTAGGTGCGACAAGTATTGGAGTGGAGGACAGGTACCTCTTCAAGTCTTGCAGCGCAGCCTCCGCTTCCGGAGTCCATTTCATTGGACCTGCCTTTTTCAATATTTTGAACAACGGCAGGGCGCGTTCAGCAAACTTAGAGATAAACCTGCTGAGAGAAGCCACGCAACCGGCAAGTCTTCGTACATCCTTGACACGCTTCAGTGCATCAATCTGATCAATGGCCTTGATCTTGTCGGGATTGGCTTCAATTCCCCTCTGAGACACGAAGAACCCGAGAAGCTTGCCGGAAGGTACTCCAAACACACACTTCTCGGGGTTGAGCTTGAGCTGGATCTTGCGCAGATTTGCAAAGGTCTCGTCTAAATCTTGGATCAGAGTAGCCCTGTCCTTGCTCTTGACCACTATGTCATCCATGTAGGCTTCCACATTTTTGTGAATTTGTGGCTCAAAAGCTGTATGGACTACCCTTGCAAATGTTGAACCAGCATTCTTCAAACCAAAAGGCATCCGTATGAAATAGTACGTGCCACATGGAGTGATGAATGTGGTCTTCTCCTCATCCTCTTCTTCCATGAAGATTTGATGGTATCCTGAGTATGCGTCAAGAAATGAAAGCAGGTTACATCCGGCCGTGGAGTCAACAATCTGGTCAATGCGCGGCAAGGGAAATGGGTCTTTGGGACAAGCTTTATTGACATCGGTGAAGTCGATACAAAGCCTCCATTTCCTGTTTGCCTTGCGCACGACTACAGGATTTGCCAACCACGTAGGATGGAGCACTCCTTTGACAAGGCCTGCTGCTTCCAACTTCTTGATTTCTTCTGCGATGAATTCTTGGTGCTCCATTGCTTGTTTCTAACTTTCTGCTTGACGGGCCGCGCATGGGGACAGACGGCAAGATGGTGCTCAATTACTTTCCTGGGAACACCAGGGATGTCAGACGGTTGCCATGCAAACACGTCGACGTTCGCCCGCAGGAAAGCAACGAGCGCGCTTTCCTATTTAGGGTCAAGAGTGGCACTGATGGTGAAGGTACCACCAGTGACGTCCTCCTTTGCGGACACCTTCTTGGTCTCTGGCGGAGCCGCCATCGTCTTCTTACACTTGCCGGTGGAGCTCGATGGTGCGTCCTCAACGGTAGCGCAACACTCCGAAGAGGTGCGCTTGCTGGAGTAGGCATCAGAGCTCTTGCCGGACTTGGTCTTCTTCTTCCCCCCGGGAGCTTTAGCGGCAAGTGACTTGCAATCTGTTGCGGCTGCTGCTTCCTGATAGATCTTGTCGGCAAAGATAAGTGCATCCTTCTTGTCGCCAGGGACAGAAATGACACTTATCGGGCCTGGCATCTTCAGCATGTTGTATGCGTAGTGAGAGGCTGCCATGAACTTGGCGAGTGCTGGACGGCCGAGTATCCCTTTGTAAGGCAATGGAAAATCAGCAACGTCAAAAGTGACCCTCTCAGTCCTGAAGTTCAGCTCGCCGCCAAATGTCACTGGCAACATGATCTTCCCCTTCGGCTTGCTCCTTCCCGGGTTGATTCCTTGGAATGTGCCGGTCTCTTCGATCTTGCTGTCAGGGATTTGGAGTTTCTAGAGTACAGCGGAGGAGATCAGGTTCAAGCCGGCCCCGCCGTCAACTAGCATCTTGGTGACCTTGAGGTTGCGGATAGTTGGTGAGACCAACATCGGCAAGCACCCGACCGCAGTTATGCGATCAGGGTGATCATCAATATCAAAGATGATAGGCGTGCTGGACCATTTCAGAAGCTTGCGCGATTCGACGGGTGGTTCTGCCGCATTAACTTCCCGCACCCACTGCTTGAGTTGGCGGTGTGAAGTATGTAGAGAAGCACTGCCGTCAACGCACAAGACCTCTTTGGCTTTCTGGAACTCCTGCTCACTGGTCTCGACATCATCCATGTCTTCGTCGTCGTCGTCATCTTCATCCTTGTCACGACCGCGGGGAGGTCTGTCTCCTTGCTGCTGCTTGGCTTTGCCGCGGTGTCCTCCCCGGACGTTGAATGACCCCTTCTTGCCGGATCCTCCATCACCTCCTTGGGCCTTCTCCTTGTCGCGTCCCTCGTATTCAGCCTTTTGCTGCTCAACAAGCTGCTCGACCCTCTTGCAGTTCTGGAGGTCATGGCCCTTGGTGCGGTGGATCTTGCAGTACTGCTTGTCGGTGCCATCCTGCTTGTCGGCGGCCGCCACAGCCTGGCAGTTGGTGCATGCGGCAGTCTCCTTGCCGGAGCTAACAACTTGGGCTTTCTTGGCGCCACCCTCGTTGCCGCACTGCTCAACGACTAGCACCTCTTTCCTTTTCTTCTTCCTGTTGTTCCGCCGCCGGTTCTTCTTTGCCGGGGCAGCATCCTCACTGTCAGATCCTCCTGCTCCTGTATCCTCTCCGGGGAGTTTCCTCCCTTCCTCAGCACGTGCGCACTTGTCGGCCAGGGCATACAACTCACTGACGTCCCTGATCTTGCACGTCGCCATCTCCTCCCTCCTCCTGCGGTTACTCACGTTCTGATGGAACGCGCTGATGACCGCGGCAGGGTGGACGTCTGGGATGTTGTGTTGTACACGGCTGAATCTCTGGATATACTTGCGCAGGGGTTCTCCTTCCTTCTGGGCGAGCAGATGAAGGTCACTTTCTTGGCCATGAGGTTTGTGGCCGCCTGTAAAGGCGCCGACAAACTGATGGCATAGATCTGCCCAGGAGGATATGGAGTTGTCCGGCAAGTGCATGAGCTAGGACCTAACATTGGGCTTGAGTACCAGCGGGGAGTAGTTGGCAAGGATCTTGTCGTCCCGCCCCCCGGCAGCTTGCACCGCAATGGTGTAGATGCCGAGGAACTCCGATGGATGCGTCTTGCCGTCGTACTTCTCGGGTACGTCTAGCTTGAAATTCTGTTGTTTGAAGGAAACGGACAATCTGTTGTTTGAAGGAAATGGACAATCTGCTGTGCCCATGCTGGAGCTTGTGGCTCGACAACAAGGACTAAAGGCACATCTGCTGGTGTGGGAACATCCGCTTCTACGGCGAGAACCTGCGGTTCAACCGGAGCTTGATGTTCCCAGGCAAGCTTGCTGGAGCAAAACTTGTCGGGAGCGTTTGCTTTAACGGAACAAACCCTAGGGCTTGCCGGAGCAGACTGCTCCTCAACACTCTTGGTGTTGATCTTGGGGACCTTCTTGGCGGCGGCTTCAGGAAGCTCTGCTGGGAAATAGTCACCAGAAATCAACTTCCTCTTCTTGCTTTTTCCAGTTGACGGTGTTACGGATGGTTGAGTCAGCTTGAGCACGAAGATCCCTGGTTCCACAGGTAACTTAAGTGCGGCGCACTTCGACAGGCCATCTGCAATGTCGTTCTGAGCTCTTGGAACATGCTGCATCTGTAGGCCGTCAAAGTGCTCTTCAAGCTTTGTCCCTTCATCAACGTAGGCTTCCATCAACGGACTCTGATAATTATTGTTCACTTGGCGGACGACAAGCTGCGAGTCACCCCTGACGATGAGCTTCTTGATCCCAAGGTCTGCCGCGATCCTGAGACCGGCAAGCAAACCTTCATACTCTGCGGTATTGTTTGTTGCTTGCTCCTTGGGAAAGTGCATCTGGACTACGTACTTGAGATGCTCTCCGGTGGGTGCGACAAGCAGCACGCCAGCACCGGCGCCTTGCAGCAAGAAGGCACCATGAAAGTACATCAGCCACTCTTTGCTTGCTTCCTTGACGGGGATGCTCGTTTCTGGAATCTCTTCATCTGGTGTTGGCGTCCACTCTGCTATGAATTCTGCCAATGCTCTGCTTTGGATAGTTGAAGTGCTGTCAAACTTGAGGCCAAAGCTTGACAGTTCCAGTGCCCACTCGACAATCCTGCCTGTTGCTTCCGGGTTATGCAGTATCCTCTTCAGCGGAAAGCGAGTGACAACTGTGATCTCATATGCTTGGAAGTAATGGCGCAGCTTTCTCGAGGCCATGAGTAGGCCGAAAAGCAATTTCTGCACACCAGAGTACCTTGACTTAGCCCCCTGCAGAAGGGAACTGACAAAGTAAACTGGGCGCTGCACCATTTTCTTCCGTATCTCCTCTTGTGCCTGCGCAGATCCATCTTTGTCGGGACCAGAGCTTGCCGGGGAAGCCCCCTGCTCGTCGCTGGATGGGCTTGCCGCGGTTGCTGGCTCATCATCTGCCTCCCTCTCCGCTACTAACGCAGCACTAACCACTTGATTGGTTGCCGCTAGATACAGCAGCAACTTCTCTTGTGGTTTAGGTGCGACAAGTATTGGAGTGGAGGACAGGTACCTCTTCAAGTCTTGCAGCGCAGCCTCCGCTTCCGGAGTCCATTTCATTGGACCTGCCTTTTTCAATATTTTGAACAACGACAGGGCGCGTTCAGCAGACTTAGAGATAAACCTGCTGAGAGCAGCCACGCAACCGGCAAGTCTTTGTACATACTTGACACGCTTTGATGTTTCAATCTGCTCAATGGCCTTGATCTTGTGGGGATTGGCTTAAATTCCCCTCTGAGACATGAAGAACCTGAGAAGCTTGCCGGAAGGGACTCCAAACACACACTTCTCGGGGTTGAGCTTGAGCTGGATCTTGCACAGATTTGCAAAGGTATCGTCTAAATCTTGGATCAGAGTAGCCCTGTCCTTGCTCTTGACCACTATGTCATCCATGTAGGCTTCCACATTTCTGTGAATTTGTGGCTCAAAAGTTGTATGGACTACCCTTGCAAATGTTGAACCAGCATTCTTCAAACCAAAAGGCATCCGTATGAAACAGTACGTGCCACATGGAGTGATGAATGCGGTCTTCTCCTCATCCTCTTCTGCATGAAGATTTGATAGTATCCTGATTATGCATCAAGAAATGAAAGCAGGTCACATCCGGCCGTGGAGTCAACAATCTGTTCAATGCGCCGCAAGGGAAATGGGTCTTTGGGACAAGCTTTATTGACATCGGTGAATTCGATACAAATCCTCCATTTCCCGTTTGCCTTGCGCACGACTACAGGATTGGCTAACCACGTAGGATGGAGCACTCCTCTGACAAGGCCTGCTGCTTCCAACTTCTTGATTTCTTCTGCGGTGAATTCTTGGCGCTCCACTGCTTGTTTCCTGACTTTCTGCTTGACGGGCCGCCATGGGGACAGATGGCAAGATGGTGCTCAATTACTTTCCTGGGAACACCGGGGATGTCAGACGGTTTCCATGCAAACACGTCGACGTTCGCCCGCAGGAAAGCAACGAGCACGCTTTCCTATTTAGGGTCAAGAGTGGCACTGATGGTGAAGGTACTACCAGTGCCGTCCTCCTTTGCGGACACCTTCTTGGTCTCTGGCGGAGCCGCCATCGTCTTCTTACACTTGCCGGTGGAGCTCGATGGTGCGTCCTCAACGGTAGCGCAGCACTCCGAAGAGGTGCGCTTGCCGGAGTAGGCATCAGAGCTCTTGCCGGACTTGGTCTTCTTCTTCCCCCCGGGAGCTTCAGCGGCAAGTGACTTGCGATCTGTTGCGGTTGCTGCTTCCCGATAGATCTTGTCGGCGCAGATAAGTGCATCCTTCTTGTCGCCAGGGACAGAAATGAGACTTATCGGGCCTGGCATCTTCAACATGTTGTATGCGTAGTGAGAGACTGCCATGAACTTGGCGAGTGCTGGACGGCCGAGTATCCCATTGTAAGGCAATGGAAAATCAGCAACGTCAAAAGTGACCCTCTCAGTCTTGAAGTTCAGCTCGCCGCCAAATGTCACTGGCAACGTGATCTTCCCCTTCGGCTTGCTCCTTCCCGGGTTGATTCCTTGGAATGTGCCGGTCTCTTCTAGCTCGCTATCAGGGATCTGGAGTTTCTGGAGTACAGCGGAGGAGATCAGGTTCAAGCCGGCCCCGCCGTCAACTAGCATCTTGGTGACCTTGAGGTTGCGGATAGTTGGTGAGACCAACATCGGCAAGCACCCGACCGCAGTTGTGCGATAAGGGTGATCCTCAATATCAAAGATGATAGGCGTGCTGGACCATTTCAGAAGCTTGCACGATTCGATGGGTGGTTCTGCCGCATTAACTTCCCGCACCCACTACTTGAGTTGGCGGTGTGAAGTATGCAGAGAAGCACCGCCATCAACGCACAAGACCTATGTGGCTTTCTGGAACTCCTGCTCACTGGTCTCGACATCATCCATGTCTTCGTCGTCGTCATCATCTTCATCCTTGTCACGGCCGCGGGGAGGTCTGTCTCCTTGCTGCTGCTTGGCTTTGCCGCGGCGTCCTCCTCGGCCGTTGAATGACCGCTTCTTTCCGGATCCTCCATCACCTCCTTGGGCCTTCTCCTTGTCGCGTCGCTCGTATTCAGCCTTTTGCTGCTCAACAAGCTGCTCGACCCTCTTGTAGTTCTGGAGGTCATGGCCCTTGGTGCTGTGGATCTTGCAGTACTGCTTGTCGGTGCCGTCCTGCTTGTCGGCGGCCGCCATAGCCTGGCAGTTGGTGCATGCGGCAGTCTCCTTGCCGGAGCTACAAACTTGGGCTTTCTTGGCGCCACCCTCGTTGCCGGACTGCTCAACGACTAGCACCTCTTTGCTTTTCTTCTTCCTGTTGTTCCGCCGCCGGTTCTTCTTTGCCGGGGCAGCATCCTCACTGTCAGATCCTCCTGCTCCTGTATCCTCTTCGGGGAGTTTCCTCCCTTCCTCGGCACGTGCACACTTGTCGGCCAGGGCGTACAGCTCACTGACGTCCCTGATCTTGCACATCGCCATCTCCTCCCTCATCCTGCGATTACGCACGTTCTGATGGAACGCGCTGATGACCGCAGCAGGGTGGACGTCTGGGATGTTGTGTTGTACACGGTGAATCTCTGGATATACTTGCGCAGGGGTTCTCCTTCCTTCTGGGCGAGCAGATGAAGGTCACTTTCTTGGCCATGAGGTTTGTGGCCGCCTGTAAAGGCGCCGACAAACTGATGGCATAGATCTGCCCAGAAGGATATGGAGTTGTCCGGCAAGTGCATGAGCCAGGACCTAACGTTGGGCTTGAGTACCAGCGGGAAGTAGTTGGCAAGGATCTTGTCGTCCCGCCCCCCCCGGCAGCTTGCACCGCAATGGTGTAGATGCTGAGGAACTCCGACGGATGCGTCTAGCCATCGTACATCTCAGGTACGTCTGGCTTGAAATTCTTCATGCTGGGCCACTGGACTTGCCGCAACTCACGAGTAAACGCAGGACAACCTACCGCGTACGGCAAGTCGCCTGGTTCCCCTGGCGCATGCATGTCGACAGCGGGCCCAGCGCGCTGGTCTGATTGACGCCGCGCTTCTCTTCGGCGCTCGATGCGAGTACGAGCGTCTTCTTGTTGTCGTTCGTGAAGAACTTGGCGCTGATCGCGACGAGCTCGTGGATCTGACGACGCGGTAGAGTCGCTGTCGAGGTGGATCCGGCGAGTCGGCGATTTTGGCCTTCGGGGCGGGGAGTGCACGGTGGTTGCACCCCCACCGGTTTTGTCGCCATCGGCTCGCGCCTGGCTGACTTGCCGCGGCTGCGATGTACTTGGCTGCCGCGGAGTGTCGCCGTTGGCGAAGGCGATGAGACTCTGAATGTTGGCCCTCCAGTCATCGGCCTTGTCTGCCGCTGGAGGGAAGTCTAAGAGTAGTTCAGCTCGTGCCAGAGCTTCTGCTGGAGTGGCGGGTAGCGGTGGCGAACGGTGCGAGGAGCGGGATATGCTCGGACTTCTAACTACGTTAGAAGGAGCAGTATCCCGTCCAGGTGACCGTGCCTTGCTCGTGCCGGCATGTTGGCGTGCATGCTGGTCTTGAGCATCCCGAGATCCACCAGCTCGATCTTGGTCCAGCAAGCGTATGGTACTGTGAGTACCATGACGCTGCCGGTCCGGCGCCTCCTGAGATGGGCGCAGTGCATGTACGGACGCCGAGGTCTTGGAGTGCGCCCGGTCATTGTGGGAGTCGACTACGTCGCCGATGGGCAGCGCAGCTTTGTCCTTGGACTTGGCGGCACCGTGAGCTCCCTCGTCGGCGCCCGTTCTTCCGCCGGCGTCTACTCCACCAGCCGTTGGCTCCGGCGGTGGTGGGTTCTACGCGGACGGAACAGCTGCCTCCGTAGCCTTCTTCTTCGGCGGCATGTCGATGAAGATGATGAAGATCTAGCTCGTGTGGACGCCGGATCAGGTTCACACAACCTCGACGCACCCCTACCTGGCGCGCCAAAGATGTCGGGGAAACTGATCCACCCACGAACACCTATGGGGACGGAGCCCCTTTTTGGTACGACAGGGGGCGGAGATCGCACGAAGAGCAGATCGAGGCGAGGCACACGAGAAGTTTACCCAGGTTCGGGCCACAGGGATGCGTAAAACCCTACTCCTGCTTTGTGGATTGTATTGAGTTCTTGGCTCGGGAGCGCTGAGAGCTACAGTACACCTCAGCAGCTAGCGAGACCGAGCGTGAGAGTGTTCGAACCCCTCTCTATGTTGCGCATGGGCCTCCTTTTATATGCTCAAGGGGTCACCGGCAGGTGGCAACGCAGATGAGGGCAAAAATGGAAAGATGTTGTGGTTGGTACAGCTACCTGTACAGTGTTCCATACCTACCACTGACGGCAGGGGACAAGGGCATTAAATGCCCATCGTCATCGCCCAAACAGTGCAAAAAGGGGCCGTCAGGGGCGCCACCGTTCGCCACGATGGCAATCTTGGCAGCGCCGCTTGCCATCGCGCACCCCTGGCTGCACAGCCTCCCGCCACGTACACTTGGGAGGGTCCCAGAGCGACACGTGGATGGATGCGCTGTAGCGCGGGTACAGGGTGGTAGCTTGCCGCGGCAAGCGCCTTGCCGCGGTCGTTGTCTTGTCGCTTCCGGGAGCTTGCCGCTCACCGGGCCTTGCCGGGACGCGTGGCCCGTAGCGGCATGTTCCTTGATATGCCTTGGTTGGCCTTCCCGGCAAGCTCCTCTTGCCGGGGTCTTGTCTTCTTGGCTTGAATACTTTGTTCTTGAATGGCTCCAAAGGAACCACAGAGGACTTTGGCGGTCACCCGGCAAGCCTTGCCTCGGGGCGCTGCGACTGCCCGTGCACAAGTTCGGGATACTAGGGTACACCTATTCTAGTACACCGACATGGCGCACCATGTATGTGGTGCGCCACTGCTATAGCACCACTGCTATATAGCAGTGGCGCACCAGATATAGGTGCTCCATTAATGGCCATATTACTAATGGCGCACCTGGCGTGTGGTGCGCCATTACTAGTTTTATCCTGGCCCCACACCCCTTCCCAGACTTAGCAGTGGCGCACCAGGCTACGGTGCGCCATTACTAGTTTAAGTAGTAATGGCGCACCACACCCACGGTGCGCCACTACTAACATGTTTTTTCGATTTTTCTAAAACTAGTAATGGCGCACCGCATACCAAGTGCGCCATTACTATGTCAAACTTAGTAATGGCGCACCTATACAAAGTGCGCCATTACTAACTTTGACCAAGGTTTGACCAAGTCATACACATAGTAATGGTGCACTTTGTAAAGGTGTGCCATTACTATGTCCAAATTTCACCAAATGCACCCCCCGGTGGACCGCCTTTTTAGTTTTAAAAATAATAAAAGAAAATGATGGAAATGTCAAAAAAATAGAAGAAAATAAGTTCTCATGTGATATGTGGTCTAGTTGTTGGGAAAATTTACAAATACGAATTTTGACTTTATTTGCAAAATCTCTCTGGAATTTAGTAAAATGGCATAACTTCTATGTGGTGCCCGTTGAAGATTTTTAGAATCTCCAAAAACCTAACAAAATAAAAGATACGGGGCTTCTAAGGTCTAGAGGTGGGAAAATAGAAAAAAATTCAAATTGAGTAATGGTGCACCATTTGCTAGGTGCGCCACTAGTAACAGAAAAAAAATTGGTTTCAAATTTTTTTTTTGGAAAAAATGTTCAAAATATGATACATAATATGACCGGGAAGTTTGAAATATTTTTTCAAAATTTTATCACACTCATGAACATGAACAAAATCCTAGACATCAACAAGGTTTAATAGGATTGATATGATTGATATATCAACAAGTGCCTGTTAAGTGGGCTGGTACTGGGGTTGGATATAACTCAGAAGTTAAGCGTGCTCGGGCTGGAGTAGTTTGAGGATGGGTGACCTTCTAGGAAGTTTGACCACGGAGTGTGATTTGACTTGAGATTAAGCATATTGACCCAATATTAAGCCATAGTGACCCGAGATTAAGAAAATAACGAAAAAATGCGCCATTACTAAGACAGGAAGTAATGGCGCACTTCTAGGCATAGTAATGGCGCACTATAGGTGCGCCATTACTAACAATTACTAGTGGCGTGGTAATAGTGGCGCACCTATAGTGCGCCATTAATGGAAAAAACAGGTGCGCCACTAACAGCTTTTTTTCTAGTAGTGTCATGTGAGGCATAATCCAATTGAAAACTAAAATAATGATGAACAGTTTCATGGTTATAATTATTCGTAATAGCATACATGTCATGACAATAATCATCATAAATATGAGGCGTGCTTTCATCATAATAAATTTTCTCATCAAAACTTGGGGGACTAAAAATATCATCTTTATCAAACATAGCATCCCCAAGCTTGGGACAAACATTAATTGGAGCAAGTAAATTCTCAAACATGTCATTCTCATCAAACATAGCATCCCCAAGCTTAGGCATTTTCATATCATAAACATAATCACTCTCATCATTCATAGATTTAGTGCCAAACATCTTAATGCATTTTTCTTCTAGTACTTGGGCACAATTTTCCTTTCCATCATTTTCACGAAAGACATTAAAAAGATGAAGCATATGAGGCACCCTCAATTCCATTTTTTTTGTAGTTTTCTTTTATAAAATAAACTATTGATAAAACAAGAAACTAAAAGATTCGATTGCGAGATCTAAAGATATACAATCAAGCACTAACCTCCTCGGCAACGGCGCCATGAAAGAGCTTAGTTGATGGGGTGTTAGTGCCGCTTACCTAGCCTCCCTAGCAATGGCGCCAGAAAAGAGCTTGATGTCTACTATACAACCTTCTTCTTGTACATGTTGTTGGGCCTCCAAGTGCATAGGTTTGTAGGATAGTAGCAAATTTCCCTCAAGTGGATGAACTAAGGTTTATCAATCCGTGGGAGGCGTAGGATGAAGATGGTCTCTCTCAAAAACCCTGCAGCAAAATAACAAAGAGTCTCTCTGTCCCCAACACACCCAATACGATGGCAAATATTATAGGTGCACTAGTTCGGCAAAGAGATGGTGATACAAGTGCAATATGGATGGTAGATATAGGCTTTTGTAATACAAAAATATAAAAACAGCAAGGTAACTAATGATAAAAGTGAGCACAAACGGTATTACAATGCTTCGAAAACAAGGCCTAGGATTCATACTTTCACTAGTCGATGTTCTCTCAACAAGGATAACATAATTAGATCATATAACAGTCCCTCAACATGCAACAAAGAGTCACTCCAAAGTCACTAATAGGGGAGAACAAACGAAGAGATTATTGTAGGGTAAGAAACCACCTCAAAGTTATTATTTCTGATCGATCTATTCAAGAGTCCGTAGTAAAATAACATGAAGTTGTTCTTTCTGTTTGAGCTATCCTAGAGTTCGTACTAGAATAACACCTTAAGATACACATCAACCAAAACCCTAATGTCACCTAGATACTCCATTGTCACCTCAAGTATCCCTGGGCATGATTGTACGATATGCATCACACAATCTCAGATTCATCTATTCAACCAACACAAAGAACTTCAAAGAGTGCCCCAAAGTTTCTACCGGAGAGTCAAGAAAAAAATGTGTGCCAACCCCTATACATGACTTCCCAAGGTCACTGAACCCGCAAGTTGATCACCAAAACATACATCAAGTAGATCACGTGAATATCCCATTGTCACCACAGATAAGCACATGGAAGACATACATCAAGTGTTCTCAAATCATTAAAGACTCAATCCGATAAGATATTTCAAAGGGAAAACTCAATCCATTACAAGAAGGTACAGGGGGAGAAACATCATAAGATCCAACTATAGTAGCAAAACTCGCGATACATCAACATCATGCCAAATCAAGAACACGAGAGAGAGAGAGAGAGAGAGAGAGAGAGAGAGAGAGAGAGAGATCAAACGCATAACTACTGGTACATACCCTCAGCCCCGATGGTGAACTACTCCCTCCTCGTCATGGAGAGCGCCGGGATGACGAAGATGGCCACCGGTGATGGATCCCCCCCTAGGCAGGGTGCCGGAACAGGGTCCCGATTGGTTTTTGGTGGTTATAGAGGCTTGCGTCGGTGGAACTCCCGATCTTGGTTTATTTTCGGGGTTTTTTGTATTTATGAGAATTTTTGGCGTCGATCTGATGTCAGGGGGGTCTCCCAACCATCCACGAGATAGGGGGCCACGCCGAGGGGGTAGGGCGCCCCGTCGGTGGAACATGATTATAGGCACACACATATATATGCCATATAGGTGGGATAGCGCCAATTCTTCGTGGGCGACCGCTGTTGAAGGGAAGACAACCTATTATCATGTTCTTTGTTGAAGAGGAGGTGCAAGAGGTGAATGAGATTGGGGTGGAGGTGAGGGTATTGGTCTGGTGGGGAGGTGACGCGACGTGCGGCTTCAACCTACCAGCGAGGGATGGAACCCTAAAGCCGACGAGGAGTCAAACCCTAGCGACACCCACGGCAAAGGAGGGACCTGAAGTGGCGGGAATGAAATGGATACAGATAAACGTGAAATACCCCTAAAATTTCTAATGAGAATACCATTGAAATCTTTGAGAGGGATTGCCTGATTTATTTGAAAACAATCTTCCGAAAATGCACCTCGAGCGTTGATACGTCTCCAACGTATCTATAATATTTTATCATTCCATCCTATTATATTATCTGTTTTGGATGTTTTATATGCATTAATATGCTATTTTATATTATTTTTGGACTAGCCTATTAACCTAGAGCCCAGTGCCAGTTTCAGTTTTTTCCTTGTTTTTGAGTTTTACAGAAAAGGAATATCAAACGGAGTCCAAATGAGTTGAAAATTTTCGGCGATTTTTTATGGACCCAAAGAAGCACCCAAAGCAAAAGAGTTGGGCCAGAAGAGTCCCGAGTCAACGACAAGGGTGGGGGCATGCCCCTACCTTGTCCTCGACTCATGGACCCCCTGACTTGTTATCGACGCCAAAAATTCTTATAAATACCGAAACCCCCAGAAAGAAACCTAGATCAGGAGTTCCACCACCACAAGCCTCTGTAGCCACGAAAAACTAATCGGGAGGCCATGCCGGCACCCTGCTGGAGGGGGAAACCATCACTGGTGGCCGTCTTCATCATTCGGGCGGTCTCCATGACGAGGAGGGAGTAGTTCACCCTCGGGGCTGAGGGTATGTACCAGTAGCTATGTGTTTGATCTCTCTCTCTCTCTCTCGTTTTCTTGATTTGGCACCATCTTGATGTATCACGAGCTTTGTTATTATAGTTGGATCTTAAGATGTTTCTTCCCCTCTACCTTCTTGTAATTTATTGAGTTTTTCCTTTGAAGTTATCTTATCAGATTAAGTCTTTATGGATTTAAGAACACTTGATGTATGTCTTGTGTCCGCTTATCTGTGGTGACAATGGGATATTCACGTGATCCACTTGATGTATGTTTTGGTGATCAACTTGCGGGTTATGTGACCTTGTGAACTTATGCATAGGGGTTGGCCCAATTTTTCGTCTTGACTCTCTGTTGAAACTTTGGGCACTCTTTGAAATTCTTTGTGTTGGTTTGAATAGATGAATCTGAGATTGTGTGATGCATATCATATAATTAAACCCGCAGATACTTGTGGTGACAATGGAATATCTAGGTGACATTAGGTTTTGGTCGATGTGTGTCTTAAGGTGTTATTTTAGTAGGAAAGATAGGGTTGTTTGTGAGGTGGTTTCGTACCCTACAATAATATACTCGTTTGTTCTCCGCTATTAGTGACTTTGGAGTGACTCTTTGTTGCATATTGAGGGATTGTTATATGATCCAATTATGTTATCATTGTTGATAGAACTTGCACTAGTGAAAGTGTGAACCCTAGGCCTTGTTTTCAGACATTGCAGCACCATTTATGCTCACGTTTTTTACTAGTTACCTTGCTGTTTTTATATTTTCAGATTACAAAAACCTATATCTACCATCCATATTACACTTGTATCACCATCTCTTCGCCGAACTAGTGCACATATACAATTTACCATTGTATTGGGTGTGTTGGGAACACAAGAGACACTTTGTTATTTGGTTGCAGGGTTGTTTGAGAGAGACCATCTTCATCCTACGACTCCCGCGGATTAATAACCCTTAGGACATCCACTTGAGGGAAAATTGCTGCTGTCCTACAAAACTCTGCACTTGGAGGCCCAACACGAGTCTACAAGAAGAAGGTTGTGTAGTAGACATCAAGCTCTTTTCTGGCGCTGTTGCCGAGGAGGTGAGTGCTTGAAGGTATATCTTTAGAACTGGCAATTGAATCTTTTAGTTTCTTTTTTAACACTAGTTTGGTTTATAAAAGAATACTAGAAAAAATCGAATTGAGGTTGCCACATATTATTCATCTCTATAATGTCTTTCGTGAAGATGATGGGAAGGTAAATTGTGCTTAGTTTATACAAGAATAAGTCAATATAATGTTTTCCACTAATTTTTTGAATTATGAGCATGATTGCAGTGATGTTAGTATGAATTCTTTAAATATCCATGATGCTAATGATATGCTAAGCCACAAGCTTGGGGATGCTATGTTTGATGAAGATGATATTTTTAGCCCCCCAAGTTTTGATGAGCAAATTATTATGATGATAGAATGCCTCATATTCATGATGATTACGATGATGACATGTATGCTATAGAGAATAATGATAACCATGAAACCTGTCATCAAGATTTTAATGCTCAAATTGATTATGCCAACCATGTGTCACATGATAGTTATTTTGTTGAGTTTGCTCCCACAACTATTCATGAAAATAAAATTTCTTATGTGGAGAGTAATAAAGTTTCTATGCTTATGGATCATGAAAAGAATGCTTTATGTGATGGTTATATTGTTGAATTCGTTCATGATGCTACTAAAAATTATTATGAGAGAGGAACATATGCTTCTACCTGCAATAATATCACGTTTCCTCTCTATGTGTTGAAAGTTTTGATGTCATGCTTGTTTTGCGTTCCTTTGCTAGTTGATTCTTTTTCCCATAAATCGTTTGCTCACAAAACCCCTAAGCATGGGAAGCGGGTTAGACTTAAATATGTTTGTAATATCATTCATGATGCTCCCTTTTATGTTTCAATTCTTATCTTTACGTGAGGATCAATGAAATCCTCATGCCTAGCTAAAAAGGCATTAAAGAAAAGCGCTCGTTGGTAGACAACGAAATATTTATACCTACTATTTTTGTGTGTCCACATGATTAAGCTACCGTATTAATCATGTTTATAGCTTTTGTTTCAATAAAGTGCCAAGTAAAGCCTTTGGGATAGTGTGGTTGATAGTTGACTTGATTTTGTGCAAAAACTAGTTTTGCATCTAGAGCACAAAATTCAGTAAATCACTGGAATGTGATAATTAGCTGAAATTATTACACATGATTTATATATGAATTTCCTACGTTTTCCTAATTTTTAAGAAATTATAGAGTTGCAGAAGTATGGTAGTTGTCCAGATCATTACAAACTGTTCTGTTTTTGACAGATTCTGTTTTCAATGCATAGTTTGCTTGTTTTAGTGTTTCCATAGCTTATATTAAGTGATATAAATTGTGAAAATGATAATTTACAGTACGCATTGTGTGAGAACAATTATGAATCTTGTCTTTGACAGTACCCAAGTGAATGATTTGTTTTATCATACTAACCCATCTCACGAAGTTCCATTAAGTTTTGTGTGATGGAAGTTTTCAAGTTTTGGGTGAGATATCAGTACGAGGAGAATAGTAGTGGAAAGGCACTAAGCATGGGGATTCCCCATGGCAACCCAAGGTAATATTCAAGGAATATGAAAGTAACTAAGCTTGCGGATGCCCCAGAAGGCATCCCCTCTTTTGTCTTCATCATTATCGGTAACCTCACTGGGAGCTATATTTGTATTCGTCACATGATATGAGTTTTGCTTGGAGCATCATTTTATTTTGTTTATATTTTATTGATTTTACTTATAATAAGGTTTTGTATCTTTTATTTCAATAAAAAGTGTCAAGTATAGCCATTACCTTGCTTATTTTGCAAGTATATATGTTGGTGTTTGAAAACAGAAAGTTCTCTATCATTGTATGAATTCTTCTGGATAGTCAGAACGTGATAAATTCTTGAAATTTTTACCAAGTTAGCAAGAATAAGTTCTCTATAACGTGGTAATTTTTCAGAATTTTTAGAGCTAGGGAAGTATGAGCACAATTCCACTTTTTACAGACTGTTCTGTTTAGACAAATTGCTGTCATGTTTGCATTGTTTGCATATGTTTGCATGTTTAATGATTCTATTTGAGGACAGGAGTACTAAATATGCAGATGCATTTAGTATGCAATGTCAAATTATAATTTTAGTGGTTTTCTAAAGTACGGAATGATAAGGTTTTGAGTTGATTTATACTAACTTATCTCATGAGTTCTTGTTGAGTTTTGTGTGGATGAAGTTTTTGAGATTTAGGGAAACCGTGACATAAAAGGAATTAAGGAGACACCAGAGCTCAAGACTTGGGATGCCCAAGGCATCCCTAGATAATATTTCAAGAAGTCACAAGCATCTAAGCTTGGGGATGGCCCGGTTGGAATCCCACCTTTTTCATCAAAATTATCGACTAGTATTGGTTGAGCCTAAGTTTTTGCTTCTTCACATGATATGTGATATCCTTGCAATGTCATTTTATTTTGTTTTGCTTTCTATTTGAATAAAGTACTTAAGATCTGAAATTCTTAAAGAAGAGAGGGTCTTCTTATAGCTAGTTAATTATTTGACTACTCATTGATCTTCACTTATATCTTTTTGGAGTAGTTTGCCAGTTGCTCTAGTGCTTCACGTATATCTTTTTAGGGCACAGTGGTGGTTTTATTTTGAAGAAATTGATGAACTATCATGCTTCACTTATATTATTTTTAGAGCCTCTAAACAGCATGTTATTTTGCTTTGGTTATGAATTTAGTCCTAATATGATAGGCATCCAAAGAGGGAATAATAAAAACTTTCATATCGAGCATTGAATCTAGGAGAAGTTTGATTCCTTGCAATTGTTTTGAGATATTAAGATAGTAATATTAGAGTCATGCTAGTGGTAATTAGTGAGGTTAAAGAAATAATTGTGTTAAGGTTTGTGATTCCCGTAGCATGCACGTATGGTATCCTAACTATGTAACCAAATTTAAGCGCATTATGTCTTGATTGTTCATCTTTGCGTGAATGTCGACGGCGCGCGATGGTTAACTGCTACCAACCTCCCCCCTAGCAGCATGCTAGTAGTACTTTGCTTCAAGGTATAATAATTTTTTTGCAATAAGTATGTGAGTTCTTTATGACTAATTTTGAGTCCATCGATTATACGCACTCTCACCCTTCCACATTGCTAGCCACTCTAGTACCGTGCAACTTTCGCCGATGCATCAAACCAGCTTATACCCTTCCTCAAAACAACCACCATACCTACCTACTATGGCATTTCCATAGCCATTCTGAGATATATTGCCATGTAACTCCACCGTTCCGTTTATTATGACACGCATCATCATTGTCATATTTCTTTGCATGATCATGTAGTTGACATAGTATTTGTGGCAAAGCCACCGTTCATATTTTTATACATGTCACTCTTGTTCATTGCACATCCCAGTACACTGCCGGAGGCATCCATATAGAGCCATATCTTTGTTCTAGTATCGAGTTGTAAGTAAATAAAGTGTGATGATCATCATTACGAGAACATTGTCCCACATGAGGTTATGAATTAAGAGGCCGAAAGAGTCTCCAAAACAAAAAGAGAAGAGTCTCCAAAAAAAGTGGAGCCTAAAAAAAGAGAGAAAAAGAGAGAAGGGACAATGTTACTATCCTTTTCCACACTTGTGCTTCAAAGTAGCACCATGTTCTTCATGATAGAGATTCTCCTATGTTGTCACATTCATATACTATTGGCAATTTTTTATTATATAACTTGGATTCTATATTCCAACGATGGGCTTCCTCAAATGCCCTAGTTCTTCATTAGCAAGCAAGTTGATGCACACCCACTTAATTTTCTTTTGAGCTTTCATACACTTATAGCTCTAGTGCATCCGTTTCATGGCGATCCCTACTCACTCACATTGATATCAATTGAAGGAAATCTCCATAGTCCATTCATTTGCCTAGTTGATGTGAGACTTTCTCCCTACATTTGTCTATTACCACCTTCTATTCCACCCATAGTTCTATGTCCATGGCTCACGCTCATGTATTGCGTGAAGAGTTTAAAAAAGTTTAAGAATGTAAAAGTATGAATACAATTGCTTGGCTGACACTGGGGTGGGCATGATTTATACATAGTGTTGAGAAGAGGGAGCATAACAAGGACATATGATTTTGTAGGGATAACTATTTTAGCCATGTTATTTTTGAAGCTTAATGATTTTCTTTCTAGTATGCTTGAAGTATTACTGTTTTGATATTGATAAACATTTGTTTTGAATCTTACGGATCTGAACATTAATGCCACAATAAAGAAGAATTACATTGATAAATATGTTAGGTAGCATTCCACATCAAATATTCTGTTTTTATCATTTACCTACTCGAGGATGAGCATGAATTAACCTTGGAGGTGCTTGATACGTCTCTAACGTATCTATAATTTTTGATTGTTCCATGCTATTATATTATCTGTTTTGGGTGTTTTATATGATTTAATATGATATCTTATATTATTTTTGGGACTAACCTATTAACCTAGGGCCTAGTGCCAGTTTTTATTTTTTCCTTGTTTTTGAGTTTTACAGAAAAGGAATATCAAAGGAGTCCAAATGACTTGAAAATTTACGGTGAGTTTTTATGGACCCGAAGAAGCCCCTGAAGCAAAAGAGTTGGGCCAGAAGACTCCCGACTCAACGGTGAGGGTGTGGGGCACGCACAACCCCCTAGGGTGCGCCCCCTAACTTATCATCGACTCGTGGACCCTCCTGACTTGTTCCCGATGCCAAAAGTTGCTATAAATACCGAAACCCCCAAAGGAAACCTAGATCATGAGTTTCGCTGCCGCAAGCCTGTATTGCCATGAAAAACCAATTGGGAGCCCGTTCCGGCACCCTACCGGAGGGGGAAACCATCACCGGCCATCTTCATCATCCCAGCGGTCTCCATGGCGAGGGAGTAGTTCACCCTAGGGGCTGAGCGTATGTACCAGTAGCTATGTGTTTAGTCTCTCTCTCTCTCTCGTGTTCTTGTTTTGGCACGATCTTGATCTATGATGAGCTTCGCTATTATAGTTGGATCTTATGATGTTTCTCCCCCTCTACCTTCTTGTAATGGATTGAGTTTTCCCTTTGAAGTTATCTTATTAGTTTGAGTCTTTAAGGATTTGAGAATACTTGATGTATGTCTTGCATGTGCTTATCTGTGGTGACAATGGGCTATTCACGTAATCCACTTTATGTATGTTTTGGTGATCAACTTTTGGGTTCTGTGACCTTGTGAACTTATGTAGAGGGGTTGGCACACGTTTTCATCTTGACTCTCCGGTAGAAACATTGATCACTCTTTGAAGTTATTTTTGTTGGTTTGAATAGACGAATATGAGATTGTGTGATGCATATCATATAATCAAACCCACAGATACTTGTTGTGACAATGGAGTATCTAGGTGACATTAGGGTTTTGTTTGATGTGTGTTTTAAGGTTTTATTTTAGTAGGAACTCGTGGCCAGTTTGTGACACTTATATGAATAGCCCAATAGATTGATCAGAAAGAATAACTTTGACGTGGTTTCATACCCTACAATAATCTCTTCGTTTGTTCTCCGCTATTAGTGACTTTGGACTGACTCTTTGTTGCATGTTGAGGGATTTTATATGATCCAATTATGTTACCTTTGTTGAGAGAACTTGCACTAGTGAAAGTACGAAACCTAGGCCTTGTTTTCACACATTGCAACACCATTTATGTTCACCTTTGTTACTAGTTACCTTGATGTTTTTACATGTTTAGATTACAAAAACCCTATATCTACCATCCATATTACACTTGTATCACCATGTCGGTGTACTAAGGTAGGGGTACCTCAGTACCCCAACTTGTGCACGGGCAGTTGCAGCTTCCCGCGGCAAGGTTTACTGCTGGCTCGCCGGAGACCTTCCTGCTCCTTATCTAACCATTCAAAAACAAAGTATACAAGACAGAAGACCAAGACCCCGGCAAGAGGAGCTTGCCGGGAAGGCCGTCCCAGGCTCAAGATTGCTTAACTAGCACGAGGCCCTGGCAAGAGGAGCTTGTCAGGACGAATAGAAGATTTTATCTTAGAAGACCCGGCAAGGGCTCGGGGAGCGGCAAGCTTCCGGGCCCGGCAAGGTCGAGATCCCCGGCAAGGTGCTTGCCGGGGGAGGTGCGCTGTGTGCCCGCGCTCCAGCTCATCGGCCCACGCGTCGCCCTGGGGCCAATCCAGGGACGCGTGGCGGATGGCTGTGCAGCCTGGGGGACACGGTGGCACTCCACGGCTGAGGATCCATCGCCGTGGCAGACGGAGACGCAACGGCGGGAGCTTTTGGGGTCGACGGCGACGGGCATTAAATGCCCTTGTCCCCCACTGTTAAAGTAGGTATAGACCACTGTTCTGCACTGTAGCTCCACTGTTCCCGCACTGTTCCAACTACCACATCTTTTACATTTTTACCCCTTTCTCCTACGTTGACACCTGTCGGTGACCCCTTGCACTATAAAAGGAGGCCCATGCACAACGTGGAGGGGGTTCGAAACCTAGATCATTCTCACGCTCGTGTAGCTGCTTCTTCAAGCTCCGAGCGCCCAACTCAATACACAACCAAGCAGGAGTAGGGTTTTACGCATCCGTGCGGCCCGAACCTGGGTAAAACTGCCCGTGCATCTGCCTCGATCTGCTCTTCGTGCTCCCTCCGCCCTCGTACCGCACAGACAAGGGACTCCGGTCCCATAGGTGCTCGTGGCGGACAGTTTCCCCCGACATCTTTGGCGCGCCAGGTAGGGGGCGTCGAGGTTGTGCGAACCTGATCCGGCGTTCGCGCGGGCGCAATCTTCATCAACCTCTCCAGCTTCATCAGCGACTTCATCAGCAACAACTCCATGGCCCCGAAGAAGAAGCCTTCGGAGGTCGGAGGCCCGTCCGCGTCTCACCCGCCGCCACCAGAGCCAACGGTGGGCGGGGGAGACGCCGTCGGAAGGGTGGTTGCCGGCGAGGACACTCACGGTGCCACCAGATCCAAGAACAGGACGGACGACCGGACCTCGGTCTCCGTGGACGCGCCACGTCCATCGCAACATACGACGACCCCGCAGCGCCATACCACGGGAGGTGGTATCCGCTTGCTGGGACAAGGCCATACTGGAGGTTCGCGGGACGCCCCGGACCCCCGTCCGGGCACAAGCAAAGCAAAGGCGCCGGCGCGGGACCCCGCTCCTTCTAACGTCGTTAGAAGTCCGAGCGTATCCCGCTCCTCGCACCGCTCGCCCGCGTTCCCCACTACTCCGGCAGAAGCGCTCGCAAGGGCGCAGCTGCTCCTCGATTTTCCTCCAGCGGCCGACAAGGCCGAGGAATGGAGGGCCACTATCCGGAGCCTGATAGACTTCGCCAACAACGACTCTCCGCAACAGCCGTCGGCCTCACGGCCGCGGCAGGCCGAGAAGACGAAGCCTATCGGCGACAAGACTGCCGGGGGTGCGACAAGCGTGCACTCCCCGCCGCAGAAGCAGAAGACGCCGCCCCGCCGGAACAACCCCGACGACGGCTCCACAGCCTCGTCGGACCCGCGGGCCCGTCGGGACCAGCGCCAGGTCCTCGACGACCGGCGAGATGAAGACGCTCGGACCACGATCGAGCGCCGCCGAGAAGCTCGGCGACAATCCGACAAGAGAGCTGGGAACGCTGTCGACGCACCCGCGCCCGGTGAACCAGGCGACTTGCCGTACGCGGCAGGCTGCCCTGCGTTCACCCGCGAGCTGCGGCGCGTCCAGTGGCCCAGCATGAAGAACTTTAAGCCCGACGTACCGGAGAAGTACGACGGCAGGACGCACCCCTCGGAGTTTCTCAGCGTCTACACCATAGCAGTGCAAGCTGCCGGGGGGCGCGACGAGAAGATCCTAGCCAACTACTTCCCGCTCGTGCTGAAGCCGAACGTCCGTTCGTGGCTCATGCACTTGCCGGAAAACTCTATCTCTTCTTGGGCCGACCTCTGCCATCAGTTTGTTGGCGCCTTCACCGGCGGCCACAAACCCCATGGCCAGGAGAGCGATCTCCACATTTTGGCCCAGAAGGAGGGCGAACCCCTGCGCAAGTATATCCAACGTTTCAGCCGGGTACAGCACAACATCCCCGACGTTCACCCTGCTGCGGTTATCAGCGCGTTCCATCAGAACGTGCGTAACCGCCGCATGCGTGAGGAGATGGCGATGACCAAGATCAGGGACGTCAGCGAGCTCTACGCTCTTGCCGACAAGTGCGCCCGTGCAGAAGAGGGGAGGAAACTCCCCGGGGAGGATGCTGGCGCAGGGGGAAGCGACAGCGACGACGCCGCCCCGGCAAAGAAGAGCCGGCGGCGGAACAACAGGAAGAAGGGTAAGAAGGAAGTGCTTGCCGTCGAGAAGTCCGGCAAGGAGGCCCCCGCCAAGCAAGCGCAGGCTGGCGGCTCCGGCAAGGAGCCTGCCCCTGCGGCGGCGGCCGACAAGCCGGGTAGCTCCGACAAGCAATACTGCAAGATTCACCGCACCAAGGGTCACGACCTCTCCAACTGCAAGCGCGTCGAGTACCTCGTCGAGCAGCAAAAAGCTGAGTACGAGAGGCGCGACAAGGAGAAGGCCCAAGGTGGCGGGGAAGAGCCCAGCAAGAAGCGGCCATTCAATGGCCGGGGAGGACGCCGCGGCAAGGCCAAGCAGCGGCAAGGAGATCGACCTCCCCGGGGCCGCGACAACGACGAAGACGACGATGAAGACATGGAGGACGACGAGAACAGCGAGCAGGAGTTCCAGAAGGCCACGGAGGTCCTGTGCGTCGACGGTGGCGCCTCCCTGCACACCTCCCACCGCCAGCTGAAACAGTGGGTGCGTGAGGTGAATGCAGCGGAGTCGCCCGTGGAGTCGCGCAGGCTCCTCAAATGGTCCAGCACGCCCATCATTTTTGACCTTGAGGATCACCCTGACCGCACCACGGCGGTCGGGCACTTGCCGATGCTGGTTTCCCCCACCATCCGCAACCTCAAGGTCACCAAAATGTTGGTTGACGGCGGGGCCGGGCTGAACTTGATCTCCTCTGCTGTGATCAAGAAACTCCAGATTCAAGACGGCGAGCTCGAAGAGACCGGTTCATTCCAAGGAATCAACCCGGGAAGGAGCAAGCCCAAGGTGGCGGGGAAGAGCCCAGCAAGAAGCGGCCATTCAATGGCCGGGGAGGACGCCGCGGCAAGGCCAAGCAGCGGCAAGGAGATCGACCTCCCCGGGGCCGCGACAACGACGAAGACGACGATGAAGACATGGAGGACGACGAGAACAGCGAGCAGGAGTTCCAGAAGGCCACGGAGGTCCTGTGCGTCGACGGTGGCGCCTCCCTGCACACCTCCCACCGCCAGCTGAAACAGTGGGTGCGTGAGGTGAATGCAGCGGAGCCGCCCGTGGAGTCGCGCAGGCTCCTCAAATGGTCCAGCACGCCCATCATTTTTGACCTTGAGGATCACCCTGACCGCACCACGGCGGTCGGGCACTTGCCGATGCTGGTTTCCCCCACCATCCGCAACCTCAAGGTCACCAAAATGTTGGTTGACGGCGGGGCCGGGCTGAACTTGATCTCCTCTGCTGTGATCAAGAAACTCCAGATTCAAGACGGCGAACTCGAAGAGACCGGTTCATTCCAAGGAATCAACCCGGGAAGGAGCAAGCCCAAGGGAAAGATTACTCTGCCGGTGACCTTTGGCGGGGAGCTCAACTTCAGAACTGAGCGCATCACCTTTGACGTTGCTGATATTCCATTGCCCTACAATGGGATACTCGGCCGTCCCGCCCTCGCCAAGTTCATGGCAGCTTCCCACTATGCCTACAACGTGCTGAAGATGCCGGGGCCGATAAGCGTCATCACTGTCCACAGCGACAAGAAAGATGCGCTTATTTGCGCCGACAAGATCTACCGGGATGCGGCAGCTGCGGCCGAGAAGGATACTCTTGCCGCTGAAGCTCCCGGGGGGAAGAAGACGAAGACCAAGTCCGGCAAGTGCTCTGGGACACACTCCGGCAACCGCACCTCTTCGGAGTGCTGCGCTGCCGTCGAGGACGTTCCATCGAGCTCCACCGGCAAGAGCAAGAAAGGAATGGCTGCTCCTCCGGCAACCAAGAAGGTGTCCGCAAAGGAGGATGGCACTGGTGGTACCTTCACCATCAGTGCCACCCTTGACAGCAAATAGGAAAGCACGCTCGTCGCCTTCCTGCGGGCGAATGTCGATGTGTTTGCTTGGCAACCATCTGACATCCCCGGTGTTCCCAGGAAGGTGATTGAGCACAAGCTTGCTGTCTGCCCTCATGCGCGGCCCATCAAGCAAAAAGTGAGGAAGCAAGCCGTGGAGCGCCAAGAGTTCATCAACGAGGAGATCAAGAAACTAGAGGCAGCAGGCCTAGTTAGAGGTGTGATCCATCCGACGTGGTTGGCAAACCCAGTCGTCGTGCGCAAGGCCAACGGGAAGTGGAGACTGTGTATAGACTTCACTGATGTCAATAAAGCATGTCCCAAGGATCCCTTCCCTTTGCCGCGCATTGACCAGATCGTTGACTCCACTGCCGGATGTGAGCTACTCTGTTTTCTTGATGCATACTCAGGCTATCACCAGATTTTCATGGCCAAGGAAGATGAAGAGAAGACTGCATTTATCACTCCATGTGGCACCTATTGCTTTATCCGCATGCCATTTGGACTGAAAAATGCAGGCTCAACTTTTGCAAGGGTAGTGTACACTGCTTTTGAGCCACAGATCCACAGGAATGTAGAAGCCTACATGGATGACATCGTGGTGAAGAGCAAGAGCAAAGAAACACTGATTCAAGACTTGGAAGAAACATTTCAGAACCTGCGCAGGATACAGCTCAAGCTGAACCCCGAGAAGTGCGTCTTTGGAGTTCCCTCCGGCAAGCTTCTCGGGTTCTTTGTATCACAAAGGGGGATTGAAGCCAATCCCGACAAGATCAAAGCCATCGAGCAGATAGAAGCCCCGAAGCGCGTCAAGGATGTCAGAAGGCTTGCAGGTTGCGTTGCTGCTCTCAGTAGGTTCATTTCAAAATCCGCGGAACGCGCCCTACCTTTCTTCAAAATCTTGAAGAAGGCAGGTCCCATGAAGTGGACTCCGGAAGCGGAGGCGGCGTTGCAGGATTTGAAACGGTACCTGTCCTCCACTCCTATACTTGTCGCACCTAAACCACAGGAAAAGTTGTTGCTATACTTAGCGGCGACCAACCAGGTGGTTAGTGCTGCGTTGGTAGCGGAGAGGGAGTCCGACGAGGAGTCAGCATCACCGGCAAGCGAATCTAGCGACAAGCAGGGGGCTGTCCCGACAAGCTCTGGCCCCGACAAGGAAGACTCTGCGCAGGAACAAGGAGAGGTGCGGAGGAAGATGGTGCAGCGCCCGGTGTATTTTGTAAGCTCCCTTCTCCAGGGAGCTAGATCAAGGTACTCCGGTGTGCAAAAATTGCTTTTCGGCCTCCTCATGGCCTCGAGGAAGCTGCGCCACTACTTCCAAGCCCATGAGATAACAGTGGTCACTCGCTTTCCGTTGAAGAGGATATTACACAATCCAGAGGCAACAGGCAGGATCGTCGAGTGGGCACTGGAACTGTCAAGCTTCGGACTCAAATTTGAAAGTACTTCAACCATTCAGAGCCGAGCTTTGGCAGAGTTCATTGCTGAGTGGACACCAACGCCAGAAGAAGAAGTTCAAGAAACGAGCGTACCCGTGCAAGAAGCGACAAGTGAATGGGTAATGTATTTTGACGGTGCCTTCTCGCTGCAAGGCGCCGGTGCTGGCGTAGTACTCATTGCGCCCACCGGAGAACACCTCAAGTATATTATCCAGATGCACTTCCCAAGAGAGCAAGCGACAAACAATACTGCAGAGTATGAAGGCTTGCTCGCCGGCCTCAGAATTGCGGCTGAACTTGGGATCAGAAAGCTGATTGTACGTGGAGATTCTCAGTTGGTGGTCCGGCAAGTCAACAAGAGCTACCAGAGCCCTTTGATGGAAGCATATGTCGATGAAGTGAGGAAGCTTGAAGAGCACTTTGAAGGTCTGCAGATGGAACACGTCCCAAGAGCTCAAAATGAGATTGCAGATGGCCTTTCAAAGTGTGCTGCGATGAAGTTACCTGTGGAACCAGGGACCTTTTTGCTCAAGCTGACTCAACCATCAGTTACACCATCAATTGGGCAGCCAAAGAAGAGAAAGTTGGTCTCCGGCGACTATTTGCCGGCGGATCTTCCTGAACCCGCCGCCAAAGTTCCCAAGATCAACGACAACGCTGAGGAACAGTTTGCTCCTGCAAGCCCTCGGGCTTGTGCAGTTGAAGCAAGTGTTCCCGACAAGCCTCGCCCCGGCGAGCTTGCCGGGGGACCGTCAGCTCCGACAGGACCAGAGGTCTTTGCCGTAGAAGCTGGGGTTCCCGCAGCGGCCCTCGAGCCTTTAGTCCTTGCCGTCGAGCCCCGGGCTCCGGCATGGGCGCAGCAGATCGTCCGTTTTCTGCAAACTGGAGAACTTCCCGACGACCCTCAAGAGATAGAGAAGATAACCAGGCAGTCAAGTATGTATCAGTTTGTGGATAACGAGCTATACAGAAGAAGACTCAATGGTGTCAGGTTGAAGTGCATCTCCAGGGAAGATGGACAGAAGCTGTTGGCAGAAATACACGGAGGCATATGCGGCCACCACATTGGCGCAAGGGCACTTGCCGGGAAAGCTTTCCGGCAAGGGTTCTTTTGGCAAGAAGCCCTCCAAGATGCAACTGCACTAGTAACCAAGTGTGAAGCGTGCCAGTTCCATGCAAAGCAAATACATCAGCCAGCTCAAGCTCTCCAAACAATCCCTTTGTCTTGGCCCTTCTCGGTCTGGGGGCTCGATATCCTCGGCCCTTTCCCTCGCGCT